>CM031375.1:78831445-79494614 GCA_018208015.1 Medicago ruthenica
GTGATTTTTGAAATAAAAATTGTATAGTAATTTGTATTGAGTTTATCTGTTATATCTGTTTCATTGCAAAGTTGCAACTGGAAATTATAGAATCGTTCAGAAACAATGTAGTCGTTGCTTCCGTACACTGACACTTTTGATCGAAGGTGTGTCCAGCATGTGTCTGACGCCAACATGACACCAACACATTTGATTACATTCAGTTATGTCATTTTCTTAAATTAATACCGGTATCGACGTGTCAGTGTCTGATGTTTGTGTTTGTGTTGGTGCTGCATAGAACATTGCTAAAGTTTATTTAAAAGAAAAGGTATTGTTGCATTGCAGTAAGATATTTAGTATGCATTGTGTAATGTAACAATAGTTTGAAATCAGAGCCATGTTGCAATGGCTAGAGTTGCTGTTGTCTGATTTTTGGAGGTCACAGGTTTGAGTTGTGTTATCTGGTCTAACCTTTTTGAATCCCTTGCAATGGTGGGATGGTTACAATTTTATTAGTAGTAGATGGTTATGATTTTCTTAAGCAGGTTTCTCATGTTCCTATAAATGATATCCTTAGCTTTGAGATGTTTGTTTCTTTGGTTCATTTGTTAGCTGCTGCTGGTAACTATTGTAATCATTGTTGGATTTTATTCTGCTGTTCATACTGGCATTTCAATACTCTGTTTTGTTTCTTTCGTTTTTCTCTTCCTTAAATTGTGTGTTTGTCCAGTTAACAAATTGTGGAAGCTTTCAAAGTTTCATGGTATATTGCTTAACAGCAGCAGGATAGTTTGTCTTGGATTATCAAATTTATCCTCCTCTTTTGTATTTTTGTCTCTTTTTGGTGTGGCTGTTTACAAAATGGCTTAACAGAGATATTGTTTTGCAGAATCCTAATAACAAGAAGGAGATCTTTTGTGATGACAAGCTGAAGACCATTTTCGATGGGAAAGATAAAGTTGTCTTCACTGAGATTGCCAGATTGCTAGCTACCCATTTCGTGAAATCAACCTGAAATTCAGCTCTGGTGGATTCATAACGTTGGTAACATGCTTTAGTACATTAAGTAGGTCGTTTTATTGTCAACTACATATTTTGTGACCAACCGTTGAAGAAACATCGAAATTTGTAATATCAAACTTTAACTTGGGTTTGAAGGTGGTGTTATTTTGTTCCACTGTCTTGATTTCACATTGTTATATATGCTTTGTTATATATCTCCATGCTATGTGTGCTCTACTTCCTTTGGATCTTTGACTGTGTAGCAACACGCCAAATTGATGTTTTTAAACGATAGTGGGGGAATACATGAATATGAATATTAGCATACGTGAGTTGGCGAGTGCAAGTGTACAATGCTATGCAACTTTTTTGCCTAATATCGTAATTATTCTCATGAATTAATCAAACACGCTTCATGTTTCATACTGCTCCATTCAAAATTCATTTGAATAGAAATAGACATAATGTAATTGGTCGATTTTGGTAACAAAACTTGGATTTAGCTTATTGTATGCTTGCCCTTAGCTTAATGTGTGATTGCAAATGCTATCTATATGTGTGTGTATATGTGGAACTAAATGAAAATTCTACCTAAAATTTGTGTCTTTCCCTCTATTAAGATGCTTTATTTATGATTGCACTACAGCCTACCACATGTTTTCATAGGTCGTAAAGAGTGATTTACTTTGTCTCTGCATTAGAAACATGAGCTATGCTTGCTTGTTTATACAGTAGAAACCTTAAAGTACCTGTCATAAAGTGCAGTTGGCCTTGGTCTTTGCATAGAATAAGAACTAATTTAGCTCACATGATACAAATAAGTAACAACTGTTTTTTTTAGTTACAAATAACTGTTTTAAATACTAGGATTAAACATGTTAGCGTACGTGGGATCTTTGATATGTTTTGTTTCAAAGTAGCGCTTGTAATAATAAATTTTTAGTTTGATCGTCATTGATTTGCTTTACTTTATTTTTTTCTTGTTTTAGTTCATGTAATATATTTTCCCTTGAGCTTCTACCATGTAAATTAATTAAAACATAAACTAAAATACTGAGTGCTAAAACAAAAAAGTATGTCACATGGACCAAAACATTGAATACTGAGAGCTAAAATACTGACTCACTGAGTGCTCAACTTATGTCAAGAGTGACTTGATTTTCAACTTCTGTATTTGAATTATCTGATATTGGATTAATAATTTACTTCTTTTTTTCAGCTTCCTAAGAAAGCTTTAAGAAATTATTTCCTCTATGAATTTGTTTCCAACCACAATTTTTTAAGAACTGAAGATTTTAATACTTGCAGTATTCAGTCTTGTTAAATTTCGATTTTGCTTAAGTTTGTATTCAACTGCAATGTTTCAGTCTTTTTTTTTTTTTTATCAAAAAAATTGAATTTGCAATATTTCAGTCTATGTACACCAGTGAAACATGTATTTCTTGCAACGAAATTCAAACTTCTATAAATGTCAAGTTTCCTAATTGCATCAAGCCCACATGCAAGCATCGTAGTAGTGATACATCATATATGGATTTTAATATATGTTGCATATATGTCCCAGTTATCTATCATATGAGACTATTGACAAAATAAAAATACTGTAGAAATTATTATAAGAAAATAAAGAAAAGAGGACTAGGAACGGGAAATAGAATGAAAAAAAAGGAACGAATCAAGAATGAAGAACATAAAATAGAATAAAAAAAATGAACCAAAGAGAATAGAAGGTATACCACACCAATCACCATGCTGAGCCATGGGTAAAATAGAGTATTTATGGTTTCTAGGACTTCTGCCTATAGCTTCACAACAAATTCAGATTGAAGATTCAACAATAACGTATTTTAGCATTGATGATTTTACAATCAAATGTAGTGTTTGGCGACGTGAGAAGAGCGGAAGGCTGAAGTTGGGTATGAGTAGCTTATTAGCAAGTAGGGGAATTTGATTTGTCAATTTGCTGATGTAGTTACAGAATAAGTATACCTCTAAGTTTTATGATTTTGTAAGGAAATGTTTAAATCTAGTGACTAGGGATTGAGAATCATATCATGCTTTGCTTGTTTTGCACACACAACCATGAATTTATAGGTGAACGGTATGCAAGTAAATGATGCTTTTACTGGACAAGAATTAAATTTGAAATTAAATGTTTACTGTTGCCATTTTCTTTTTAGTTCGTGTGTTACACTTTCGAAAACCAAAATGGTGGTTTTTCTTTAAAAATAGCTTTAAATAAAATAGCTACATTGTGACGAAAAAGTCTCCTAGATTCGACAAATAAGAAAGATGTGCTACACAGACAAAAAAAAGATGCGCCATTTATGCAATAGATCTTCACCCTCAATATAATATTAGTATTTGTTGTTTTACAAAAAAATACAAGGGAAACTCGGTGGAATTCATAACTTTCTCAATGTTTTGTTTAATTGTCTAAATATTCAAAAATTAAGGCCATTCTAATGCTCCCTTCCGCCATGCATAAGCTAAACCAACAATTAGGATAAACACGAAGATGAAAGCTTCTACAAATACGGATACCCCCAATACATCAAATTCATTGCCCATGGCTAAAGAGAAGACCGTTTCAACATAAAAAACAACAAAAACATGTAATAACGGATTTGAAATTGTAACCAAGCATCGCCCCATCAGTTCTATCACATATTCATAACTAGAAAAAATTTCTGTCCCATTTCTAACCGATAGATAATTCATGGTTGTGCCATTGTGGGCTTCAGCCGTTAATTAATATTTTTTTACGTAATTAATTAATTAATTTAAACAAAATTTGCCACATATTAATTCATCTTTGCAGTTGCACGCAGAGGTTGCCCGGTTCCTAAAAAAAAGGGTCACACTTTGACAAAAATTGAAAAAGAAAGGGGCTGTAGGCTTGGAGCAAAATCATCCTGGAAAACGTAGGAAAGATGAAAACTTGGTAATCCATGCATTAGAGTAATACTAGTAGAGCAGGCACATCTTCAATCTATATTGGCGACAACTATATTTTATGTACTTAATACAATATGAAATTTATAAAATCAATCCCACATTCAATTATATGGCCCCTCCCACTGATCATTTCAAGCTTTGTCCCAACATGTCCCTGTTAGAAATGAAACTTTCCAGAGATTGTTTTGGCACATCTAATAATCAAGTTGATCTCCAACGTTAAAAAACAAAAATCAATTCAGTTGATCAAACTCAAGAGGGTGGCTATCATCTCTTCCACGTCTTTTTCCCCTTTCCTTTTTCTCAAATTCCTCAAAAAAAATTCCTCCTAACTCCCAAACAACGCCTAACTAAAGGGAAAAACAAATAAAATAAAGGAATTCCAATTGCTACCTGAAAGTTAATTTACAAAATCATATAGCTGGGACAGATTTGGGACTCCTTAGATTGCTACATCCTATTTCACATAGCAAATAACATCAAATGATCAGACTAATGACCAAAGTGACAATACTGATGAAAACACTGTTCAATATTTTGGCATCCTTTTTTGGAAGACTTAGTGTGATGCTCCTGAAAGTTGCAATGAGCTAGCTATTCAATACTTGTGCCTGCTCCTTCATAGCTTGTGGTGTTCTTCAAAATGATCAGACCAATGAGAGAGTTTGTATCTTCTTTCACTTCACTTCTCTTCTATGGTATGATGAACGTGGCCTAGTAGAAGCTAGCAAACTAAAATAATATTAACTGTTATCATGAAATAAACATTAAAACAAATTCAATTATAAAATTGTAATATATCTACTAGTACACAGATACCTTATAATTGTTCATTATGCGATTTCATGTTTTGAAATCGTTGAGTGATCACCTCATTATCAATGTTGTTGAACACGTCTTTCTCAATATAAGCCACTAGACAATCATTCATCCATTCATCTGCTATTCGATTACACAATGTACTCTTCACAAACTTCATAGCAGAAAAGGCTCTTTCAGTGGTTGATGTGGCGACAGGCAAAACCATAGCTAACTTCAAAAGAAGATAAACTAATGGATAAACAATATGTTTTCTAGTTTTGACCAACTTCTCAGAAAGATCATTGATTCCTTTTAAAGATGCAAATTCATCATCACTACGCACATCCATGATGTAATTCTCCAGTTGATCATCAAGCATTAGTAATTCAATAGGAGAAAATTCACGTGGATAAAAATTTGCAAATTCCATCACCCTTGTCTTGTCAAAAGTAGAGAACTTATTGGTCGGACTCAAACAAGCCATACAAAGAAGCAACTGAGTATTTGTCACAGTGAAACGATCATTAAGTTCCTGAAGTTGCATGTCCACAACAGTATAAAATAATTCAACACGATAATGATGCTCTATTGTAATAGCTTGAGCTTTGTCTCCGTGTCGTGACTTCCCCTTAGGACAAAATATATTTTCCATGTGAGGAATATTAATGGCATGCGTATTACAAAATAAAATTACTTCATTCAATAAAGACTCCCATCCATTATCCCTCATAGCTTGTAACAGTTGCTTCACTATATCAACCAAATTCATAACATTAATGATGTCTTGGTCTTTTCTTTCAATTGTTTGCGACAATTCACGTGATATACCCAAGACATTTTTCATCAAATGCAATGTGAATGCAAAATCAAACTCCTGAAACAAAAGTAAAAGAACATTGGCTTCAGCTCTTTGATCTGCATTTAATGCATCTTCTTTCACAATTTCAAGAACATCAGTTATATCAGAATGCATTAATATCAAATTGATCAGAGTCACATAATGTGAACTCCATCGAGTATCCATAGCTTGTTTGAGACTAATTTCTTGATCCAAACCTTGTCCACTAGGAATTTTTCCTTTTCTCAATGCCTCTCTAACATTAACTATTTGTCTTTCACGAAGCACATCATGTTGCTTGCACGGTGCCCCAACAACATTTAATAAAGTGGACAACGAATTAAAAAGAGAGGCAACTTGAATGTGATTTTTGGCAATAGCAATTAAGGTAAGTTCTAATTGCTGAGCAAAACAATGCACATAAAATGCATATGGGTTCTCCTCCAAGATCAAACTTTTGAGACCAGAAAATACCTCTGGCACGTTGCTAGCACCATCATAACCTTGTCCCCGAATTCTTGATATACTAAGCCCGTGTTTGCAAAACAATTCATCAATTTGCATTTTAAATGATAAAGCTGTAATATCTTTAACATGAACAATACCAAGTAAACGTTCAACAATACTTCCTTTCTTGTTAACATAACGCAAAGCAACAACCATTTGCCACTTATTTGATATGTCACGAGCTTCATCGACATGAATACCAAATAATTCATTTCCAAGATCACTAATAATAGCATTAGTGGTTTCCAAAGCAACTACATTAAGAATATCCTTTTGAATTGTTGGAGTGATCAATTGATCATTTTCTGAAGCATTTTCCAAGACAACAAGCAATGATTCTTTGCATTCAAAAAGAAATTTAAGAAGGTCAAGGAAATTACCTTGATCGACATAATCACTTGAGTCATCGTTTTGCTTTAGAATAGCACGAATGCAATCAATTGTACGGCTTAGATACAAGTCACAAACTTGTTCCGATTGTTGCTTAGATAATACAACTTCAATATGTTGATTTTGTTTCATGAAATCTTGACACTTCTTCCACGCAAAGTTATGAGCACTATTAGGACCACCAGCATGAGATGCAAGTCTTTCTTTCTTTTTCCAATTTGAGAATCCTTCCGTCACAAATGAATCACCACCCGATTGCTTTCCAACATCAGGCCTAAAAAGGTAACAACAAAAACAAAATGCAGCATCTTTTTCTATACTATACTCTAACCAATTGCCATACTCAATATACCAAGACGGGCAAAATCTTCTTAAAGAACTTCCCATTTTTCTTTGGGGAAAAGTGTGTTTCGTAGGCTGGAACGGTCCTCTTTGTAGATAAAACTTTCGTATCTTATCTCGATCATTAGGATGATATGCTGACATTTTAATCCGCTTCCCAGGATCCAATGGCAACTCTTCCAAATTAACTTCAATTTGCTGCTCTTGAGATAGTGCGATAAGGCTTAGTTGCTGCTGCTTCTCTTGAGAGCTAGACTGTTGCTCTTGAGAACTAGTTTGTTGCTCAGTTGATGGCAATTTCCTTTTCACAGGCAATTTCCTCTTGAAAAATCTTTCCATTATCTCCTATAATATAAAAACAAAGTTAATGACAATCAATTTTGAAGCTAGAGACATGTTACCAACCCAATACACTTAATTTCAACTATAACCGATCAATTTGGTGAAATAACAAAACTATCAGAAAATCACCAATTTAGGCATATAAAAAACCCTAAATTATCATTGTGTGCATATCTTCTTCCAATGTGAGGAGTAGCGAGCTAGTTGGAGGGTGGCAGGGTTGGATGCTATACTGTTGCACCAATTTCAACTGCAGCTTTGTTATTTGTCATATGAAAGTTTTAGGACAGGAACATAGTAGGGCGGGTGGGTACTTTGCTGTGGTGTATCTGTTGTTTGGCAAGTGTGAGTTAAAAGTCTCACATTGGTTATAAAAGTGGACGTTAAACGTTTTATAAGTGAGAGGACCCATAAATCTATTGTCTTAAAGTTTTGGGTAAAAGTGTGGTGTCTCTCTCACTTGTTGTTGCTCTGGCCTAATGTGGGTGGTCCCTCGGGCTCCCCTCGTCACCAAACTACCGTGATTGGCCCAAGAAATGGTTGCCCTTACTGGATATTGTTGGGTGACGAGAGGAGCCCGAGGGACCACCCACATTAGGCCAGAGCAACAACAAGTGACCGTGATTAGCCCAAGAAATGGTTGCCCTTACTGGATATTTCTTGGGCTAATCACGGTATTGTTGAGATTGTACCTCCTTGTATTGAACTTCTTTTGATTAATGATACAAGTTATGTTTGTTTTGGTCAAGAAAAACCCCTAAACTATCAATGAAAATATCATAATTTGACTTCACTAGTATCCTGGTCACAATCCCAATTACAGTTAATCAGGAAATGGTAAACTAAGTAGATGGGGTGTTACAAAGAAAAGAAATCAACAAGTTAAAGTTATTACTTTATAATCCATAATATATTAGTAACAGTGGCATAGTCGGAAGAAACATTGACAAAAAAAAAAATAGCAAGAGAAACATAAGAAGCGATAGTATACCTGAAGACGAAAACAAGAGGAATGGCGTCGGATGAAGGAACGAACGGTTGAGGGAGTCAAGTTAGATGAGAAAAAGTGTCTGTCTCAACTCAACTCTCAAGGGAGTGGGAGAACGTGTGTCTTGGCAAGTTGGATGTTTGATATAATAACTATACCCTGTATGTGTTGATCCACGGATTTTGTAGAGCTTCATATATATATATAACTATCAAATTTGCTATATTATTACTTTTATAGTTACATTCAGTATTATGTTATCGAACTACCTCAAAAAGCAACCAAAACAAAAGATAGACTGCAATAAAAATGACAAATCGAAAGAAAAAATATATACAAAAGCCTGCACCAAGAAATTGATCATACCCGCAAAAGTTGTTAAATCTATAAAAATTAAAAGGAAAAGAAACTGATATGTGATAATCGAGAAAAAAAAATAATGAAAAGGAATTGCTATGTGGTAAACGAAAGAAAAAAAAATAATAAAAAGGAAATGTTATGGGGTGATTGAAAGAAAAAATAATAATGAAAATGAACCGCTAATAATGAAAAGGAACTGCTATCAAAAAAGGAATTGCAATGATGGTAATGACTTTTAAAAAAAATGACATTTTCATGTGTTACCTGATTCAATTCTTTGCGGACCTTTTTTTCATAAAAATTAATTAGGTCTGTCAAAAAAGGCGGGATTATGGTTATTAGGTTCAATTGCATGATGGTGAGAGAGATAAAAGTGACTGAGAAATGATTTAGGGATTGTGAGATTGAAAGAAAGAGGACCCGAGATTTGTGTTGAATACATAACATTGAAGCAATTGTATATCATAAAAGACATAAGTACTTTGGCGGTAAAAGGTGTCACTAAAAATTAGGGATTGTGAGATTGAAAGAAAGAAAACCCGAGATTTGTGTTGAATACATAACATTGAAGCAATTGTATATCATAAAAGACAAGTACTTTGGTGGTAAAAGTTGTCAATTGGAAGCATGCGGTACCTGGTTTGATCCCCACCAAGAGTTTTTTCATAAATTTTTTTCATAACTAAAAATTAGGGTTAATCATTAGGGTTAGGGCAACACTACTTAACATTTAGTATTATAAAGATTAGCGGTTGAATTAGTTTATACATATAAAATGATATAATTAATTAATATTAAAAAAATATTCAATTAAGATTATAAGGATAAAATTGGAATAAATAATGATAAGATATAAGTTATAAGTTACTTGAATTAACTTATCAAAACATGTTATAAGTTAGTAAAAATAAGTTAAAGCTTATAAGAAAGTGGCAGTTATCAAAGAAGCCTTTTTTAGTTAAATGAACTTATAAGACATAAGTTATAAACTATAAGCTAAAAAACGGATCTTACCAAATATAAACAATTACAAGTAAAAAATACTAATATTTTCACATAAATAATAGCTCCTCTAAAAAACAAGTTTAATACATTTTAATGTAAAGAATACGAGTTCATCTCTAAAGTGTGTGATGTCTAGTCCTCTCAATCACTGTTACAAAGAGAAAGACGAAGATTTAGATAACATTTTCATGAATTACTTGTATGCTAAACATGGTTGATTGTTGTCTCATCTGAGATTTCGGTTTGAGGGCATTTCAATCTTTTTCATTGATTGATTAGGAAACATCTTCTCTAACGCCTCATCTAACGTTATAGCATGTGTTTGGAACCACGGTGGGATGAGGTCTGGACGCACGTTTTGCTGAAGCAACAAATAGTAGCTTCTTGTTTTCCACGGTGAAAAAAGTGGCAAACGTGAGGCAGCGGTGGCCCACCGGGTAACCAAACACTCACATAATATATGTCCTATCTCTTTGTTATGGACTTTGGTATGCTCGTAAAAAGCTTGTTTTGAAGGTAGAAATCTTGAAGTAGTGAATATTGTCCAAAAAACTTGGAAAATCATTGAAGATTACAAAGGACTTATGAATACTCTTGTTGATGTGGAGCAGACTATTTCTATCTCTTTTCTCTCTAATTGGAGTTCTCCTCCAACATTTACCTTCAAATTGAACATTGATGCACCTGGACCGATTGATAACAAATAGGGTGTAGGAGCTATAGTTAGAGAATCATAATTTTTTTTTTGGCAGCTGCTACATGAAATTTTGAGGCGCTTTGTTAGGCGTAAAATTTGGTACACAATATCAAAGGATAGATTCGATTGGATCGAAAAGTCGAAGTTCCCATAGAAGCAAGGTTTTTCGAGAAGAACAGTTGGAGTAGTGGGCCTAGTGGATTACGGCCCAAATAGCAAAGTCCAGACCCAAGATTTCGAAGCTTGGCGCGCGAGAGAAGAGAGTGCTTCGAAGAAATGGAGAACGTGGGGAACACGTGGGAGGATCCTGAGCGTAGGATCGAAGCGGCAGTTTGATTTTGCTTCTAGTATATATAGTGATTTCTTAGAAGAAATCGAGGTCACAATTTTCATATACAAACCTCTCCCAAAACTTCCGAGTACTCATGCAATCGAAAGAAAGGAATTCCAAGGAGAAAATGTATGATTTGTGAACCGTCTTTTATTGTAATCATTTTTACATTTAATGCAATTTACTTTCAAGTAATTTACATGTTCTTTCTTTACAATTCAGTTTTTTAATACGAATGTTAGTTTAACTTTGAGGCGATTCGGAGTTGAAACGTTCTCCTTTTAGTTTTCTTAAACGAAAATACCATAATTTGTTTATCACTTTGATGAACACAACAAGTTTTCTGAAAAAAGCAAAGCACAAAATTGTCTTAAGATTTCTAGTTGATCTTGCAAGTGTAAAATACTTAAACTAGCGGTTGTTTACCAAATCCCAGCGTAAACACGCTTACCGATGCTAATATTGCTAAAGTTCTTGGATTTCGGTTGGCAATTCAATTTGTCTATGATATAGGTTTTCGAAACATTGTTGTGGAAGGTGGTTATCTTAATGTGGTCAACGCTTTGAATTCATCTATCTACGATAATTTTTACTTTGGCTTGGTGATTAATGATTATAAGAGTCTTAATTGTTTGTTTGTTTTCTTCATTCTTAATTTCTCATGTGAGAGCCGATAACGTTGTTGCTCATTCTCTAGCTAATTGTGTTTTAGCTTCAATTGATTTGGTTTGAATTGAGGAAATTCTTCTTTGTATTGTTTCTATTGTCGCAACCCATTTGGTTCGTGTTTAAATAAATTTTTTCTATCAAACAAAAAAAAAAAACGAGTTTATCAACTTTTCTCCAATTATAATAATCATCTTTTCACAATATTAATAAATTAATTTGATTTTTTTTTTCAAATAATAACATTAACTATGTATAAAATTGTTGGAATTTTCTTAAATTCAGACAATTTTTCCTTATAATTGATTCCCATGGTAATATAAAAATATACACACCATTAGTTTTCCCTCCTTTTTTCGACAAAATTTGTTTTCCCTATTAGACTTTTACTGCTGCCTCTAAATATCAGTGGTATTAGTTTTCCCTTTCCTTAAAATCGAATAGTTCTATAAATTTTCTTTTTATGATTGTATCACATTCTCTTGTAACGCTGCATATAAATCCCAGTTCAACTGATAAAAATGTCGAAATTGTTAGACTAGACGTCATGACCGAAGTTCAGACTCCTGCTCCTTCACTTAGGTGTGTAAATTTCCAATGACTACTGTCATTTCGTCCATCTAAAAAAATATCTTGTAATGTTCTACTGAAATCAATACTTACACGGTACAATTAGTCAATTCTTATCTAATTTTAATGAGAAATTGTTGCTGCTTAGGGTCATACCCTTACATAAGCAACCCATTTATGTCGCATCCAAAGTGGTCAGTCATTCATCAAATACTTGCAGTAATTAATATGCATCATTGCTACTTTGAAAGAACTAAAGCACGATTTCAACTATAAGGATGTCCTAGATTGATTATTCTTCTTAGATTGATTACTTGCAATTAGGTGTGAACTTGACTTAGAAATGGCAGGCACACCTTAGATTGATTACCATCTGCTTCCAGCCAATACCTGAGAACTTCAGATTCAATATTGATTGGAGGTCCATTTCTTCTGTTCCTTTTTCACCTGAAATCACCTGTGAGGGTAAGGATTATGCTCATCAAATGTAGACCAAAAATGGCTTAGCTTGCTCTAATAAACTTGAAAATTGTGAGGTCTTCATTCCTCATAATGGTTAAATACTTAAATTTATATGGAATGGAATTGAATGGAAACATTGATATGACGAAGTTCTTTTTTGAAAATGTCATATAATGGTGTCATTATTCAAACTTTTTCTTTGCTTAAACTAGTAGGAATTTGTGTCAAAATTAGTATTTCATTCATAGAATGCCAGTTGTTGTATTTGGAATTTTTTTTTTGTAAGAGCTCAGACAGCAAAGTATCATAATAACCGGAAGAAAATTTATCTTGAGATACAAGTATATTGCCCTGAAGATCGCGACGGTGAAAGTTCCCATTCTGATGTCGTAGATTTTGATTCTGTGAGAAAATGTGAGATTGTGTTGGCCAAAAAAAACTCGTCAAACAAGGTCTCACAAGGTACAAATCTTTCTCGATTAGTCCCCATTAAATCATTGGTAATCTCTAGCATGTTGATCCTAACTCACTAGTCAAATTTAGATCTATGAACTCTTTGATCAACTCCTTGTTAATAACCATGGCAGAGCAGTGTAGTGTCTTCATGCTAAGTTGCAAGTTGAATATCAAAATAACAGCTTAAAATGTTAAAAAATTTAAGAGTCGTAGTCTCTTTCTGCTGGAATGTGGACTTGATACAACAATTAGGATAGCTGCTGTAATTCTTTGTTGTCTTTCATACCGAGTTTTCTAGCTAAACAAAATAACATTAGATTTAATAACCATCTATTCAGTTGTAATTTCAAATGGCCCACCATGATGTTATGAAGGACAGAAGAAGAGCGTGGTAGCCCAAAAATCACAACCAAAGCAAATTAAAATCAACAAACCAAGAGAAAAAAAAAACAGCACGAGGAGCAACATCAAATTCAAAAACCAGTAGCACAATAAAAACACAAAAACCAGTACAGATATATCATGAAACTGACGTGGCACCTAGATGACAGCCACCCATGACACGTGGGCTGACTTATCCTATGTGGCCTTGATGAAGTGGCACTCCGTCTGCCACATCATTGCATGCTCAGTCCCAGTTAACAGGGGAGACTAATTTCAGACAGTTCGGACTTTGCAGGGACTACTAAAAGCACAGAGTAACATGTTTGCAGGGACTTCAAATATATTTAAGCCTAAAATAAAATTCCCATTTTGACAAATGTCAATTTCAATTGTACTGAATACAGAATGAGTAAATGTATGAATAAACATTAACACGGGTCATATATAGTACCCATACAGGCTTTTACAGAAGGTCAAAAAAATAATCCAAACCTTGACCAATTTCCCATATCGAGATGCCACATCCCCATGTACGGGCTTCTTCTAACCGCAAGGAAATTGACTTTAAAGATGGATAGAATACTGCATGCTTGATTTCCTTGTCATCGGTGTAAAAGAAAACATGCTCCCCACTGTTCTTATCCCACTGCAGAACAGGTCTGTGCTTCTTCAAAAGTGCCAGGTAATCTCTCCCAATAACAGCTCCACCACCTGAATCTGCACTTCCAAATTTCACCAATATATATATACTACATAAAAATGTCACCACATGATAAACCACAAAAAAACCAAAGGAAGGTCTTCGGACTTACCCTTTGAAAGGGAAAAATCATTTCCATAGAAGTTGATGCCAAGAAATATCTTGGGGGCAATGTTGTGGGCACTATTGGCAGAGGCACCACCAAGAAGCATCTGTATAATAATTTGAATCCATTTTAAAGGTGCATTCGGACCAGGGTTGTGAGGATTAGAGAAGTCATATGTCATTAACGAGAATCCATCGACAGCTTCACTTAAAGTCTCAAGATCTTTTGGACCAAAGTCATGTGCTTGCAGTTTCTCAGAAGATGGTGGACCTATAACATAGACCAACTGCAACTTTTGTTCACTAATATTTTCTGAGCTTACAGAATGCAGTGCATCTCCAAGCTGTTTTACAAACTGCAAAGCCTGAGCACATAAAAGAAGAAAGACCATATCAACTGCTATAGTGTGCAAATACAAAATGGAAACATTTGTCTCTCAGGAAACCTGTATATATCACATAACAGAATTGTCTTACAGGTAAAGCTGAAGGTGAAAAAAATTGTAATTGAAGGGTCGGAATTGGGATTGAGTGACTTGTGGAGGGAAAGTCACCATGACTTTATCTCTCTCTCCTATATTACTCTCTTTCTCATCTCAACTATCATTTCTCTTTAATCTTTCTCCCTCGTAAAACACCCTAAAATACACTAAAGTTACCATAACTTTCCCTCCACAGAGTTACCTAATCCTAATCTAATCCGGAACTGAACCACCTCTGACATATCACTCAGATATCACCTAAACTTAAGGAACCACCTCTGAAAACATTATACAGAACAGCTCACCAAATTACGCATGCTTGGATCACGCAAGATACCATAAGCTGCCCACCTTGACCAAGATTCTAAGACAACACCATCATATCCCATTTCCCTGCAGAAGAAGCACATTCACACGAAAAGCAAATCATATCAGAACAGACCCAATGTATCAAGAAAGGAAGAGCTTCATATATGAATATGAATATTTGTATACCAAAAACAAATTTTGATATCCATGCAATACAAAGGTAATGGGTTTTAAAGTGGAAGAACTTCTCTTCTGCATGGCATTTAGCTGGGTAAATGAAGAATTAATACACCACAAACCAAGGTCAGGTAAAATATATAATGGGTAAATGACAGATTAAAAATTATTCGCCAGAACATTTATGTTTAAGAAGAACAAATCATTCAAATGGTTAATTGAATCAATAAATGATTGCCTAATATCATTAACCACTTGTAATCATCATTAACCAATTGAGCGGTTATTGACTAGTTCCTAACTAAAAACACTTTTACTGAAGATTCCTTTTGAGTAATTTTCACATTAAAAAAAATCCCCTCTTTTATAATTACAGCACAATGCGCTCATTGCAGTATACCATTGCAGATGACACCAAGGGACTATCCAAACATCCATTCTTGCAGCAAATGATAATCAAATACGGAATAGCTAAATCAGCGACCACAAGAAGATCATATATGCAAAAGCTAGATATTTTCCTAGCATAAAAAATTACTCTCTTCTCATACAATAAAATCATTGCCTTAAAGGTGTATCACAAAATAATCAGATGCTTACTTGCACTCTGTCACTATAAGGTCAATGGCTTTGTTTCTCTGTTTCTTCTTTCTCAGCAGTTCTTCTGGTGATGCTTCCAGAACAACTCGAGGCAAGATCTACATGCAATAGAAAAAATAATGGATGGTTCACTAAGGCCACATCTAAAGAAAAGCATACTAATAGTGGTAAAGACAGATAAATGAACAAAGGGGAGTGTATTTTATTGATGGCAAATGGAAACGAGCAGAGGAAACATCTTTTTTCTACTCCTGAGAGCTATACACTCACTAACTCAAAAGAGAATCTACTCTCTGATCTCAACTAACAGAATATCCAGAATGGATCCCCTCCTAAGCAACCTTTCCCACATATACGGAATAGACTCATGCATTCCCCTTTCACTTGCCAGCTCACCCTTCTCTCTCTTAGTTTTCATCACATACACGGATACACCCTCCAGACCTTAGGTCACAATCTGACTGACTTGACACGTCAACTCCCATCTCCGACTCTATCACATGCTCCACAGCACACGAGTCAGCAGAAATGCTTAAACAGTTACAGGCTTACAGTAAAAAAGATATATAATTTAACTCAAACTTAAATTGCTATATTGGAGGAAAAGATATACATCCCAGAGATGCTATAGGTTTTTTGTGTTAATGGCCCAGAGATGCCATAGCTATTCTGTTTTTTTTTCCCATCCATTCTATGACGTGAGTTTCTAACATTGGTTTATATTACATCTCTAACACCCACTAATCAAGTGTCACTCCTATTAGCCAGCCACATACAAAACTCCCCAAATTAGCTTTAATTTCTAGTGTGTGAATCCATAATTAAGAATGTCATCGAGTACATAGCATAGTTTTCAAAATTATTATATATTGTGTGTAAAGACTTTGTGGACAAAAGAGATATTTAATTTGTCATTGATGAAATGAAAACAAGTTTAGAAGTTGAGAACTTATTCATTGTACCAAAGCGTCTCCCGTCTTTTTAAGCTCTGAGATCCATCCTCTGTCAGCATTATGTCTCCCCTCAAGAACTAAGCTTGTCTGTTGGCTGGCAATAGCAACTGATGAAGCAAAATCATAAAGTAATATATAAAAAGTAAAACTAACTAGATAACAACCCCCAGGATTTATCAATGAGTATACACTAGAGTTTCAGTATATTGCACAAATAGATACACATATTAGAATAGAAAATATTCTGCTAATGCTTAAAGCTGTGATGTCAATTCATATTAAACCTGGATATCCTATTCCTAAAAGGTAGGCATCCCAGGTCATGTCGTGTCACAAAAAAGAAGGCTAAATAACAAGTAAAAGTTCAGTAACTACAATCTAAATAGGCTATAAATTTTTGCATGCTTGCAAAATATATTTTTGAGTGCTCTAATGAAATGAAACAAGGAGGGTTAGGACTTAGGAATGTGATAGATTTCAACTCTGCTCCAACCCCACTATTTCTTCAGTTACTTACTTAGGAATGAGGTACATACCTTTTTAAATCATACCAGACGGGTGATAAATGTGTAAACTTAGAGTTGAACCTTTTCGCCATATCATAACCATGAGAATTCCTGCCACAATTAATATTTTTGAAGATACATATGAATTGTACATATAAAGCTATATATTTAACATGAGGATTGATATGTAAAGAACAAAAAATAGCACATAATAAAATTGAATTTTAACTATTAAGTACTAACATAAAGGAATACAACAATGAAGATGTTAGAAGTAAGGATACACTGATCATAGTGTCGATGGCATGAAGTAATTTGTACCAAAAAAGGAAAAGAAGAATCATTAAAATACCAATATACCACCACAACAAAACTATTCTCCCGTTCAAAAGTCTAAACTCTGCTTTATTTATCCCACTCACTCCCTCCCTATTTTTCAAAGAACTTCAAAATCCTTTAAGCGATTTTTGAGTTAGTTTATGTTCAGGTAAAAACTTAGGAGCGAACTATCACGTAGTCATCATGTGTTCAAATAAATTTCCAAACCCGAGTACTGCAGCATTGTAGTTACCACTGGCAGACACTCATTCAAAAGACCAGCTTTAGAAAACTTTTTACAAGTTAACAAATTTTTGAATTAGTTTATACTCAAGTACAAAATTAAGAGTAAACTATCATTATCATGTACTACAAATTAGTGTTCTTTCATTCACATTATCAGAACATCCTAAACTAAGTTCAGACACGACCTACTCTAAAATCAAACATTTAAACACTTGTTATAAAAGCTTGTTTGGATTGACTTATTTGAGCTTACCAACTAGTATAAGCACTTGAGACACTGTTTGGTAGAACTTATGAAAATAGCTTATGACATGTTAATAAACAGTGTACAGGTTATTTCTATAAGCTCTCCAGGATAGCTGGTGAAAATAGCTAATAGTTCATACAAAAATGGTTGGACATGGAAATAACTTATTCATAAGCAATTATATGATAAACGCTTATGCTATAAGCTACAAATAAGCAACATACATTAAAACAAGAACAACAAAGCATACCATACCAGGGAGTAATGTAGCCAAGTACGGGATAATCATAACGCCGCATAGATACATTTTCCGATACTTTCACATTCTCCTAAATAAATAATAAATTCACAACACCAATAACAATAATCAAAACTTAAATCCTCAATTACACTCTAAACCATCAAAATTTCACAGCGTAGTTACGGCAATGCTTACGTTGAGTATATCTTCGTAATTGGCGTCAGTTGTAACAAGACCTCGTTGATATACATACGATTCGTTTTGTTGCGAAGGAGAAGATTGTTTGAAGCGGAAAGTGACGAAGGCGATTAGCGATGAAACGATGAAGAAGGTAACAATTTTGATGGTGCTGGAAGAAGGTGAGGATGAGGTAGTTTGTTTGTGTGGTTGTGAAGATGAGTTGATTTGGTTTTTCCGGTGACCGGAACTCTGGGATGACCGGTGTTGATCTCGTTTCTTCGCCATTTTCCGGTGGCTGAAACGACGGTGTAGTGCTTCCTCTTCCGCAGATTAAATCAGTCACCGGGTAATTAAAAATAGGGTAATAGTGTAAAAATTAGCCACTCTCAATAGGGATGGCAATTGGACCCAGTCTCGATGGTACCCGCAAAAAATACCCAGAATGGGTAGGGTAAAACACTATTTTCATGGGTTCGGGCTTGTGTCTGGGTAATTACCCACAAATTCAAATGGGTATGGGCATGGGTAAGGGTACTATACTGCCCAGCCTCGCAACCCGCATATACATATTTATATAATGTGATAAATAATTTATTTATTTTTGGTGTATAATTAATTAATTTATTTAGCTATTTAAGCCTAAACCTAAACCTAAACCTAAATACTTAATTAAGTAATCACTCCCTCCTATTGGTGTAAAATTTTTTAGGGATATTTTGGATGTTTTTATTTGGTTAAATATTACGATTCGTACTATTTTATGAGTTGATTTGAAAACTTTTGAACCATAGTTTTATTTCAATTGTGAAATTTTTAGTGTCTTTTCATAATTAAAGTGCGGGGATTGGGTGCGGGTATGGGCACTTAGGTACCCATAGGGTATGGGGAAGGGAACTAAAATTGTTACCCATGAGAGTACAGGCTCGGGTACGAGTATTTTTTACAGACGCATGTATGGGGAAGGGCACTGTAGTACCCTACCCATATGGTACCCATTGCCATTCCTAACTCTCAATATATCAAAATTTTAAAATATGTTTTTGTGTACTTTGTTCAAAATAATCTTTTATGCTAAAAGTACGTTACTGACATGACAATAAGTAAATATATTGAACGACTAATATGACAATATTAATGAAATATCTTAATGACAACAACTATTTTGCCTAACGAAGGGTACAATTAAAGACTATTTTAAAATTTTGATACATTAAGATATTATTATGACTACTCATTACACATTAAGAGACCAAAATGATTATTACCCCAATAAAAAATAGATTCAAATGATTTTTTTCAGAGAAAGAAGAGGTGACGAATTATGAATTTCATAATCAAATTAATATGTCTGGTAGAAAAAAATCATTTCTTTAGTATAATTTGAGGAAATATTAGATTTTTAAAATTGCGTGTAAAAATCATTTTTTGCACGCCATTTTATCCTCAATTAGATCTTTGAGGAAATATTTTATGAACCAATTTTAAATAGTGGCATTGTATAATGATTTAAGTGAAAACTTGTGTAAAAAATGTCATTCTAACCGATGTCCGGACACAAGTTAAGAAAACTAAAAAAATAAAATTTTAAATTAAAAATTACCCTTTTTTTATTTTAGAAGATTTGACTACACAATTTTTAATTCAATATATACTATTTTTGTTTCCTTAACCAGTGTCTATAAACATTAGTTAGCATTTCAAAAAAAAATTAGTCTTTTTTTAATATACAAATTAAATCTATCATCAATAATGAAATTTTTTTAAAGTTATTAATCAAGGATTAAATTTGTAGAACCTTTTTAGATGCACATCAAATCAGATCATTATATAATATATGACAAGATAATATTAGTAAAAGTATCAATCTCTCTTTCGTTTATATATTTTTTTAATATATATAAGTTGGTCAACTAAATCACTTATTTTAAAAAGAAGGCTACATAACCGGTCCTTTAACTAATTATGAGATTTCATGTTGGTTCCATAATTAATTTTTGTTTTGTTTTGGTCCCTTAACTCAACTCTGTTAGCCAAATAAATCTATTTTGTTAAATTTTGTGAAAAAAACATTAACATTCATCTCTCCTTCATCATGTTCATCATCAAACCCAGAAAATTCATCTTCTTCATCAATAAACCTAGAAAAGTTCATCACCTTCATCATCAAAACCCAGAAAAATAAAAATAATTAAAATTAAACCATACAATTACATTAAAACTCGATCAAAATCAAAATATTTTATCCACATCAAAATCGTTTTCTCAACTATTATCTCCGATCAAACTTTTTATCCCAAATCCCTCAAAACAAATCCATTAACCCCTCTCAACTCCACACTTTCAAAACGAATTCCAGAACATGAAAACTTTCATAATGAATTTCCAAAACAAATCAAAACGAATTAATTAATCTCTTAAAGCGAATTACAAAACATGAAATTAGGAACGAGAAGAAAAAAAATTCCCCTTTTGATTTGGGAAAACTTTCAGATGAATTAGATCATGAACCCTAATTTGAATAAGAAATGAGAATTTTAAAATCAATTTCAAGAAAAGATGAAAATCCAAAACCCTTGCTCATAACCTTTCTCAATTATTTCTCTCCATTAAACACAAACTCAGAAATTGGAGAGAGATAGTGGGTGTATGAGAAGAGATGAAGGTTGATGTAAGCTGAAATGAGGGTGGTGAAGAGATTAGTGTTTTGATGAATTTCATGGATTTGGAGGAGGGTGGCGTTGATTGATTTTGGGAGGTTGGGGTTGTTACAGTCAGAAGAGAGACAAGGGAGAAGAAGATATGTGAGGGGTGTGTGAAAGGGGGAGGGGGTGTGTGACAATGAACTTGGAAGTAGAAGGAGGGAGTGGGTATGTGTGTGCTACTGTGCTAGCTAGTTTTGTGTTTCAATTTATTTTGGAAGTGGAAGGAGAACAAACTTTTATTTGTTGATGTTGTTGTTGTGATTTTGGTAAATGAGTTTGAAATTCTAGCCAGGCAATACTTAAGAGATTACAGGTTCTGAACCAAAACAGGTTCTGAACAATGACTTAGCACAATTTAAAGCAGATAAGTAGCAGAAATAAAAAGTGCAGGAAAGCTAAAGAACACACAAGGTTTGTTAACCCAGTTCGGAGTAAACACCTCCTACTCTGGGGGATACCAATCCAGGAAGGAATTCCACTATTGGAATTAACCCTTAAGACTCAGACACTGACTCCCAGTTCCTATCCCAAGCAATTAATCTCCACCTAGTCTTGAATTCTACCCAACACGTTGAGTATTAGAAAACCTCTAACTTCCTATTCAAGTAACTACAACCCAGCCACTTGAACTACCCTTAAACAAAAACACTCTGTTTTTCAGAAAACTTTAAAAACACAACTTCATTCGTACCTAGAGGCTTAGAATGAATTACAACTCAATCAAAACACCTAAACCAACTCAAAAGAGTGGTGCACAAATAAAGCTAAAAGCTTAAAAACTCTAAGACTCTTTTCTCTGAATTTTTCTCTCTTAAATTCGTAGGTTGAATAGCAGCAGCCCTTCTCCTTATATAGCCTTCAGTAACTCTTCTTAATTCTGTAGCCAATCTTCTCAAATTGATTTGTTTCTAATTTATGAGTGATCCAATAAGGAAACAAATAAACCAGGAATATATCTTTTAAAGATTCTGCAGAAAAAAAAAAAAACGAGCTTCATAATTTAAAACCAAATCTTCATCAAATCTTCTCCAATTCAACAGCAATCTAGAAGCAATAATCCTGGAACAAATCCTTGCCAAATGTTGCTAAGATTCACTTGAAAAACATCAGCTTCTGATGAAGTCAACAAAAGTCAACGCGTCCATCAGAACCTGAATTCAGCTTCTGAACAGCTACAGTGCTTCTGATGAGGCATTCAGCTTCTAATGTGATTTTGAGCTTCTAAATGGCTTCAAATGAGAAAACTTGTAACTGAAGAAATGTTCTACATATGGAGATGCTTCTATTCAATACCTTGGTTTTGCCAAACAATGCAGCCAACACCTAAAGACTCAACAATCTCCCCCTTTGGCAAATTTTTGGCTAAAACCATCCAAGTTCTTCAATCTTCCACAAAATCAACTCAGCAATGAAGAACTCCACAATGATCAATCATAACATGGCATAGAGCTAAGCAGCGGACAAAGTTATGACTATCATGAAATACACAAAACAGCTTCAGTTTGATGGTATCAGCGCAAGTACTGATTAACAACTTCAGTTCAAGGTAACGGAGCTACTGATCAACTCATGATCATCACAAACACTCCCCCTGAAGCTCCACAAACACATAACCAAAATACTAAGCTTCACAACAAACACTCCAGCTTCACACTACTCCCCCTGCAACTCAGCTTCTCACAAAAAACTTACACTAACTCCTCTTGACTTCTGAACTACAGTGAAATGGTATCAGAACATATCAGAAGCACACTTTAGAACACTCTTGATCTTCAGGACCACAAGAACACTCAGGATCAAAACAATCTTGTACTCCCCCTGAGACACATCTTCCCTTTCAATCATATCTGGACATATCTTGTTGCTGGTATCAGTGCAACACTAGTCACCTTCTGATTCACATATTTTGAACAGCTTTCTGAACTCAACCATAGATTTTTCTCCCCCTTTTTAGCCACAAAATTATGACAAACTTCAGACTTCAAATAGGGATTAAAATCACAACAAGTAACACACATCCTTGAAAACATCTCAGACTCAGACTCAGGTTCAGGATCACACTTTGCATAGGCACAACTGGCAGGTACTCTATCTTCCTCACATCCAGTTTGCAGTAATTGCTATAAGTCTTCATGTAAGCACACTCCTAACTTGCTTCTTAAGTTTTCAAACTGTTTAGCATCCAAGGCCTTTGTAAAAATGTCAGCAACTTGTTCTTCAGTAGCTACATGTTCCAGCTGAATGACTTTATCCTCCACAAGGTTTCTGATAAAATGATGTCTATGTGTTTGGTTCTGCTGTGCTGAATTGGATTCTTAGAGATGTTGATGGCACTCAAATTGTCACAAAACAATGTCATAGTTCCTTGTTCAATGTTGTACTCCTCCAGCATCTGCTTCATCCACACCAATTGTGAGCAACTACTCCCAGCAGCAATGTACTCAGCTTCAGCAGTTGACAATGAAACACAGTTTTGTTTCTTGATGAACCATGAAATCAAGTTATTTCCTAAGAAGAAACAACCTCCTGAAGTGCTCTTTCTGTCATCAGCACTACCAGCCCAGTCAGCATCACAAAATCCCATCAAATCAGAACTTGAACTATGAGAATACATGATTCCATAGTCACTTGTGCTATTCACATACTTCAGAATCCTCTTCACCTGAGTCAGATGACTCATCTTAGGATCAGCTTGATATCTTGCACATACTCCAACAGCATAAGTGATATCAGGTCTGCTTGCAGTTAAATACAATAAGCTCCCTATCATGCTTCTGTACTGACTTTGATCCACTGATACTCCTTGTTCATCTTTGGTTAACTTCAGATGAGTAGCAGCTGGTGTCTTCTTATGAGCAGCTGATTCCATTCCAAACTTCTTCACTATGTTCTTGGCATATTTACTCTGAGAGATGAAGATTGTATCTTCCATTTGCTTGACTTGTAACCCAAGAAAGTATGTCAGTTCACCAACTAAGCTCATTTCAAATTCTGACTGCATCTGCTGAACAAACAATTTGACCATCTTCTGAGACATCCCTCCAAACACTATATCATCCACATAAATCTGAGCTATCATCAGACTCCCATTTTCATCTTTCATAAACAAAGTCTTATCAGAACCTCCTTTTCTGTAACCTTGAGCCACAAGAAACTGAGTCAGTCTGTCATACCATGCTCTTGGTGCTTGTTTCAATCCATATAAAGCCTTCTTTAACTTGTACACATGATCAGGAAATTTATGATCCACAAAACCTTTAGGCTGTTCAACATATACTTCCTCTTGCAGATATCCATTCAAAAATGCACTCTTGACATCCATCTGAAACAATTTGAACTTGAGAATGCATGAAACTCCCAACAGTAGTCTTATGGACTCTAGTCTGGCCACAGGTGCAAAGGTCTCATCAAAATCAAATCCCTCAACTTGAGTATAGCCTTGAGCAACCAACCTTGCCTTGTTTCTGACTACAGTACCACTTTCATCTGTTTTATTCTTGAATATCCACTTAGTGCCAATCACATTCAGTCCTTCTGGTCTTGGAACTAGATCCCACACTTCACTCCTTTTGAATTGATTCAACTCATCTTGCATTGCTTCAATCCAAAATTCATCAGTCAGGGCTTCTTTCACATTCTTGGGTTCAAACTTGGACACAAAACATGAATCAGTAGCAGCAGCATCTGATCTCCTGGTTCTGACACCTTGATCTAAGCTTCCAATGATTAAGTCTTTAGGATGATCCTTCTGAACTCTAATTGATGGCCCTTTACCATTAGGAACTTGATCTGGTTGATCTTCTGCTTCTTCAGACTCTGAATGCTTTTCTGCTTCTGAGGTTTGTTCTTCTGATACTTCAGACTCTGGAACTACTTCAGGTTCATTCTTTTCATTCTCAGCAGACAAATCATCAATAACCACATTTATGGACTCCATCACAACCTTGGTTCTGGAATTAAACACCCTATAAGCTCTGCTGTTCACTGAATAACCCAGGAATATGCCCTCATCAGACTTAGGATCCAGTTTTCTTCTGTTTTCCCTGTCAGCCAAAATGTAGCATCTGCTCCCAAACACATGGAAATACTTCACAGTTGGCTTTCTTCCTTTCCATAATTCATACAAAGTACAAGTGGTTCCCTTCTTCAAAGTAACTCTGTTATGAATATAACAGGCAGTATTTATTGCTTCAGCCCAAAACATATATGGCAGCTTCTTTGCATGTAGCATAACTCTTGCACATTCTGCTAATGTCCTGTTCTTCCTCTCAACTACACCATTTTGCTGAGGTGTGATAGGTGCAGAAAACTCATGCTTTATACCTTCAGAAGCACAGAATTCTGAAAAACTCTTGTTTTCAAATTCTTTGCCATGGTCACTTCTGATTCTAACAATACCACTGTCCTTCTCTCTTTGTAGCTGAATGCACATCTCTTTGAAAACTTCAAAAGTGTCAGACTTTTCTCTAACAAAGCTGACCCATGTGTATCTTGAGTAGTCATCTACCATTACAAATGCATATCTCTTTCCTCCAATACTTTCAACTTGCATAGGCCCCATTAAATCCATATGAACAAGTTCTAGTACTTTAGTAGTTACCTGGTGAACTAATCTGGGATGAGACTTTCTTGTTTGTTTTCTAATTTGACAATCACCACAAACATTGTCCTCATTGATCTTCAGATTAGGTACACCTCTGATAGCTTCAGTACTTAGGATTTTCTTCATGCCTTTCAGATGCAGATGTCCCAACTTCTGGTGCCAGAGTTTGACTTCCTCTTCTGAGCTCATAAGACAAGAAGTCAGACTTCTTTCTTCTTCAGAAACCCATAAGTAGCAGTTGTCTTTGGATCTGCAGCCCCTCATCTGCGTTTTACCATCCTGATCAGTAACAATACACTCCTGCTTGTTGAAATTCACTTTTAAATCCTGATCACATAGCTGGCTAATACTGATCAGATTAGAGGTTAATCCTTCCACCAGTAGCACATCATCAAGTCTGGGCAAACCTTCTCTGATCAAATCTCCAATCCCTAGAATCTGACCTTTTACACCATCTCCAAATGTCACATAACTTCTGGAGTATGATCTGATATTGCTTAGCAGCTTCTTCACACCAGTTATATGCCTTGAACACCCACTATCAAAATACCAGTCTTCTTTTGAGGTGGCTCTTAATGAAGTGTGAGCAATCAGGCCTACATTCTGAACCTTAGGTTTCCACACCTTCTGAACACTGTGTTTGGGTGCAGCTGGTTGCACTCTTCTATATTGAAAGTGTTCAGGGTAACCATACAATTTAAAGCAGAATGGTTTGATATGCCCTTTCTTTCCACAATGATGACAGATCCATGGATGATTCCTCCACCTTCTGTTTCTGAAAAATTTCTGGGGTTGCTTCTGAGGTAGCATCTGACCATGCTTCAGACCTTGCATCTGAACATACTTCTGGCCTTGCTTCTGAGCTGGCATCTGGGCTTGTTTCTGAGGTTTCCTCTTTGATGTTCCAACCATAGAGTCATGAGTTTGAGTAGCAGGAACAAAATTCATCTTTTTAGGAATCTGAGTCTGATCAACAAAACCTAAACCAGTTTTTCCTTGTTGCTGATTCCCCAAAATGTCCTCCAACTTATCAGTAGCAGAGTTCAACATCTTCACTTGCTTCTTCATTTGATCAAGTTGGGAGTTCAGTTGATTCACTTCTTCTTTTAAATCTGAATTCTGAACTAACAGTTCACCTTTTTCAGCCTCCAGTTGAAGAATAGTCTCCTTCTGATCTAAAACTTGTTTGCAAACCTCAGCACTTCTGGTATACAGCTTCTTGTAGTTATCAGCTAGTTCATCATATGAGGTTTTAGCAGCTTCAGACACAGATGGGGCTTGAGACTCTGAGTCAGACTCTGAAAAGGTTTCAGATTCTAAAACAGCTTCCTTCTTCAAGATAGCTCCTGACCTCACTACTAGACCAATATCACACATATCAGATTCACTAACATCATCTTCTTCAGAACCATCATCAGACCATGACACAGCTAGGCTTTTCTTCTGCTTCTTAAGAAAAGTAGGACACTCAGTTTTGATATGTTCATAACCTTCACACTCATAGCACTGCACACCTTTGACTTGGTTACTTTTCTCTTCAGATTTTGTCTTTTTCTCATCAGTTTGTTGCTTCTTGTTGTTGAATCTGAAGTTCTGACCTTTGGCTTTGGCTTTTCTGTTAACATTCTTCAGAATCTTGTTGAATTGTTTTCCCAGCAACACAAGAGCTTCTGATAAGTCATCCTCTTCAGACTCTTGTTGATCATCAGCTTCAGAATTCACACTAAAAGCTACACCTTTTCCTTTCTTCTCAGTCTGTTTGCAAAAGGCTGTTTCAAAATTGAGCAATGACCCAATCAGCTCCTCAAGCTTCATAGTGGTAATATCATGAGCCTCTTCAATTGCAGTGACCTTCATGTCAAATCTTCTGGGCAGGGACCTGAGGATTTTTCTCACCAACTTCTCATCAGACATCTTCTCCCCAAGTGAGTCAAAAGAATTTGCCATGTCCAGCACATTCATGTAAAAGTCCTGAATGGATTCATCCTCCTTCATCTTCAGGTTCTCAAATTTGGTGGTCAGCAGCTGCAATCTGGACATCTTCACTTTAGAGGTTCCTTCATGAGTTGTCTTCAAAATTTCCCAGGCCTCCTTAGCAACAGTACATTGTTTAATAAGTCTGAACATGTTCTGGTCCACACCATTAAAGATTGCATTCAAAGCTTTTGAGTTTCCCAGAGACAAGTCATCTTCAGCTTTGGTCCACTCCTCTTCAGGCTTCAATACTCCAGTTTTGTTACCATCTTTGTCCAAAACCTCAGGATGATCCCAGCCTTTAATCACAGCTTTCCAAGTCCTGCTGTCAATAGATTTTAAGAAGGCACACATTCTAGACTTCCAATACTCATAGTTTGTGCCATCTAGTAGAGGTGGTCTATTGACATATCCTCCTTCTCTATCCATGCTTACCAGGAATTAAGTCCTCTGGATCTCACCCAAAATACAGGCAGGGTGCCTGCTCTGATGCCAATTGAAATTCTGGCCAGGCAATACTTAAGAGATTACAGGTTCTGAACCAAAACAGGTTCTGAACAATGACTTAGCACAATTTAAAGCAGATAAGTAGCAGAAATAAAAAGTGCAGGAAAGCTAAAGAACACACAAGGTTTGTTAACCCAGTTCGGAGTAAACACCTCCTACTCTGGGGGATACCAATCCAGGAAGGAATTCCACTATTGGAATTAACCCTTAAGACTCAGACACTGACTCCCAGTTCCTATCCCAAGCAATTAATCTCCACCTAGTCTTGAATTCTACCCAACACGTTGAGTATTAGAAAACCTCTAACTTCCTATTCAAGTAACTACAACCCAGCCACTTGAACTACCCTTAAACAAAAACACTCTGTTTTTCAGAAAACTTTAAAAACACAACTTCATTCGTACCTAGAGGCTTAGAATGAATTACAACTCAATCAAAACACCTAAACCAACTCAAAAGAGTGGTGCACAAATAAAGCTAAAAGCTTAAAAACTCTAAGACTCTTTTCTCTGAATTTTTCTCTCTTAAATTCGTAGGTTGAATAGCAGCAGCCCTTCTCCTTATATAGCCTTCAGTAACTCTTCTTAATTCTGTAGCCAATCTTCTCAAATTGATTTGTTTCTAATTTATGAGTGATCCAATAAGGAAACAAATAAACCAGGAATATATCTTTTAAAGATTCTGCATAAAAAAAAAAAAAAACGAGCTTCATAATTTAAAACCAAATCTTCATCAAATCTTCTCCAATTCAACAGCAATCTAGAAGCAATAATCCTGGAACAAATCCTTGCCAAATGTTGCTAAGATTCGCTTGAAAAACATCAGCTTCTGATGAAGTCAACAAAAGTCAACGCGTCCATCAGAACCTGAATTCAGCTTCTGAACAGCTACAGTGCTTCTGATGAGGCATTCAGCTTCTGATGTGATTTTGAGCTTCTGAATGGCTTCAAATGAGAAAACTTGTAACTGAAGAAATGTTCTACATATGGAGATGCTTCTATTCAATACCTTGGTTTTGCCAAACAATGCAGCCAACACCTAAAGACTCAACAGAGTTTAATTTGTTATTTTAATTTATGGGTTTAAATTTTGTTAATTTTGGATTTCATTTTTTGAGTTTATTTTTTTATTTTTTTGGGTTTTGATGATGAAGGTGGTGAATTTTTCTGGATTTATTGATGAAGATGATGAAATTTCTGGGTTTGATGTTGAAGATGATGAAGGGGGATGAATGTTAACGTTTTTTCCATAAGATTTAACAGAATGGATTTATTTGGCTAACAAAGATGAGTTAAAAACCAAAACGAAACAAAAATTAATTATGGGACCAACATGAAACCTCATAATTAGTTAAGAGACTGGTTATGTAATTTAGCCTAAAAAGAATAAGTAAAACACTTGTAGAAAGACATCATTTTTTTTTCTTTCTATTGTTCTTTTTTTTTGTTAGAAATTCTTTCTATTATCCATGTTGCATTTTTAATTTACCTCAAATATTATTGTGGTGAAATTGAGTCGATTTCCTTGCAAGAGGCATGCGGCAGCTCGAGACTAGAGTACTGTAAGATTTAGTTTTAAATAAGGTAAGCTAACAAAGTACCCTTTATAGATTTAAAAGAAGAAATAATTGATATGTTTTATCGAAAAAAATTTCAAGTAGTTTAGTGATGGAGCTCACACATTTTAAATGTGTAAAAGTGAAGTCTTTGGGGTTCGAATACTGACTCATACATATATTATGTATTGTTCCTACCAACTGAGATAAGCTCACGGGGATATACAAAAAAATTTGTTTTTTAAAGTTTTAATGTATCGACAACACTATTTTTTTTTAGATTTCTTAACAAATGTTCTTCGAACACTAGGATTATCCGTTTAAAAATTATGATCTCTTAGTACACAAATCTTAATATTAACAACCCTATAATTTGACTAAATTTTAGTGGAAAATAGATCAAGCCCAAATTTAAAGGAGATGAAGTGGTCATAAAGTGGAGACAAATAAATGACGGTAACTTTGACACAACATTCCACCATTTTTGTTTACTTGTAATATTTTTAAGGCATCGTCCATACTTGAATTGCAATAACCCTTTATGGTTTGGGTTAATAATGTTTTACCCCTTGTAATATAGGTCATTTTTTGGTTTTCTCTTGTAATTTTTTTTTCTTCAGATTTCGTCCTTGTAATTTGAAGATTTTTTTGATTTTAGTCCTTCACAGCATCAAATTACAAAATTTATAGTATTTTCGCCCCTTGTAATTTGAGCGAATTTCAGTTTATCTCCCTGTAATTTGAGCAAATTTCGGTTTACCTCTGCCATATCATCGATTTTGTACGGTCAAAATTCATGAATGTCCAAAACTAAAATTCTTTAAGAGTAATTAATATTTGTGGAGAATCAGTTGGATACACAAGGTCATAATCTTTAACCACTCGATCAACCTATGTAGCTAATTTTAAATGAGTTGAAGATTTTGACCTTGTGCTTCCAAAATTTATGTTTTAAAAGAAATAAAAATCAAATAAAAAAGGAGAGAGGGACTGATTATCGAGGATTTCCACACCCAACCAACATTGATTGAAAGCTTCACGTTTTTGAGTGTGAATTGTCTCATGTCCTGTGTCCATGTTCTTAGAAATATTCTTAGAAATGCAATTAGAATATAATCAGATTGAAGATACAGTGAATCCATAGTTTCACACAATATATATAGTTTTTACTGTATTTCACGTGTGGAAGAAGATATTCCAATTCAAAGCATAGACTTTTTCCTTAATATTTGGTAAGAGAATATATATTTTATACAGCCCAAATCTGAACATTTTTTCAGGATATAAACTGATCTTGTTTCCACACACCTCTTTGTACAAATACTAATTTCTTGAAACTTTCTGTAGCTCCACATTGGATGTATGAACAAAAATGCAATATGCTGCAACATATAGCATCATCAACATTGACTTCTCAATCTCAGAATGCAGCCTTTGCTTTTCACATGCAAAATATTTGAATTGAATGGTGTCTCATTATTGCCTAAGAAGTGAACCCCGACATATTGTTCTTGAACTCTAGGGTATCTGGTTCATAAACCAAAGTACCAAACATAGAATCTTTGTGTACTTTTGACAAATTTCTTGCTTGGTATCAACAAGATTAACTGAATGGTGATGATGCCATGATTCTTGAGGTAGAAGTGTAAAATTCTGTTGGTTGTTAGAATTTGTAACATTGATTTGGAACAATGAACTGTTTCTAATGTAAATAATGGAATGTTACAAAAGCATATATGCCCTATATATATTGTACTCCCTCCGTCCCAAAATATAAGCAAAAATTGGTCAACAAAAGTTAATGTATTTGGTTCAAAATTTGTACCAAATACATCAACTTATGTTGACTCATTTTTGCTTATATTTTGGGACGGAGTAGTAATTAATAAATTTACTAATTATCATTTTTCTGTGATATGCTGCAAAGTAAGAAAAGCACATAGTCAAATAAGAAGATTGAATCTTAGAAATACTTCGACACAAGGTACAATGGTGGAGATGGGAAAATTAAATTTGGTTTAATATTCGAATTTCTAACTAAACAATGGAAATGAGTTTGATGTAGCTTAGAAATATTGCTTCAAGATGCAGGCATTGTGATAATCTTACTTTTGTTATCATATAAGAATTTAGAAGTTTTGGCAAGTTGGGTTTCAAAAGCTCATCAGTGTCAGGGTAGACATGAGATGAGTTACTGACAAATCTTCGTTAAACTTTCATAACACTATGCTTCAAAATATTCACATATGCTATGTTGTTGAGATCGGAGATGTCTCTATTGTTAGATTAATTATTTAATTAGTCAATCATGGATTGACAATAATCAATTATTATAAGTTAATCTTAATATAAATCATGGTCTATTGTGTTAAACACTAGCCAATTGATGAATATGTGTGATTGGACTATTGTTTCTAAATGGACTGTGATGAGTTGACCCATTTAGCTAAGCCCGATGAGAGGTCACTGCCCTCAGCCGTTTAATTATTTAAACGTCATCCCATCAGACGGTTAAACATTCCGAACAGTATGGTGAAAACTTAAACCTAAACGGCGATGAGGATAGTTATCCCTCTCATACTTGTGGACGGTTGTCCTTCATGTACCTAAATATAAAGGTACACAATTTCTTATTCCTTCTTCATTACTAATTATATTGTTGAATTGAATCCGTGGATGATTGTTGTCTTCATATAATTCATCGTAATTGTTGCTGATAGTATATTATTGTATGTTGATTTTATTATCACTTAATCCTAATATATGAATCAACATACAAGTGTCCTTATACGATTCTAATACCGTGTACATCGTAAAAATTAAAATCCATGAACAAACAATTGATTCTTAAAGTTGGTTTATGGCTTTGCTTGGTCACTGAATTGCCATTAAAACCCATATGATATCCCAGTGTTACGATGACTAGATAGTGAGAAATTGATTTTTTTTATTTGTTTTCAATTTGAGGAATCCCTAAGTTTTCAATCTAAGATCTCTCTCTGTTAGCCTCATAATCCTCTAATTTAATATGTGGTTTCTTTTCTCTATCAACGGCCATCAAAAACCAAATCAAAACTCTTGCCTTACGGCAAGAAGCGACATACCGATAGATGCCGATCCGGGTCAAGCAAAATAAGGAAACACTTTTAGTATGAGAGGGAACCAACGAAAACAAACGAATTACACTACCATTACCCCATGATTTCCACTATTTATTATTTTTATTCCCAAAATTTATTATTTTTATGTCAAATAAATATAGTTTATTATTCTGATCAATCCTTTATTCTTAAAAATTATTAGGTCTAGCAACACCTAAACCTAATTTTTCCCCTCTAATTGTAATACATTAAATGCTAAAGATTGCAACCCTAAAAATCTTATTTAGTCAACCATGTAATATTAACCTTTGGAAGTCACATAACATTTGTATTTTCCTATGTGTACTAATGACATTCAAACCGTTTTTGGAAGTTACATAACAAAATAATTAATTAACATTGGAAATAGACATGCACATTAAGTATCATTATTAGTGATGAATGTCTATGAGGAACACGAAAGGAATGAGTTTAATGGACAATTGACTTATTTCAAATAATATATATATATATATATACACACACACACACACATGCTGAGAATTGTTTTGCCATAATAACAAAGATATCACCCTTTACATAAGAGGTAGCCATGATGGACAGCCAATCTGCCATAAATGTCACAAAATTCTCCATTCACTACCAAAGAGGTTTCCTTCATACCACCTTCTTTTCTTCCTTGATCTCTCTGCAAAATCCTCTTCTACCCATCGCCTCCTCCAAATCCTCTGGTCCAACCTCCACCACTTCACCCCTCTTTGTTACAACGGTGTTCTTGCCGTACAAAATTGATGAGAGCGGCACTGACGTTCTTGAGTGAAACGCACGAACGATTATGAATTTGTGGTTTTGAAATTAACTCACTATTTTGGAGTTTGAATTCCGAATTTGATTTGATTTCGATTTGGCTTCCAATCAGGTACTTCCGTTTTTCTTTCTAATGCTGTAAATATTGCATAAATCATTCTCCAATGTCGTCGCTTATAGTTTTCTTTTCCTTTTCATATTCTTATTGTAATCTCACAAAGTAAATAGAAGAATCATGTTTGGTTATTTCATTTTGTGTTGTTTGTTCATGTCTGGATTACAGTTTGCAACATATTTTTTTAATGGATGTATGTTTGCTAGCCAAAGACTAGCATTACTGTTTTTAAATGGGGGATTTTGACTATTTTTCTTTTAAGTTGTACTTTCCTTTTTGTGTAGTTTTAGTTTCATTTGTGGTTTCTTTAAATCCATCAAAGAGGTATCACTTTCCTATCTACTCCCAAGAGGAATAAATGGGGTTCCATTTTATCTTTCCCTCTCTGATTTTTAAGTTCTTTTTAGTTGTAATTGAGACAGAGTCAAGTTGTAGAATTTGATGGATATATTGTTAGAAATATTGTTTATGTTATCAAAATAAGCACCAATCTATTGTAACTAACAATTTTTGTTTGATGAATGAACGTCTCTTCAAAAGTCACAATAGGAGATTATTATTCTCATTGTTTTCCTAAAATTTTTCTATTTGACATTGCAATGATTATTACCTTAATCCATTGGTTGAAAAACCTTTACAAATGAGGCAAGTCTTGGATTTTGATTATGCCAAGCAAACTCATGTTCCATTTGTTCATGTAATATTAGGTTCTGATGTTGGCGGTGATCATCGTTCTGATGAGAATGACATTGTTGTTGATTGGTGTGCGAATAAAGGGTTATCCATTATAGAGACATCAATGCAAATCATTGTTACCTTGTTGGTGCTATAGTAAGGATATATCACAGAACAATGTTTTTAAGGTACCTTACCTAGCTATATTATTCACTTCAATCTAAAGAAACCTTGGCTTAACATGGTTTTCTTTACTTTGTAACTTTCTTTCTATGATTTTAATCCATTTTACATGTTCTTGAAACAGATGACGTGACTAGAATTTTGTATGCAGTTATCGTGTATCAACTGAAATCAAGAATGCTATAATACAAGCTAGGATGGACAAGAATCTTACATTGGCTCAGGTTGCTCATTATACTCTGGAGTCTGGACCAATATCAAGCTTAGCTTATAAATATTGGTCTTTTACTGCCTTTTGGGGGTGTAATTTTACAAATTGGGGAAAGGGACTTCTCTTAATTTATTGTATAGTATTTGTGATTTGAATGATTGATAAATATAGCTACATCTTTTCTCAATCTTATTGAGTAAGATAACATATACACTGTATACAGAGGTTTTCTTTGGAAATAAAACAATGATGCTTACTAATCCGATCATGGTGCTCATATTAGGAAATAACATTTGTTTGAGGTAAATAAATGTTGCAAACAGAGAAAGATGTAAGAGACTGTAAGTTCTTAACAGCAGGAATAAAAATGGACAAGGAGCTAAACACAAAAGAATAAGTTCTTCTTTTGGTATTAACCTTCTCTTGATTTATCATTCTGAACTTAGCCTTTATTTGATTATGTATTCATCTTCATTCGCATCAACATCGTCTGCAATTTTTTAATTTTACAGTCTCCAACTCCTGCTGCAGTGGTAAAGAATATGAGTGAAAGTTATTGATGAATGAGAGAAAGGAAACAAAGCTCTACCTTGGATGTGGTATGTATCAATTTTTTAAAGTAAAGGGTCTACCTTTGTGTTTAGACATTTAGCTATTGATTTGTTGATGTTGATTATGTTTTAGTTTGAGATATTGTTACTATGTTTAAAAAGAAGGTACTGATTTGTTGTTATGTAAGTTTCAGGTTTTCATTGAGCATGTCAAATGGAATCCATAAAGGAAATAAGATATTTTGGCTCCTATTTTGCACTTTTCTTTTTCTCGGTGACAATTGTTCCTCCCCACAGCACATCAAAGGATCATGTATCTTGGGAGGGTTGGTGATTGACTGATTGTATAGTCGTTTTCTTGGTGATCCGACAAAGAATTTAATAGAGGAAAGTAGTTCAATGGACGCTTGATTGATCTTCTATTCATGAGTCCTTCAATGTTATTTTCTTCTATTATCTGATTTTGCCGCATTATGTAAGATTCTTCATTTCATAGTTTAGGAACTAAATTGATTTAGTTATTTTTACTAGAAGATGTTTTATTTTGTGATGTAAAGCCTCATTTGCCATATGAATTTTCTCCCACTTTGAATGCTTTGGTTCTGATATTGAATTGATTGTTATTTGTTTGTTGCAGAAATATAGAACAGATCCTTTAAAGTTAAACCCTATAGAACAGGTAATGCAGTATTTTATTAGAATTTACGCTGTCATTTGTTAGATACTTAAATATCTTTATTCTTTTCCCTCTATGGATTTGAAGGATAAATATATCTAACGTTTGCTTGTCCTCCACAGAAAGGATTGTCCTCCACGGATGAAACACAAGACCTGTAATCTCAGCAGAAAAGATTGGCATCCAAGGATGATACACACGACCATGAAGCTCAGCGTAAAGGATTGTCAGCAAATGGAAGATGGTTAAGGGAGGATCCCTTTCAAGCTTTTTGAATATGGCTCTTGCTAAATTGTGTTTCATGACCAAATCAACAAATGGAAGATGGTTAAGGGAGGATCTTGATAAAAATGTAAGTATTGTAAAGCTTTTTTCTTCGTGCATTAGGTTTCTATTTTTTAGATTTTATAAAATTGATCCTTATTGAGTTAAAAAGAACAAGAAATTGATCACTTTATTTAGGTTTAACAAAGTAGCTTATGAAATTTCTTCAATTTGTTTGTTCATTGATCTGTTTGTTTGTTTACTTAGTTCATCAATTTTGCCTCCTCCACCCACATAAACTCTGTTATGATTTTCCATATCCTACTTCACTTGCCTTCTTTCCTAAATCAATAGTAGTGTTATACAATTCTATTCTATAGTTTGACATGGGTATCTTATATTATATAGAAGGAGAGAATTTTTTGTTGTTCTAGCTGTACAAAATTTATGAGAGCGGCACCGACGTTCTTGAGTGAAACGTGCGAACGATTATGAATTTATGGTTTTGAAATTAACTCACTATTTTGGAGTTTCAATTCTGATTTTGATTTGATTTCAATTTGGCTTCCAATCATGTAATTCTGTTATTTTTTCCAATGCCGCAAATATTGCATATATCATTCTCCAATGTTGTTGCTATAGTTTTATTTTCTTTTTCATGTTTTTATTGCAATCTCACAAAGTAAATAAAAAGAATCATGTTTGGTTAGTTCACTGGTAGTCAATGAGATGCTCTATAAGCTATAAAGCAGTTCAAATTTACAACAATTAGGTAGCTTAAAAGTCGAAATTTACTTTGATCTGCAATTTAAAAAGTCTTTTAATCGCTGTGTTTGATGTTGATTTGGTACATTTGGTTCTTATAATGAATGATTGTTGTCCATTTTGAGGAATTGGATGGAATCAGACTTGGTTCTCTTATGCTCTTTATTTGTTGTGTTTATGTCTTCCCTCTATAAGTCTCCTCTCAATTTTTTATCAGTTTGTGTTTTTGAGATTTCCTAATTTAGGCTTTTGATTTCTAACATGTGGTGGTTTTATTTATACCACTTCTGCTTGCAAGTTTGGAAGATAGTGCAGAAAATTGAGTATACTTGGATGGTAGAGATTCATGTCAAGGTATTTGGTGTTAGATGAAATTTCCTTTTTTTAAGTTTTTGTACGTGGGTTCATCTCACTATAACTGACTCACAACTTTTGAAATTTTTGCTTGCAGGTTGTCCTTTTGTACACCATTTTTGCAACCAGATTTTGCAAGTTGATTATCCATTTGTTTAGTGTCTCTCTTTTTTTCTTCACTAACTTAGGCGTGACAAGGTATGAATAAATTATAACGTGTCCTTCTAAGCATAGTGGTACTAGCTTAAAATTGGTTATGTATTTGTTTGGTGGTTTGTTTTCAATCCATAAAGCTAGAATGCTAGGAACGAGGGATTTGTGTTAAAATTAAACGGATTTGTTTTGTTCTTCAATTTTTTTTGATGAATTCTTCAATTTTTTTTCCATCCTTTATTGATATTTGTATAAATTTCAACATAAACGACTAATAAAAACTAAAGCCAGTGAAACCTAAAAGAAGATTGGTATGAGGTTTTTTCAGCTATAGGGTGCTTGGAAAAACATCAATTGGGTAAGATGGATTACATTTTAATGCTATTTCTGCAGAACTAATAAACCATGTTTCTCTTCACTGCACTGCATTTTAATACTTCTCTCTATGTTCTCTAAATTGGGTCATGCTTTAAATTGGGTAATACTTATCTTTATGCTTCTCTTCACCGCAATTTCATAATGAACATGAATATACTATTACTTTCTTTCCCTTATGAGTTAAGTTAGTAGTGAAAAAAATATGAAACTAAGGAGTTATCCATCACCACATATGTCTCTGCTACCTAACTATTTATATTATGATATACTATTCTAACTGAGAAGCAGTTTGTGATTGACACATTTTACAACTTTTGTCAATACTTGATAAAAAATATATTTTCCTATTTGCTCAAACATGATAGTACAAAATATAAGCATTTTACGCGGATTTAATATGTTTTTATGCTTTTACTCCTTGCAATTTGAATGTATTTAATAATGTGGTGGGTATTAAGTGATTTCTAACTCAAGCTGCAATGCGAAAATGATGCATGTCAGTCATGATTAGTTCCTGGCCATGAGAAGAAATCTACTTTTGGGTGATAAGTTGATTTCATAATGAAATATCATTACTATAATTGAAGCCTGAATTTATGTTTATGAATCATATATTCAGATAGTCTTAAGGTTCTGATATATACTTATAGCCTAAATTCAGGAAAATGATTTTCTTTTTCTTTAATTATTATCATTGTCATCATTATCAAACATATTTGTATCACCACGTTTCCCAATTTTAGTCATCCTAAAACTCCATCGACATTGACACCAACATTGCTACTGAAATATGGAAGTCCATGATGACACCAGTTTGCATAAAATGAGATTGGAATGTTTTGCTACCTTATTACTTATGCCAGTAGCTGCCATAATAGTGCTAATTGTGTTTTGCATGTACAGTGTATTAGAATGTCTAGAATTTGGTGGAGTTGCATAAGATATACATGTGGAGGAGGATATAAGATGGATATTGCTATTCTAAATTATCAAAAATCAAGTTTGGGATGATGATGATTTCTGCATGTATGGCTGCATATTTTGTTGTTTGGGTTGATGATGATGACTGCATATTTGGTTGCATCAAATATACAAGTAGAGGAGAATAAAAGAAAGATATTGCATATTTGGTACTTCAAATTTGTGTTTTAAATTTTAAATAATTCTTGATGACGATGGTTGGGCATATTTGGGATCTCAGTTGGTTGTGCTTTTGTTGTGGGAGCTGGTTGCATCTTAAGCCTGATTTGTTTCAAGTAAGGTTTCAATGCTCAGTGTTTTTATTATTTGTTTGTTTTAGGGATGTTTTAGAGAGAAATTTGATGCATGCTGCTACTACATGACTAATATTGTTTTTTGCCTCTGATAATGATTTCTGCATTGTATGATTTCAATTGTAAAAAGTTCTTAAAATGAATATGCACTACAACTTAAGGATCTACTTTATTGGGTTTGGACTTTTCTTCCTTATACATTAGAGATAGATTTGAGGGGACAATCAATATTTTGAGATTTTTTTTCCTTTTATATTTCTAATTGGATTGTTTTCTACAGGACTGCATCAAATTGAGAACCGGCAGTGAGAGGATACATGATGAACAATGAAGTGAGAAACCATGATTTGTGAAGAATCGCTCTTTCAAACCATAGCACGAGATATATTCAATAGTAAAGCAAAAAAAACTTTGCTTGGGAACTAATCATTCGCAGAAGCCATTGCACCAGTACCTCACAACCATGCTTAGAAAACACTACAAACAGTCCCAAGAAGGTAGAAAATAACATGCATAAAAAGCATGAAGGCAGGCCTTATAATGCTTGGCAGCTGCACCAAACAAAGGCCAACACCAGAAAAATTGGAGGCTTAATAATCTGAGATACAATGACTAATAATTTCACATCTCTTGATTATCAAATAATGGGTGTAAAATAATTTTTTTTCTAGAAGTCTTAGAATGATTATAGATTTGTAAAGAGTTAATGGTTTGATTATTTATTTATTTCATTAAAAAATGTATATTGCAGAGTAGTAGAATTCTACATATGGAAAATCTTATAAATGTATGAACTAATATGTGTGGAACAAATTAAGAGTTAAATTTAATTTTTTTTCACATATGTTGTTGAAAGATTTCAAATTGTTTATGTGATTGTTAATATTTTTTATAATGGATTTTTACGTGAGTAATTTATCGTACATTGTTTTTTAATTGAATTCATGACAATAATTTTCTTCTGCGCAATTTGTAACAATATTACATTTTGCATATAACTCACCCGTGCGAAGCACGGGAGCGCGATCTAGTTATTCTTAAAAGTTATTAGGTCTAGCAACACCTAAACCTAATTTTTCCCCTCTAATTGTAATACATTAAATGCTAAAGATTGCAACCCTAAAACTCTTCCCTCCACTCTAATTTCAAATTTGAATTTTGTTGCACATTTATTGTTATTTATTTAGTCAACCATGTAATATTAAACTTTGGAAGTCACATAACATTTGTATTTTCCTATGTGTACTAATGACATTCAAACCGTTTTTGGAAGTTACATAACAAAATAATTAATTAACATTGGAAATGGACATGCACATTAAGTATCATTATTAGTGATGAATGCCTATGAAGAACACGAAAGGAATGAGTTTAATGGACAATTGACTTATTTCAAGTAATATATATATATATATATATATATATATATATAGACACACACACACGCTGAGAATTGTTTTGCCATAATAACAAAGATATCACCCTTTACATAAGAGGTAGCCATGATGGACAGCCAATCTGCCATAAATGTCACAAAATTCTCCATTCACTACTGTAGTACCCTAATTTTGTCCTACGCATTTTAAAACCAAAAATCAAAAAAATCAAATCAAAGAGGGGAAAAAGTCAAAAGTCAACAAAAGTCAACAGAAAAGTCAACTTTTCAAAATTGAGGACTTCGCAATGCGAAGCTCACTTCGCACTGCGAAGTCTGCGATTTTTCTGCAGATTTTTGGTTTCTTGGATTTAATTCCAGATTTTGTTGCACATCACTTCCATAATTATTTTAAGTAGCATTCATGGCCAATTGGGCCAAGCAAAGCCAGAGTTGAAAGACTTGCCATTAATGCCAAGGTTAGAAGCTTTTTCTTCCAACCTAGCATGTGACAAGCAAGTGGGCTTGCCCTTGGGCAGCTCTAGCCCCTCCCAGGTGACCTGCTAACCACCACAAGGTTGCCAGCCACCTGCTTGAGGACTTTCCTCCTGCTTGCTGCCCCAAAAACCAGTCAAACCAGCTGGATTTTCTCACTTGAAAAGCCATGAGTGCCTACTCTGTTTTGCAGCAGCTTTTCACCCTCTCACACCAGCCAATTTTAGCCTTTTCATCCCTCAATCTCTGCACATTACAGTGCACGTTTTTATTGACCAACCATTGAGATTGCAAGGATTGATCCCCAAGCATTAGCCATTTGCAAATCAGCTTTGTTCTTCATCATTACCTTCTAGAATAGGTTGAATTTGTGGCTGAAATCAAGCTGGAACTTGCCCCTTGGCACAAGGCAGGGTTGCCTCTATCCATTAGCATTTAATGCAAAGGGATTCAGCTTGATCTTGGCCACAAATCAGCTGAATCAAAGGATTGTGTAATGATGACAAAGATTTGATTTTGGCCTATAAATACAAGGCAATGCCCAAGGTTACAAACACTCACAATTAGACAGAAAACACAACATTCAAAGAGCAGAAACTCTACTCATTTCAACCTACAAATCTCCACAAATAACCAGAAACAATCCATCCACACAAAGCTTTCAAAAGTTCAAGTTCATCACAAATCTTCAAACCTTTGTGAAAGCCTTCAACCAAATCAAGCCAAGTGCAGCTGGAGCTTTGCTAAGGAGTTCTGTAAGTTACTAAGCTCTTTATCTTGCATTTCTAATTGTGTTTGCATAGCTATTTTGGCTCAAAACCTTTTGGTCCTAAAAAACCCCTTTTGAATTTCAAAGAAATCCCAAGGTTTTCAAAACATCAAAATTGGTTTGTACAACCTTTTTCATCCCAAAAACTCAAAGCTTTTCACCCATATATAAGGTCTTGAGTGTGTTCAGAAGTTGTTTCTGAACAAATGTTCAGAAACAGCTTCTGAACCCAAAATTTCGCATGCTTCGCAGTGCGAAGTCATGGTCGCAGTGCGACCATGACAGAACTCAGAACCTGAGTTTTTGTGTCAAAACAACCAATTTTTGAGGTTCTAGCCCCAGAGCTCAGAACCAAAGAGTTTTTAAACCCATGTTCTTCAAGTCATAACAAGGTTTTTGCTTAATTTTGGCAAATCACAAGTTTGTATAACCATTTTGTGGATAGCTTGCAAAGCAAGTTATGTTCCCAAACTTTCAAAACCACATGAACCAACAAGCTATGTTCAGCTTTTCAATCTAAACTTGAGCAATAAATATTGTTCATGATGTTCAAAACTCAAAAATGAACATACACCGGTAATGTGCGCATTTTCGCAAAATGAGACGAACTTGCGCGTTTTCTAGCAAATTTGCTAAACCTTCCCATTTTTGGGTTTTCAAACCAAATGTTTTGACTTACCTTGGGATTTCTAAAGAATTCAATCCAAAAACATGAATGAAAAAGGGATGGTGTGACGTATGTCTCTCCATCGCCCCGATTGTACGAATGCGTGACGTATGTCTCGTCGCTCGGACAATCGTCATTCCCTTTTAATATGTACAACCCTAACCAAACCAAATCTTGGCCCTTTGTGGTCAATCCAAACCTTTTGGTCCCCCGTTGGCCATTAGACTCAACCCCTCGACTCGTTAGAGTCCACTCGGTCAATGTTCGACTCGCCCGAGTCCATTGTACCCGTTCTTGATCTCAGTGGATCAATCGAACAATCGCCCGGCTCTTCGGAGTCCACTCGGTCAATGTTTGACTTGTATGAGTCCATTGTACCTCCCTTGGTCCCATAGCGACCAATTCAACCCTCTACCCTAACGGACGTAACTTTTAACAATTCTAATGTGATTCGTGAACGAACGCTTAATAAGTCTCCAAGTGCGAGCATACAAGCAACGTTTAATCACAAGAATTCGGTTAAAACATCGTCCAATTAAAATTAACCAACACACATACGTTTTTCTACCAAAGAACTACGTATGCTTTGAATTCTCCGACTACCGGGAGATACGTAGGAGCAAGATCGACATCTTGTCAAGCACAATAATAATAAAACTTTTTTTTCTCTTTTCGTTTGTTTTTATCTCTTTTCCCCCCTTTATTATATTTTAGCATAAATGAACATGAACGCAAAGTATTAAAAAGCAATTCAAGTCTTAACCAAATAGAAGGTTCCCGTTGAGTACAACGGACGTGAGGGGTGCTAATACCTTCCCCTCGCGTAACCGACTCCCGAACCCGATAATGGTTGCGATGACCTAATCCTTATCCTCATCGTCTAAAGGGTTTTATTATCGTTTCCCTTTACAAACAAAAAAAACTTAAGGGTTTATCAACGTTCCCTTTACACAAAAACTTTGGTGGCGGCTTCACAAAGGCACCCTCCGAGCGTCCGAGGACGACCTCGGAGGAATCTGCGCGTCTTTTTCCCGAGGAAAAAAACGAGGTGCGCACAGCTACCAAAGAGGTTTTTTTTTTCTTCCTCAAACGATGCTATCTTTATCTACATTTTCGTTTTCATGAGTTGAAGTTTTGCTATCTGTATCTGATGTATTTCTTATTATTTTGGCTTTTAGAGATGTGGCTTTATGAGAATATGAACCAACAGATCCAGCTTATATTCATCTCTTGAGGCTTAAATGACGTACCTATCACGTAGAGTACCGTCCAAAAGAGATATGTTTTATAACATGGTCTGATTCTGTAAAGCCAATATTTGTCATATTTGTTGTCATTTGTTCAAATTGATGTTATGTAACATTTGTAAAAGAAAAAAATGTTATAAATCAACCATTCATATTAAGATTGTAAGCAGACACATTTTGATATGTATTATTAACTTTGTACTCTATATAATTAGTTTTTATTCAGTTTTCTAAGCTGCAATTTGACCATATTTTTTAGTTCGAACTTTAATATTTGTGATGCAATTTGTCCATATTTACTATTTTCATGATTTATATTGCTATAAATTGGGTTTACTCTAAATTAGGTAATAGTTCTACTTATTTTTCTTTTTTGTTATCAAATGCAAACAAATCATTTTAATAAATGATGTTTTCAAATACGTGACAAATTTGATACGATTCATATATCGTTGAAGGACATATTATAGCACATTTTATCGCGATATTGTATATCTAATAAGAGTTTGTCTAACATGTGCAACATCGCACATGTTAAAACAACTAAGAGTAGCAAAAAAAATTTAAAAAATATTTTTTATTAAAAAATTATATATTTAATATAAATCGTACAAGTTTAAATACAAACTTACTATTTTAAACTTCTTAATATGTGTAAATTTACACATGATAGAAAAAATCATATAATAATCACGTTTGTGTTTATCGATAGACACGTACATGACACATGTCAAAGATAACTTATTAATCATTATAATAGTCGATAGGACACGTACGTCGCACGAGTCGAAAGTCTAGGCCAGTTTCAAAGAAGGCAGTTTCCTTTGTCAGTATCATTTGCAATGACTATTAACAAGAGTCAAGGCCAGTCACTTAAAAATGTGGGCATATACCTTCCAACGCTTGTATTTTCACATGGGCAATTGTATGTTGTTGTATCGAGGGTGACTTCAAGAGAAGGGTTGAAGATATTAATCACAGACGAAGATGGTGAAGATACTGATTTTACCTCTAACGTCGTCTATGAGGAAGTATTTCGTAATGTTTAATGTAAAACATATCATGTAGGTGATGATCAAACCACAGTTACTATCTGTGCCATTTTAGTATTTCATACAATATTATCTTCCCGTGTTGTACTTTAAAAAAAAACCATTGCATTCGATTTTAGCGATTGTATTCCAGCTCATAAGACCCGTGTGGCGCACGGGTCATCAATCTAGTTTGGCATAAATTTCGAAACTATTTTGACAACTATAGATATTTTATATATTATTATTTGGAACAAATTGTTTCTAAAATATCATATTATTTGTGAAGATTCCTTACTCTTTCCGACAATTATGAGAAATCTCACTCTTCTAAAATTGAGATTGACGTATCAATAAGGAATTTGGTATCCCCATTTAATCAGTAATATTATATTATTTTGGGATAAAAATATAATTTCTTTTGCACCTAAAATATTTTTAAGAAGATTTGATTTTTTCTATACCCTTAATTTTGGGATTTAAATTAATTTATGAAATCTCTAAATATTTGATGTAAATTAATATGAGAGTCATATACTCTTTTAAATCATATATTCATGTGAAAATACTTTTTATAGTGATAACACTTATGTAAAATATTCTTTTAAAGTGTTATGATCGTGAATAATTTGACTATTATATTATATATTCTTGACTCGTGGGTTTCATGATTTTGTCAACTCTTAGAAAAGATCTTATCAATTAAACTAAGAATAATTTCTTTCAAAATCATATATTCTCAATATTTGAGCCTAAACTTGAAAATTCTCTCTTATATTAGTAACACTAACTATTTAATCAATCAAAATGTTTCTATTCTGAATTTATAGATGACTCAATTTTATATAATATATTTTGTAATTCATATTATCTTAGCATAAAGAGCCAAAGTTTTCTACTTGTTCAATCTTCTACGACATATATAAATCTTGACACTTTATCAAATCTTTGTCACAAATTAATTTAAAGGATCGTAATAATATTTTATTTAAAAATGAGTATAGTGAATTGTATATTATATATGTCATTTGTATTAAAAGAATCTAAATTTGGCATATTTCCTCTTTAATATACATTATACTTTCTACTAGTTACTCTCTAATTATACCCGTAATTTATTACTCAAAATTTTGTGACAAATACTATTAACTCACTAATTACGTGTCTTGTCGCAATTATATTGGGATCACAATGATGTTAAACTATGTAATTTATATATAGTGAATGATGTGTTGTTGCATTTTTTATGCTAAAATTTTAATTATGAATTAAATTTTGTACGCCTCTTTGTTGTTTATCAGTTAAATATTATCGAAACAACTTATTAAGAATTAAGGCAATTTTTAAAACAATTATCATCCTTACAACCGAATACTTATAAAAATCATATTGATTTTATAATTAGAGTCTTATTTATGTTTAGTTATAATGGCTTATTCTCTATTTATGAATATTTTGAGATGACTATATTAAAAGATATTCTCGTTAAGTCATTAAAAATCATTGACTCTTATAAGAATGAATGTCACACTTTACGAGGTCAGTTGTGATTTAATTATTTTTAACCTCTTGTGACTTATCGTATATTATTGAACATATGAAGAAATTTATTAAACAATAATTCTTCTTCTCTTTTGTTGTGCAACTATGGAATCCTATATAAAAGTGAAATCTTTTTCCAGAATATTCTAAACAAAGCTCTATAATTATTATATATTATTTTCTTGCTATAATACTTCATTTTGTATTTATATTATTTCTAATCTATAGTGGGAGTATTTGAAATTTTATTTTAAGAGTTATGTGTTATGTGAGTGACAGACATATCATATCGGTGTTACGTTACTTAACATGATTATTCTGTGATAGAGAAATAGTTGAATATTTATTTAAATATATTTCAATTTTTTTTAATTCAACTATCATTATCCATTATCTATAAAGTGGGAGAATCCTTGCTATGTACTAGTATTGTGTAACGTGATGGACATACCATATCGGTATGACATTACTTAACATAATCATCTTTTTATGGGTAAGAAAAACACCTTATCAGTTTAATTATCATTATCCACCAAGTGGAGAAAATATAATTCTTTAACAAGCGAGGAAAATTCTACATGTCATAAATTATTATACACTTCCATATCCTTTTATATTATTGTAAACTTATTTTGTAAAAGTAATATGACCCCGTTTGATTTGAGCTTATGAAAAATAATTTATGTAAATAAATTAGCTTTTATTTTAATTTATAAGCTCTCACTAACGGAAATTGTATCTTCATAATCTGTTTTTTCATAAACTACCTTAAAAATTTATAAATAATACATAAAAACTTATTTATTTGCATAAGCTGTTTTTATATAAGCTCTAAAATAAGCTAATCCAAACGGGCCCTATGTCAAAATCCCAAAATTATTAAAAACTCTATTGAGAATAGATTATTTATTTTATACAATTGTTCTAAATAATTTTAAATGGTATATTTGAGATATTTAATTTTACCATTTTCACTATATTTTAACATATTTTGTATTATTGCTATTCTTTAATACTTATGGAAGCTTAAGACTATTTTCTCTTATATCCTCGGTAATAATAAAATATAAGTCTTGTGTATTTTTGCTGCGTGTAACCTAATTCTTTTCTCAAATGTGTGTAAGTAAAATTGTAGCATTTGAGTTTTGAGTGAGTTACTAAAATTGTGAATACAGTCTCATATCCTATTTTATAAGACTAGAGACTTAATCTCATTCATATGATGATGAATCTTTTATATAATCATCACACTCTATCATATAAAGGTTACTACATTTGTAAAATTCTAAAATAAAAGTTTACATTCTCCTTAATTCTAAATGCAGAATATGTGGTTAACTACTGTAACACCCATACTAAATTATCTAGAATATTTAGCATGTGTATTATACTGATACTGGGTACATTAAAATTTTCAATAATAAATGCAATATAAAACTACTGAATGAGTACAAATAGCTCGTTTATCCAAATATCCAAATATCATTTACAATTACATTCTCATATACATAGATAATCTGTCAACCTCCTGAGCTTGACCTTGACGAGCATCTGCACTCCATCCAGCATCTTCCTGAAGATCTTCATCTGAAAACCACCTGGCTACCTGAAAACCTGCACCAGAAGGATAGGGATGAGACATAATGTCTCAGTGAGCTCCTACCCTACCTACTGTTGGCGACCACGGGGAACCTAGGGTCGCCGTGCCTACCTCGGCAATCTTGGGGATACCTATGATCGCCAAGTCTTAACCTTTACTTATTTCGCGATCAAGGGGAAGAACTAGGATCGCTGCATATCTTAATCTTATCTCATACTTTCATATTCTAACTTTGAACTTTAACTTACACTTAGTGATCTGGGGACATCCTATGATCACTTTCTTTCTCTGCTGACTAATCATCATATTCTCATAATAATTTCATAAGTATTAATATACATCATTCTTAATTATAAGTTAGTAAGTCAGCGTTGAACAAACAATAATTATCTTGGTTCATTTTACGGAGTGCATCCGGGTGGAGTAACCCCGAATTACATCTCCCTTCTTACCGGTGAAAATTCCTATCATATCAGGCTAACACCGGACTCCTCTTTCTTTTGTGTGGCTGCTCTCGCGAGCGGTAACTTCACCGTCCCAGCTGCCATTTAAGGCGGTAACTTCACGGAGACCCCCTGTATACTAACTGACGAGCAGACAGGAGACACATTAACTTTATAGACTTGGATGTGTAGCTGCCCTCACGAGCGGTAACTTCACCGTTCCGGCTGCCATTAAAGGCGGTAACTTCACAGGAACCCCTCGTATACTAACTAGCGAGCATACGAGAGACACATCAAGCCCATCTTATAATTAATTCTCATTATTTAAAATAATAGTCTTATAACTTACGTGTGGATAACCCTTTCGGAGAAATCCCATCCGGCATAATCCGGAGTCTGATGAACACGTATAATCTTTAACATTTAATTCTTAACTTACGTTCATAAGCATATCTATTACGTTTCAAATTTCTTGTGCATATCTAATGCATTCTGTAAAGCTTAACCTATTAGAGGTTCTTAACTATAAGCATATATCATTCTTGTGCTTAGTACATGATAAGTACCATCTTATATCTCATTAACCTATAATAGGTTCCTAACTTGTATACCATCTCTTTCTTGGCTTACTCGTACTTAAGTGAGTGTAGGGATTTGCTTACAAAGAAATAATCCCATTAGCAATCCCTTTTTATGTCTATATAACTTAGGGTATAAGTATTCATCTCCTAATGCCATGCCTATTCCTCATCCTACCCTAATTCCAAGCCAAAACTCATAAACAAGAAGCTGGGAAAGCCAAAAATCGTAGCACGATTTCATGAAATCGGAGCACGATATTTTGCGAGAGTTTTCATGAAATCAGGGCATAAAATCGTAGCCCGATGCCCAGAAATCGGAGCACGATTTTGGCTTCAGCAGCACTCATAATTTTGCTTCCTAGGCTAAACCAAACATCCCCAAACTTCATAACAGCTTATGGATATGAATTTTACAAGGCATAAGGGTAGAAAATAACTTGATTAAGCAAGGGATTAGATACACAAAGGATTAGGGCACAATTCTAACTCTTGAATCAACTTGTAAAAGCACTAAAACTACTCAAATGGGTTATACAACCCTATGGAGCTCACCTTGATTCAGCTAGCTTCTTCCTTGCCAAGTTCTGGTTTCCAAAGCCCTTGCTCATTACCACCACTTCTCTTGATTATTTCCTTGCTCTTTCTCTTGTTCTTGCTCTTGTTCTTGCTTTTCCTACTAAGCTTGTTTGCAAGGCTTCTTACTAGATTGAGAATGAAGTTTGGATGGATGATAATAGTGTGAGGGAGGGCGTGAGAGTAGAGTGAAGGGGAGAGGGGAAAGCTGAAAAATGAAAGAGAAAAGGAATGGAAGAGTGTAGAAAAGATGGTAAGATTTTTCTTACCTCTTTCTTTTAAAACAATCTTCCTTTTCAAATTATTTACCATCTTGCCATTCCAATTATTACAAGTTTGCCATGCTTGCTGCACAAGGTTCCATCTCTAATAACTGATACTTATGAGCGGGATAGCACACTTAAATAAACCCACTAACTGACAATTTACCAAATTGTCCTTTGCTCAACATTTCTGATACTTCGTCTCAATATTAACAAATATTCGAGTCTTAGGTGGGATGTTACAATCTACCCCCCTTAAAGAAATTTCGTCCTCGAAATTTAGAATCCACTATCATACATAAATGAATCTCTCACACTACTTCCTCTACTTACTCAAAACTCCAGTTTGTCTTGCTTATCGGAATCCCTTGGATTTCCAACTCTATACGTCGAATATATTCAACAACTTTTCCCTGAACTAAAATGCTCATGGCGAATTTGCATAATTCTTACGTAGTAGGATGTGAGGTTATCTGAACCATCATATCCAACTCACTTGACTTTGATCCTAGATCAAATACTTCTTGAAAACCAAATTAAGGTCACTAAATCTCAAATACTTTACCGGATAATCTTATCCTCCTTAAATATTTTCACTTTTAAGGGGTTCACTGCACTACATCTAATTCCCATGAATTATTATCTTTAACTTTTGTCTCATACGACGACAACTTACTTATAGACTTATATCACCACTCTATATAGAATTATCCTTACACCGAAAACATCTGATATATACCCGCACATACAAATGTAAGAAGTATTCTAACTTCGTTTAATATTCCAAGTATAAGCAGGAAGTTTCACCTCTAACACCTGCTCCTTTCTTTCTAACATCCCGATGTGCTTCTTGTCGCGGTGATTTTTGGATATCAAGCTATTAATTAGCGTTGACTCGCAATTTTAATTTCACCACCGATCTTTTATTTTTCCGAGGAAAAGGGAGAAAGTTCGAAAAAACCCTATTTTTTAGAGATCAAAGGTCCGGGGGTTGGTTACGCAAAGGGAAGGTATTAGCACCCTAAACGTCTATAGTACTCTATAGGAACCTCTTGCTTATTTTATCTTTATGCTAAATGATTATTTTGTTTGTAAAATAAATGCTTAAGTGTGAAGAGATTAAGGTGATGAAAAAGAAAGAAGGAAAAAGTTTTTGTTGTTTTTATTGATTTGGAAAGACAAAGTCTTTTGCCTACGTACCCGAGCGGGATCAAAATCTCGTAGTTCGGGGTAAAAAACATAGTGATTGGTTTTGATTGATTTTTAAAGTTTGAAAAAGGTTTTAAGAAAGATGAGAGGCCGTAAAGGCATAGAAGAATAAAAAAGAAGTGGGTTTGGTTGATTTTAATTTGAAGACAACGTTTTGATTGATTAAAGATTGATTAAAGATTTGATTAAGAAAAGAAAATAACAAAGATTGATTTTTTTGAAATTTTTGATTATAAAAAATGTTTTTGGATTTTGACTTTTTTGACTTTTTTATGAAAATTTTGATTAAGTCCTAGGGTCCTGAGACTAAGTTATGCTGAGATATCTAAACGCACCGGATCCCTCAAAATGACGTTGGATCAAGTGAGGGTCCTTTTCCTCGGATACGGTCCAAATTACATAATCGCCCTCGACATAAAGCATGAAGAATAAATGTGGTGTCGGTGCATATTCTCATTTATATTTTATTTACATTGGACCTAGATACATTCTAATGGCAAGAAAATAAATAACAAAAATAATAAAATAAAATAAAATTGCAATTGCATTAAAGTAAATATGCTAAAAAGGAAATAAAAAAAAAATGCATAAAATGTAAAACAATAAATAAATATGGTGCTTAAAGTAAATAAAAAATAAAAATGCAAGGCATAAAATAAATATGATGCTGAAAATAAAATAAAAATGCAAGACAATAAAAATAAACATGATGCTAAAAGAAAATAAAAATGCAAGACAATAAAATAAATATGATGCGTAAAATAAAATAAAATAAAAATGCAAGGCAAAAAAATAAATATGGAGCTGGAAAATAAAATGCAAGACTGAATATTAAATATGGTACTGGAAAATAAATAAAGAAAAATAAAAAATGCAATGCATAAAATTAAATATGATGCATAAAATAAAAGAAAATAGAAAAATGCAAGACAAAAAATAAATAAATATGATGCAATAAAATAAAAATAAAAAAAAATGCATGGTACTGGAAATTAAAAGCAATAAATAAAGTGCATAAAAATAAAAGGAATAAAAAAAATGCAAGAAATAAGAAATAAATAAAAAGAATAGAGAGGAAGAAAGGGGGTGCAGAAGTAATAAAGGGAGTGCAGAAAGTAAAAGAGTAGAAATCAGAAAAAAGAAAAGGAAAGAGGAGGATGGGCCAAGTCCAAAATGCTGAGTCCAGGGAGAACCGGTCTGGTTCGGTCCGAAAGAACCAGACCGGTTCAGCAGTCTATAAAAATCTGAAACTGGTTTTTTTATCTCATTTTAACCTTACTTTCTCTTTCTTTCATCTTATCTTCTTTCCTTTCTCTCAGACCTCATGTTCTCTCTTGCTCTTCTCACGTCTTCTTTATTTGCTTTCAAATCCTCTCCATTTTCTTTCAAGTTCTCATGTCCTCTCTTCCTTTCCATGTCCTCTCTTCCTTTCCATGTCCTCTCTACATGAATCCGAAAAAAACTCAAAGAAAAAAAACTAGATCTAGGTTCGAAATTTTTTTAGAAAATTACCTCTTTGGTTCGAAAATCTGGTTTAGTTTGATTTCTGGCTTGCTGATTGTTGTGTTGGATTCGGTTTGGAGTTATTTGGCTTGGATGATTCGTTTTCTTTGATATGTATTGGCTGGATTCGGTTTCTGTTAGTGACGAACTTAGTTCGTGTTTTTTCAGTGTTGAGTGTATTTTTGATTCGGTTTTGGATCTGTGTTTGTTGTTGGTTGAATCCGAAAAAAGGAAAGAAAAGAATCTGGGTTTTGACTGTATTGTGGATTTGCGATTTGGATTTATGGCTTATGGTTTGTGTATTTGGATTTATGGCTTATGGTTTGTGTTTTTGGGTTTGCGATTTGGATTCTGTACGTTTTTTGATTTTTTTTTTGTATGGTGGCCGGAATTGGTTGTGTTGGTGGTTGATGGAGGAGGGGTGGTGGTGCTAGTGCACTGACTGTGTACTGACTGACTCTGTCCTTTCTGGCCCCGTGAACAGTACAATTACTGTACTATATATAGTAAAAAACTGGACAAAAAGGACCAAAACGCCCCTCTGGGCCTGGACTGAATAATAAGACTGAAAAAAAACAAGGAACTAAAAACTAAAAAACCAGTAAAATAACTAAATAAAAATAAAAATAAAAATAATAATAAAACGAAAAATGAAATAAAACTTAATAAAAGGAATTAAAAGAAATAAAGAAAAAAAGTAAATAATAAAAATAATAGAAATAAAATAATAATAAAAAAAAAGTTGCCTTCGGAACAAAACATGAGGTATTTTAAAATACCTCCCTGCCGAAATTTTGTCTGAAACGACGAAAATTTCCGGCCTAAAAGACGAGAAAAAATGAAATAAAAACGGGTCAAAAATGGGGTATGACACTTCTTATCGCAATCATAATCATTATCTATCTCGAGTTCTAACCATAACGTAAATATTTCTGCGTCGATAATCCAGGACTCATAAGAGTCTAGCCCAAGTGATGAGTGGTATAAGTCATCTTACATTTTATCACATAGTATAATCCATAACATATAGTTTGTATATATAAGCGAGCACGTGTACACTACTGACGGGTACACAATACATCACATCATCCTTGTCCGACTGACGGGACGTCATTCTTAATCTTAACATATCCGAGACATTACCACATCAATTGGGAAACTTTCTTACTTTTAACTCATCTTGTAACATCCGGGATTTGCCTTTCAACTGGCTTGCCAGGTTTGCCCCGCCAATGTTACTCGTATTTATCTCTTGAGTACACATTAACCCGTAAATTATTGTTACATTCTATCGGCATCGCAAACTTATTTTCTCATTCGGGACGCTGAATTCAAGATTCTTGTTTTCAAAAGAAACTCCACTTGATTGCTACCAAAATAGCACACTTTAAATCCTTTAATCAAAACCTGAACTTACGTAGCCTCTTTACTGTAGACTACGAGTGACTTTTAATCTGCATAAAAAGTCCTTCTTTCCTTACTAGTGAACATCAAGTACAATATTTCCGTACTCTTCTGCTAAGATATGATTGATATCAATAAATCTGTTCCGGTAAAACCTTCATACTTTAAACATTCCTGATTGCGTACCACCATTGCCAAAACACGTCACTGCATTGTCGTTTCTGATCAACGCTTCCATTTCAAGGTATCACCTTGCAAGTACAACCTTTACTGATATTACTTTATGCTTGATCCTGTTGATTAAACATTACTCTTCAAGTCCACCTAAAGCTACTGGGCTAAATTAGCTAGTTTACCGTATTAGCGGTGACTTTCCTTGCTCTAGACTTATTGTGCTAAAAACATATTCTTCTCATTCTTATCACATAATCTTATACTGCTTCGATTTCCGTTTCTCTTGTATTTCGAGGTTTGAAATATTCCTCGGCTTAACTCTTAAAATTTCCTTCTAGAACTTATAACAAGTTCGAGTCATCACTGCGTACTGATATTCCGTGGTTCATCTGACAAGGACTTCACAAGCATCCTTGTTCCCTAAGCTTCAGCTTAGAATCGTTCATTAACTCATCCTTAAATCACCTTTCCGCTGCGCAACTCTGATTTAAACAATTCACTTCAGAGTAGGAATAATACTCCCTGATCAAATCCTCTGGCTGACTTGTTCCTTAATGACTTATAGCTATCACAGCAAAATCATCTTACATTCGCTGATTCTTTTATGGCTTAAACCACCTGTTGAACTTACTGATTGGTCGTCATTTGACACTGTGTTTCCTTTTGGACATAAACCATATACTTACCTTCACGATAACACGCCAAAATTTGTAAACGGTTTTTCGGCAACTGTTACGAGCCTAACAAAGCTCCTATCAACGATTCATACTCTGATTCTTACTTATGCTCCATGTCCTGATTCCTGTGATCATCTCATGGTCCATCCAACTTGTATTATCGTTTTAACATTATAGAAACCGACCTCAAGGTACACCTGGAGTAGCTTAAATTCACACTTAAATCACTTGTGGCAACTTCTAAAATGACTTATGGTTTTACCATACCTCTTAAATTACCTTCGAATCCCTCCGGTTAAATGATCTTGAGCTTCAAAACCTCATCATTATCCTTTGGTTTCATTCAACAACTCGTTACTGCATTCACAATTCAAATCTTGATCTTAGCACTTAAATAATTCTGCATATAGTGGAACAATCGAAATCTATGCCTTATTACTACCCTCGGAACTTATCCACACGAGGTGATCTCTTCAGCTTCTAGTATAACTGTGGAAAGGAACTCATCAGTTGAAAACTTAAGACTCATTGGCATTAACTACAATCTTAACCTTTCGTCTTTAAGACGATCCTTCGTACAATAAAGTCTCAATATAATTTCTCGGCTAAAATTCCGATTATCCTTCACAACTGGTCTACTTTAATCTCGTGTTATCTTGAACTTGTCTTCTTCGTCCAATTGAGGGAATTCAACTTCTTATTCAATATCCTGTTCAGAGAACTCATTACTTACTACTCATCCATTTTGGGTCCTAGATCACATACCATCTTCTCTTCTTAAGGAGTGCTCCACTGCCATTCTCGTGCCACTTCTGAACTACGGTTCCAATTATGATTCCATAATTTTCTTACTGTCCATGTATCTTCCCATGAGACATCTCTCAATGACGCGTCTAACTGTATTGAGGTTCTTCACCTTATCCTTAAATATCCCTTATGTCTCTAAGACCTTGCCACTGACAGGCTTCATCATCTTACAGTTTGCTGGCCACCATTTGGCATGAATACTTCTTCGCCAACTTCGTCAAACACTTCTATCGTCTTAATCTTCGCCCTTCATAAACTTCATTCCTCCTTGGTCGCATTCAGCTCTCGGACATTTATCCTAACTGTCATAAACTAGATTGAGTTGATCAGGCTCAGCTAGATGTGACCTTTAGAATAATATCCGGAACCCAATGGTCCCACTACTTTTATTGAATCTTTAATGACCCAAGGCACGGTCTGAATCGACCTGCTCTGATACCAATTGTAACACCCATACTAAATTATCTAGAATATTTAGCATGTGTATTATACTGATACTGGGTACATTAAAATTTTCAATAATAAATGCAATATAAAACTACTGAATGAGTACAAATAGCTCGTTTATCCAAATATCCAAATATCATTTACAATTACATTCTCATATACATAGATAATCTGTCAACCTCCTGAGCTTGACCTTGACGAGCATCTGCACTCCATCCAGCATCTTCCTGAAGATCTTCATCTGAAAACCACCTGGCTACCTGAAAACCTGCACCAGAAGGATAGGGATGAGACATAATGTCTCAGTGAGCTCCTACCCTACCTACTGTTGGCGACCACGGGGAACCTAGGGTCGCCGTGCCTACCTCGGCAATCTTGGGGATACCTATGATCGCCAAGTCTTAACCTTTACTTATTTCGCGATCAAGGGGAAGAACTAGGATCGCTGCATATCTTAATCTTATCTCATACTTTCATATTCTAACTTTGAACTTTAACTTACACTTAGTGATCTGGGGACATCCTATGATCACTTTCTTTCTCTGCTGACTAATCATCATATTCTCATAATAATTTCATAAGTATTAATATACATCATTCTTAATTATAAGTTAGTAAGTCAGCGTTGAACAAACAATAATTATCTTGGTTCATTTTACGGAGTGCATCCGGGTGGAGTAACCCCGAATTACATCTCCCTTCTTACCGGTGAAAATTCCTATCATATCAGGCTAACACCGGACTCCTCTTTCTTTTGTGTGGCTGCTCTCGCGAGCGGTAACTTCACCGTCCCAGCTGCCATTTAAGGCGGTAACTTCACGGGGACCCCCTGTATACTAACTGACGAGCAGACAGGAGACACATTAACTTTATAGACTTGGATGTGTAGCTGCCCTCACGAGCGGTAACTTCACCGTTCCGGCTGCCATTAAAGGCGGTAACTTCACAGGAACCCCTCGTATACTAACTAGCGAGCATACGAGAGACACATCAAGCCCATCTTATAATTAATTCTCATTATTTAAAATAATAGTCTTATAACTTACGTGTGGATAACCCTTTCGGAGAAATCCCATCCGGCATAATCCGGAGTCTGATGAACACGTATAATCTTTAACATTTAATTCTTAACTTACGTTCATAAGCATATCTATTACGTTTCAAATTTCTTGTGCATATCTAATGCATTCTGTAAAGCTTAACCTATTAGAGGTTCTTAACTATAAGCATATATCATTCTTGTGCTTAGTACATGATAAGTACCATCTTATATCTCATTAACCTATAATAGGTTCCTAACTTGTATACCATCTCTTTCTTGGCTTACTCGTACTTAAGTGAGTGTAGGGATTTGCTTACAAAGAAATAATCCCATTAGCAATCCCTTTTTATGTCTATATAACTTAGGGTATAAGTATTCATCTCCTAATGCCATGCCTATTCCTCATCCTACCCTAATTCCAAGCCAAAACTCATAAACAAGAAGCTGGGAAAGCCAAAAATCGTAGCACGATTTCATGAAATCGGAGCACGATATTTTGCGAGAGTTTTCATGAAATCAGGGCATAAAATCGTAGCCCGATGCCCAGAAATCGGAGCACGATTTTGGCTTCAGCAGCACTCATAATTTTGCTTCCTAGGCTAAACCAAACATCCCCAAACTTCATAACAGCTTATGGATATGAATTTTACAAGGCATAAGGGTAGAAAATAACTTGATTAAGCAAGGGATTAGATACACAAAGGATTAGGGCACAATTCTAACTCTTGAATCAACTTGTAAAAGCACTAAAACTACTCAAATGGTTATACAACCCTATGGAGCTCACCTTGATTCAGCTAGCTTCTTCCTTGCCAAGTTCTGGTTTCCAAAGCCCTTGCTCATTACCACCACTTCTCTTGATTATTTCCTTGTTCTTTCTCTTGTTCTTGCTCTTCCTACTAAGCTTGTTTGCAAGGCTTCTTACTAGATTGAGAATGAAGTTTGGATGGATGATAATAGTGTGAGGGAGGGCGTGAGAGTAGAGTGAAGGGGAGAGGGGAAAGCTGAAAAATGAAAGAGAAAAGGAATGGAAGAGTGTAGAAAAGATGGTAAGATTTTTCTTACCTCTTTCTTTTAAAACAATCTTCCTTTTCAAATTATTTACCATCTTGCCATTCCAATTATTACAAGTTTGCCATGCTTGCTGCACAAGGTTCCATCTCTAATAACTGATACTTATGAGCGGGATAGCACACTTAAATAAACCCACTAACTGACAATTTACCAAATTGTCCTTTGCTCAACATTTCTGATACTTCGTCTCAATATTAACAAATATTCGAGTCTTAGGTGGGATGTTACAACTACGAAACTCAATTCTTGATAATATATCTGCCATTGAAAAATTATATGTTCATGGGGCTTCATACTATCATTGAGTTACCACTTGTGTTAATAATTCTGCTATACTCATGTGCAAAATATGTGGTTGAGTTCATGAAACTCTATTAGTTAAAATTATATAACCACTTATGTTGACAATCTTGCACTAGCAATTAAGTATCCCACTGTTGAATATTACATTATTATAATTTTTCTATATCAGTGATCACTAATGAGAATCTCACTCACTCTTGTTTATATATATGTGGGATCGGTGGGAGTGTGTACACAACACTATATATTATGAGCTCAAATAAAAAATCTCACTCTTGTTTATATATATGTGAGATCAAGATAAATGTGTACACAATATTATATACATATAATTTAAAATTCTTATCAATATTGTCATATACTCTTGTGCACACTATAAAATATGACATAGCATAAGAGACTTTAAACTTTAGTCTTATTCTATTAAACTGAGATATGTATTAAAATTCTTTTAATATCAGTAAGCATTATAATTTGATGCTTAAGTCAATTTTGTTGGAATATGCACAGTAACTTCTTAGCATGCAAATATATAATGTGCTTCTCTTTTACCAACATTCCACATTTTATGAGGTCATAAATAATAAGTGCAATGTATAATATCAATACTCCTATCAAGTATGATATTGTGTTTTTGAAGTACTTATAAACTGAGATAATCATAAATGTCCGTTCATTATTTACATTCTAGTGGCCACATTAATCCACATCTTATTTTCTTTAAACTAAGTGTCTATGTTAATCTAATTTGGGAGATTCTTGCATTTCCTATTTCTTTATGGATTTTCATAGTCACACTTTTCCTAAAAATTGGATTAAATTGAATGTCGTAGAACATTTATTGGTTTTGAATGTAATTACACTCTCTTAATAGGCTATCCCTATAAGTAATTACTATTCTTATACCTATGTGGATATGTGACTTTTTTAAAATTGAAAACTAATTGGCAGGATCACTAACAAAAAAAAATATATATCTATGAGTATTGTAACTCATCATGATTTGATTAAGTCTATGATATTTTGGATTAGTGGGAGTTTGTTATAGCATTTTTTAAAATGCTTGGGCCATTGTTTAATGACACATTCTTTTAGAAAAAGTGAGTTTTTGACCTGTATGATTTGTTTTCCCTGTCGGATTCAATTTCTACAGCATTAAAGCTTACTTCTCCTATTTGAATGATTAGTGCTTTCACTATAATTAAAAGTTTTAAAATTTAAATTCTTTATGACAGGCGAAATTTTATATTCTTTTAGTAATCGAGTATTGTCATCCAAGTGGGAGATTGTTAGATTAATTATTTAATTAATCAATTATGGATTGACAATAATCAATTATTATAAGTTAATCTTAATATAAATTATGGTCTATTGTGTTAAGCACTAGTCAATTAATGAATATGTGTGATTGAGCTATTGTTTCTAAATGGACCGTGATGGGTTGACCCATTTAGCTAAGCCCAATGAGAGGTTCATGTCCTCAGCCGTTTAAGCTATTTAAACGTCATCCCATCAGACGGTTAAGCATTGTGAACAGTATAGTGAAAATCTAAACCTAAACGACGATGAGGGTAGTTATCTCTCTCATACTTGTTGACGTATGTCCTTCATGAACCTAAATATAAAAGTACACAATTTCTTATTCCTTCCTTGTCACTAATTATATGCTATAATTTGTATCTATTGATCTATGGCTAAGTTTTAAAATTTATCATCTATAACTATAATACCAAGGTTGAATTATTGCTAGGAGCCTAGTATACCTAGTATAATGGAAGACATTAGTGTCATTTTTTTTTTGTGTTAACCCTCTGGTTCTCACATATTCTGGTAATTTGAAATTCGGTAAGAAAACAAGTGACATGTAAAGTCTGACTATGAATTATTCCATTTAGGATTTGAATTTGGATTCTCCTGAACGATTCATCCTTAAGTGAAGCTCATTAACCACTTGAGCTCAATCACTCGAGTACTCTAAAAACCAATGTGCGTTTAATGAATGATCTATTCGAGACTTCGACGACACCATAGGCTCAACTCAATCTCAAAGTGGATCTCAGACAATCTGGCCCACCCAAGAGTGGTGCAGGTTTGGTCACCCTTTTGGACTATACCAGAACTACTTCCTTAGCTTGTTGATTTATTAAACCATAATGAAACCCTCAATCATTGAAAGAAACAATTCTTTGTAACCACCATCACTCCTTTTTTTGTTGCTTATGACTAAATACCTAACATTTAATGAAAATGACCAATGTCAAGAATGATATAATTATGTTCCTTTTTATATGGAATCACTCTTAAAGTGACTTTTATCATATAATCATCATACTTTGCCTCTTCACTTCTTCATTTCTCACACATAGTTAAACCATATATGACATAGTATTTACTTTTCTAAACATAGCTAATAATTGATTGACAAGTCCATTGCTAGATCTCATCCCTTAAACTCTACCTGTTTAAAAAGTTGCTGAGTTTTTTTGCATAAGCATGCCTAGTCCTTTCATAAGTCCAGCATCAAAGTGATTATAATTAGAGTGGATAATGCACTATGCTGAAGTAGAGTATGACACGGATCTTTTAGGTGTCATTTCTTATTTTTTTACATGAAATATGATGTCATCCACTCTCTTTCAAATATAAATTATTATAGTCCAACTCTACATTGTTTGCATTAACTAATCTTAATCTTCTTAATTATTTGATTTCAATTCACGCCGTTATCTTGATATAATCATTGCATAATGAATATTACTTGATTGGCTCACTTTTAATTTAATGGTATGCTAATTAATGCTTTTGAGCTTTTTTTAAGCACCATAGTTTTGAATTTTGAACAAAACTGTGTAACAGTTTTCACACCTTGTTATGGGCCACTAGTGCATTTTGGAATATTATTCTCATAACTGTGGTGGATACTGCTCATAGTTTAGTGATAAGTGGACAGTCGCTTAAGTAAACCTTAAGTTTGAAGAGCTAGACACAATTGTTCAAACTCCATGATCAAATATCGTGTATTCTCTGTTTGTGTTTTTCACATCCTTTTACTTTTGAACTAGATAACTGTTCTAACACAGTGGTTTCAAAGGCCTCAAAATAAACCACAGTTTTCTTTGTGGGATAAAGGGTACTCAAGTTGCAATCTTGGACTTCTTGCTTCTTATCATGCAGCATATACCTTATGTTCAGGCAGTTGAATTTTTTTTTTTTATTACAATGATTTTTATGCAAAGTAGTTCAAAATAGAATTTGGAATTAGTATTTACAGAATTTAATTATGCACCTGATAGTCTATAACTGTTTAAAAAAAATTAAATATTATGCATCCAACTATGTCATAAAGAGTTGATAAAAGTTTCATCCAAAGAGCTTCATCAAAAGTCTAATAATAATATTCTACTAATTAGTATTATTCCTCACATGGAATTAGTACAAAAACGCTTCAAATTCTCATGCTATATGTATATGAGCTTTTCCTTGACACAATTTAGATTTACCTAACCCTACGAAGTGCTAAATAAGCAACTAATCTATAACCAACCAACATCAAGGCCATGATGAACACATCAACCCACATATGATTCAATCCCATTGATTTAATTGGAGGAAAGTCCATAACTTTGCACAACTCTCCCTTTGAACATTCATAGTAATCATTTTCATTGTATTGAACGCCAAGAAGAAGCTTGTAACAGTAGTAGCTATAGCTTAAGTACTTAAGCCACACTATGAAAGGTGGAATCTGTTGTATATAGTATCCTCCAGCAATGAGAAAAACAAGTGTTGTCACAGAAGCTAGTGTAGTTGCTTGTTTAATCTCCATCAAAATAGCACCAAATGCTAATCCAAGACTTTGAGAGACAACAACACTGTAAAGAACAACAAGAAGTGAAAGGATGAAAGTGACAGGATCAGGTTTAAGTCCTCCCATCCAATATAATATGATGACAAATGCTGTTGGTAGTGCTAGTTCTAGTGGCAAGTCTCCTATTGTTCTTGCTAGAAAGTATGATGAAAGACGGTACATTCCTGAGGATCGTTCCTTGATTAGCATTCTTCTTTCTTGTGGAAATGTGAAAACTGCATTGTAGAGAGGGTAGAATCCCCAGAAAACAGCAAAGAAAAATAGCAAAGCTGTCTGCATTACAAATAAACAAACTTCGTATTAGTCCATCCGTTCTAGCGCAAGTGATTGGTGCAAAGTAGTAAACCTCATGGTACCGAAAAGATGAAGCAATTATTTCTTACCCTATCTTCAAGGTGTGATGCTGGTGTATGCCACCACAATAGTCCAGCTAGAAAGGCTACACTTATGACTTGGAATATTCTCAGCCTATTGAATGCTTCATGCCTTCTTTCCCTCACTCCCCTTTGTAATAGTACAGTGAATTGATACCACCAGCTTGTACACCATTGTTCTGGATTTATTTGGTTCCCTGCATTAATTTATTAAGAAAATATAGTAAGAGTTAAAACAAAAAAGTAGTAACCAAAAGGGTAATATTTTCCTTTTGGATTTTTTTCCTATAAAGATAGAACATGAACACTTACTTGTGCAAGCATCTTTTGTCATGTTGTTGAAGCTGTTCACCTCGATGCTAGAAACCTCAGCTTTTAGCCTCGTAGCTATGTTTTTGTCATAAGATGAAATCAGAGATTCTCTCACAGTCTTCCTCTCATGTTCCAAGGCCTCACTTTGTTCAGTTACATGCTTAGAGTCAGGTGCAATACCTGAAATTTTCCATTTTTGTCATGACATTGTTAGCATTTCTTTCTTGGAAAGACAATTTACCAAATAATTCATTTGAAAGTCCGTGACGTGTCGGCTTAGTAGCAAGAGTCTAACATTGTAATCTCAGGGACAAAGTTCAAATCCCCTCAGAGACGGTTTTAAAATGGCTATTAGTGTCACTTTAATTAATAACAAAGAATAAAATAATGGTTATTGATTATTACCATTGGCAAGATCAAGCAAGAGATCAGCTGGATTAACAGTCACGCAAGTGGAAAAACCAACAGATGAGAAGTATTCAAGAGCAGTTGAAGCAGGACCATAATAAATAGGACACCCTTCAGATAGCAACACAACCTTATCAAACATATAGTAGAGTCTACTTGAAGGTTGATGAATTGTTGTAACAACAGTTCTACCACCACTAGCAAGTCTTTTGATAGTGTTCAAGATTCTCAAAGCAGTGGTAGAATCCAAACCAGAAGTAGGTTCATCAAGCAACAAAAGGCTTGGATTTATAAGCATTTCTTGTCCTATACTCACTCTCCTTTTTTCACCACCTGATATACCTCTCAAAAGTGGTCCTCCAATCATACTATTCCTACAATTATTTAGTCCTAACTCAGAAATCACTCTCTCTACATGGACAACTTTTTCATCTCTTGTTAAGGTTTTAGGAAGCCTCAAAAGTGCAGTGAACACTAGTGTTTCGGCAACGGTTAGGTGAGGGTAAAGAACATCATCTTGAGCTACAAAACCTGTTCTTCTTTTTATTGAACCTGAGAAAGGTTGATTGTTGTATGTGGTTTTTCCAGTTAGTTTGCCGTTGAGACGGCCTCCGAGTGCTGTTAGGAGTGTTGTTTTGCCACTGCCTGATGGTCCTAACATGGCTAGTATTTCCCCTGGACACACCACACCTGTGATTCCATTCAGTATAGTCTTCTCTTTTTGGTTTACTTTCACTTTGTATACCAAATCCTCAAACTGCATACACCAAAACAAAACACATAATGAGTATAGTATGTTACAAATATTATATTATGTACACTATTGAAACTAAGTCTTGTTAATTACCTTTAGAGTTATGGGAGACATGATGAGTTTTGGTAATGATTGTTCATTATTTGAGCTACGAGGATCAGTCATGTGTGGTGATCCTTCCAAAGAGAGAGTACTATTAAAGTATTCTGGTTTTGGTGCTATGCAATTTTGTGGCATGGTTAAAGAAAAAGAAGAAAAAGTGAGAGTAGTGATAATTGACAATAAGTTGTGATATGAGGTGATGATTGAGAACTTAGAGAAGTTAAGAAGTTCCTTTTAACTTAACACCTTAATGTGTAGTGAGGAGAAGCACATAAATATATAGTCTTCTTTGGACGGTGGAGTCCACCTTTTTTTCCCAAAAAATTATTCTAGCACAAGTTTTAAATAGTGGTCCGACCACAATATTTATATTACATGAAATTTTCGTCGAATAAGTTGATTTGGTCCCTGTTGGAACACTAGTGAATATAAGTGGAAGTTGGAAAAAATAAACACATGTCCCTTGGGAAAGAACTAGTGTTGGTATGAATTGAAAAATGTCTCACATTGGATAGGACATACCCACTAGTAGTGTTTATACAAGTGGGGGTGACCTCCAAGGGTGTGCCCTTGGGGTACCCACTTTTGCGAACGGGTGAGCGCTTACGAAAATATATATATCACAAGCGACGCCGCCGCCGTCCGGCTGGACTGGGCTTGGGTCCGGGTCAAAAATGAATATATTTTTTGTCACCTGAAATTGTAATATTAATTTTTGTTAATTTAATAATTATCTAAAAGCGCTCTACGGATAATGATAAGCTTCATTCTGATCCGATCCAACAGAATATCCGGAAGTCTTTCCGGATATATCCACTCGTTGATCCAATTCGCGTGTGCTTAAAGATTAAGTTAATCCGCTTAACTTAATCCCAAAATTCACGCCGGATTTGTTACGAACTCTCCTTATAACAGAAGAGCTCGACCTCACTTATTCCTCACCCCGAAATTCACAGTTGATGCTTCCTGTGCTTTTCCTCTCCCTCCTTCGACTTGTGTTGACGAGTCCTTCTTCCTTTTCTACTCCTTTCTGTCCCTTCAGTTTCAAGTGATCTTCGCACCATACAGAGTGGTTTAATACCATATTGAGGGTGTAAATTCCCGAACGATTACTTACGGTGTAGTACGTAATCGAACAAGTGAACTGGACTGTCTTATCCTGAAGGCGGCGCGGTTGTTAGTCTACCTTGCACAAACTCGGGGAGTGCCGCGAAACGTCTTAAAGAGAGCAGCGACCTGGTCGTGACTCAACCCGGTAATATCTTCGGTGGTGAATTCTAATTTTTTAAAGGTACTTTTCTAAACTCGAAAACAACAATCCCAAATTACGACTGCATTATGGTCACAAAGACATAAAAATCATGATATCTCAACAGTAATTATAGCCGCTCATATTTTTTTTAAAAGGACAAAATTTACGTACTATATATATCATAGTTGTACGTGTTAAAAAGAGGCAATAGACTTAATTTTCTTTCATAACTTAGTTTGGAATATTAATTTTCATGTTGTTATTAATGGAAAATAGCACATAGGTTTTGTTATTTTTAAAAATATAAGCACGACCAAAGCTCACACAAATTAAAACTATATAAATTCTTGATCATACTTAAGATCACTTCTTTCCTTTTCAATAATTCAACAGAAAATTTTGTTTATCTCAGTTTACCATTAATTAATAGCATAAGTGTCCCCTAATATCTTTGTGCTTAAATGTTTATGTATAGTCGATCTAAAATTGAGACAGGTCACAAAGAAACATTAAAATTGGCACGTTAGCCATGTTTCAATGGTAGAAACACAATTCAATTTATATTAATAGCTATTTCGATCTAAGGAATAATCTCACATGAAAATTTTAAACTTCCTCTTTGGATTTGAAAGCAATATTTTACACAAGGCCTTAGAGTGGTGTCAGCTCAAAATTCAAGGTACAAGGACATTAACAACAAAATAATGATAAAAATCAAGCTACACAACACAACAAACATGTGAATACAGCATTGATGCATCACGTTTGATTTTGAATGGTTATTTTTTAAGCAATAGAAACATGGCCATCAAATCTTAATGTCTGCATGTAGTTGCAAAAACCAAATAAAATGCTACTACTGCTTGTCTGTAACAATCATAGTCTTTTGTATGAACAAACACATAAAAATATAGCCACCTTTGGACGGTGAAACCCACCTTTTAATGCTTTGTGATACACCCTTTTAGATTTTGAGCTATAATTGATAGGAAAATAATTGATATGATTTGTCAATTTTCACGTTTCCATTATTTTTCTTTCCAAGCTGTAGTTTGATGATTGCACTATGAGGCATGAAGTGTTCACCCAATGAGAACCTCGGTAGCTATTGAATCAAGATCAAATAGTTCATACCTTTGAATCAAGATCAAATAGTTCATATTTCCATGTAGTATTTCTTTTTAAAAAAAATTACAATACTGAGCATAAAATTTGAGCCGTCCATCGCCCTATCTTTTAGGATTCTAACATTTGTGGTTGGTTGTCATATTTCCCAACAACCTATAAATAAAAAAGGAACTAAATATCTTTTTTAGATATGAATGGATGAGAAATTTGGTTGTTTTCGTTTTTTTTTTTTAAATTTTCATGTAGCTTATTGTTAATGTTGGTATTATTATTTTTGGTACATTTTAAGATAATGACATGATTTTGTCTCCCCCATGTGCTTGGTGTTAGTTATGGTCAAGCTAAGAACCCTCCAAAATGAATCCAAAAGTGTGTTATATTATATTCGCTTTACTCTCTACATGTGGTAGCCATCCGTTGAAGAGAAAGAAGAAAATGCGACAATTTTCATGATTTTTGTTGGATACGGTTCATGGTTAATGTAATTTGGACCATAGCATCTTTATTATATTAATATTATTATGTAGTATTGCTCTAACTATAATGATTAGTCTTAATTCTAGTTTTGAAAAAATTTATGAATTTTTTTGATGGAGATCCAACCAGGTACCACGTACTTCTAATTTACAACTCTTACCACCAAGGTACTGATATTTTGTATAACATGTGATTGCTTCAATGTTGTGTATTCAACACAAATCTTGGGTTCTTTTTCTTTCAATCTGACAATCCCTAAATCATTTCTCACCCACTTTCATCTCTCATCATCATGCAATTGAACTTAATAACCATAACCCCGCCTTTTTTTGACAGACCTAATTAATTTTTATGAAAAAAAGGTCTGAAAGGAATTGAATCAGGTAACACATGAAAATGTTATTTTTTTAAAAAGCCACATGCAATTCCTTTTTTGATAGCAGTTCATTTTCATTATTAGCGGTTCCTTTTTTTTTTTTTTCAATTACCACATAACGATTCCTTTTTTTTTTTTTCTTTCGGTTACCACATAGCAGTTCCTTTTCATTATTTTTTTTTTCTTTTGATTACTTCATAACAGTTTCTTTTCCTTTTTATTTTTATAGATTTAACAGCTTTTGTGGTTAAGACCAATTTATCGGTGCAGACTTTTGTATATATTTTTTCTTTTGATTTGTCATTTTTATTGCAGTCCATCTTTTGTTTTTGTTGCTTTTTTAAGTAGTTTGATAACATAATACTGAATATAACTATAAAAATAATAATATAGTCAATTTGATAGTTATATATGAATTAAGCTCTTCTTTCAAAAAAAAATGAATGAAGCTCTACAAAACTCGTGCATCGCATGAGTTAGAGTCTAGTTTAACTATAAATTGTATAGTGTAAACCCTAAACTTGAAATAATAGAAGTAACCGCACATACTCTGCAGACGGAAATGTAGACACGGTTAGTAATATTCTATCAATAATCTATTGTTTGCGTTTTTCAGTATCTTATTTTTTTGAATCTGATTTTTTTTTATCTAACAGCTTTATTTGTTTTAATTCATGTTCAGTCTAACAGTTGTGATGTGTCTGATGTAAGAAGTTCATAAAGTTTATGCCACACTGTGAAAACTTTATATTCCGTGAAGTATAAGCTGCAAGAATAAATTCAAAAGGATGATAAACATGAAAAAGGTACTTGAGAATTTACTAAAAGAGATTTGTTAGAACTTTGCTCGATCTGGACCCAATTTGAAGAGAGTGAGAATTAACTTGTGTTATTCAAGCTTGAAAGTGACAATATTGTCCAAAAGGCCTAAAAACATTTTCAATTTTTACTTTGTATTTGTAAATGACATTTGATTATGTGTTTTATTTTTAATTGTGATAGAAAGAAGATAAAAACAAACTAGATCTAATGCATTTCTAGAAATATTCAAAACAATGTTTTGATTATTTTTAGAAATATTCAATATATTATTAGCAAAAAAGGAAATATTCAATATATTTTCAAAATGCATTTTCAAAAACTTATATGTCGTCTTCTCTAATATTTATTTTATCAACGGACAAAGGAAACATAAAGTAAATGTGCATAGAATTTATTCACCCAAAAAAAAATGTACCATAGATTTTTTGGATCATGCACTCCAAGTTTTTTTTTACTTGTCTTTCTTCATGGGGTCGTACTCAATTTTTAGCTTCACATATCACAATATGGAGTTATTTAGAAGTAGCAGGTTTTCTTGAGTTTTAGGAGTAGCAATTTTGTTCTTCATCTTTTTGACAATTCTAAAGAAAGTGCAAACTAGTATTGTATATTTGTATTAAAAACTTGGAGTGATAGTATTGTCTAAAAAATGTAGAGAGATTTTGTACTCATATCGCACTCTAAGTTTCTATAATTTTGATTATCTACAATCGTTAAAATCTCGCATTCACTATGTCGATGACCATTGAATCAAGATTATATGGTACAAATTTCAAGCAATTTTTTAATTTTTTTTAAAGCTAAAATATTAATCATTTGTATTGTTCAATTTTGATCTAACCGTCATTGACTAAGTAACTATGTTAATGCGAGATTTTACAATTGAAGAGAGCCCAAGTCCAATTTTAAATATAATATTTCTTGTTTTGATCAATGTGAGACATCTTATTCTTCTAACATGATTAGTCATTGAACTTTTCCGTACTAATTATTTTTTTAATGTTGGTAAATGCAAAGGTGAAATTAGTGGTGCATTTCTTCTTAAAGCTTAGTGATTCTTATATTCCCTCTAGGAAAATGCTATCGATTATATAACACTTTTAATTTCAACATTCGTATCACCGAAATTCGATATGACTGTTTTTATTATTATCATTCTCTATTATCATATCATCATCACATGTGTTTAGTTAAAAGACAAAGGGAAGTGATGAGATGCTAATTAAATTAATTTACCATTCATTCACCCTTTGCCTTTTTTAATATAATATTTTCTATTTAAGCTGAATAAAAGAGGAATGATTAAAGGCAGAACCCATCAATCAGATTCCAATTTCTGTCCAATAAATAATTTTTAAATTATTTGTTTTTCCTTTTGATAGAGCACTAAGATAAATGGTATTTATAATGGGTCCATTGGTCGTGTACCTTTTCAGCGTGGAAGACTTGGAGCATTGGCTTCTTGACATTAAGTGCGCATATGTGTTTTCTATCATCAACTTGTGTATTAATTAATTTATACATATAGTTGCATATTAAGATGGAAAGAAAAATGATATTTCAATTTTGTAACAACTTTTTCTTTCATACTCATATTATATTTTTATTTTTTCTTTCTATTGTTTTGATTTTTGTACAAATACCTACATTTTTTTATATATTTTGGTTGTCCTAAAAAATAGTTGTTCAAATAACGTTTTTCGGATGAAAATGGATTCACTCTATTGAAATCTTTTCTATTTTTTAGTTGTAACATTTCAACCATCAAACTCAATCATCTCTCATGTTGAATGTTAGAAATATTGCATTTGAGAAAAATTTAAAGAATCTTAATGAAGAGAATTCATTCTCTATTAGTGTTGATTTGCTCGGTAACACGAATGACATATATAATTAGATCTTCTATTTCAGACTAATTGTGATTTGAGCTTTATTACAAAAGTCTCACATTGAAATGCTTTACGTAATTTTTATCATTATTACTATTTTTTATACATTTGTAGTTCTTTCTAATCTTGAACGTATATAATATTAATCTAAATTTTGTGTAAAAAAAGTCTCTTTTCCTCCCTTTTCTTCAACTAGGACCCTTACATTATCACATATTCTTATCCATGTTTTCACACATTCTGGTTCGTTTCCTCTCCATTTCATATTTATATCTTATAGCTACTTATGCATGGATTCTCCGTTTATATTTCGCGTATATCTGTTTTTAGCATAAACCACACGAGCCATCAATTTGAACCTTCTTGAACCAAAGTTTTAATAAGAACCATAACTAATATATTGTGGAATATTTATGAATTTTCATGCAGAATGTCCTCCTTCTACATCAAGCGACTAGATAGATTACATTATTACAAACGATAAGATTCATTAGATAATGAAGTGTCTTTTTTTTTTTTATAGAATGAAGTGTCTATTATTGGTACCTTTGGGAAGAAGATTTGGTTTTATTAATATTTATACCATTATATAAAGACAACTCCAAATCATGCCGGGTCTGACATCATGACTGAGGTTTGGACTTTGTCTCAGTCACTTGTTTACATTGACTATTTATATCATTAATATTTTCATTGACTATTATCATTTTGTTTATATAAAAAAAACATAAACAAACTAAATAAGTTAAATTAAAAAAAATACTACACGCACAACAAAATCCATTAAAAAATGCTGATAGATGGTCTTTCTGCTAGTCATAAATAAATACTAAGGTGGAGAAGTAGAGAATCAAGTCTTATCAACAAAAACAAATGGGGAATAACATATTTGAATTCACGCCCCAACATATCAAATATCTCAGCAGCCGATTACATCGACTAAATAAATACCTTCTAATAGATAGCATAAGATATTCTATTATCTTGTTTCATAATGGATAATTCCGTTTAGCCCTATTCACCAAAAAATAAAAATCGGTTTAGTCCTTTGTCACTTGACTATGCTTATAATTCCATACCTCCGATTGAGACTAGTGCTGTGGAGTGATATCGATGGAAGTGTACTCTTGATATATATTTCCCCACATATTTTTTATGGGGAACAAGATCAAATTTCAGATAACTATCATAACCTATTTGGCTATGGATATTTTTTTTGTTTCCTCGCGTGGAAAATTCACAATATACAGTAAATTAACTATAAGAATCTATGATAGCTAGCTAGACAGGGAAAAAAAATTGAAATTATTTTCCGCAATAATTCTCATGTTTGAATTATATTGTTTTCGAAGGCTTCTTCTTAGATGTGATAATAAAGGAATACAATTCATTATCATATGCAGCGTGTGTAAACTGATCCATAAGAAAAATTTAGGGCTAATTAGTGTGATACGAGGGATAGATGCTAAGAAATTCTTTAAGTATCGTAATAAGGCGAGCAGGGACGGAGGACATGGTATAATTTTCCAAATTTTGTGATATAGGCTGTGTTTGGTAAGGACGAAAAGCTAGCTTATAGCTTATTGAATTAGCTTATAAGCTTGTTGGATCAAAACATGACGTGTTTGGTAACAAGCTTTTCTAGTGAGCTTATAGCTTTTTCTGAGATGCTATTTTAAGTAGCTTTTGAGCTTATAGCTTATAGCTTCTTATATTTTCTTCCAATTTTAACCTTATTATTTTAATTTTACTATTTTTTTAATAAAAAACTACCCATATTCATATGTAACTACCCACTTTTTATTTCTTTTTTTTTTTTTAAAAAAAACTACCCACTTTTTATATATTGGTGCAACCAACTTACGTGACTATCCATATGTATCACTCAAGTTGTAGTTCTTTTTATAATTTCTTTGTTCACTTTTTTTTACGTTGTTCTTATTTCATATAATATAATATATATAATTTTAAATAAAATATACAATAAATATTGAAGCCATTTTAGTTAAATAAATATTTTTTAATTGAATTCATAAAACACATTTATCATTTTGGAAATGAAAGTAATTTGAAATAAATTTAAATATTTTAAAAAAATAAATAAGTAAAAAAAAATTATGTATATAATTTATGAAAAATATATTAAACAAACATGTCCTTTTATGTCATTTTATATTTATCAGCCACTTCAACAACTAATTTTACCAAACACATTATTTTTAATAAGCGAGCTTTTCAGCTATAAGCTATCAGCTATCAGTCATCAGCTAGCTTATAGCTTATTTTTACCAAACAGAGCCATAGTCTAACAAAGAGATTTGAATTTGGTGCAGACGTAATTATATGACATAAATCTTGCAAACAACGAAATCTTCAAAGTAATCAAACGTTTCCAAGTGACCTTATACAAAGGGGGATATGCTATTTCTTCAAAATCTTTATAATACTAAATGTTAGGTAGTTGACATAACCCTAATTTTTTGTTTTGAAAAAAATTTATGAAAAACAATTCCTGCTGAGAGTTGAACCATGTACCAAGTTCTGGCAGATCACAACCGTTACCACTGAATCACTAAAGTTTTTTGTGACTTATAGTTGCTTTCATTTTTTTTATCTAGCACAAATGCGAGTTCACTTTAAATCATTCTCACAACCCTGAATTCCAACATCATTCTCACAACGTCATTCACACACATCATGCGATTCAACTTCATTTTTACCGCCGCCGATGACCGCAATAACAACATCCCGCCGCCGTTGCAACTGTCACTTCAACAACACATGCCGTCGTAACTGACACTGCCGGAAAATCACTTTCTCTCACTGATCCACACACATCACGCCGCCGCAACTGCCACCTCACCAGCAACTGACCGCCGTAAATGTTATTGCCGGTAACTCACTTTCTCTCACCGATTCACACCATTTTTCATCGAATTGACAAAAAATTATGACCAATGTTGATATTGATTGTCTGAATTTTGTTAATTTTGAATCTTTGACATTAGGATTTGAAAATCGTTGATTTTGATATGTGATTGTGTGAATTTTAGCTTTTTCTCATTGTTCTTTTTTTCATACTAAATGTTAAGTAGTGTTGCCCTAACCCTAATTAGTAGCCCTAATTTTTAGTTCTAAAAATTTATGAAAAAAACTTCTGGTGGGGATCGAACCAGATACCACATGCTTTCAATTCACAACTCTTACCAACAAGGTACTGATGTTTTTTATGACACGTGATTGTTTCAATGTTGTGTATTCAACACAAATCTCGAGTCCTCTTTCTTTCAATCTCACAATCCCTAAATCATTTCTCACTCACTTTCATCTCTCTCACCATCTTGCAATTGAACCTAATAACCATAACACCACCCTTTTTGACGGACCTAATTAATTTTTATGAAAAAAAAATCTGCAAGAAATTGAATCAGATAACACATGAAAATGTCATTTTTTTTAAAGTCACTAACGCCATTGGAATTCCTTTTTTGATAGCAGTTCATTTTCATTATTAGCAGTTCCTTTTCATTATTATTTTTTCTTTCAATTACCACATAACGTTCCTTTTTATTTTTTATTTCTTTCGGTTACCAAATAGCAATTCCTTTTCATTATTTTTTTCTTTTGATTATCACATAACAGTTTCTTTTCCTTTTCATTTTTATAGATTTAACAGCTTTTGCGTATAGGACCAATTTCTTGGTGCAAGCTTTTGTATATATTTTTTCTTTTGATTTGTCATTTTTATTGCAGTCCATCTTTTATTTTTGTTGCTTTTTGAGATAGTTTGATAACATAATACTGAATGTAACTATAAAAGTAATAATATAGCCAATTTGATAGTTATATATGAAGCTATACAAAACTCGTGCATCGCACGGGTTAAAGTCTAGTAGATATTAACTTATAAGATTTTTCAACCGAATGCATACAATCGAGGTTACAATCTCATATTCAAGTGTGCTCTACATTATCCTGCAATGAAATGTTAGACAATAAAACATTACACTCCTCCAATTCAACCTCCCAAACAAACAAATTTCTTCTCCAAATCCAATAAGCCCCCTCAACACCAATACTTAACTACATATCCTTCATAGAAACATTTTTCTTCGTCACTAAATTAAACAACATACTAAAATGATCCTTTACCACCTCCCCATCTAGCCACAGCTCGTGGGAAAACAATGTCTTACTACCATTTCCTATTTATTAGTAACTGGACTGGCATATCCTTAAAGGGCGATAAGCTTGCCCCCAATTGTCAAATAGGAATAAACCAACTTGCCACCATTTATCAGATAGGAACGACCATGCCGACTCATGTAACAAACACATAAGATATCCAAGAAGTAGGCTCCCTTAACAATAGGGAAAGGGGTTGCTTGCCATTTATATAAATACTCCCCCACTCAAGTGAAGAAAAGGAGGTCCCAAATTGCTAAACTAGAACTACGTAGCTCTTATTCCCTAAGACCCTTTAGGGATACGTAGGACCAGGGAAACCCTGTCGAGCTCATGTCTAAATCACCCCCTCTATATTGATGTACCACAAGTACAGTAACATTATACACAAACCATCTCCCTCCACTTATTTCATCGTCTATCATAATACTAAAAATATTCTTCCACCAAATTGAATCTATGATGCTCTCCCTAACCACTTCCCTATTTAGAAGCCCATATTTATGAGCCAAAACGTGACACCAAAACTCATCTTTCTCCCTCCTTGACCTCCAACACCACTTCCCAAAAAGGGCCAAATTAAAAACTTGTAAACCGCCCATCCTTTCTCTTTCTCTGATTTGATTTACCACATGATAATTTCCAAGGATAAATTTTGAGGATGAATTCGGAGGAATGTTTTTATGTGACATCATCTATTACACTGAGGTGAGCACCTCAGATGGATTTGATGTTAGACATCGTTGGTGGGCCAATCTGATGCTTTTAAAGTAGGCTTCCTTGTTGTACAATTTATAAGATAATTGGTTTGAACCTTTTAAACTTATACATTATACAAGCACCCTAGACCCTTAGTTATTTTGATGAGTAATGCGTCTAAGAGTGTTGAAGTCAAAAGTTTTGAAAAAAAATCGATGTGAAAATTTTTCGATGTAGAAATTTTCAAGGTAAGATTTAATACCAATATGTTACCTTTGGTCTCCTAGACATGTAGCTCAGATGTGTGTTGGAAGTCTAAAGGTTTTTCCGAGTTGACATTTCAGTAGTTGCATGTCCCCGTGATACACTACTAAAAAAGCAAAAATCAGTGAGGGAAATTTAGTGAGGGAAAACATGAAATCTCTCTAATTCCGTCACTAAATTTTGTGACCAAAGAATTTGTGAGAGATTTTATTTTTTTCGTCACTAATTTTCGTCACTAATTTTGCTTTTTCTAGTAGTGGATATGGGTTTTAACATGTGTTCATGTCGCTTTTTACATGACACCATTTGATTGTGATGATTGATTCTAAATCGTTTCCAACATTTGATCAAACGTTCCCTCCATTTTATATAATAAACCTTTCATTTTTTTTTCATTTTCCGCACTACATTTCTATTTTTGCACCATGTCTCTATTTTCAAACTTCCAAGTATTTACGAACAAGTGTTTCAACCTTGCTCCCCGATTTCAATTGTTTACTCATTTCCTAGTACATCTTTGTTTCATCTTTTGCTTATGTTTGCAATGTCTAAGTCACAACTGGTGAGCAATTGAGGCATGTCAACATCACATCTCATGTGTAACACCCAGGGCCGTCCTCAACAATTCGGAGGTCTCGTTATAATCTTGACAATTTTTCATTTAAAAAGAATTGAAAAAAATCTAACACTACTTATAGTGACAGACAACTAAGTTGTAGTTAAATATATGATCAATGATTCAAACATGATTTTTACCTACAGACAAATAAGCATTTATCTATAAAAAAATGCATAGTTGACAGCGAAAATGCTGTATTTCAGACTTTTACCTACGAAAAAAAACATTTAGTGACGGATTTTGACAGTAAGTACTAGTTTTCTTTCTTCCTTTTTTTTTTTTAAAAATTTTGAAGTTTTCTAAGTTTGAGGCCCAGTGTCAAGGTCCTTGTTGCAGTTGCACAGGGCCGACTCTGGTAACACCCTCTATTTTAATTAATTAGAATTCTTATTTTTATTTATTCAATTTATAAAATCAATTTGTTGTGATAATAGTAAGGATAATCATTTTCTTGTATGATTAATTATTTGATATTTTTATATTAATTAATTAGAACTCTTATTTTTTTATCTAATTTATAAGTCTTAAAAATGTGTTGTATTAGTTTTAAAATGTGGACTGAAAAACCAATTTTGACTATGTCATAATAGGTTAACCTAAAAAAAAAACTTGCATTCCTTAAAAAAAACCGTTGCACAATTCCAATTCAATTGTAACTCCTTTCGATTCAAACACAAGCCAAACCGTCCATTTTTCTTTGACTACACTTTTAATTGCATGTACATTCTAACAACGTCTTTGTAGATCGAGAAATACTTAGGTTGTGTTTGGTAACACAAATAAGCTAGCTTATAGTTTTTTGGACTAGCTTATAAGCTTGTTTCTGTAGAATGAGACATGTTTGGTAAAAAGTTTTTCTCGTTAGCTTATAGCGTTTTTTGAGATGCTAATTCAAGTAGCTTTTGAGCTTATAGCTTATAGCTTTTTATATTTTTTTCCAATTTTAACCTTTTATTAATTTAATTTAATTTAATTTTAACTAAAAAAAACTACCCACATTCTTATTCAACTGCCCATGTTTAGCATCATGGTATGACATTTTAAATTTTCTTGTTCACTTACTTTTTTACCCGCTCTTAATTCAATAATAGATAATTTTATATAAAATTTACAATAAATAGTGAAGCAAGTTTAGTTAAGTAAAATTAATAAAAAGAAATTTTTGTTAAATAAAAAATGTCAATTGAATTCATAAATACATTTATTATTTGGGAGATGAAAATATTTTGAAATAAATTTAAACATTTAAAAAGAAATACATTAAGTAATAAAAATTGTATACATGATTTATAAAAAAAAAATAAACAAACATGCCCTTTAACGTCATTTTATATTTATCAGCCACTTCAACAACTAATTTTACCAAACACTTTTTATTTTAATAAGCTAACTTTTCAGCTATAAGCTATCAGCTATAAGACTTATTTTTACCAAACACACTAACACAACCACAAATAAAAAGTATTTAAGCACATACATAAATGATAAAATTTAAAAGATAAATAATTTAGTCACATCACTTAATATCATCTTTTTTTAAATTTATCAATCATGTATGTGTGCCTAAATAAATTTATTTAGGGTTGTGTCTATGCAAGACTTGCTCTTGTAGGTCACTTTGATAATAACAATACCTTTCTTCTCATTGGATTTAGTCTGGATCCAATGACTCAGATCCTCTCCACCCAGTGTATATATCACTCTCTCAATACTATATTTTAGGCTTAATTGATCATTCATTCCTTAACTTAATTCTTTGTTCAATTGGTTCTATAACTATAAAATATTTTAACTTGGCCCTGAGTATTCTCCCGTTATCTATTTTGGTCATTTCTGTTAGTTTTAACCCTAAATATCTAATATGGATCAACATTGTAGATGATCCATCATAAACTTTATTAAATTTTTAATTTTAACCCTTTGATCATAAACCCTTAACGAAACCCAGAAAAAAGTTAGTCGTTGGTGGCTCACTATAAGATAGAATAGATCTGCGCAATCCAATGATCATCCTTTTAAAAATAGATCAAAGGGATAAAATTAAAAAATTTAATAAAGTTTATGGTGGACCACCTACAAAGGTTAAAATTTGTTGGAAAAGACCTAAATAGACAACAACAGAATACATAAGGGACCAAATTGAGACGTTTTATATAGTTATGAAATCACTTTAAAACAAAGAATTAAGTTCAAGGATCGGATCATCAATTAATCCTATATTTTAACCATAGATTTAACAGATGAAAGAGAAAATAAAAAATAAATAATAAACACAATTAGATTAAAAAATATAAAATAATATGTTGCTATAAAAAAATTATGTTGCTATAATAAATAATATGATCGGATCATCAATTAATCCTTCCACATTGGTGTTTCAAATTTGTTTCATGAAAAAGAATTTAGCCTTGCTATTTCAACATTCTTTTCTTGACTGGCTTTTTAAAGGTTGAAACATTCAATTTATATAATTGACACACAAATTTCCAATAATTTATAGAGACCGGAATATATTCCATTCCAACAAAAGAGGTGTTTAATTGCTTAACTCAATCTGTCAGTGGAGTATAACATACACCTACTGTTCCAAAAACAACTCAAAAGATGCTATAGGCCCTTCTCTCTCTTTCTACCACCTTCGTCCCTAAAATCCATCTGACTCCCATTGTATTTTCAAGTTATTTTTTTTACCAACGTACCTTTGTTTATTTCACTGAAATTAACATTAGGAAGAATCAAACATGAAACATTAAGAGGAGCGCACTCCAAAGTGTTAAGCCAACACTGTTAGCCTGTATTTTTCGACAAAGGATATTAAATACAGTCACTAAGGTTTGATTGGACACGTGGAAAAAAGATAGAAATTTTAATTTAAAGGATTTCTGAAGTTGCACAAGTTCGCTCGATAGAATCGAGGCATTAGAGTTGATCGAAACACATATCGACAACGCGAAGATTTGTTATGTTTCGAAGAGTTTCTTTGACAAACTGTCAAAGTTCACAGCTGTCGAAAGAGCAAGATTTGAATTTCAAATAGGTTGTTTTTCTCTGTTATTAGACGTTATTAGCAGTTAGAAGTGTGGATAGTATTGTACAGTTATTTCCTTTAGTATAAATAAGAGTTTTCCATGAAGAAAACGGGGTCACAAAATCACTTACATAATATTCTGCACACTCGAAGTATCCAAGTTACAGCGAGAAAAGAGTTACGAATCATGTATGATCCTTGTGAATAACCTTTATTTCGAATCAATGCAATTTGTTTACTCTAAGTTAATTTCTGCAATCTACTTTCATATCGTAATTCCTTTTCGACAAGTTCAAGCAATCGAACTTGAAGATATTTTGTTTTCTTTTTGCATTCGAAACATACAAAAATACATAAGAACATGCAAAGATACTCAAATAAATCTGACACATATTGCTCTGAGATTACTGGTTGATCTCGCAAGTAATAAATCTATAACCAGCGGTTGTTTACCAAAAACCAAGGTAAACAAATTGGCACGCCCAGTGGGACCATGTGTGTCTAAGAACAGCATTGTTGGAGTTTTCTTTTTGCGTTCTGTTCTTTTAAAATAAACTCTTATGATCTTACTTCGTATGCGATTGAGAGGAGGCAAGTGTCTTCCTGAAATGGTGCGTTCAAGTTCAACATCCGCTTCCTCGTCTAGCACTCAAGTCGGTGCACAAATTTCACAAGAACTACCCACTAGTAGCCAAACCCAATCGAATGTGACTGGTGTTACAGCCTCTATGCCGTCGTCTACGTCGATACCAACATCGACTGGTCCTGCAGTTACCGACGCCACCATTCCATCGACGCAAGCGAGCCCAGCGGTCTCTAGACCGTTGATACAACAGGTGGATAAGAATACTTTGGCGGGGCCCTTTGGTGCCTTGATTCCACAGTTTTCGCTCGCAACGACAATGAGGGATCTGCCTTATGGCATGCCGACAACTTTAATGGCAGGCCTTGGGACGAATGCGTCTATATTCGCAGATAATGCAAATACCATATTGTCACCAGTTCATGGATCTGCAATGAGTATCCCCTTTGGCGCTGACTAATACGTCTGTGGCGTCGATTAGACAACAAATGAACGAAAGTAATCATGATATGGTAAACATGTTAACCTAACAGATTGGGACAGTATTTAACCCGATGATCCAGGCTACTACCATAGTTACCAAATGTTGGCTGCTCAAATGGAGAGAATTGCCAATTTCTTTAATCCAGTTCAACCACCGAATCCTGGACCGCTTCGAATTGGCGGAAGAAGAGACAATGTGGTAAATCAGGGGCCACAACTCGCGCCCCAGGAGGTTGAAGAGCCAATTGTAGGGGCAACACAACAAGCCCCTGAAGTCGTTTTGGTAAATAGAAATCAAAACGCAGACGAAGTGGTTAGACAAGTCCGACAGAATAATCTGGGAGGGCAAGATAACATAGCCCATCTCGTCGAAACAATTTGGTCCAGAATGGCCTTAATGTAGGCCTACATAGGCCAAATTTCGTTTCAGCCTTGTCTGAATATGTCTTGCAAACTGAACTCCCTAGGGGATGGAAGATCACCAAGTTCACAAAGTTTGCTGAAGAAACGAATGAGTCCACTGTCGAACACATTGCCCGTTATTTAACGGAGGCCGGGGACATTGCAAATAATGAAAGCTTAAGAATGAAATATTTCCCCAACTCCTTGACGAAGAACGCCTTCACATGGTTCACTACCCTCTCTCCTCATTCAATACATAATTGGAACCAATTGGAGAGAGTGTTCCATGAACAGTTTTACATGGGCCAATCTAAGATAAGTTTGAAAGAATTGGCTAGTGTTAGGCGAAAGACACTCGAATCTATTGATGATTATCTCAATAGATTTAGACTATTGAAGGCGAGGTGTTTCAGCCAAGTGCCCGAACATGAGTTAGTCGAAATTCCCGCTGGAGGCCTAGATTACTCTGTCCGAAAGAAATTGGACACCCAACATTTGAGAGATATGGCCCAGTTGGCCGATAGGGTTCGACAAGTGGAAAGATTAAAAGCCGAAAAGGCTAGGTCTAATAGGTTTCACAAAAAAGAGAAGGTTGCATATGTCGACGATAACGACAACGACCAAGAATTCGATGTTGAATATGCTTCCATCGAAGAGAATGAGGTTGATGTGGCCGAATTAAAACCTGGACCTCCATATGTTTGTAAGTTGTTAAAACCATCAGACGGAAAAACTCCCGTCGAACCAAAAAATGATAAATTCATTGCAAAAACATACACCTTTGACGTTACTAAATGTGACAAAATTTTCGACTTGTTGGTCTCTGATGGCTAAATCGTGGTGCCTAAAGGTTTAAAATTGCCACCAGTAGACCAAAGGAAGAAAAGGAGATTTTGCAAATTTCATAATTTTTTTGGGTTATAATACTTCCCGTTGTGTTCTTTTCAGGGACTTGGTGCAGAAAGCCCTCAATGAGGGAAGATTGAAATTTGGCGACAAGTCAAAATCGCCAATGCAGGTAGATGCTAACCTCTCTTAGTCACCGATGCAATGTACGCCGAGCCGTTAGACGTAAACGTTGTCGAGGTTATGGAAGAGACGCCAGGGGAAAGTTCTAGCAATCACAAAGAAGGTACTGAAAGCCTCATGATAGCACCTGCAATGATCACTGAAGATCAGTACAAGAAACAATTGAAAGTTGTGTACCCTGATGCGGAAGAGGGTCTGGTTGCTTTCCTGAACCGTTGCAAGATAAGCAAATCAAAGGTCACGATCTGCCCAAAATGCAGTTCAGTGTTCGACAAAAAAAGGAGCAAGAGGCCTCGAAGGGAAACAATTGGTGTCGAAGAGGAAGGGAAAATGGGTCGACAATAGGCCTAAGTTCAGTTTCAATCAGAGGGGGATCCCATATAGGGTGGTGCCTCCGGCAAAAACATATGTCCCATCCTTGGAGACTCATGTGGGTAAATGGATCCATTTTAACGGAAAAATGTTGGTCGTCATTCTTCTATATCAACGAACGGAGGAATTCATCATGTCGACAATAGGTACTCCTACGAGAATGGATACAAAGGAAAGAACCCCATGACAAAGACTCAATGGCGTAGATTCCAACGTCAGAAGAGGGTTGCCGCTACCGATGGTGTCGAAAATCCTGCAAAAGGAAAGGAATTAGTGGTCACCAAGGTCAGGAAGCCAGCAACAGAGAGACCCTTTCCTCCACTGCCTCCCGTCAAAGAAAACCTTCCTGCCGAAGATGAAGAAATGGGGTCAAATTTTTCCGATTCCGAACCAGACTTTGATGTGATATGCAACGTCGTTTCGATTCTACCAATCGAATTTGATGTAGTCTTAGAAATCAGTGAGGGGGAAGAGGACTTTACAGAGGAGATGGTTGAACATAAGCCAGTTTGTTACTATGTGATGAACAATGGTTGTGTCGAAGAACAATATGCCATGTTCAAAAGGCCTAGTCGAGACATGAGGAACCACCTTAAACCTCTGTTCGTCCAGGCCAAGGTGAATAACATTGGGATAAATAAAGTCCTAGTAGATGGTGGTGCAGCTGTGAATTTGATGCCGTTATGCTTGCTAAAGAAAATTGGAAAGAAAAAGTCCGACCTGACATCCCATAACGTGGTGCTCTCGAATAATAAGGGTAAATCCGGCCATTCTTATGGGGCAATTGAAGTTGAATTAATTGTCGGAAGTGTCAAGAGGTCAACGTTGTTCTTGGTAATCCCATCCAAAGCCATTTACAATATGTTACTTGGCAGAGAGAGGATACACGGTGTCGGAGCGGTCCTGTCGACTATGCATCAGAGAATATCCATCTGGAGGGAAGACAGATTGTTAGAAAATATTGAAGCCGACCAAAGCTATTTCAGGGCTGAAGTCGACCATATTAACAAAAAGACCTTTGATAAGCATTTGGTGTATATTTCGCCATGTCGATCCTCAGATTTTGGTCTAGTTAGACCAGAGCTTGTGAAGAGTTCTGTTAAACTTTACCTATACCATGGTTTTTTTTGGGAAAGGGAGTTAGTCGAAAACGATAATTCTTCTGAGGATGAAGCCCCACCAGCTGGGTGGGACGACAGACATTGATCATGTTCATTCCCAGTTCATGGGAGAGAATTACGGCCTATATGGCCGAAAATAAACGAAACATGGCTTTGGAAGCTGTCATGCAACAAGAAATGGCCCTAGAAACCATTGAAGATTGTCAGGAAGACATGTTGTTCGAAGAACAGAGGTTGGATTGTATATATGATAAGGAGCCTTTAGGGTTTGAGAAAGATCCAATGGGTCCCTCCAATAAAATTGTGGCACAGGATCCTCTGGAAGAAGTCGACCTGGGAGATGGCTCTGTAAAGAGGCCAACTTATATCGGCGCCAGAATTGATGAGACATTCAAAGTTCGAATCATTAAACTCTTGAAGGAATATAAAGACTATTTTGCTTGGGACTATAATGAAATGCCAGGTCTAAGTCAGGACGTGGTGGAATTAAAACTACCAATCCTACCAGGAAAGAAGCCAGTAAAGCAGACTCCAAGGAGATTTGCGCCCCAGATCCTGTTAAAAATCAAAGAAGAGGTCGAAAGACTCTTACGAAGCAAGTTCATCAGAACGGCTAGGTACGTCGAATGGTTGGCTAACATAGTCCCTGTAGTAAAAAAGAATGGAACTCTCAGAGTCTGCATAGACTTTAGGGATTTAAACAACACCACACCTAAGGATGAATACCCTATGCCGGTGGCGGAAATGTTGGTCGATTTGGTAGCAGGTTTTGATTACCTAATTATGTTAGACGACTATTCTGGTTATCAGATTTTTATAGCCGAAGAAGATGTGTCGAAGATAGCTTTTAGATGCCCTGGGGCCATAGGCGTGTATGAATGGATAGTCATGTCATTCGGTTTGAAGAACACCGACTCCACATACCAAAGGGCAATGAATTATATGTTCCATGATTTTATAGAAAAATTTAGGCAAGTGTACATAGATGATATTGTTGTGAAATCTTTAACAGAGGACGACCATCTAGACCATCTTCGACAATCGTTCGAAAGAATGAGAAAATATGGTTTAAAGATGAACCCCATGAAGTGTGCCTTTTGTGTTCATGCAGGTGACTTCTTGGGTTTCGTGGTCCACAAAAAAGGCATTGAAATAAACTAAAACAAGACAAAAGCTATCTTGGAAACGAAGGCTCCTTCGACCAAGAAAGAACTGCAATCTCTTCTAGGCAAGATCAACTTTCTGAGAAGGTTCATTTCGAACTTAAGTGGCAAGACCCAAGCTTTCTCGCCATTATGTAGTGTTGGATATCTGGATGTTGGCTACATGTTTGCTAAAATCAAATTGTACAAGCAATGCGTCTTCAGAAGCTAATTTGTGTCTTCAGAAGCTGGAAACTGGGTTTCAGAAGCTGGTACTGTTCATCAGAAGCTGAACTGGTCTTCAGACGCTGGTACTGTTCATCAGAAGCTGAACTGGTCTTCAGACACTGGTACTGGTCATCAGACGCACTATTCAGACGTTGACTTTTGTTGACCTTCAGAAGCTGCTGTTCAGACGCTGACTTCTGTTGACCTTCACAAGCTGTTTTTCAAAAGCATGTCTTCTGCGTCTGAATTCTGTTAAATCTTTCACAGTATCTTTTGAAGATTTAATTGAAGATTTATCCAAGATTCATTTCTAGAAGGAAGTATTTTTTCGCAAGATATGTTCTGAAGATTTGATTCAATTATTTGTGAATATATTTTCAAGGAAATCTTTGGAAAATATATTTGTGAATTTTATGTGAGCTTCTATTTGCTTCTAAAAGAATTTTGGAAACATATCTTTGAAGATTTGGTTCAAGAATTATTTGCTGCTGAAGATTATAAATAGAAGGCGTTGCTATTGAAGAATGTACATCAAAAACCAGAAGTTGTCATTGAAAAGAATCTTAGTGTTTTTTGAGTCTATGAGTTGTTGCTCTGTTTTTGTGTACCACTCATCTGTTAGAGATGGTTGTTTTTGTTATAGAGTTGTAATTCACTTAAAGCTTTTAAGCACAAGTGACTTTGTTGTTTTGAAGAGTGTCTTCGTATTTGTTTGTTTAAGTGTCTGATAATCACTGGGTTGTGATTACTTGATTGGGAAGTAAGTGGGTTCTTATATCTAGGAGTTCCTAGGTAGAAGTCTATACGGGTAGTGATTAAGTGATAAGGCTGGAAAAACAGGGGATGTGTCTTGAGTCTTAGAATTAATACTACTTAGTGGATTTCCTTCCTGGATTGGTATCCTCCAGATGTAGGTGAAGTTTGCACCGAACTGGGTTAACAAATCAACTGTGTTCCTTTACTTTCTGTCTGTTTAATTTTCTGCTTCTGAACTATTGTTTTTCAGACTCTGTTTTTTAGTTCAGAACCAGTACCTGCCGGAATTTTCAATTGACATCAGAGCAGGCACCCTGCCTGTATTTGGGTGAGCTCCAGGGAAGATATTTTCTGGCTTTATGGAGAAAGAAGGAGGATTTGTTAACAGACCACCTCTGTTGGATGGTTCCAACTATGATTATTGGAAATCACGCATGAATGCTTTCCTTAAATCAATAGATAGCAAAATCTGGAAAGCAGTTCTGAAGGGTTGGGAACATCCAGTTGTGCTTGACAAAGATAATAAGAAGACAGCTGTGTTGAAACCAGAGGAAGATTGGTCCAATGATGAAGATGTTTTAGCTCTTGCAAACTCCAAAGCCTTGAATGCTATATTCAATGGAGTGGACAAGAATATGTTCAGATTGATAAAGCAGTGCACTGTGGCTAAGGATGCTTGGGAGATTCTCAAGACTACTCATGAAGGCACATCAAAGGTAAAACTGTCCAGACTTCAGCTTCTCACCACCAAATTTGAAAATCTCAGAATGTTGGAGGATGAGAACATACAAGATTTTTATATGAATGTTATGGACATGGCCAACTCATTTGAGTCTCTTGGAGAAAGAATATCTGATGAGAAACTTGTGAGAAAGATCCTCAGATCCTTACCTAAGAGATTTGATATGAAGGTGACTGCTATTGAGGAAGCACATGACATCTCCAGCATGAAGGTTGAGGAATTAATAGGGTCTCTTCAGAACTTTGAAATAGCCAGAACTGATAAGGGTAAAGGTGTTGCTTTTGTTGCAAATGATGAAAACTTATAAGAGGATATTGTGATGCTGAGTAAACAGTTTAAGAAAATTCTGAAGAAGACAAGAACTGATCAATCCAAAGGTGTTAAGTGCCATGAGTGTGAAGGATATGGTCATATCAGAACAGAATGTGCCACATATCTCAAAAATCAGAAGAAGAGTCCGACTGTGACTTGGTCTGACGAAGAGGATTCAGAAGGAGAAGTGGAGAATAAGTCTGCTAAGCATGTTGCTGCCTTTACTGGAAGATGGATAACTGATGATGAAGTTATGGGTTCAGAAACTTCTTCAGAGTCTGAATGCAGTGATGAAGAACTGTCTTATGAAAATCCTGCTGCTTTTTGCAAGAAGTTGCATGTTCAATTTGAAGAAGTATGCAAGCAGCTGGAAGAACAGAAGAAAACTATCACTCAACTTTAGATTGAAAGAAGTGAACATTTAGAGAAAATTTCTGTTCTCAATAATGAGGTAACTCAACTGAATTCTCAACTTGATCATATGAAGAAGCAAGTTAGAATGATGAATTCTGCTACTGATGTGCTGGAAGAGATTTTGGAGAATCAGAATCAATGGAAACCAAATGGCATAGGATTCGTTGATAAGACTCTGAACATCAAACAGCAAAATCCTGCTAAGAGGTTCATACCTGCTGCTGATACTTATGATCCAATGATGAGCAAACCTAAGAACAAACCTCATGGATCTAAAAGCAAGAAGACATCTCATCCTTGGGTATGTCATCATTGTGGTAAAAAGGGACACATTAATCCTTTTTGTTACAAGCTGCATGGATACCCCAAGCACTTTCAACATAGAAAGCCTGAACATGTTGTAGTCAATGTCAAGAAGGTTTGGAACCAAAATGTGAAAGTATTGCCCAGAATCTGAAAGATAGGAAAAGAAAGGTTGTTGCTGCTGACAGCAGGCCCACTCTTGTAGCAAAGAAGATTTCTGTTGCTGGACCATCTAAAGTCTGGAGCAAGGTGTTGGTTCCTGTCCCTGTTCAGAAGGCACTAAAAGGAAAAGAAGTAGTTCCTAGTAAGTCTGAAGATGTTGTTAAGTATGATACCATGCCCTGTGTTCAGAAGAGAATTGCTGATCTTGAGAAACAGATTGCTGGGAAGAAGATTATGAATGTGCCTGAAGCACACGTCAACTGAGCAGCATCTGATGTTGTGTCTAATGAAGACTAAGCAACTTCTGATGCTGAGTCTGAAGACTGTCAAGTTGGTGACTGATGTTCTGGATTTCACTTTGTGTTTCTGGTTTGCAAGTGTGTTGTACTCTGCAGTGTTGTGTGTGGATGCTATGTGGTTCTAATCCTGATGATTGGTGGTGTGCTGGTGTTTTTAATGCTGATTCTGAAACTGGTTCTGATGTGGTTCTTTGTGTGCTGTTCTGTGTTGTGCTAGTTATAAACTCTGAATAGAATTCAATGATGTGCTTATGCTCTGTTACTTCTGTTTCTTGCTCCTGGTGTTTGCTGGTTGTTTTGTCAACATTGTTGGGCTAAAAAGGGGGAGAAATATGTGTATGTTTCAGAAGCTGTTCAACTGTTCAGGGGAGTTGGAGTTTCTGAATGTCTGTTTCAGGGGGAGTTCCTGAGTGATGTGTTTCAGGGGGAGAAGTTGTACCTCAGAAACTGTTGCTGTATGTTGCAGGGGGAGTGTTTTGTGTGAAATGTAGTGAATTGTTCCGCTGCTGACTCTGCTATATATGTGTAGTTCTTCATGGTTAAGTACTTTTGTTGAGTGAAGAACTTGTCTTTGTGGACAATTTGATTTTAGCCAAAAATTTGCCGAAGGGGGAGATTGTTGGATATTTGGATGTTGACTACATGTTTGCTAAAATCAAATTGTACAAGCAATGCGTCTTCAGAAGCTAATTTGTGTCTTCAGAAGCTGGAAACTGGGTTTCAGAAGCTGGTACTGTTCATCAGAAGCTGAACTGGTCTTTAGACGCTGGTACTGTTCATCAGAAGCTGAACTGGTCTTCAGACGCTGGTACTGGTCATCACACGCACTATTCAGACGTTGACTTTTGTTGACCTTCAGAAGCTGCTGTTCAGACGCTGACTTATGTTGACCTTCACAAGCTGTTTTTCAGAAGCATGTTTTCTGCGTCTGAATTCTGTTAAATCTTTCACAGTATCTTTTGAAGATTTAATTGAAGATTTACCCAAGCTTCATTTCTAGAAGGAAGTATTTTTGCGCAAGATATGTTCTGAAGATTTGATTCAATTATTTGTGAATATATTTTCAAGGAAATCTTTGGAAAATATATTTGTGAATTTTATGTGAGCTTCTATTTACTTCTAAAAGAATTCTGGAAACATATCTTTGAAGATTTGGCTCAAGAATTATGTGATGCTGAAGATTATAAATAGAAGGCGTTGCTATTGAAGAATGTACATCAAAAACCAGAAGTTGTCATTGAAAAGAGTCTTAGTGTTTTTTGAGTCTGTGAGCTGTTGCTCTGTTTTTGTGTACTACTCATCTGTTAGAGATGGTTGTTTTTGTTATAGAGTTGTAATTCACTTAAAGCTTTTAAGCACAAGTGACTTTGTTGTTTTGAAGAGTGTCTTCGTATTTGTTTGTTTAAGTGTCTGATAATCACTAGGCTGTGATTACTTGATTGGGAAGTAAGTGGGTTCTTATATCTAGGAGTTCCTAGGTAGAAGTCTATACGGGTAGTGATTAAGTGATAAGACTGGAAAAACAGGGGTTGTGTCTTGAGTCTTAGAATTAATACTACTTAGTGGATTTCCTTCCTGGATTGGTATCCTCCAGATGTAGGTGAAGTTTGCACCGAACTGGGTTAACAAATCACCTGTGCATTTTACTTTATGTCTTTATTCTGCTTCTGAACTATTGTTTTTCAGACTCTGTTTTACGGTTCAGAATCAGTCCTGCCAGGAATTTTCACGTAGACTAAAGAAAGAAGATACATTTAGATGGGAACCCGAGCATCATAAGGCTTTTGAAGAAATCAAGTCATATTTGACAAAACCACATGTTCTTTTACCTCCCGTTAAGAATAGGATGATGAAATTGTACATAGCAGCGTCAGAATCATCCAAAGGTAACATGTTAGCCCGAGAGGATGAAAATGGTGTCGAAAGAGCCATATACTACCTCAGTAGGATTTTAAATGATGCTGAGACAAGGTATCATCCAACTGAAAAGTTATGCCTTTGTTTGTATTTCTCTTGTACAATGTTGAAACAATATATAAAGCCAGTCGACGTTTGTGTTTATTCTCATTTTGATATTATTAAACACATGTTGTCGAAACCTATTTTACATAGTAGAATTGGCAAATGGGCTCTAGCCCTCACAGAATATTCGTTGACCTACAAGCCCTTAAAAGCTATTAAAGGGCAAATCGTGGCTGATTTCATAGTTGATCATTCTGCAGTCAAAGCTACAGCGCATCTAGTAGAGACTCGACCCTGGAAATTATATTTCGACGGTTCCAGTCACAAAAATGGCATTGGGATTGGTATCTTAATTGTGTCTCCTACTAACATTCCGACGAGCTTTAAGTTCAGGGTTAATGAACAGTGCTCAAATAACGAGGCTGAATACGAAGCCTTAATAGCAGGACTTGAAATCTTGTTGGAACTGGGGGCAAAAGAGGCCGAGATAAAAGGGGACTCTGAATTGGTCATAAAGCAGTTGACGAAAGAATATAGATGCATTAAAGAAAATCTAGTAAAGAATATATAACGCAGTTGACGTTTTCAGCATGTGAATATTCAGCATGTGCCTCGAATGAATAACAAGAGGCGAATGAGCTAGCACAAATCGCTTCGGGCTATAAGGTTCCCAAAGCGAAATTAAAGGAGTTGATAGAGATAAGAGACAAAATTACTCCGATTTCCCCTCCCCAAACGGAATTGTCAATAACAAAAACTGAGGAGGCAGAGGAAATAGACAATCTTTCAGCCGAAAATTTTTCGGAAAATTTTTCGAAATTTCAATTTGAAGTTTTTGCCATTGACAATATGGCAGACAACGATTGGCGGAAACAAATTGTCGAATACCTGAGAAACCCTTATGGAAACATCAGTCGGAAAATTAAATATAGGGCCTTAAGCTATGTGGTGATGGGAAATGAATTGTTCAAGAAAACGCCTGAACAAGTTTTACTAAAATGCCTCGGAGAAAATGAGGTATATTTGGCAATTTCCATCACCCATAGTGGAATTTGCGGTTCTCATCAGGTAGGCCACAAAATGAAATGGCTTTTGTTTCGACAAGGTGTTTATTGGCCTACAATGTTAAAAGATTATATAGAGTTCGCCAAAGGCTGTCAGGAATGTTAGAAGCATGCATGAATACAACATGTACCAGCGAGCGAACTTCATGCAATAGTAAAACCATGGCCATTTAGAGGATGGGCTTTGGATTTGATCGGAGAAGTAAAACCTGTTGATCTCGTTGTCACTCGACTTGGCCCTTTTGAAATTTTCAATAGCCAGTTTGGCCTCTCGGCGCAATTCGATCTCCGAAGGACCCAATGTTTTTTGGAATTCAGCTAACCTTACCTCCTCTTCTTTAATCTTCGACGCCAAGACTGCCATTTGTTCTTTGTAAGCAGCAATGGTTGACTTACATGCTTCGCCCAGGCCGAAACATTGGCAATCTCAAGCTCTAAGGAAGCAACTTTAGCTTTAGATGCTTCGACTAACCTCAGGTTCTCTGTGTGCTGATGGCGCTATTTTGTTAGCAAAGCATTGTTTACGAATTCACGCCGGAGTTCTGTGGCTATTCGATCCAGAAGAGGCTCGAAGTCGACCAAAAAAGCTAACAAGGATTGGTTACGAGTCAACTTTAACAACTTGTGAATCAAACCTTTGAGTTCGAAAGTGAGGTTCGAGTTCAATTTGATGGCTTGAAGGAGGTCCACCCCAATTACCTTTTCCCACAGCTCTTGGATTAAATCATCCTCAGATGCTTCAGAACTCACTCCGACGGATGCAGTCGAAGTGTTTTGAGTATCTTCACTACTTAGCAGAAGTTTAAAAGCTTCAAAGGGATCACTTTCCTCAAGATTTGCTATTTCATCTAGGCTTGGAGTGGTACCGGGGGCATGTATTTTCTTCGGTGGAGACTCATCCATGCTCTCGGGACTTCGCGGGTTATCCCCTCCACCTTCGGCCTCGTCATCATCAAGGTCCTCACTACTCACATTGTCACCAGGAGTGTCATCCTCGTCTGTTTCAGCTGTCTCGACAGGGTTTGGATTCTGGAGTGGCTCAGTGAGGGTGGTTTCTCCGCCAGTAGGATCAACAGTTTGGTCACCTGTAATAGGAGCGAGAAGATCACCTTTTGGCGAACTCGCATTATGTTCGACCTCAACTTCAGCCTGTTTGGGTTCGGGAGGAGTGGTTACAACTACATCTTCAAACCAGTCAACAGACGGCCCTCCGCCACTGTTTTGGTCTGTTGTTCTGTCCTCGTTTGTTTCTTCAATTATCTTAGAAATGGGACGATCATGTGGCGAGGTGGGCGTTGTCTGTCCCCCGATCTTGACGTTACCAGGTTCTGACACCTGTAATGGACAATTATCATCATGCTTGGAGGAAATTAATCAATAATTTGATTTGCGAGAAGTCAAGGTTCGACATGTACCTCGGTATTGACTTTCCCGACACCAGAACCTTCACTTGGGATTTTCTTGCTTTATGGAGTTTCTTCTTGGGGTTCGACGTTTGAATCCGGTAAAGGTTTCTTTGTTTTCTCTTTCTCGACCAAGGTCGACAGACCTTCAGCAGCGTCAGCATGCGGAGAGGAACCATCATCCTAAAAAATACATATATATGATGATGATGATGATGATTAAGTAAACTCGAAAGAAAAAGAGAAGTTTCCACCTACCTCTGAATCATCGCTCGATATAATGAGAAGAAGTTTGCAAGAACTGCTGGTGCGTTTCCGTTTCTGGAAAGTCACTTTCATTAAAGAAATGGTCAAAGAAAAAATATATTGCCATTAAAAAATAGTAAACGGTTACCTCAACAGCTTTCGGCTTAGAAGGTCTTGCCTTTTTCTTGGTTTCTTCCTTGTCGGGCTCATCGTCCGATGTTGGTTTGGAAGTAAGAGGTACAGTTGTGGAATATATGAAATCGTTAAGTGTAAAAGCGAATAAAGCTCTACTTTACCTCTTAGTCGAAGGTTGTCACCTGTTTTAATTTCTGACGTAATTCGAACATGTTGAATGTCAAGGTGTAAATGACCTCCAAAAATATGTATGTCGTGCTTAGTCGGAGTTACTCTATCGGGCTTTTTAGCTAAAAGATTTTTGAAGGCTAATCTCGAACCACAAAAGAACCAATGAGGAAGAGGTGGTCGAAAGGCCAAACCAAGTTTGCTGGTTGGCAAAGCCAGAAATCGTGTTTTGAAATGCAAAGCATAAGTGTATTTGTCTTTCACATGAGGAGGGGCTTTCACCATGTAAAGTTTTTCATTTATTTTTTCCTTTAAAGTTTTTGCTGCCTGAGCAACGGTCCGACTAAGGTGCCTCGGGTCATACACAGTTTCGAAATATTTTTGAAATGCTTGAATATCTCGAATATGCGTACCTTTGATCTTTGCTTTTTTATTCTGCACAGAAGGAAAAGTGGATATCAGCTGCTTGAGTAAAAAGTTTTCATCAACATTAGCACTTTGTGTTTTATAATAATCTCTCCACCAAGTAAAAAATTCTTGGGTGCATAAAAAGGATGTTTTGAAAACTATGGGCTCAAAGCTAGGGGCATCTTGATCGAATTTGGCAAGGCGCAGGTACTTCTTACTGGAAAAGAGAGATCTAGGTCGAAACTGGCAAAGGCCAAATTGTCTAGCTACCAAATTTGGTTGATAGCCACTTACTGCGAAGAGTTCTTTCCCTTTCCTAGTCGAGATTCTGAATGAAAGCAAATTGGGAGTCAGGTAAGTTCTCCATATCATAGAGGAAAAAAAACAACTTTTTTTAATGCATTTTTTTACAACTTAATTGTTACAAAAAAACTATGTTGCTTTTATCGTAAAAAATATAAAAGAATATGCAACGAATAAATTTGTGGTAAAAACAATATAATTAATACATTGTCGAACTCAACATCATACTTAATAGCAAAATAATGAAAATCTGTCAACATAAAACAAATCCAACAACCAAAATAAATCCAAAAAGATAAAATAAGTCTAAAAGAAAAACGAAAAACAAGTTAAGCGGGCCGGCCCGCCCCACCACGAGTCCGCCCAGTTTTTTCAACGAGTTAAGCGGAACGAGCCAACTATAGGAAGCGAGTTCAAAACTTCGACTCAGCCCGCTAAAATTAGCGGGCTAAATGGGCCGGCCCGACGGGTTGGGCCCATTTTGCCACCCCTAACTTCATCCAAACAAGAATATTTAGAAATGAAGCCAATTTAATTAAATCATTTAAATTGCCTAGAATTCTAAATTCTTCAAAAAAATTTAATTACCTTATCCAAACACACTCTGTAAATGATTTTTGTCCCCGAAACCCCTTAATCCTCCATCTATAAATGCTAACTTATGACATACTATTCCGTCCCAAAATATAAGCAAAAATGAGTCAACATAAGTTGATGTATTTGGTACAAATTTTGAACCAAATACATTAACTTTTGTTGACCAATTTTTGCTTATATTTTGGGACGGAGGGAGTAGTTCAAACTTCAAATACAATATTTTTAAACCGTGAAATCACACTCTCACGATCTCTGATTTACTTGATCGTCGGAATCTTTGCATGTACATCATCTCCTCTATGGAGCATTCGTCCACATTTTTTTTTTATAATCCGTAATAAAAGTTTTCAACCAAAGTGAGTATCAAGTTGATCGATTAAGAGCAAATGGAAGATTGAAAACGAAGCTACGAATACAAAAATTGTCGGGGTAGGTGTGCATGTTTAAGAGTGGGTATGTCGTTTTGCAAGTTAGCAAATGGAGTTAGGAAGTTGACACGTAGCACCCACTTCCACTTTTTGTAATAATAATGGACCAGTGCTTGTTGTCGTTTTCTCTTCTATTAGGTCTTAGACATTTTCACTCGAATCTCCTCCCAAATCATATGGTGGCGCGTGGGATCCACTCTAGAGCCTCTACCCAAGTCTCACACAAACACTGTAAACTATAGTTATAGCATTCTGTAGACATTTTTTTTCATTCATTTATAACTAATAAATGCTTTATTGATTCTTTGGTCCCCTGATTTATTTCTTGTTTTTATTTTGTTCTCATAGTTCTAAAAAATTTATTTTCGGTCCCTCAACTTATACTCCGTCAACCAAATAAATCATATACGTCAAAAAAGTTAACCAAATGACTAAGGTGTATACACACTCTAAGTGATCCACCAAAAACCTCATTAATTTGTTTAATTTTAACCGTTTGATTTTCTTTTAAATACAATCATTAGATGATACATGTCTACAATATCTAATCTTGCACCACCAACTCTTAATCTTTTTAGGCTTATTTGGTCATTTGGTCTCCTAAATAATTTACAGTTTTCATTTTGGTCTCATATCTTGAAAAATCAACATTTTGATCCCCTTGTTTTTTCTCCTTTATTCAAAAAGGTCTCTGGCTGTTAACTTTAACCCCAAATGTCTACGGTGGACAAACCTTAAGAGTGGTCCACCATAGATCCTATTAATTATTTTAATTTAAACTGTTTGATCTTTTTTTAAAGGAGGACCATTGGATTACGCAGGTGTATTTCATGTTACGGTGAGTCAACAACATCTAATTAATTTTCCCTTTCTTCATCTTCTTCCATCAACTTCTTCATCATCTTCATCATCACATTCATCAACACCATCATCATCTTCATCAATATACCCAGAAAAAATCCAGAAAATCCAAAAATCATCTTCATCAACACCATCACATTCATCTATTGTCCCTATACCATTATTGTTTTTCCTTTCATTTTCATTTGCAACAGACACAAAAATCATCAACCAAATGCAAATCCAGGGACAGAAAAAAATAAGAAGCTATATGACCTAAACCAACCCGTTCCAGAAGATTAGACAAACAACTCATACAGTTCGTCAAAACCCTCAAATTCGTCAATTAGGGTTCAATCCAATTTCAATTCCAATTCCCAATCTTCCAAAATTCTTCAAATTCTCTCCAAATCCCAAAACTTCCCTTCACTGATTCCTCCAATTCACATAGCGAGCCTTCATCGTTCTCACCTTCATCGCTTTCATCATCATCTTCCCAATCCTTACAACAGCTGAACACGAATAATCCTCTGTTCTCCGGTTACCGTCACAAAACCTCTGTTATGGAACAACGTCGTCATCGTGTCCGGCGAAATACTTCCGAATAGACCCGGTTTGCTGTGCGGATGGTGTGACATACTGATGCGGTTGCGCAGAAGCCGCCAGCGCTGGAGCTAAAGTTGCGAAATTGGGTTTCTGTGAAGTTGGGAATGGTAGATCTGCAACGTTTCCTGGCCAGGCTCTTCTTTTGGTTCACATTGTATGGCTCATTGTTTATGGGTTTTCTGTATTGTTTGGATTTTTTTAGTTTAAAGGGAAAATTGTGATATTATTAAAGAAAAAAGGGGAAAATGTAATTATGAGGATGAAGTTGTTTGTCTAATCTTCTGGGTTGGGTTGGTTTAGGTGACATGACAATTTTTTTTTCCTGGGTATGTTGATGAAGATGATGGTGTTGATGAATGTGATGATGAAGAATGAAGTAGATAATATAGTCACAAGAAAGGGGGGGTTTGAATTGTGACCCTTTTTAAAATCTAATCCTGTACTTAAAAAATACTTCTCAAGTTGATTCTTGGAAGAACAAAGTTAAACAGACTTCAGAACGTTCTGAAGTGTTAGTTGCAGAATAAGATATTTAAGTTAAGTGTTGTGTGTGTGTAGTGTATGCAGTAGTGTAAAGAGTATAGGGAGAGAAGAAAGACACACAGAATTTTATAGTGGTTCACCCAATGTGGGCTAGTCCACTCCTCACAATCTTGTGAGAGTTTTCCACTATGATGCTTGAGATACCCTCTCAAATCCTGCACCTTACAATCTTGTTCACTTGGAACGGTTACAAACTATATTCTCTAAGCCTCAGCAGGCTCTCAACTTTCTGTACTAAGTCACACCAGACTTTGTACGATGTTACTCAACCTAGACTTTAATACCCTTAAAACTAGATGAGATTTTCTCTTTTACAATAGATTTGATAATTGAAGAAGTGAGGTTAAGATGAAGACTTTCAGAAGAGAAGGGGGGAGAGTTTATCTTTGACAAGATAAAGAGAATTGATTTACACTTTAAGAGATAATTTGGAATCTCAGTGATGATCAATTTGAGATGCTAAAGCTTCAAACACTTTTCAAATGTTTTCTTGTATGCTTTGCAATTGTGTGTATAATGATGAGCCTTTTACTTCTATTTATAGAGTTATTGGTCTCTTGTAGCCGTTGGAGGGTGACCAATGGTCTTGTGCCATGTGCCCTGGGCCCCACTGATTTTTACTTGAAAATCTGGGTGAACATTCTGAATCTCAGAATGTTGTTGTGTTCTTGAGAATACTTCAGAATGTTGTTGCATTCTTGATGATCTTCATCTGGGTTCATCATGTATGAATGAAGATGTGAATTTCTGGATTGCTGATGAACTCTTGTTATGCGTGCAGTATTTCAGAATGTTTCTATGCCAAGAGCTTTGCAGATCTGTCTTGGATTGTGTGCAGGAGAGAGAAAAGTGGAACTATCACTTCATGCCCATGCTTTAGGGGATTTTGCTGGTCTGTAACAGTACCAAATCCCTTAGGTGTCAAGATCTCATGGATTCTGACTTTGAGATTGTAATCTTGCTTTTGCTTTACTTTTCCAACTACTTTACTATTGCTGTCAGAATTAAAGCATGTGCTGTATTGAACATTCTGAACTTCAGAATATTCTTTTTGTTTCACTTAGGATGACTTGTAAGACTTCCATTTGATGTAATCAAATCCCAATAGTGAAACACAAATGAAGTGCAGTACTTTGAACATCTAGGATGATATTCCCTTTTGGAATATTCCTGTTAATTCAATGTTCATAGTCTTAAATGAACATTGAATGTCCTTTTTGACATTCATCTTGTAAATGCCTTTATTGCTTGATTGATCCATGCAAGTATATTTTCCTGGACATTTATTTATGCCACGTGTGACATGCATGTTCTTGATAGTGTTCTTGAATTTCTGGGTTTGTGTAAGAGCAGCCTTATGACAAAGCTTCAGAACTGTGAACAAGCTTCTGAACTGCATTTCAGCTTCTGAACTATGTTCAGCTTCTGAACAACATTGCTGCATCTGAACAGGGTTCCAGCTTCTGAACTGTGTTTCAGCTTCTGAACTGCATTTTAGCTTCTGAACTATGTTCAGCTTCTGAGCTATGTCCAACCTTCTGAACTATGTCCAACCTTCTGAACTCTTGTTCAGCTTCTGAACTATGTCCAACCTTCTGAACCATGACAAAGTTCTTTCTTCTTAATGATCTTTGATTCCTTGTATCTTGGTATGGTTCATATCTTGTTCCTGTCTTAATTAAACACTCAAGAACACAAGTTAAATACCAAGAGATTAATCAAAGTCCATTAATCCTTTAATCATTTAGGGTTTGTTATCTTTAAAATTAATTAGGGATTTTGCCTCAACAAAGAAGTGGATGGAAGAAGATGAAGAAAGGGAAAATTAGTTAGATGTTGACTCAACGTAACATGAAATACACCTGTGTAATCCAATGGTCCTTCTTTTAAAAAAAGATCAAACATTTTAAATTAAAATAATTAATAGGATCTATGGTGGACCACTTTTAAGGTTGGTCCACCATAGACATTTGAGGTTAAAGTTAACAGTCATGGACCTTTTTGAATAACGGAGAAAAAACAAGGGGACCAAAATGTTGATTTTTTGAGATATAGGACCAAAATGAAAACTAGAAATTATTCAGGGGATCAAATGACCAAATAAGCCATCTTTTTAACCTTTCTTCATCTTTTACCTTTATTCTCCTCTTCATCTTCATCAAATTCATCAAAACAAATTCAGAAAAACCCAATAATAAATCAAAAATCATTCTAGAATCAATCCATATTCGATTCAACTCAGATTTTCAATTAAATCCAAAACCCCATAAAGTCATTAAACAAATCCAGTCATCGATGGGATTCAGAACTCTCCAACAATGGCTTTTCTTCCCTGGATCTCTCTATTTCAATCATTTCTTTGTGTTGATATGGGATTCAATCTCTCTATTATGCAGTTCCTCCATTTTTATGTTTTCTATTTTTATCTCTGTGTTGAACTGTGATTTGGATTGTTGAAAAAATGCATTGATCCCTTTCTCTCTCATGGACGATCTGCCACACCCATTTGCATATGACGACGCTTCAAGTCTTCTGTTCATCTTCCTGTTCCTGGTGCTAGAAATAAATTAATGGATGCAAAAACTAATTCTTATAAATCAAATTTGATATACCATATTCAAGATTCACTAAAAAAAATTCCAAATAAAAGAGAAGTGCCAAAAAAAGTGGAGTTGTAAGGGGTGATGCAAGGGAGGGAGGGAGGGAGAGAAAGATGGATATGGCCGCGAGAATTGAGATGCGCTAGAAGAGGCGGTTCCAACAATGATGTTGTTTTGATAATGGAAGAGGAAAAGATGCAGCCGGAAAGAGGATAGATAATGGACGAAGATGAAAGATGAAAAAAATTAGTTGTCGATAGTGCACTATTAGATTTAGTAGACATGCATATCTAATGGTTGTTATTTTGGAAAAAATATCAAACGGTTAATATTAAATAAGAGTTGACGGTTTTGACAGAGAGAATTTATTTGGTTGACGGAGTTTAAGTTGAGAGACCAAAAAGAATTTTTTTAGAGTTATGAGACCAATGAAAACAACAAATAAGTTACGGGACCAAAAGATCAATTAAGTCATTAATAAACCATTACAAACAAACTTACAGTACGAATAACACCATTACAAGTACAAGTGTAACATCTAGCAGCATGAGAGCTCATGTAGAAAGAAAAAAAATAGCATGAGAACTGAAAAGCCCAATAATGCCACACCAAAAAGAGATATAATAAAATAATGGTTTAAATATGTCATTAGCCCTGTACTTTTATCATATTTTGGCATTGGTCCCTCAACTTTTTTTTGTTTGGAATTGGTCCCTGCACTTTGTAAAAATTTTGTTATTGGTCCTTCCGTTAAGTCCAAGTTAAAAAAAATTAACGGTGTGCCACGTGGACCAATCATTCCACGCCACATGCACACTAAAAGACAAAAAAATTGCAACTTATTTATTATTATTTTATTCAATATTTTTACACTTAAAAATATCATTAGTTCTTGCACTTTCAGTACTTTTAGATATTGGTCCCTGCAAGTGCAGAGACTAATGATATTTTTAAGTTTAAAAATAATGAATAAAATAATAATAAAAATGTTGGAATTTTTTTTTCTTTTAGTGTGCCACGTGGCGTGGAATGATTGGTCCACGTGGGACACCGTTAGTTTTGGATTTTTTTTTAACTTGGACTTAACGGAAGGGCCAATAGCAAAACTTTTACAAAATGTAGGGACCAATTCCAAACAAAAAAAAGTGCAGGGACCAATACTAAAATATGATGAAAGTGCAGGGACTAATAACATGTTTAAGCCCAGAATAATTTATATAGGATCATGCTATAATAAATGTCCTACTTACATTGTTTAAATAATCTATGAAAAAAAAAAGATATTCTCTTGAATAATTAACTCACACGCACAATTGTAAAGTCTCAAGTTCAAAATCTGATAAAATAGTCTGGTCTAACAATGTCAATATTGATAATTGAGTTAGGTCTTACGGAAAAATTTGAAACAATTATACTTGATACTTTATGGGGATTATCATGATCACCCATAGAAAGTGAAACTTCAAGTTTAATTAAATCCTTAACCATTTGTGCACGGATGTCATCATTGACCCAGCCATTTGAACTACATATACAAACAATATTTCGAAAATCAACTTAGGATCTTCTTTGAGTTAGTAAATTAATGATAATGTTGATATTTGGAGCACCTTTCAATTATTAAAGTAACAAAGGACAAACTACCAATGTAAACAAAGTTGAATTCTTATTCTAATTTTTTATATCTGCGTATCTTTGTCATGTACTGATCTCTCAGCTCCTTTATACTCACAATTGTTTCAATAAATACAATATATTTGTAACAATACCGCAAATGTCTGATGTGACATTACAAGGGATCCAACTTGCGAGTCATTTTATACCACATTCCAGTATCTTAATGACTGCAAAATTATTTTTATCTTACAATGGGCAATATTTTAAAAAAATAGTTAATTTGGTATCTAAATTATCACTGTCCGTTATTTTAATTGCTAAAATATTTATATATCAACTGAAAGATTCTAACTATGAAAAGTACATTAATTTAGTCCATAGACTATCATGAAAAACAACTAATTTTGTTAGCTAATGGATTTAGTTGAATGAAAAAATAGTTTGAAAACGTTTTAATTGATTTTAATAGTTTTATAGACTAAATATGTGAGAAAGTAATAGTTTAAAAACTAATTTGACGGTTCATTCAATACTATTCAACTTTCTTTTTTTTACATGCAGGTTTATACTTATGTAAAACTAGTATTATCTTCGGACTAAATCATCAATATGTGCCCTTGAAAATGTTGTAGGCGTTTGACATTTTTATACCTTAAAAATTTGTGAATAGGCACAAAATCTGCAACTTTGAATTATGCCGAGCAATTTGGTTCTTTTGCTAATTTTTATCTAATTTAGTATCAACTTAGTCCTCAACTATATCACTAATTATCAAATTAATCCCTAGATTATATCACTTACTAGCAAATTACTTCCTGAAATATATTACTAACAATCAAACTAGTCCTTTCAACTTAGCAGAAGGATCAAGTTGCTCAATGTCATAAAAATAAGAGGGAGAATTCGTAATTTACTCATTATACTTGTGCTAACCCCAAACTATGTATGTTCACATTTATTCAATTTAAAAGAAAAAAGCAAATACAAGCTGCTTCTTGAGATGAAAGTAGGTTTAAATATGATTTTAGTGCTTGCGGTTATAGTTTTTCTGCATATTACCAATCCCTATCATGGCTCAGACAAGATCACCATAGGAGATGGTAATACTCTTCCTATATCTCATGTTGGTAAGGCTAATTTATCTATTCAAAATTACACTTTACACCTTCCCAAAGTCCTTCATGTCCCTCATATTTCTTGCAAATTATTATCTGTCTCCAACTTATGCAAGACTAACCCAATTTCTATTGAATTCTTTCATGATTATTACTTGGTAAAGGACTTGAAGACAAGGGCTCCTCTTCTAAAAGGATTGCATAAGGATGGGCTCTACTATCTACCAAGATCTACCACCAACCATAAAGCCTTCCTTACAACAAAACATCAACCATGGCACCACATCCTAGGACACCCGAGTGATCGCATCATGAGACATTTATCTTCTTTGCATAAAATAAAACACGGTATCAACAATCCCTGCATCTCTTGTAATACCTTAAAAAGTCATAAATTGCCCTTTACGTCTTCTAGTATAGAGAGCACTAGGCCTCTTGAGAATATTTATTCGGATGTATGGGGACCTGCTCCCATTAGGTCGTTAAATGGCTACTTGTACTATCTAATCTTTGTTGATCATTATTCAAAATACACATGGTTGTATCCCATGAAAAATAAATCTGAGGTCTCATTACTTTTTCCTCAATTCAAAGAGCTTGTTGAAAAATATTTTAACTTACCAATTGTTGCTCTATATTCTGACAATGGTGGAGAGTACATCAAACTTAAATTTTTTTGTCATCAAATGGCATCTCTCATTACACCACTCCACCTTACACACCTGAATTAAACTCCACTTTAGAGAGAAGACATAGACATATAGTTGAAACCGCTAGAGCACTCATACACCATGCCAATTTACCATCTCAATTTTGGTCATTTGCATTCACCATGGCAACATATCTGATAAACCGGTTACCCACTCCTAACCTTAAAATGCAGTCACCATACTTCACTCTACATCAACATCAACATAACATCCATCACCTACACTCCTTTGGATGCCTTTGTTTCCCATGGATAAAACCTTACACAAACCATAAACTCCAACCCAAATCTATACCATGTATATTCATCGGTTATTCACCCTCACAATATGCATATCGTTGTCTAGATCCCAAAACCAATAAAATTTATACTCACGTCATGTTGTATTCCATGACAACCATTTTCCCTATCCAACCATCAACCAAAATGCACCTGCCGCCAATCTCCCCACCAATACTAGTGTGATACCCGTCACACAATACTATCTCTCAACCCAACCATACCACAACCACAAGCACCAAACTCACCCATGGCCACAACACCTCCCACACCTGAAGCAATCCTTCAAGAGGTTCCATTGTCTCCAAGCACTTCATCAGGTAATGAATCTTCTCCCTCACCTTCCCCTACATACAATTCTATTGTTTTCACTAACCCACATGAATTTTCAAACACAACAAATCACATCATTACTAGATCTCAGAACAATATTTTCAAACCAAAAAAATTCTTCTATGCATCAAACCATCATCTTCCTGAGAATCTAGAACCATCTAATGTTCGACAAGCAATGCAACATCCTCATTGGAGACAAGCCATATCAGAAGAGTTCAATGCTCTAATTAGGAATGGCACTTGGTCCCTTGTTCCACCACCAAAGAATAAGAACATTGTTGATTGCAAGTGGTTGTTTCGAATCAAACGCAATCCAGATGGCACCATAGATCGCTACAAATCAAGGTTGGTGGCCAAAGGCTTTACACAATGTCCTGGGGTGGACTTTAAAGAAACCTTCGACCCAGTTGCCCGACCTCAAACCACAAAATTAATTCTTACAATTGCATTGACAAAAGGGTGGAAAATGCATCAACTCGATGTCAATAATGCATTTCTTCAAGGGTCACTTAATGAAGAAGTTTACGTGGCACAACCTCCAGGCCTCAAAGACTCTCAGCAACCAACTTATGTTTGCAAACTGCACAAAGCTATATATGGCCTAAGACAAGCACTTAGAGCTTGGCATGATGCACTAAAAACCTTCATTACCTCTCATGGCTTCACTACAAGCCAGAGTGATCCTTCACTCTTCATATATGCCTCAAGTACTACTCTTGCATACTTTCTGGTTTATGTTGATGATCTTCTCTTAACAGGAAATGATGCATCATTTCTTCATCACTTTATTCAATCTCTCTCCAACCGGTTTTCTCTCAAACATATGGGAACACCACACTACTTTCTTGGAATAGAGCTTGTTCCCTCAAAAATAGGCTTATTCTTATCTCAACATAAATTCATTAGAGATATCCTTGAAAGGTTTGATATGGATGCAGCAAAACCTACATATACACCTCTATCCACGACTTCAACACTCACTCTAAATGATGGTACAGCAGCTGCAGACTCTACTCTTTATAGATGAATTATTGGTGCACTTCAGTACCTCAATCTCACAAGGCCTGTTGCCATCAACAAACTCTCTCAATTCATGCATAAGCCTACCAGTCTCCATTTTACACGTCTCAAAAGGCTACTTAGATATCTCAAGGCTACCATTAATTTTGGAGTTTTGCTCAAGAAAACTACTGTACACACCCTTCAAGCATACACATATGCTGATTGGGGTGGCAATACCGATGATCGTACTTCCACATCTGCATATCTAATATATCTTGGAGGTCACCCCATTTCTTGGCTCTCAAGGAAACAACGCACAGTTGCTAGGTCCTCCACCGAGGCTGAGTATCAAGCGGTAGCCACAACAACTGTTGAAATTATGTGGATAACAAATCTCTTGTCTGAGCGGCATATACCACTCTTAAGGCCATCATTGCTCTTATGTGATAATGTTGGTGCTACATATCTATGCTCCAATCCAATTCTCCACTCCAAAATGAAACACATATCCTTGGACTATCACTTTGTACGTGATAGAAAACTACAAGTCTCTCATGTGTCTACCAAGGATCAACTTGCTAACCTTCTCACCAAGCCCTTACCTCAAGCTAAATTTGAAGAGTTAAGGTCCAAGATGAAAGTCACGGATGGTAACTTCATCTTGAGGGGGCATATAGGAGAATTAATATGAAATGATATAGAATTAATGAGGAGCAAAGTCATACCACAGCGAATCAAACCATGGAACTGTTACGGCTCAAAAGTCAATGAAGACAACAAAACAAATATGTAATTATAGTAATTGTATTATATGTAATTATGTAGTGTTATTTATTTCCCTGATTGTAGCATAGTGCATGAATGCACTCGGTTCACTCCCTATCTATTAATAGAGATCATTCTCACAATTGTAAACTATTCAAAAATAATATAACACACTTGTTCTTATAGGTGTAATTTTTGTAAAAAAAAGGTCCGTGTAATTTCTACCCATTTAAATGAATAAAAGAATGAATACTATTTTTAGTAAAAAAAATGCATATATAAGATATAAGTGGTCAATTTTTTACTCAAAAAATAGCATAACCGTAAAAGTTTCCGTTTATGAGAACTACTATAACATTTCTTTATAAAGCATGCTCCTAAATGGTATCAGCTCAATAAAAGAGAAAGCAAGAAGAAAAAGAAGCTAGCTTTAATCCTTCTCCATTCCCTGAATTTCTCTTTAATTTACATGATGATCTTTCGGTTCACTTATGGAGATTATGTGCATGGTATATATTCCTATTTGTGATACTTTCTTTGATAACATATTATATTGGTGATACTTTACCAACTAACTAGAAAAAAATAAAATCAATAGTGTGGTGTTGATCCTGTATCTTAGCGGTCAAATTAAACTTTGAATATTTAATTAATTAATAATTAAGGCTATATCAATTATATATTAGTGTGGCAATGTAACTGCTACTGAAGTTGTTTTCAATCCGAATGTCGTTCATGACTTGGAAATTTCGCATCACTAGAAGAGAAGTGGTGACATGGGGGCACAAGTATATACCGATGAAGAAGAGAGAGATGTAGTTATCAATTATTTGAAGAATCGTCTTCCTGCTATAGAAGAGCCCTTCCCTGTGGGAGTATCTAAGGTCAAGAAAAAGAATATTCATAAGGATTTTCAGGTTCATAATAACCACTTTAGGGGTAGGTTACCATATTGATTTGAGGTCCTTCTTAGGGTTTCATTTCTTGGTTTGTTTTTCTTTCCTCTTTTTTGGGTATGGGTTTCGTCCCCAAGTTTTTTTTTTTAGTTTTTATCGTTTGAGAATGTTTTGTCCATGTTCCATTTCTCCTTTTGTTCTTGTTTCCTTTTATTTTTATATATCTAAGATGTTGCAGTTGGTCCACCATCTGAACCTATTTGCCTAAAAAAAGTTAATATATTTTCAGCTTTAATTTGGTCAAATGAATAAATTAATACTCACTTTAATATATGAATTTTTTACAAAAACTTTTTTTTGGTAGATGTTTTTGCAAAAACTTTAATAGATGATAAATTAGTTTAATTGCAAGGGAATAATTAATTTTCTAAGTGGGATCGTCATCGTGCTATATATACTTAATTCAAAAGAATAAAGATGCCGCCATCATATATCTGACAAATTGGAGTCGTCCGATGCTTTTTTTGTCTTGATTCCAAAGAATCTACTAGCTACTTTTTTTTTTTGTTGAATAAACTAGCTACCTCAATCATATGGTTGCTAAATATGTCTATAAATGTAGTAGATTCCAATATTTCTATAGTATCACATAAAATTCAAATTAAGGCATGGTTAGATTTAAGACTCGTGTCCAATTGTCCAGAAAAGAAGGTATTTGTTTGATTGAACCTATACAATTTTTTATGGGGTTACATCCACATGATGGGAGTTGTGGAGATCTCAATGTCACACATATACATGCTTACGCATATTTAGATCACAACTTTCTTCAATAATGGGCCAACTCAAACGGATTGCAGCACCTGCACTGCACTGCACTGCATGATTTTCTATTCTCTTTTTAACCGACATTAATTATATTATCTATCTTATTTTAACTACTGCATTAATATTAATCATATGTTGTCAGAAAAGATGATATCATTATTTAACAATGATGATCATATTAGACGAACAACTTTATAAGGACTTTTGCGATCACTAACTGACTAGTTGAACTTAGTTATTAATGCTTTGTTAACATTTGCATGTTGTGTTGTATGAGGGGAAAAGGCAAGTAGTTGGTTCAAAAGTAGACATTACTGAAAGGTAACAAAGAAGAAAATGCATTTTGGTTGTTATGATGGAAGTCCTTAGTTGAGTTGTACTTAGAATTAATGCCCAAGCTTGAAGTTTCCAAGAGTAATTATTATTAGTAGATAGAGAAGGGACAAGTGGAATGCAAAATTTACCATAGTGAAGTCTTGTTTTTTTTTTTTTTGACAAAACTAAATTAATCCACCTAAATTAGCACTAAGAGGAATCGAATCTGAAACTTTGAGGAGGAGCACACTCTCAGTTCCCAAGTCATACCATCAGATCAACGCAAGTGAGTTCATACCGAAGTCTTGTTAACTTGGTGAATTGGGTAAGATTTAGATACCATGCACACGGTTTAGAAGAGTTGACAAAAAGTGGTGTATGCTTCATGACAAGATGGTAATTTATGAGTGATACTAGTAAATAATTGGCTTTTGGCTTTTAAGTTTACTCTTCTTTTTTACTGTTTTTTATTTAATCCACTTTCTTCTTTTTTCTATTTTGGTAATTTTTCCCAAATCTAGCGGTTAAATTGAACTTCTGACAGTCTTAATAAAGAAATTCAAGAACATAGAAAGGAAATTTGTAGTGATAAAAATGTAACTTATTTGGCTTAGACGCAATTCTTGAATTCACACAGCCAGTTATTCATCACTATTATATTTTTTCGATATTCAAATCATCAATATTTATGTAAAATCAAATTATTCATATAATCAACATGTAATTTCAAAATATTTGAAGTTCGAAATCCCAACCATGTAATTTTAATTAATGGTCGAGAATTTTTCTACGGTCAATTGGCAAAATCAATTCCGGTAGAGATAGCCCCCTTTAGAGTACGTAGTACATATATTATATGATCATGATCTTAATTAATATTGTACTTTGTTCGCTAACGGATATTAAGTCTAGCAAAATTAACTAGATTTTTACGACATGACGAATTAATTTTTGAATCATAGCTAAATAAAAGAGGTGTCTCGGTTTAATGTATTGGAACAAAATGTATGAACAACTCTCTTTTGAGTTTTGATGATAACAAAGTGTTAAAAAGAAAATTGGATATGCTAATACTTGATTCTAGTGTGCAGAACCATATACTTAAAGATTGGTATCTAACAATGGTTATGAAAGAACAAGTTAAGAGCAAGAAGGAAAATATAGAAGTTTGTGTTGCAAGGCAGCTTCTGAAGGCAGCGTCTGAAGGCAGCGTCTGAAGACCTGCTTCTGAAGAGTGCGTTTGATGAACAATGCTTCTGAAGAGTGTGTCTGATGAACAGTGCTTTTGAAGGTGCGTCTGAAGACCAGCTTCTGAAGAGTGCGTCTGAAGACCAGCTTCTGAAGAAGTGCGTCTGATGAACAGTGTCTGAAAGACCAGCTTCTGAGTCTGAGTCTGAGTTTTAAGGAAAAGCAGAAGTCACTGTCAACAGTAAAGTACTGTACGGTCAGAACAGCTCTCTGCAACCTTTGCCTCCTTGGACGAAACACGCAGCCAGCTTTTAAGGAAACAATTCAAATATTACTGCTCTGTTTTCTGAGTTCGCACACCATGTCAGGGATGAATTTAATGATGGCTGAAGCTTCTAATTGCAACATCTATTTTGTTAAATCTAGCTCTTCTCAACAGCTCTTAATTCCTCTATAAAGGATTGAAGTTTTGAAGAAAAAGATTAAGACTCATAAGACTGAAAACGCAGTGCTCTGTTTTCTGAAACGCAAAACTGCCAAAACTGAAAGTCATCAAAATAACTTAGAAATTCTTACAAACCTTTTTATCTTAGAATTTCTTAAGTATAGAGTCTGATTCTGTGTTGTATTTTGTGAACACCACTGATTGTATATCAAGTGTTCAACTCAAACTTATTCTTTTGTAAATTTGTTTGAAGCAAAGTCTCTTACTTAGTGTTTGAGCAAATCAGAAGTCTCTTACTTTGTGTTTGAGTATAGGAAGTCTCTTACTTAGTGTTTGAGCAACTGGAAGTCTCTTACTTTGTGTTTCAGCATAGGAAGTCTCTTGCTTTGTGCTTGAGCAAATTGTAATCTTTGTGATTATAGTAAAAATCTCTTGTAAGTGATAAGGGGACTGGACTACTTCCAGATTGTGGAAGGAACCAGGATAAAATCTTGTGTCTTTCTCTCTCTCTCTCTCTCTCTCTCTCTCTCTCTCTCTCTCTCTCTCTCTCTCTCTCTCTCTCTCCCTCTCATTTATTTCTTACCCGCTGCTAAACAACTCTGAAAAATAGTTTCAGAATCTGATTTATATCTGATTCTGAACTATCATTAAGTTTTTGAGAAAGAAAAGAAAAAGCCAACACAATTCAACCCCCCTTCTTATGTTTTTCTCACCTTCAGTTGGTATCAGAGCTCCGGTTCTGATATTCAATCACTTAACAGTGAGTCAGTATAGATCCTGAGAAAAACATGTCATCTAGTGGTTCCCCTCCACCCTCTCCTAGAAATCGCGCTTCTGTATCATATGACTATGGTACAGGTGAAAAGCAATCTCGCTCACACAATAAACCTCTTATGTTTACTGGTGATCCTGAGAAATTATCATGATGGAAAAGTAAAATGTACAGTCATATCATTGGAATAGATGATAGTCTATGGGATATCATTGAAGATGGTATAATTATACCAGTTGATGAAGAAGGAGTGGCTACTAACAGAAGAGGCCTTTCTGATGCTGAAAGAAAGATCTACAGGAAGCATCACAATGTTAGAGGTATCATTGTGGATTCTCTACCTCACAGTGAGTATCAAAAGCTGAGTGATAAATCAACAGCTAAAGCCATCTTCACCTCTCTCTGCTCTGACTATGAAGGAAACAAGAAGGTTAGAGAAGCAAAAGCAAATATTCTGGTTCAGCAGTATAAGCTGTTCAGAATGAAGGAGGATGAAAATATTGAGACTATGTTCTCAAGATTTCAGACTCTGGTTTCTGGACTTCAGATTCTGAAGAAAAGCTATACTACTGCTGATCATGTGAACAAGATTCTTAGAAGTCTACCATCTAAATGGAGACCTAAAGTGACTGCTATTGAGGAAGCTAAAGATCTAAATACTCTAAGTATTGAAAATCTTATAAGCTCTCTCAAAGTGCATGAACTGGGACTTAATGAAGATGAATCTGTTAGAAAGTCTAAGTCTATAGCACTAAAATCAAAAGGAAAGTCATCAAAAGCTCTAAAAGCTATAGAATCTGATGAAGAATTTCCTGAGGGAAATTCTGAAGAAGATTCAGATGCTGAGGAGCTTGCAATGCTTTCTAAAAGATTTCAGTACTTAATGAAAAGACAAAAGAAATTTTCTAACAGAAGCAGCAACTTCAAAGGATCTGGTTCCAAGAGGGAAGATCAGAAGGGTTGCTACAACTGTAAGAAGACTGGTCATTTCATTGCTGACTGTCCTGAACTACAGAAGGACAAGTCAAAGGAGAAATCTAAGAAGACCAGCTCTAAATCTAGCAACTTCAGAAACAAACTCAAGAAAAGTCTTAGGGCAACATGGGATGATCTTGACAATGAATCTGAATCTGATATAGATGATGAAGAGGAAGCTAACGTGGCTTTAATGGCAACAACATTCTCTGATACAGAGTCAGGTTCAGACTCTGAAGATGAAGATGAGGTATATTCTGAACTTATTGAAACAGTTAAAGATCTTATGAACCACCTCAGAAGCAAGTTAAGTCAATTAAAATCTTTGAAAAATAAACATAACTTGCTGACTGATGAGAATCTCCAACTTCAGAATCACATCAATGAGATTGATGAAGAAGTTAGAGAACTCAGAGAAATGGCTCATAAGAAACCTGAAGAAATTCCTAGTGAACAAGAAATTGCTCTTCAGGATTTTATCTTAACTGGAATCAACAGAAGTAAGGTTGCTTCTATGATTTATAATATTAATAGAAACAGAGGAGAAGATATTGGTTTCAAAAATGATTCATTCAATCATTCAAAGGAACCAAACATACCATCCTGTTTTGGAAATATTATGAAAGGCACTGAGGTGTGCTTTGTACCTGCATCTGACAGTTCTGAGAAACTGAATCCATCAGAAAATGAGACTGCTAAACCTAAGGTTCTGAACAACTCAGAATCTAAAACTTCTGAATCTAAAGGAAAGATGAAGGCAGAATCTAAAACTTTGCCAAAGTCTAAACCAAAAGATTCTAAGTCTAAGACTATGAGGAAAACAGACTTTAAATCTGAAAAAGGTTCAAAGTCTGAAGAGTTCAGAACCTAAGACAAGCAAGTCTCAGAATCTGAAAAATTCAAACTCAAATTTTAAAAAAGGTTGTGTTTATGAAATCTTCAAAAGATACTAAACCAGTTTATACAAAACCTTCCAAACCTCAAAATGTCAGACCAAATGTGCAAAAGAAGCCTTATCCTTTCAAGACTAACCAAAGAGGACCCATAAAGATATGGGTACCTAAGTCTGAAATCATTTCTATTGCAGATATGCTTAACAGTCAAAGAAAAGGAAAAGTCATGGTACTTGGACAGTGGCTGCTCGCGTCACATGACAGGAGAAAGGTCTATGTTCCAAACCCTGATCATAAAAGAGGGAGGAACTGTGGGGTTTGGAGGAAATCAGAAAGGCAAGATCATTGGTACTGGTAAGATAGGTAATTCTTCGCTTTCCATTGATGATGTCTGGTTGGTAGATGGACTAAGACATAACCTACTTAGCATAAATCAATTGTGTGACAGTGGTTATGATGTCCTGATTAATAAGAACACTTGCACTGTAATCAACAACAAAAACAAATTTGTTGTGTTCAAAGGAAAGAGAGAAAACAATGTTTATAAAATTAATTTTTCAGAACTGGTTGATCAGAAGGTAGTTTGTTTTCTGTCAGTGAGTGATGAGAAATGGGTATGGCACAAAAGGTTGGTACATGCTAACTGGAGACTCATCTCTAAGCTTAGCAAGTTGCAACTGGTCAGAGGCCTACCAAACATTGACTATCACTCAGATGCTCTTTGTGGAGCATGCCAGATAGGAAAAATTGCTAAAACTTCTTTTAAATCCAAAAACATTGTTTCTACCTCCAGACCCTTAGAACTGTTTCACATTGATCTGTTTGGTCTTGTTGGAACAGCATCAATCAATGGGAAGAAGTATGAGTTAGTAATTGTTGATGATTACAGTAGGTGAGCTTGGGTTAAATTCCTAAGAACCAAAAATGAAACATATGATGTGTTCAACAAATTCTGCAAACAAGTACAAACAAAAGTGATTTGAAAATTTTAAAAGTTAGAAGTGATCATGGTGGTGAATTTGAAAATGAACCATTTGAAACTTTTTGTGAAGATCATAGAATTCTCCATGAGTTCTCTTCTCCTAGAACTCCACAACAAAATGGAGTTGTAGAGAGAAAGAACAGATCTTTGCAAGAAATGACCAGAACCATGATTCACGAATCTAAAATTGCAAAGTACTTATGGGCAGAAGCTGTTAACACATCATGTTATATTCAGAACAGAATCTATATAAGACCAATTATGAATAAAACAACATATGAATTATTTAAAGGAAGAAAGCCAAGCATCTCTTATTTTCATCAGTTTGGATGTACATGTTACATTCTGAACAATAAAGTCTACCTAAAGAAATTTGATGTTAAGGCTCACAAGGGTATCTTTTTAGGATACTCTGAGAGATCTAAAGCATACAGGGTGTACAATTCTGAAACACATGTTGTTGAAGAATCAATACACATTAGGTTTGATGACAAGAAGCCTGATAATAAAATATCAGAGCTAGTTGAGAGTTTTGCAGATATACGGCTCTCAGTGGACCCTTCAGAACCTGAACTGAATTTTGAGTCTGAAGAAAGTCCAGAAGCTGAAAATACTGCAGAAGCTGAAAAACTCTCAGATGCTGACACTCCTCCTGAAGCTAATCAAGTTCAAGTTGGTTCTGAACAAGGTCTTAATGATTCTTCAGAAGCAAATCCACCCAGAAACTCATTCAAGTACATGTCTTCACATCCTGAAGAGTTAATCATTGGAAATAAGGATAGTCCAAGAAAGACCAGATCAGCATTTTGTCAGAATGACTCTTTGATTGGACTACTATCAATGATTGAACCTACAACAGCTGATGAAGCACTTGCAGATGATGGATGGATTGTGGCTATGCAAGACGAACTCAATCAGTTTCAAAGAAATGATGTTTGGGATTTAGTTGCAAAACCAAATCACAAGAACATTATTGGAACAAAATGGGTGTTCAGAAACAAGCTGAATGAACAAGGAGAAGTGGTCAGAAACAAAGCTAGACTGGTTGCTCAAGGCTACAGTCAGCAGGAAGGAATAGATTACACTGAAACATTTGCTCCAGTTGCAAGACTGGAAGCAATCAGGTTACTTCTTTCCTATGCAGTAAATCATAATATCATTTTATATCAAATGGATGTTAAGAGTGCTTTTTTAAATGGAGTTATTTATGAAGAAGTATATGTCAAACAACCTCCTGGTTTTGAAGATTTAAAAAATCCATATTTTGTTTTTAAACTTAAGAAATCAATGTATGGTCTGAAACAAGCTCCCAGAACTTGGTATGAGAGACTAAGTAATTTCTTACTTAAAAATGATTTTGTAAGAGGACAAGTTGACAATACACTTTTCAGAAAGACACTTAAGAAAGACATCTTAATTGTGCACATCTATGTTGATGATATTATATTTGGTTCTACTAATGTCATTCTTTGCAAAGAATTTTCTAAGTTAATGCAGGATGAATTTGGAGCATGATGGGAGAATTGAAATTCTTTCTTGGAATTCAAATCAACCAATGGAAAGATGGAGTGTATGTTCATCAATCTAAATAAACAAAGGAGCTTCTGAAGAAGTTCAAGCTTGAAGATTGTAAATTGATGACAACACCAATGCATCCAACCTGCAATTTAAGCAAAGAAGACACTGACTCAAAGGTAGATCAGAAGCTCTACAGAGGTATGATTGGTTCTCTGTTATACTTAACAGCTTCTAGACCAGATATTTTATTTAGTGTATGCTTGTGTGCAAGATTCCAATCAGATCCTAGAGAATCTCATATGACTGCTGTCAAGAGAATCTTCAGGTATCTGAAGGGAACAACTAATCTTGGACTTATGTATAAGAAATTCTTAGATTACAAACTGGTTGGATTCTGTGATGCTGATTATGCTGGTGACAGGATTGAAAGAAAATCCACCAGTGGAAATTGTCAATTCCTTGGTGAGAATCTGATATCCTGGGCCAGCAAAAGATAATCAACTATTGCATTGTCAACAGCAGAAGCAAAATACATCTCAGCTGCAAGTTGTTGCACACAACTGCTCTGGATGAAACATCAGTTGGAAGACTATCAGATTCTTGAAAACAACATTCCTATTTTCTGTGATAATACTGTTGCAATCTGTTTGTCTAAAAATCCAATTCTACATTCAAGAGCCAAGCATATTGAAATTAAACATCATTTTATTAGAGATTATGTTCAGAAGGGTGTTTTGGATATTCAATTCATTGATACTGATCATCAATGGGCTGATATATTTACAAAACCCCTCACAAAAGATAGATTTAATTTTATTAAAAAGAATCTGAACATGCATTTTATCTCTGGAAAAATTGCTTGACTCTAAATAAGAAACTGAGAATCTGAAGTTCATCAGAAGCTAAGACTTAACAGACACTCACTTTGAGAGTCTGAAGAAAGTTCAGCTTCTGAAAACATCAGAGTCTGAGTTTCAGAATCTGAATTTTTAAACTTCTGATAAAACTCATTATAAGTGGACACCTTACATGTGGCCTACTAATAAGAGTGAATCTGAACAATTGTCTAACATGGTCAGAATCTGATAAGTTATAACTGCTGGGCAGTGATGAATTAAGCTTTGAAAGTTGTACTTTGCCCCTCCTAAAGTCATCAATGTGCAGTTGTGTTTAATGTTTTTCTTTTTTCAGTTTCTGAAATGTTTTAAAAACACTCAAAACACAGTCACACTTTCAAATTCTCATCTTATATGTTCAGTTTTCAGACCCAGTTAAAAAAACTCTCATTTCTGTCTGAAACAGTTCAGTAGTACTGAACCATATGTTCTGAACAATTATTTCTGAAACAGTTCAGTGGTACTGAACAGAAATGCTCTGAACATTTTTATCTCACGTTTTAAACTCTCTTGTGTCTTAAAATTCCTGAATTTTCTTTTTGTTGATGACAAAAGGGGGAGTAAAAGTAACAAGTATTTCAGACTCTGAGCTCAGAACATAAGTTAATTATTGCAAATTAATTAACTTAAGAGAACATTTTCTCATCTCTTAGCCTCTGAATTAAATTTTGTGAGATAAACTGAATTTTCAATTCTGTGAATTAAACTGAATTTAAATAACTTGGATAAAACTCAAGGGGAGTTTACCAACCTCACCTTGTGAATTATCAGACTTAGGGGGAGCTTACAAACCTCAGACCCTGAAGTCAGTTTGTTATTTAAATTCTGAATGTATTTACACTTTGATTTTTCATCTGTTTGATTTAAATGGAATTTAATTAACCTGGATAAGACTCAGGGGGAGCTTACAAACCTCAGACCCTGAAGTCAACTTGTTAATTAAATTAACAACAATTTTCTATTAATGCTTATGTTTGTCATCATCAAAAAGGGGGAGATTGTTGGAACAAAATGTATGAACAACTCTCTTTTGAGTTTTGATGACAACAAAGTGTTAAAAAGAAAATTGGATATGCTAATACTTGATTCTAGTGTGCAGAACCATATACTTAGAGATTGATATCTAACAATGGTTATGAAAGAACAAGTTAAGAGCAAGAAGGAAAATATAGAAGCTTGTGTTGCAAGGCAGCTTCTGAAGGCAGCTTCCGAAGGCAGCTTCTGAAGGCTGCGTCTGAAGGCAGCGTCTGAAGCTGCGTCTGAAGGCAGCGTCTGAAGACCTGCTGCTGAAGAGTGCGTTTGATGAACAGTGCTTCTGAAGAGTGTGTCTGATGATCAGTGCTTCTGAAGAGTGCGTTTGAAGACCAGCTTCTGAAGAAGTGCGTCTGATGAACAGTGTCTGAAAGACCAACTTATGAGTCTGAGTCTGAGTTTTAAGGAAAAGCAGAAGTCACTGTCAACAGTAAAATACTGTACGGTCAGAACAGCCCTCTACAACCTTTGCCTCCTTAGACGAAACATGCAGCCAACTTTTAAGGAAACAATTCAAATATTACTGCTCTGTTTTCTGAGTTCGCACACCATGTCAGGGATGAATTTAATGCTGGCTGAAGCTTCTAATTGCGACGGTTATTTTGTTAAATCTGGCTCTTCTCAACAGCTCTTAATTCCTCTATAAAGGATTGAAGTTTTGAAGAAAAAGATTAAGACTCATAAGACTGAAAACGCAGTGCTCTGTTTTCTGAAACGCAAAACTGCCAAAACTAAAAGTCATCAAAATAACTTAGAAATTCTTACAAACTTTTTTATCTTAGAATTTCTTAAGTATATAGTCTGATTCTGTGTTGTATTTTGTGAACACCACTGATTTTATATCAAATGTTCAACTCAAACTTATTTTTTTGTAAATCTGTTTGAAGCAAAGTCTCTTACTTAGTGTTTGAGCAAACCAGAAGTCTCTTACTTTGTGTTTGAGCATATGAAGTCTCTTACTTAGTGTTTGAGCAACTGGAAGTCTCTTACTTTGTGTTTGAGCATAGGAAGTCTCTTGCTTTGTGCTTGAGCAAATTGTAATCTTTGTGATTATAATGAAAATCTCTTGTAAGTGACAAGGGGACTGGACGACTTTCGGATTGTGGAAGGAACCAGGATAAACTCTTGTGTCTCTCTCTCATTTACTTCTTACCCGCTGCTAAACAACTCTGAAAAATAGTTTCAGAATCTGATCTATATCTGATTCTGAACTATCATTAAGTTTTTGAGAGAGAAAAGAAAAAACCAACACAATTCAACCCCCCTTCTTGTGTTTTTCTCACCTTCATAATGTTCAACTATACTTCAAATATAAGTACTTTATTCCAAGTAAGAAATTATAAAATTACATATAATTAGAAACCAAAAACAAACAAAATTGTACTTGGTCTTTTTCTCAATATGGTGATATCATGTGTTTTGTACTACTACGACACATGTATAGCAATAGGACACACTACTTTGGCCATGTGTTAGATTGCAAATCAGGACCTGTACTGCCACCGATAAATCCACTCACATAGAGAGAAAGAAAGTGGGAATGATGTGGAATATGGTAATGACATAAAAAGGGCAACATGCAAATCCCAGGTGCCACTGCAAGATTTTCAGACAGCACAACGGCACAACCCACGCCTTGTTTCTTCCCTTTTTATCTATAATTCATTCATATATTTCCTTTTCTATATATATTATTTCACTTTTTCAAATTTTTAAGTTAATTTTCTGCTGAGTTGTAAGTGTGAGATGATTTCAATTCTAACCCCCCCACCCCAACTAACTCACATCAAACTCAATTAGGTAGAATACTATAGCCATAATAACTGATGAAATGATGTATAATATTCAAGGATCGTCTTGAGTTGAGATATTGACGGCCAGTTGATCATGTTGATGTGATATTGTGATGTACATTGATTTAGGTGTCAATATATAAAAAGATAAAAAAAAAACAAGTAATAAAAAATTGAACCAATGTACATTGATCTTTGATTTGTTGAAAGTGGAGAGGAACATGATAACTATAGAATGATTGTGTGGCTTGAATATGAATATATGATATAATATCTTCGTATATATGAATCCACTACTGCAGCCTCGCAAAGCAATATGCTACTAGTTGATGATTTATGCTTAGATAAAGCATGCGTGCATATATAATATATATAGATTGCAGTGTACGTTAATATATTAATTATATACAATTTATAGGGTAATACCCCCTACATCTTCAGTCATTATCACGTAATTAAGCACTGAGCCGCATTCACACATATCACTAACCTTTTGTCCTGATATCACTCTCCTGTCCCAAAATATCACCTGCTAGCTATATAGACTACTGTATGAATTGGTATAAGTTAAAGGGATACAAATTCATGCATGAATTCAATTCACACTACAGACAAAACAGCTACAGCAGTCAATTTTAGGGGCCAAAATTGTTGTAGGATGTCCGATGTATATTCTTGCTACTAAACTAAAATCTTTAAAGCCAGTTACTGTTGCTATGGAGGAAGTGAAGTCTATTCAACAAATTATCAATCATCCTAGTTGCACTAATGCTAAGATAATCTCAATGAGACACTATTGAGGCACTTAGAATTCAAGAGCATTTTTGGAGTGATAAATCTAAAACTAAATGGTTTTTTTGAAGGAGATAGAAACACTACATATTTCAACAAATTTACTAAAATGAGACATGTATATATCCAACATATATAATTACAACTTACAAGAATTAATCAATGGGACGGTTGGTTAGATGATATTATATTGAAGATCATCTTATTCCTTTTTATAAATATCTTTTTGCCTCAAGCAATAATGATTGTTACTTGTTGCAAATTGCACACTCAGAACGTTGCATCTCCGGTGGGAGAACCATTATCCCTAGTGATTATTTATTTGCTGATGATATTTTGCAAAACTACTCAAAGAAATGCTCGTTCCATCCTCCAATTGTTCGAAGAATATGGAGCTAACTCTGGTCAGATTATTATTAGTCCCACAAAGTGTAAAATTTTTGTAGGAGACTCGGTGTTTTTAACTAGATTGAATTCTCAGACTAAGATTATGGGGTTCACTTTAGGCTCGACTCCTTTTAGCTATCTAGCTAGATGCTCCTTTACAATTTTTAAATATATATATATATATATGGCAGGAAATTGGTTTACTTTGAGAAGCCACATTGATCTCAACAAGGAGGATTGTCCCAAACTTTGTTGGGATATGCGGAAGTCTGACAAATAATAGGCTTGTACTTTAAACTAAAGAGAAGATATTTCAGAAATTCAAATCATATTTCTTAATGCCATTTCCTCGTCAATTTGGTCCAATTTGAAAACCATACGACCTACTATTGATAATCACGACATTTGACAAATAAGTATTGGTAATCTTGTCTCCCTTTGGAATGATAATTATTGGATTGGTGCTAAAATTAGTGACTTAATTCCAAGTCCTATCACGATGCCAAAATCTCATTTGATGACTTGCAAAATGTCATATGTTATCTATCACTGATCAATCATGGGCACTATACTTGAGTACTTTGTTCATTTGTATCCTACTATTGTCTCATCTATTCATAACATTTATTTACTTGCTGCTCCTGATTAAGATGATTTGGTTTGGTATGATTCAAATTCATGTTCTTTTACTTTCAAAAATGCTTATTTTTATCATTCTCATACTCTTGTTGTTCATGATACACTGTGGTTAAAAATTTGGTATGATTTGGAAACTTATGCACAATGTGAATGTCACTGATGATAATTTACTTAAGAGAAGATTTACTATTGTTTCCTGTTGCAGCATATGTGGGAATAATGATGAAACAACACCTCATCTTTTCCTTCAATGTCCTTATATTCTCAGATATTGGAATTGGTTGTCTGCTTTGTCGGGTATGCATGTTGATTTATCTAGCTTCAACTTTCTTCTATTGGTTTTTGGTAGACGTTAGAGCCCACAAGTTCATGATCTTATATTGGTTGTCATAACCGCTTGTATTCAATTGATGGTTTGGAAATGTACAAATAACTTGAGATTCCGAAACATCACTCCTAAGTTTCAACAAAATTTGGTTCACATTAAAAGTTTAGCTCATTATTCATCTACTCTCTCCAAATGTCACATGTATTCATCTATTAAAAAGTTTGTTATTTTAAAGTATTTTATTTAGTGTTTAGTGTCATGATCCTCCTCCTCTAATTAAGCAGGTACATTGGTTAATTCCTCTAGTTCATTGGATAAATGCAACATTGATAGTGCATCTAGAGGCTCTCCTGGTGTTTCTACTTGTGGATGGATTTTTGGAAGTCATCTTGGAGCTTTATCGATGTTGGTATCGGTAATTCTCTTCACGATGAAATAAGAGCTTCCATTTATCCTACTGAAATTGCTCATTCTAGAGGTTGGAACAATTTATGACTTGAATGTGATTCTTTGTTAACTATTCAAGATTTCTCTAACATTAATATTGTTCCTTGGAAACCGTAAAACTAGTGGAAAAATTGTATGCATCCGTAACTGCACCATGTGTATTTTGAGAAAAATATGAATTAACCCGTTAGAGGGTGTATTAGCAAAATGGGAGTGTGAATAATAGTACTGAGTGAAAAAAGAACAATATTGGGCTCTTAACAAAATAAAACGCTCTTAACAAGATAAAATGAGGAGAATTTATTGATTATACTTCTTGCGCTTGCTTTAAAAATCCAACAATGCTTCCCAATTTCTGGATTCTATAATCTAAAAGAGAAAAAAAAAATGGCCACGATCATTTAAACCCCCTCCCCTTTTCATTCAGATATTAGAATCCTAACACAAAAATAAGTGTTTTTAAACTTTCAGATTTTAGAATTCGATCACCTGTTTTACATACTTCGAACCCCTCTTGTGTCAAAATTAATTCCACATTTTTTTTTCCGAGAAATGATATTTGTATAACTATTTTGTGACAACTTTTGGACAACTCTCTCTCTCATACTTTCATTGTGTTCTTATTCTTTCTCTTTCTCTCTATATTGTTTTTGACTAAGAATAAGAGAGAAGAAGAAAAATATGTCAAAAGTTATTACAAAATAATTCTACAAATATCATTACGTTTTTATTCCCATGATTTGTTGGTACAAACAAAAGGGGTTCAAAGCCTGTAAAATGGATGTTCTAATATTAAAATCCAAATTACTTGTTCGGTTCATATTCCAAAATTCAAATCGATAAAAATCCTGTAAAAAAAACAGCTAGCCACGGTGAAACCATGACTAAATCGAAGAATATTTTCAAGTTTTGGAGGGCTCGTGAAAAACATGAAAGTTGGGATAAGAAATTCTCCGAAACGAGTTTATAAAGCCCAATTAAATTCAAGCCAATATACAAAGGGAAATTCTTTGCTACCCATCTGACTTGTCATACACCTAACCATGCAGGTGGATTTAAACTTTAAAACGTCATTTAATAGTTGCCAATTTTAAATATTTGCAAATTTACCCCAAATTCATTAATTTTAGGTTTTCATTAATTTTAGGGGAAAATGTGTTTTGTTTAGGTTGGATTATAATATGTTGTGATGTTTACCAAGGCACTGTTATTTTTTAAGATGGTTTCTGAATTTTTATTGTCTTGTCTAGGTTTAGATAGTGAACATTTATCCTAATTAAGGGATTATTCAAAAATAATAATAAGTATCAATATCATGTACTTGTAGTCAATGCAATGATCATACCTTTCAATTCTGTTAAAAAAAAGAGATCATTAAAAAAAATCTACTCAACCTTAAATGGCATTGGGATCCTAGTAGTTGCTTGAGGTCTTGATTTGAACGACGGCACATGGGTCTAGTAGCAGTGGCATAGCATTTTTAGTGTTGTTGACTCGTTTTGGAAGCTGGTAGTTTCTCTGATTTTTGTATATTGGAACTTACCTAGCATTGGAGTTCTTGTGTTTTGGCTTTTATGTATGTGGTGGGGTCTATCTTCTAGTACATAGAGGATATTTGTTGCAGGTTTTTTGTTTAGACTTTATAGCATTGTAGTGGAGTGTGTAGTTGTACAATGAACCTCATTGTATTTGCGATTTAGTTCACGGCCTCATGTAACTTTTGGTTGATGTAGTTTTGGTTTTCCTTTGGTGGTGTACAGAGGCGGAGCCAGGGGGTGCAGGGGGGTGCCATGGCCTCCCCAAAGTTTTAAAAAAAATCATTTTTAATAGGTATATATATACACATTTTTAACTAAATGTTATGTTATGTTATATATATTAACGTTTGCATTACAAATCATGTCTTTACACTATAGCAAAGCAGTTAAGTGCCTCACATTCTGCGTTTGGTCTTGTGTTCGATTCTTTTTTTGTTCATTTTTAGCTTTGACTCGTATTTTTTGTATTTTTTAAACGAAAAATGCAATGAAAACATTGTAAAATGCAAGTATCGAACCATGGTCAGGGAGCAACATAAAAACAAACGAACCACTTGACTACAACTTTAATTGCAATTGTTTTTGTCACTATATATTTATATCTTAAAAATATGACCCCTCCATAAAAAAAAATTTGGCTCCGCCACTGGTGGTGTAGTTGTGATTGTTGTGGGTTTCGCCGTTCGCACTTCTTCAGCTCTCCTACTTCACTTTCTCAAGGTAAAGGCTTTGTTTTCCTCTAAAATTTATTCATTTGACGCTTTGGTAATCAGAAAGTTATTTGATACCTGCTGATAAATTTTGCTTTGGTTCTTAACAATTTTTATGTTCAGTTTTTTTTGAAAGGATTGTCATATACCATTTGTAGTCATGGTTCAAATAAACTCCGAATAGTTTAGGAAGTAGTTATGTTGTTTCCTGAAATTGTATTTCATAATAAGTGTTGTCACTTGGTGCATGTTTAGATTGACAATGAGTTTGACAAAACCACCGTGGCACCATGATTTTGTTGCAGCCCCACAGACCTCATCATCTCCTCCATTAGCAAATTGTAACCTCTATCTCCATATAACTTGTATTGCAGCACCTTACCTCTGTTAGCGCAGCACTTCCGTCACCACTCGGAGTGCAGTTCCTCCATTCACGAACTCTGTTGCCACTCGCAACAACTCTGTCTTCCATAGTTAGTGCAAGTTTTTTTGTTAGTGCATGGTTTATAATGGTGCATATTTTTTGGTTAATGCAGGGTTAAATCCATTCACTCTACTAATATTTTGTGCAGAGTTTTTTTAGTGTAGCTATTTTTATTTAGTGAAGTTGCAGGCACTAATAATTGGTTTGATTTAGCATTAGTAGTTTACTCTTAGGACTCATTAAGTTATGTGTATGTTGTGATAAGTAGTTTACTTCTACTGATTCTGTTATCTAACTACTTGTTTCACAACAATGTTTTACACTACAAATACTAAGCAACTACACAACAATGTTTTTAATCTGTGTGCACTAACTCCAAACATCATCAATAAAAGGAATGGATGGGGGATGTGCCATATATAATATATTGTAGTAAAAAAGAATGACCAACTATTTATGCCTTGTTAGCTAGCTAAAGTTAATTGGTTTTCTTCATGTGATGTGACTATAACGTTCTTTATAAATGAAGTTCCTAGTTTGTAGGAATTGATAAATTATAAATGAAGTTAGTAACCGTGAGTATAACGTTCTTTATATGTTGTGTGTTGAATGTTGCCTTCATGTGTTGTGACAATAATGTTCTTTATAAATGAAGTTCCTTCATGTTCCCATATTTGTGCAATGAGACACGAGCACATGACTGAGTTTTCTGATAGTTTGAGTCCATGTTTGGTTACCCGGTGAGAGTCTTCCAACGCGCGTCCAACATCATCAAACGCAATTTTGACTTGTTTGCCTCTCCACCAAGACTCCGCCGCCATCGTGCTTTTCATCTTTAGAATCGATTTTTCGTGAAGCTGCTCCTCCTAGCTTTTTGAAATCGATTTTCCCTACCATGGAAACACATAACATCAATTTGTCTCTTTTACCCTTGAATCTAATCACTTCCTTTCACATGCTTTTTTTTTATATTCGAAAATCCCTTCACATATCTGAGAAATTCATTACTCCATATTTCTGTTGATTGAAGCATGCTGATTTCTTGTGTTGCTGTGATTTTATTTTGTTTGTTGCAGAAATTTGAAGGTTGAAGAAGACACTGTTTTGTGAAAAACGTGTTTTCTTGTTTGCTTTCTCATTACAAGCCCATCCCAAAGCCTTTCCTAATTAATGGCCCTATACGATCCTGACAGAGCCCATTAGTTTTTATGTTTTATAAAATAATAATATGAATTTTAGTTACCAAATGTTTTTAAATAATCCTTAAACAATTGTATTAAATTTAGTATTGCAACATAAAATTAAATAACTAAAAATCGAAATGAAATTTGTAGCAAAAAATAAATGAAATCTAGTTTAAAATCCACACAAAAAAAAACCCATTTTGGTCATTTACACACCCAAAAGCAATTTTAACCCAAAATATCCAAACAACATTTTTCATTCAAATCACTTTTATTAAAAAAGTATCCAAACATAAATCACTTTACATTCAACTCACTTTTAACTAAAATCAATTCTATAAAATCAATTCATTCAAAATCAATTTTCGCCACCGTATAACCAAACACACATTGAATTGCAAAAGGTGGACCAAATCAGCAAAGGATGATTACATATCGTCGATGTCTTCTAAAGAATGTGATGATGAAAAAAATTCATGTTCCGTCCAGAGACTATGTCTACTGCATTGAATAGTCTGTATGATATTTCTTGTAAACACCCAGATATGGGTGTTCAGTTACTTTTCCTCCGTATGATATGGTGTAGTTCTTTGTATTGTTAATCGGTTGATTATAGTAGGTGGAGGTATTCTATGTGCTTTAGTGTTCCGTGATATGATTCTTATAGTGATCATACAAGTGGTTGTAATCTTTGACTTTACTAACTAATTCAGTACCTCGTGTGCTTGGTTTAGTGTACCTTTTTTAATAAATTATTTCTTGCATTTTCAATTTTTTTTTACTAAAACTATATTTTGGTCCCTTAGATTTTTTCGTTCTATTTGTCTTTTAAATTACAAATTTTATACATTTTGTTTATCTTATTTGTACACGTTAGACACTTTGATAATTTATGCCCTTTTAATTAAGGGAACAAAGTGTATAACATTTATAGAGACTAAAATTTGTAATATTTGTAACTTAAATTACCCGTAACAACAAATTATATGGAGTTTACATGAAAGGGGACTGGTCTTTTCGTTCTATCATATTTCATTCTTAATACAATTTGGTCATATCCAACGGTCCAATTGACTTTATTTGGTACCGTAAGTCGGATTGATCTGTTTCAATTCGAGTTTCTTTTTCTCTTAGTTTGGTTAATACATTTTGAGACCTCAAAAATTTTTTGAGGCTCCTTTTTGGTTAAAAAAATCAAATATATTAATGTAATAGTCAAAGTTGATTGACATGCGTGAAGTGGTTGACGACGACTTATATTTAGGAACGGAAAGAGTATATTGTTTGTGTCATTAAAAAATAAGAGTAAATATTATATTTACTATATTTTTAGTGTCATTCAAAATGATAATCATGATTTGTTAGAATTTAAAACTCACAAATATTTATACTTATAATTTTAATCAAAATCAAATTAATGTTAATCAAAATTTTATAAAAAAAAATAATATTCCTCATAATTTACATGTGTTAGATCAATAAAAAAAAGTGGATAGACGGACATGAAATACACATATAACTTGAAGAAGAATGGCTAATTGTTACGCCTGCCTAAAAATATCAACCATTTGAAGGTGAGAAAAACATAGGGGGTTGAATTGTGTTGGCTTTTTCAAACTTTTCTAAGTGTTTCACAAATCAGAGTCTGAATGAGTTCAGAGTCTAAGTAGTGTTCAGAGCCTCTAAGTGCAATTCAGAGTCTAAGTGCAGCGGTTAGAATTAAACACAAAGATATATATATATATATATAGAGAGAGAGAGAGAGAGAGAGAGAGAGAGAGAGCAAACACAAAGCAATTATACTGATTCCTTCTACAATCCAGGAGTAGTCCAATCCCCTTGCACTTCCAAGGGATTTTCACTATAATAACAACTCAATACAAATGCTCAAGGACACAACCAGAAGACTTCATATGCTCAAGCACACAAGCAATAGACTTTCATATGTTCAATCACAACTGAAAGAAACTTCTAAGAGTTTACAAATAAAAAAGTTTTCTTACACTTGATATACAGTCAGAGGTGTAAACAATTACAAAACAGAACAGACTCTAAAGACTTAGAATTTATAAGATATGAACTTAATAAGAAATTCTTTAAGTGTTTTATGCGCTTTTGATTTTGACAGTAAGGGCATAATTAAAATTGCAGAGTCTTGTTATTATTCTTCAAGTCTTCAGCTCCTTATATAGGCAAGGATTTGAGAGACGTTGGAGAGTGCAAGCACATTAAGAGTCGTTGAGAAGTTTCAAATCAAAGACGTTGGAATTAATTGCCTGATATGGCTAATGTCGTTTGTAGAGACATTCAAAATTCATTGTTGCAAATAAAATTAATCGTTTCATTTATTTTGTTCTTGAATTTGACTAAGCACATGATTTAGAAGAAGAAAAAATGTACTACCGAAAGTGACCATTCTCAGATGAAGACAAATTTGACTAGGCTTTTGGGTCCCTCAGAGTCTGGATGCCACAAAGTTTGGGTGACTCCAAGTCTGAGTGACTCAAATCTTAAATGTCTAGAGTCTAGTCTTCACTTGCTTCTGAGTGACTTCCTTTTTTCTGATCCAAAGTGTTGATTTCTAGTTGACATTTTTTCAGATCTTCTACCAAGTCGTTTAGCTTCTCTTGTGCTTCTGATGCTCTTATACATGTTCAGACCTTGTTAAATTTTAATCTATGGTCATGCACACTTGAACATATATTAGCATATCTAATTGTTCTTTAATACTTTGTTATCATCAAAACTTTAGATGCATTGTACAAATCCAATTTTGTTCCAACACCATTTCATATCCCATTTTGGATGCCAGTCGAGTCCTCTTACATGCTAATTAATTAGTGTGCCTAACAACCGAAACATATCCAACTGACTAACAATATCAAATAAAATCAACCTCGGTTTAAACTATATTACCTCAACATAACTTTTATCAAATTTAGTATATATTTGTCAACGAGTATTTGCCCCATTTATGTTTCTAAACCTTAACTGAGGCTTCATTATTCATTATGTGATGCTCCTTGAGTGGTCCTTCCAACCACTGTATAGGTATTTAAGAAAGGGTTACATCTCTGATAACCTTCCATGAAGTTGGCTTCCTCTGATGCACTTTCATTTAATCCTTCTCCTTGCTGAAATGTTTCACTTCGTGCTTCACATCTTGCTACATCTGATGATGGTTGTTTGGACTGGGCGGCCATCAATTGTTCAATAAGAGCTTCAAGCTGACTATCCATAAGGTTGTGACTAGCCATCAAATTATGTTGGGTGTCCAGCTCCAAGATTTCCTTCTTCTTTGCACCTGATCATTCATTTTCTCATTCTTTTGTATGTTGAGCACAAAGAATGACAACTTCGTCCTCTACTGTTATAACCAAGAGGATGAGCATGTCTTCTTTTCAAAAAAGTACATTCAATAGTAAAAGGTCCAATCATCTTTACTATTTTTTCTTGTTTGTCCTTCAAGATATATTACTTTATTGCTTTTGTATTTCATCTTCACCAAGACATTCTTTCTTTATTATTTTTGTATACTTGTTTTCCATGATATTATTTATTTATCTTTTGTCTTGCTTGTCCTTCAAGACACATGCTTAGCATCGGCTTCTTCATCATCTTCTTTAGGAATTACTTTCAACTCATGTTTGAAAGGTAAATATGACTCGTAAATGCTTGACTTTTGCTAACATGAAGAGCTTGATGATTATTATCAACGGACACATGACTTTAACATGTGTGTGAGATTTGAATTCCTGTCCTTAATGAAATATACTCAAAAGCACACATTAAATAACCACATAAAATTATAATCTTAATCTCTTAATAACCTTACTTTATCTTAACACTATATAAAGGGAATACAATTTTTAGGTTGGACTTTTTCTTCCACTTTTACCCTTCATTTAAACCATTTTATTAATTTAATTTAATTATTAAATCTTAACAATAGAAATGGAATACACTTTCTTTAGATTGAACTTTTTATTTTTTTATCCTTCATTGAACTATTATTTCATTTTTCTTATATTGTTTAAATCGTTAATTCAAAATGTAGCAAAAAAAATTAAAATTTAAAAAGTGATAATAAAGGAGAAATTTAAAACCAAGGTTGGTTGAATCGTGAGCTAAAATTTAGCTCCCCCCTACACATACGTGTGCAAAATGGTTTGAATTCATGATAAAAGCATTTTACAAAAAAAAAAAAAAAAAAATTGTACATTGGGCGCGCATACAATTTTTTTCCCTCTACTTTTCATGAGCACACATGTTGCCTCACTCTATTGTTTGTGAGACTCTTCCTCATCCACTATTTCATTAACTTCCCTCACTTTTGTTTTGATATTTTTCCATTTGTCTTACCTTCACCTTCCTTTCCTCACAACTTCACTCTTTGTTTCTTAAGAGGTAAAACCATTTTACTCGATCTTCATTTCATTACTTTTTATTTTTTTGAAGAATTCATTTTCATTTCATTATTTACTTTGATAATTATCATGATAAAACATTTTAAAGTTGTTATATAAAAAGACATCTTGCTAAGATACAGAGAGCAGTTTATATGTGTGTATGAGTCGATTGTGAAGAAGATATGAATGACTACTAGAATCTATTTCATATTCTTGTTATCTTTTATATATGTATGACATACTTCCTTTTCAATTGCTTTTGTATTTTAGCTTTTAGGTAAATTTTACTGATAAATATGACATTTATGTTATAGGTGGATGAAGGTACAAGACTCAGGATAACATTGGGTTTGATATTGGATCCTTCAAACTTATTGAATGAGACAACTTTGACTGTTGCAAAACAATCAAGGAGGGTCAAACCATGCAATTGAGTCACTCCTAGGTTGAAATTGAACCTTATTTGTTTTTTTAGTGTGGTACAAAGATTTTATTTGTTTTCTACCACTTTGTATGGTTGACTAGTTTCTATTTCGACTTTGCTTTGGTCTTATTTTTTATAGTTTATTAATGTCAATTCTCCTTTTTTATTATTACGTAACTCGTTGGTTATGATTTTGCGTGAGTATTTTCAATCAATTTTTTGTAATGCGAGTGACGTCTCTTTAATCACCATGTCATTGGCTAGTACATTTCATATGAAAGTAAGTAATATCTTAAAGTCTAGATGTGGGTAAGATTGGAAATTATTTGAAACAGGAAGAAAAAAATCATTGCTTCTGTTAATTTATGCATAGGGATGATATGGAAGTAGGGGAAATCAATGTGCATATATTGTAGTTGAAAAGTTTATATTTATATTAGTTATTTATTAGTTGTTTACATGAAGAGTCACAATTACCAAAATTTAGTAAACGATATTTTAGCAAACTATTGAAATGGTAAATTTTGTAATATTATGCATCACACTCATTAGAATCTTTTAGCAAAAAATATATTCAATTCCTTATTTTTTCAAAATATAAGCCAATTCTCTTTATAAGAGCTTCTCTGATAAATTGTATTATTATTGAAACAAAACTCAAACAATTGTATATAACTATATAAAGCATACATAATACTACCTTGTTACCCTTTCACAACTAATTCAAATGGTAACTTGGATTGTGGACAATTCATCTACCATGTCAAAAAGGGCTTCTAAGTGCTCCTTACAAGTCAAGAAGATAATGGTGTGTCTTTCAAAAAGAGTTCTCTAATTATATTTCTTGTCTCTCTCCACATAAATATGTAAATAACAACTTTTTTTGACAGAATGTAAACTTAAATAATTACATGTTTCTGCTGATGTACCCTTTCAATGGACAAAACACTCTTGCAGCATTCCAATCCCATTTGTCAAGATTTGAAGCCATAAACCTTCTGAAAGTTTTCTTGATTTGCTTGCCAGCTGCCAACATATACGGGGTTTGTCCCCTTTCATCTTTAATGCAGGGATCCAAGCCCTGTTCCAAAAGTTCAATAACCTTCCTTTACAGCGTCACCAGATTGTGCTGCTTGATGTAAAGGAGTTGATTTAATAGGAAACTCACTCTCACTTTCGGCTTTACTCGAAGCAAGACGTTCACCATTTTTGTTACTGGAACAAGCTTCAGCCGTAGCGTTTATATCCAACCTAGCCATGTTCACTTTGCTAGCAGAAGGGGTGTCAATGAGCATTGGCATTACGTCTTGTTGGTTGCTCTGTAAAATTTCCTTCTCGTCTGCTTCATAGGATACTAGGGTCAACTGGCTATATACACATTTTGCTTCCTTGAGAGTAGGCCTGCGTACAATCATAGCAATATTTCTAACACATTGTGGATTGGTAAAACATGGTTTTTCTCCATCATAAAGCAGCTGACGACTACTTGAAGGTGCGTGTATAAAAATGCAAATAGAAGCATCAAAATAAGGTCTCCAAGCAGTAAGCAGTTCACAAACTTCCTACCATATGAGCATGCCAATAATCAGTCCAGATTTATATATAGCTTTGCACAAATGCACAAGCATTCAAACACACAAAAGAACGGTAGTAAGTAAAAATTAGCAAGCAAAGCAATATAGTTTTGATTAAAAAATCTTTTTTAATGCAAGTTCGTTGTAACGACGAAGTGAAGCACCAGCAGAATGTATAGTTCTGCCAGAAGCATCTATAGCTGACTATTTTTTTACGGCCTTGGCCCTCACAGAATATCTGCATAAGAGATTAAAATTAAAACAAATTTTGAACCGTTTACAATTTTTCAGTAAATAGAACTAGTAATAATAAAAATGAATAAGAAAATAGGAACATAAGTATTTGGTCAACAATTATGAGGTATGTATGATATGATATAGGTCATACCGCCTTGGAACACAAAACCTGGGGGCATGAAAGAAAAAAAACAGCAGAAAAGCCAAACAACTATCTGGAGAAACTTATGCATAAATGATACAGCATCACAACATTCCCCTCATTCTCATTGTAAAATTTAGCTATCATTGTTAAACTTATGCCAATTGATTCTGAACTATAATTTGCAGAATCATAATTCTGAATGTAAATTATATTTTCCTGAGTTATTTACTCTAATAATATTCATATCTTTTAACATGTTATGTCCTTTATTATAAGGTTATGAATTTAGACATTGAGAAAGTACACAAAATCTTATGTTAAAACAACTTGAGATTTCATCAAAGATATAAGACAAGCAGCCAATGAAGTGCCTAAAGCACTATCCAAAAAAGTTGAAAGAATGAAATTCCAACCGGTTCAATTACTTGCAAAACTTTATCAATGTAAACAAAGACTAGTAAACATCATAGAATTTCAAAACATAAGGTATCAACATACTATAACCAGCAATTTTTGGGGATTCGTCTTGTCTTCATTTCTTTCGGATTCAAATCCTAAAAAGAAAGAAAAAAAAAAATTAAATCAGCGAGTTTCTTTTTTTGTTACATAAATCAGTGAGTACTCAGCACTCAAAACTGATGCCATATTCTTGTATTACAGATTTTCGAATCTTCAATATTCAACAAAGAAAAGTTTTTCTGACTCTCCTTAAATCTGAATGCAAATTAGGTTTTTCTGAATGGCCAATTCTGAAATGTTATTTAGAAAAACCCAATTGATTCTGAACTATAATTTACAGAACCATAATTCTGAATGTAAATTAGGTTTAGAAAACCTTCCGAATTGGGCATATGGGATTCAACATTCTGAATCATAATTTACATCAATAACTCAAACATTCATAATTACGGTCAGTGAAATCAAAATTGGGATATTAAACATTTTCTTCAACCCATTAACAAGCATCAATAGCAGTAGATTCGAATTAGACAAACAATTGAACAAAATAGAAGAAATAAAACCTGGAGAGGAGGAGATGGCGATCGCTGCTGTTCGTAGATGGAAGGTTGGAGAAACTGATTCACGGTTCTATTCGCAGAAGGTCGGATGGATAGAAGATTGAATGTTTATGAATTGCTAGTTGTTTATAATAGTTTCACAGAATTGAAAGGAAAAAAAAAACCCAACCGTGGTAGAGAAAAGAAGAAGATGAAACATGGTGAATCTGTGTTATCAATGTTAGACAAAAATGAATAAGATGAAAGAAAGAGGGTGAGTTTACAATTTTTATAAATTATATGGGAACAATTAAAGACGATGACATGGCACAATGTTTTACACCTAAGGCCATATATGCCATACAACTCACGTGGGTACAACAAACCCATACAAAACAACGTTAAACCGGAACCCACCACACACCCATCCGGTTCACCGAGAACCGGGTCTAACAAACAAAACGAAAAACAAACCAATGAAGCATCTTCTTCGTTAGATCAAAGATCTGAATCGCGAACGGGAGAAGAAGAAGAAGAAGATAATGGGAACGACGGTGGCGGGTTTAGCACCGGGACTTTCACGGAAACTGAAGAAGGTTCTAGAATCTCGAATCGATACACCGGATCTCTTATCTTCACTCAACACACTTTCTTCTTTCTACGACGAGAACACTCCTCAAGCTCGCCGTAACCTCCGATCAACCATCGAAAAACGTTCTCTCTCCATTAATCACGAGTTTCTCGATGCTTCACATGCCGCACAACTGGTAATTCCTCTTCATGCAGTTAGTTCAGTTGATTTTGCGGTTCTGAATTCTGATCCGATCTGGTTTAGTTCAGTTCGGTTCGGTTTGATTTGATTTTCGATGTGTTTGATTTGTTAGGCTTTGGATAGCGTGGAGAATGAGGTCAATTCGCTTGCGGAATGTTGCGATAGGTGAGGTTTGGTGTTTTTGAAGGTTTTTTAGTTGTAACTGTAATTCGCTTGTTAACTGAATGTTAGTTTCTGTGTATCGGAAAAAAAGGTTAGTTTCTGTGATTAGTGGTGCTGTTGAGTTGGATTTGATTTTGCTTCGTTTCACTGAAAATGATTATATGGATGTTAATCACTTTGTGTTTAAGTAATTGGTTATGAAATGTGGAATGTGTGTTTTATAGGAAATACGTATTGTTAATTAGGTTCGTATATTAGTTAACTAGTAAAGATCGTGTGTAACTTTGCACGGATGTGGGGAAAACATGACGGGAAACAAATGTGTGAAATTTCGTCATGTGTCACTAGGGGAACACTTTTCTTCAGCCGTATATAGATGGCGAATCAATTATTCAAAATTGATAAAAGTAGAAAATCATGATTTACTTATCATTTTCCATCCAAGTAAAGAAGCATGTTGTAGAAATGTATGATTTTGAGATATAGCGGAAGTGTCAATAAATGCTTGTTCGGTGTATTGGAGTTGATTATGATTTTTAGAACCTTTGTCACTGGTTTGTTGGAGAATGAGGTTTTTTTTTGGAAATTGCTGGTGTGTTTGATTTGTTGATTGATGTCCATAACATAATTGAGAAACTGTACTCTAAGTATTTTAATTGCTATATTTTGGGATTGTAAAATGCAGGTGAAGGAAAATAATGCATTTAGAGGAGATTGTTTATTGTTTGTATTTATATCAGTATATAGCTATTTCTACCCGATGCCTTTTATTATGGATGCCTTCCACAGATGAAAAAATGTTTCATTTGCTAGAAATAAGTTAAAAAGGATACTGTTGTTGGGAAAAAAATTAAGATGCCCAGTCTGTAGTGTGTGTGCTTAGTAAAAGTTCTTGTTTATGTTTATAGTGACGTTAAACCACTTGATACGATGTTCTCTGGATTATAGTGGGTGATTTGGCTGAAATTATTAGGAGTAGCGTGCTAAACTACGCAGAAGTTAGTTCCATAGTATCTAGCTGAGTGTGGTTTGTGGCTGAAATACATTTGATTTATGTATTTAGTGCGAGGTGCTGGCATAACATTTTCAATTTTGGTTTTGTAGTGCAACTCTAGAAATATTACTTTTCTAAATCATGTTCTGGTTAGCACTTAGTTGGGGTTAAGATTTTACGTTTTGCTTTATAGCATATCAAGTTTCCTTTTGATAGTTAAAATTGTCTTATTGTTCTTTCAATGAGAATGGATTTTATTTTTCTAGCCTAAAGATCTTTGAATAAAATTTTGGGTTCTATATTTTTACAGGATAGCAAAGGCTTTGGACAGTTGTAGTGCTAGCACCAGTGACATTATAAGTACCACAGAGAGGCTTAAACAAGAACTTGAAACTACTACGCAAAGACAAGAGATTGTGACATGTTTCTTACGTGATTATCAGCTCTCCCCTGAAGAGGTTTGAATTATTGTTTGATGTTTTACCTGTTATCGACCCATGGCTTTGTGAATCAAATAAGTGTATTATATTCTTGCTTAAAATTAATTGTTCATCATCTGTAGATAAATGCACTTAGAGACGAAGATCTGAATGAAAACTTTTTCAAGGCACTATCTCATGTCCAAGAGATTCACGCCAACTGTAAAGTGTTGCTTAGGACACATCATCAGGTAATATTCTTGTCCTCTCTATCCCCCGTATTATATGTGCAATTCTAAACCTGATATCCGAAGTCTGGACTCTCAATCCAAAATGCCAATTTGATTATGAGTTTACTTAAGTGGTAGTTCTGCAAGCTGGACTGGAAGTTTCCGCAAATTTTGACATATCATTAGAGTTGATTGCGAAAAAGACTTGTGTGTATAACTAGAATTTAGATTATCCATAGATATTCTTGTGGAATTGGAGAAGACGGTGGTGCAGATGTCTGGGATCAAAATGAAAGTCTAATTGCTGCATAAGTCCTGTATTCTTATTCATGATTTCACATCAGTTAATCCTTAGGCCAGAAATGATGGTACTGGTTAGATAACATCACCTGAATAGCGACTTTAGGATTTGAAATCCTAAGTCACAAGTTTACTTGAGTCACATACCACTTCCATTATTACCAGCTATTGTTGTTTTGAAAGAGGGTACATTTCTTGTTTTTCATAGTGCCAGTCTCGAAACGAGGATCACAAGGTCATAGAGTGAACTTGCAATCAAGTGATCTCTAGGATAGCTGGCAGAAAGAGGCCACATTTATGTTGATAGTGTCCTCAATCTATTGTAAAAATTACTCTAAATTAATGTGGCTAATAGAAATATAAATAATCAGCCCCCACAATCATCAAATTAGAATACATGTATTTGTAAGTCAATATACTGTAAAAAGTAATCTAATGTGCAGGAATCTCATGATTAGATTAGACTTCAGGAAACAATTTCATAGGAAAAAAATACCTTATCTTTTCTTGAGAATATCATACTTCTGTTACTTGATACTATCTCCGTCCCTAAACATAGGACCCCGTTGGCTAAATTCTTTTCTTGAGGTTTGCATATTTATGTTACTTGATACCATCTCCGTCCTTAAATATAGGGCTCCGCTGGCTAGATTACGGAAATTAAAAATAATGGTCGTAGTATTATATTTCTTTACAATTTGTATTGTTTTGTAAAGTTTTCCCTTTAAGAGAGAGAATTAATTAATCTTCCCATCATAGTACTTGCTACAAAAGAAGATGTAAAATAATTAGGTGTATTTTGGTAAAGACAGAATTAATGCATTTAAAAATTTGAAAGGAGTCGTATAAAAAGGGACAAGTATATATTTAAATTTATTTAAGATACAAATTATTGAAGGATAAACATCACTCAATAATAAAGTAAAACTTTACTGCACGACTATACGACTTCCAATGTTGTATGAGATTGAATATTAGGTTGTATTGTAATGAGCCAACAAAAAAGTGTCACAAATGAAAACGTTCCAACGGATGAGGGGTCATATTAGAGAAGAAAGGATTAGGAATGCAATTACTAGAGAGAAAATCGGGATAGTTGCCATTATAGGAAAGATGGTAGAGTATTGTCTTTTGTGGTTTGGAAATGTGTGGCGAAGACCCATAAAAGCACCAGTAGGGACGAGGGTTTGCCTGGTGGTGGATAGTCTAATTGTTAGAGGTACAAGGCGATCAAGAAAAACTATAAGACGGATCATTAAGAGATATTTAGAGGTAAGGAAATTATCCTTGAACTTAATACATGTTAGAGCATTATGGCAACCTTACCTTATATTTGCAAGAGGCTAACTCCACATCTGATTTCTGCAAGTGTCACATTGTTTCTGTCATGTGACTCGAGATCATGGGTTAAAGTCGTGGAATCAGCCTCTTGCAAATATAAGGTAAGGATAACTATTAACTACAATAGATCTGTAATGGCTCTGACCCTTCCCTGTACCCTGCTATTGAATGAGCTCTATAGCCTCAGGTTGTTCTATTTTTTTTTTTGTCTAGGTAGCCAATCACACCCAGTGAGATAAGGTTTGGTTGTTGTATAAATTATTGAAGCATCTGTGTATTTTTTCTGGTCAACAATTGTTGTATGTTCCTTTTGCATCAAAGTTTTGGCTTTGTATTGATCTTGTTCAGGCAGAAGTTTTTCCCATACTTACCTTCTACTTTATCAGCTTAAAATAAAATTGCAACTTTTACTAAACTCGGGAATTTCATTTACAGCGTGCTGGTTTAGAGCTAATGGATATGATGGCGGTGTATCAAGAAGGAGCTTATGAGCGCCTATGCAGGTGAAGAATCATCTACTTCAGCATCATATGGCTAGAGTATGCTTTGTTTTTCATCCATGTGATACGCACACACATGTGCGTGTTTCTGTGTGAAGTGTGAATTTTTATCTTTGTATTTATTGTTAATATAAATGCCAAAGATAGATATTTTCCATTTGGCATTCTTAAAGTTCTTACAAGTTGTGTCTTTCTATTGATATCTGATCGGCATGGTAGTCGCAATCACAGTTTACCTCATGAACAGTTTATTTTGGCATGTGCTATTCAGATCCCATGCAAAATCGTTTTCTGCATTGAGTCAGTGAAATCACCTGGGAAAATCGCAATAATCAGTGGAATCTTCGATATTTTACGATTCTGCATCTCAGATTTGCAACCATTTTGCGGTCGGATTGCACAGAAAACCCTACCCGCAGTCTCTTCTTTCACCTTGTGCGCAAGTTCTGCCTCAGTTCCTCTTCTCACTTGTTGTGCAAAAGTCTCTATGCAACTCTCTCCCTCTCCCTCTCCTATGTATTGTCTATCCAAGTTCCACCTCTTCTTCTTGTTGTTGTGTGAGATTGTGGCTCCTAGGTTATTTTTGGTCGAAGGGGCTGCTAGGGTTGGAAAGTGGGGAGAAAGTAATATTGGGTTGTGGGCCCAATTCAATTCAATTTTGTTTTTACTTCTTTAGCCATTAGAGGCATTGGGCCGTATGACCTAAACTCCTTGTACTCGGAAGAAATCAAGAAAGTCTTATTATGATTTCACATTTTATGATTTTACTTGCCCTCACCAATTATGAGTACAATCTTGATTTTAACTACCTTGCTGATCGACTAGTTTGATGATATGTATAATTACTTGTAGTCTTTACATCTAGGTGGGTTCAGGCTGAATGTAGAAAACTGGGTGACACTGACAATCCAGAAGTTGGTGAGCTTCTGAAAACAGCTGTGCGCTACCTCAGGGAAAGATCTGTTCTTTTCAAGTATTGTGCAGAAGAGGTAATTTCTCAATGGATTTAATAACTTCATTGAAATAGTAACCACTCTAGTTTTGGTTCCATATTTCAGTTGAGATATTTCATATTCTGGTACATATTATTATCTGTTATCATGGACGACGGTGCACCATCTAATGGTGACTATGATAAAATAATTGCAATTCTAATGTTGATAATAAAATTCAAAGAATGTTCTTGTTGTCAATTTGAAACTTGGATTGTCTTTACCATCACTTACTTGAGCATAATAATTTTCTTACTAATTCTGCAGGTAGCCAATATGAGACACAATGCACTATTTAGACGATTTATAAGTGCTCTTACTCGTGGAGGACCTGGTGGAATGCCTCGGCCTATTGAAGTGCATGCTCATGACCCATTACGATATGTTGGTGATATGTTAGGCTGGCTGCATCAGGTTTGTCATGAAAGCCTTATGGATGAATGCTTCAAAGCACTTCTGAATGCTTCTTTGCTACCGTGGTTTATATTTAAGATGTAGGGTACTAGATACAGGAGGAAAGGGGAAGAATAAAACCTTTTTTTGAATTGTGATAATGGTTTTTATGCAAAAGACTTGAGTACTATCCGTTATTTGTACGAATACTAGACTCCTTGTTTGTTTTTACTAACCAAGAGAGGAAAAATGAAAAATTACTTAAAAGAAAGAACAATTTTATTGAATGAATGATTGAAAACATAAGAGAGAGCTCTTGTCCTAGGGTTTCCCCTTCACAAAGGATTTCTTCTTTCACACAATATCTTTTGGATTCAGAATGATTCCCGCCATCTTTCTACCCCCTGTTTATTTATTTATCTAATTTTAAATTTAACATCTTAATTACTAAGCTGCAATCCAAATATCAGGAGATATGTTTTCAAATATTTTAACTGTATTTATTCATATATATTTATTTCCGTTTGCAGGCCTTGGCATCTGAACGAGAACTTGTACTTGTATTACTTGATCCAGATGCGATCGTTGATACCAGACCAACAGCAAAGCAACTCTCCAATAACTCTGAGAATGGATCTGGCAAGACAGAAATTGACTTGATGTTTGTTCTTGATAGAATTTTCGAAGGAGTATGTCGGCCGTTCAAAGTGAGAGTTGAACAAGTTTTACAGTCACAACCAAGTCTCATAGTCTCCTATAAACTCAGTAATACACTTCAGTTTTACTGCTACACCGTGAGTTGTCGTCTCTATTCCACCCCCCATATTAGTAATCGTTGATTTTATTAATCTTGACGACTTCTTATGGTTTTGTAGATCTCAGATTTACTTGGGCAAGAAACTGCTCTTTGTAACACGCTATGGTCGCTGAAAGATGCTGCTCAGAAAACATTTTTTGATATTTTGAAAGGCCGCGGAGAAAAGCTTTTACGATATCCCCCACTTGTTGCTGTTGATCTTTCTCCTCCCCCGGCTGTAAGAGAAGGAGTGTCCGTACTTCTTGAAATAATTGAGAACTACAACAGCATGATGGTTCCTGCTTCTGGCCAAAAACCTGTTTTTGATCCGGTTATATCTGCTATATTGGATCCAATAATTCAGGTTTGTGTTTTTGAATCTGGTTCCTGGATTTGATTGCAATACCATTCAGTGCCGTCATTGAAGAAAATGATGTGAAAGTGTGACCCTTATTCTAAAATTGACCTATGTTATATCTTAGGGTTACTTACATAATGGTGGTTTTGAAAATCTTTATTCTCAACTTGGTAGCTATCTAGATGATGCAAAATATCTGCAAAGGTGTTGCAACAAATTGCTATTATTGTAAAAATCTTCTGCGCTAAATTATCTGTTTGCATTATTTTAAATCTGTTGCATACATGACATTTCTTGAAGTATTTTTGGGCAATATTCTTAGTTCTTGCCTGATGATTTAATAACTCATGCTTGCATAATCTGTGAACTTGATGCTTTAGTGCTAAGCTCAAGGATCTCTAAACATCCAATTTAAAGACAGTTCTAGGATACTGGCTATTCATTTTAGAAGTCAACTGGCTGTATTTTCAATGAAATCAGAGGATATCATAGCTTTCGCTTCCTACTTGTTGCAGATGTGTGAACAAGCAGCAGAAGCACACAAGTCAAAGGGAGTTGGAAACTCATCAAGAAGAAGTAGGATGAGTTCCGACTCTGGTCAACTAACTAAATCATCAGTTGATGCAATCTTGTCAAATAGCCGCACTGCTTCATCATCACTGGTCTGTTTTTCCTCTGTTTTCTAAAAGGAACACTTGTTTTTCCTTCTCTTTTGGGTTTTTATAGATTTTTGCTGGTTGTAGGATTTTAATATTTTGTTATTTAATGCACATCTGCTATTGATACGACTATTATTTGTGTGCATTTTAGTAATTTATTATTCCCACTCTATCAACAAAAGATGTTGCAATGAACTGCAATATATATGGTTTTATCGTGCCCATTTGGCTGCATGAGTCCAGGTCCCACTTTAAAATTAGTCCTGCTAGAATTAAGTAAAAAATTTCATTTGGAATCAAGAGAATAAAATTGAAATAATCTATAATTTTATTGTTTCTTTTTTAAAAGAAACAATACATCAAAATGGTGGGACCCCTTCTCAGACCCTACGTATGCAGGAGCTTTAGTGCACTGGGCTGCCCTGCCCTTTTTTTTTTAAGAAATACCATATCATGATGTAAATGTAAAATCATGTTGATCGACAAATAAAGTCCGTTGTTCAATGTCCAAATCATGCATAACACCACAATAATTATTGATGTCTAATTGGACCAACAAATGAAGTGGAAGAAATTAATGGAATAACCTACAGCATGTGGAAACATGACATGGTCAACCTCTGGAGTTTACTGATTTGTTCCTGTAAGAACTTTAATCCAATAGACTAGCTTTTGCTTCTGTAAGACTAGTGAGACACCCAAGATTTTCAGACTTGTGTCTTAACCTATGTCGTGTTTTTGCAGACTAGTGAGACACCCTCAAAGATTTTTCTCATTAACTGCTTGAGTGCTATTCAACAACCTCTATCTGGATATGAGGTTGCTGCTGAGTATGTGAAAAGGCTTGGAACAATGATAGATAATCACTTGCGTGTTCTTGTGGATAAAGAAGCTGATGCAATCTTGAGTAGATGTAATTTATCAGAAAAGATGCCTCACTTCCATAATTCAATCCATAAGGACGGGGACAATGAAGTTGGTACCCCACTGGCTGAACTGGAAGACACAAGTCCAGCTGTTCTATCAGAGAGCTTGAAAGCTCTCTTTGGTCTTATTTTGGGAAGTGAAAGTTCCCTGCCTGAGTTTGAGCAAATACAGGTACCAAGGTTGCGGTCTGAAGCTTCTATAGGCGTGGCCAGGTCACTGGGTGAAGCTTATGAGCTTATTTATAAGGCTATTATGGAACCCAAGAATGGCTATCCAGATCCCAGGGCGTTGGCAAGGCATCCTCCCAATCAGATAAGAACTATATTAGGGATATAAATTCTATTTCTAGTGATATGTTTTACTCCAATCCTGCTCATTATGTTTGTTAATTACGTAAATAACATTTCTTCTCTCTTAACATTTGAAATTGTATTATTATACAACAAAAGATTTTTGTGATCTATTTTGAACTCTTGAGATACTAAACATTATTGGATTCTATTATTTTTGTCGGTAATGAAGTCATAATAGATTCTCCTTATTTGATTTGAGGGAATGCTTAAGTTTCAAAAATCTCTTCTGTTTTTAATTTTCCCTAAAAATATTTTTAGTGTGATTGATTTCCCCATGCTTTGCTTGGGCCCCTAAAGGAGCATGTGAACTTGCTTGCAAGGTTATCAGGGATTGTAGTTTTGCACTCTGAAGACACAATTCTGATAATACCAGATTAGCATATGTATAATCCTAGTGAAGAAAAAGAAGTGTGATGGCAGCCTTAACATCAAAATTAAAGCATGTCAGTGTTGAACCATAACCAAAATAAATTTAACAAATTAACCAAGTTTTGTTGTTGTTACTAATTCTGTCAACCCCTTCTAAATCTTTGGGCGAAATTCTGCTTTCATATGAGGCAAATCTTGTGTATATTAGTAATTTAGTATCTCATATGGAGTAACTTACTACTAGGACATTTGGTCCACGTTTGAATCTGGATTTACTCGAGAACTTTGGAGGTATTTTCAACAAGTACTTCACATATTAGTATCTCTCATTTCTCTCATCACCCTCTCCCATACTTGTGGATATGTTGCCTTAGTTGTTCTCCACGACATCTGTTAGTTTTTTTTCTCTACTTGCTAAAATTATTGTACAAATGTAATCTTTGGTCATAAATTTGTAAAAATAATAGCTCGTGATTTTATTTTTCCTTTTACACCCTAATCACTTTTCTAATAACCTTTTTTTATTCAACAACTTATCAAGTTATGCTTAAGTAAGGGTCAAAAGAGATGAACCCATGATCAAACTCTGGGGAAGGAGAAAATAATAACTTAACAACTATTTAGTAACATTGGATGTTTCAAAAGAAAGTTATGCCATTCCTAAAAAAAAAATTATGCTTAAGTAATTTTCTTACGTTTACTCACTTTTTGGGATAAAATTTAACTAAATAAAATAAAAGACAAAACTTAGGTGCATTTCCTTAGATGTTTTTTGTATGATTCTTAACTAAATAAAAATACTTTTTTTTTTGTTATAATAACAAACTTTGAGAAATTTATGGATTTAATGAGATTATGAATAGTTTAGTTAAGAACAATACAAAAAACATCTAGGGAAATACAACTAAATTTTGTCCTAAAATAAAATAGGTAACACACTAATACCATTTACAGGAAGAAAATGGATTGAAATGCAGATAGTGCTGCACATTATTACGAGGATGCTAGTTGATTCCTCTAGGTATTATAACATTGCATTCAACAATAACCTCAAAAAACAAAAAAAAAAAAACTGCATTTAACAACTAACACTGACATTTATCCTAAAACAACATTCAACATAGATTGCATTTTATGATTTAGAGAGCGAGTCTTTGTACACGGACAAGGTGCAAATCCTGAAAACAACTTCTTTCTCTTGCTTGTAGAGGGAAGGCTGCACAATTACTCTTCCCAAACTCCACTTGGTGGAAACCTCGTGCACTTAGCCGCCGATATTATACGATTTATCTTTTAATCACATGATTTTGGGGCTGCGGTTGCGCTGGAGGACCCGAAAATATATGATCTCTTTGGTGTGCACTTTTTTCATGAATAAGTGGTTCAGAAACCCAAGAGTCATGAGAAGAAATTTCAACAGTTGCCTGTCTTTCTTTATAAGATGCCCAGGTAACAGTATAAAGACCAGCAATGATCAAAGACCCCCCTATGATACTGTTGTCACATGGAGAATAAAAATGAAACAATTAAGAAATTTCTTGGTAACATAATTTCAGAATGAATGCTATAGAAAGCAGAAGAACTTGATTAAGGGTCTGTTTAGATTGGCATATTTGAGCTTATCTACGGACATAATCATTTGTGAGATTGTTTGAGAGAGCTTATCCGAACATCTAATGACATGTCCATAAGTTGTTTTCAGCTTATTTTCATAAGCTTTCCAAAACTTATGAAAACAACTTAGCTTATATGAAAACAATTTGACTTTATTTTATCTTTTGTTATAGAAATAGTTTAACATAAGCATTTTTTATATGACACACGCTTATGCTATAAGTGCTTCGTTAAGTTGTTTATCAAGGAAAGGCGCAAGTTTAACTAGCTAAGGCATCTTATTAAGTCCTATCTCGCACAATCTGTTTAAACTTAGCAACTAGTTTTGTGGTCATTTAGTCAAGTTAGAATAGAGAGCATGAATCAATCAATAATTGGAAGTAAAAGGAGCTATACTATACCTTCCCAAGTAAATTGGACTTCCAAGGAATATCTGAGACAATATGGCAGCAAATCCAGGTTGAAGTGGAATGTAAAGGGCAACCAAAGTTGGCCCTAATATCTTGTTGCTCCAACTCATGACTGCATAATTAAAGGCGGATGTAATAGTTCCCTGAACAAATAAGGACAATATATCACAATCCACATAAGCTTTCTAATATATCAGAAGATAAAAGTATTTGTTGGAACATAGGATAATAATATCAAGATTTTCATCCATAGGACAAAACTGAAGTTTTTTTACTCTAGTGGTTTACATTTCTCTGTTCACTTCCTTGGGAGGTATTACCTAAATACAATATTCAGTAACACTCTTAATATGCATTCTTGCTTAATTAATAGAAATAAACTAGAACATGGCTTATTGCATGTGAATGTTTCACAGAAACTTGCTTAGTGATTTTGAGGATTTTTTTCTCTAAGGGTGTGTTTGGTAAAAATAGCTATAAGCTAGATGATAGCTGATAAGCTAGCTGATAGTTGAAAATAATAAAAAAGTGGAAAAGAAAAAAAAATAACATGGGTTTAGAAATCACTTGTTTAAAAAATAATAAAATAAAAATAAAGGTTAAAAATGGAAGAAAATGTCAAAAGCTATAAGCTCAAAAGCTAATTGAAATAGCATCTGGAAAAAAGCTATAAGCTAATGAAAAAAGCTTGTTACCAAACACATCTAGTTTTATCAAGCATGCTTATAAGCTAATCCAAGAAGCTATAAGGTAGCTTATTTGTGTTACCAAACACAGCCTTAGCCAAGCAAGACAGTGGCCAATATAGTTCCATAAAGTGAACTGGACAAAATGATCTACAACAGAAATGACTAATAAGGGTTCATTATATTGATTTAAAATCATATATAGTGACTCACAGCATAAACAACCGCAAGTATTTGTGATTGTGTCAAAATCCAGTCCGATGACAAATTAGTCATGAATAACGAGACTATCGCCATTAGTACAACTCCAAAGAAGAATGAATATGCTGTCACAGATAGATTTGCAGGATACTTTTTTAGTACCGGTGCCTGAAAATAATTAGTTATTGGAAATAAGTTAAACTTGCCATTGATATCAACAGTCACTTGATGAATTAAAAAAATTCATTTAATGGATATAACAAAAACGATAGATACCTGAATGGCTAGGAAAGCAGCCATGCACGTGCAGTTACCTATCAAGAACATAACTCCCAGTTCAAAATTTTCTAATCCAAGATTCAGTAAACCAGTAATCAACCATCCAAAAGGCTCTGGCTGACCACTCACAATTATTTCATTCTGTGGTATAATCATTGGTTCGGTATATCCTATCAGCGATGGACCGCGATACAAAACCATAAATATGGCACCTGAAACACATATAACAGTCCCTCCAACCTTTGCCAGACCTTCACTACTCTGCAAATTCACTCTTTCTACGCTGCATACATAAGATTATTAAACTATGTCGTTACTTTATGCATAAGTGTATTGGGATAATTTTATTCATGTAGAGATTTCTGCACTACAAATATGAATGTGCATTTGTGCCTTTGTGTTCTACAAAAAGATGGACTCATAATTAAATTTTTATTGATAAATTCATAAGAAATACATAAAAGACTGAAAGTAGAAATTGATAAGAGTGAAGCTGACCCCATGATGACAGCAAGTAGAAAGGTAAAGACAGGAATAGAAGGCTGTAAAGCAGAGGCATAAGTTGGATTTGTATAACCTAAACCATAAAGAAACAACAGCTGGCTGCCAAATATCCTGATCATAAATCAACAACAAAAATGTATCACTAGCATACCATTAGGCATTAGTATAAGAAAAAAAGGAAATGAGACGCTATAGCAAGGACCTTACCCAATTAATCCAAGAAAGAAGAATGACATCAATAGCTGCTTAGTAATGGGTGGCCTTGTCTGTCTATAGTCACATTGTATATAATTAGGAAACTTACAATAGAAATAAAGTGAACAATATCCTAATTCCTAACTCAAAATAAAAGTGTACAGCAGTACAAAACATGGGGTCAAACCATTAAGATGAATTTGGTGTTAAATGATCTCTCATTAGATGTGATTTTTTATGGAACAGTTGTAGCATAGATAGTTTAATACATGCATCTATGATTTTCTATGTTAGAATATTGAATATTTTGAGTTTATATCATTGAGTATATCTTTTGATGTTTCTTGTTGATGCTTTGTGAATTTGAGCGGGAGGTGATAGATAATAGGGCTTACGTTATTGAGTTTATTTTTTTTTGTTTCTAAGTTAGTAGTCTAGTCCATTAGGTGGGGGGTTGGGTAGCTCAATCGGTTTGAGTTAAGGGTTAGGGGGTTAGGTAACATAATAATTAACGTACTAACATTTATCATTATAAAAAAAAGTCTAGTCCATCAGGTATTACTCTATATTTCAATAAGTCATGCTAATTGTATTTTATTGAAACTTTTATCATCATAAAAAAAAAAAAGTCTAGTCCTTCAAGTATTATTTTATATTTCAATAAGTCATGTTAATTGTATTTTATTGAAACATTAGCCGCCTTTGTTCTCTTTTCTATTTGATTCTCTATATTGTTAACAATTTTTAGACAGACAACATACACGACACTCACATGTCGATACTATTAATAATAATTTAAAAAATTAATTAAATTTAATCATGTATGTTAGTGTTGGTGCTAAATGGTGAATCTGACCCTATCTAGTGAGAAAAAGTTTGATTGTTTTCTTTTGTCTACTAAGAAGGTAAAAAAAAAAAAAATATTTCAAGCTGTTGATAGGATATACCGAACCAGTCATTATACAGCGATAATATTCATATTGACGGTTAGTTAAATGTTAAAAAATAATATGAAATTTACTATAATATCCTTTGTATGATGCAATATGATGTCAAAAAAAGAGTAAATAATTTATAGATGGAAAGGAAAGAATTGAAAGAGGATAGCTTGCTTACCTTTCTTTGAAAAAAGCAATGGGAGAAAGAATGAGGAGGGCAATGAGATCTCTATAGAAGCAGAAGACTAATTGGTTGACTCCAGCATTGAGGGCTACTTTAGTAATAACATAGTATCCACCATTGAAAAGCTGTACAACTACCATGCCAAGATGAGCCTTCAACGTCTCACCACCCATTGTTGCCATTACAACTCACAACTATGCTGCTTCATTTTCAATCTCATCAGTTTTTTAGGTTCACAAAAATAAAACACCGATCTTATCTTAGGAGTTAGGACCTTTGACTTGTGGTGTGGTAAACGTGCAAGTATTAATTACTGATCCGACAGACAAGTTTGTTGATCACGGATGCTTCCATAGCTGAAAAAGGCAATAAATTAAACACATGTACTTTTTAGAAAGACAAGTTAAGTGGTTAAAAAATTGAATTAAAAGATAAGTTTTGTATTAAAAAGATACATTTTCAAACTTTTAAAATATCAAATACACAACTTTTCTACCTCAAAAAAAAAAAGTACTCCCTCCCTAACAAAATATTAGCAAAATTCAACCATTTCAGTTGTAATTAATTATAAGCAAAATTGACTTTTTTTGTCATATTTAAGGATAATATACCTGAAATACCCTTATTTTAATTTTTTAAATGCACACACGTTTAACAACAACACCTTGAAAATATACTACTGTACACTACAATTAATGAGGGCAAAATAGGTTATTTAACTTAAATTAAATAACACAAACCACATTTCTTAAAAAATGTGAATTGGTCAAATTTGCTTATAAAAAGTTATGGAGGGAGTATTACTATAGAAGAAAGGTTAAAGATCGCATCAATTTTGAAAAAATCACACCAAATAAAAACTACAACACAATTATAACAGAAGCAGTTGTATATGTATCTATCAATCCGAACACATTAACCGAAACCTCCACATACTAATCTTTGAATATCACTCTTCGTACATTTTTTTTTGTTGAGAAAATCACTCTTCTTACATTTTTTGCTGCAAAATCACTGATAACATGTAATTTTTAAGAGAATTATTTTAATATTGAGTATATTTTTTTTATTAGATACGCATATGTCGAACGATCTATCAAATTTATGGGCCAAATTTTGTTTCTATAGAGGTACTAAAATTAATACTCGATGATCTATAAATCAAATTGGTTTAAATCTTATGATACTTTTAATTTTCTCGTTAGCATCGGTACTATGGTAAATCATTGCCCATTGATTTAAAGGAAGAATCATATAAGAACACAAATATTTAGGGCTACTTCAACTTAGTGCAAGCCCTTGCAAACTACACAACAATGTTGATATATTTAAAAGATACATTACATGCTGAAAAGTTTCATGTGATTGTGATTGTGATTGGGGGATCATACAATAAAAGTTAGTTTCTAAAACTCTTACTTTAAATTCTTCCATTTCGTGCAAGTAGCTAGCTTTCATATGATTTTTATAAAATGGTATTATTTTTTCTTTGCTCCCAAATTTTTTATTTCAATTATGCTATCTTTTCTTCTTTTTTTTTTTTGGACAGAGAAATCTGCAATCTAAATCTTTAAACAAATATACTTTTTCCATTTCTAAGTATTGGGGGTGGTACGTACTACCAATAAAACCTGCAGTGAGAATTAAGAGAATATCATATAGTGAAATATTTTAGTCGTTTCCGTTTGGATGGAGGAAATACGGTTCAACCCAAACACATTACTAGTATCCCACATTAGCTGAAACCTCCACATACTAATCTTTGAATATCACTCTTCTTACATTTTTTCTGCAAAATCACTGATAATATGTTCATATAATTTTTAAGAAAATTAATTTAATATTGAGTATATATATTTTTTAGACAATGATTGAATTAATGGAGGTCGTATCGTAGGAAGTGTAAGATTTAGTATCCATGACACAAACATTATTTGAGTGCAAATATGTAGTGACTGAATGAATGAGGATCATGGATCGTTTAGAAACACATTTTGCACCCTTCGGTCCTCATCACCTAATGTATTACAAAGAAGCAAGATATTATTATTAAGAATATCTCATATCGAAATTATATCAAAGTCTTTGGAAAAGTTTGCAAATTTGAAAGTTTTAATTAATTTGGAGAAAAAAACTTCTACAAAATATGCAACACAACCATAAACAAGGTTGTCCTTGAGATTATGAGTGTCATGTGCAAAGTATGAACTCGTTGCTCAAATTTTTTATAGGTCTCTCTCTCTCTACGGCTCCAAATCACAGAGTGTCTCTGATTCAGAGGTGCGGCTAGGTTAGTTTTACCGTGGCCCCACGGTGAACGCCAACTGTTATTTTGTTGTTTTTAAATTTTAATGCAACATTAACTATTATTTTGTCAATATTGCAAAGTGATAAATAGATAGAACAAGATAATAAAAAGTTAAAGGTATTATAGAAAAAGAAATAATTTAGTTTTCTTATTATGCGTAAATAATCTTAAAACGACAATAAAAAGGAACAGACGGAGTGTTTATACTTGTTGACCATGATGACCTTTATATTTCATACAGAGTTGTATAAAAAATCTTTTGATTTTCTGCCATATGCTCTTTAGGAGAACTACACTGAGGTACCTCCTAGTCCTGCATATGTGTGCAACAGTGTTCATGAAGACTTTTGGAGGCGAATCGAATATTTAAATCTAATATCAACTCCCGATTTGTCATCAAGAGATGATACTGTTGTGCCAAGTTTTCAGAGACATCAGCTCTGGTTTAAATGGTACAATAAAATTCTTAAGTTTCAAGCATTGAGCAATGATACCATCGTTTTGATTCAAGAAAAGGCGGTTAATGCTGTTTTATTATGTTTTTACTTCACATGCAATTATATCGACAAATAATCTTTTTTTCAATGTAGTGTGAATATTTTGTCAAACTTTTTCTAATAGATCTCTTTGCCTGTTGATTTGACAGAGCTAAGGAGACAATTCAATCAACTTGATTCTGATGATGTTGAGGAATTCACTATGAAACAGTAACCTTCTGAGTCTGAATTGGTGCGACTAAATGATCCAGCAGAATCTTGCATAAAAGATTTACTTGTTACTTCTGGTTTATACTTTGGTTCTTGGAATAAATCTTCGTTAAGAAGGGACACATATGCAAAGCCTATTGGAAATTCTATTTTTGAAGAAGTGGAAGAATCTTATAAGAAATTGATCAAGCAGAATGATGAAAATTCTCTGAAGGATCAAAGTAAGAACAAACTAGACCAAAAGATTTTGCTTGATTTGTTAAATGAATCACTTTCAGTTGTTCTTGGTCCACCGTTGACTTTGTCTAGATTCAAAAGAAAATTATGCAACTCTTCCATGTTGCTGCCACCTCAAGGGAAGGAACTATTGAAGTTAGTATGGGAAAATATCGGCGTTTCATTATATCCTTCACCTGATATATCTCTTTATTTCACTTGATACTTAGGTGGCTCAACACTTGAGTTCAATCCCTTGGTAAGGAATAATCAATGATGAAATCAATATATTGGAAAGAGAGGTAGATTGTCTTCTAACAAATGATCTTGTTGAAGAACTCAAAAAGGATTTTCTTTAAGTAACATTTACATGAAAATGATGACAATAAAGAGTTCCATACATTGGAGCCAAGGGTTATACATGATTATTACACAAATTGGATTATAGTTAATATGAATTGAATGAATGAGAATCAAGGGTTATACATTTTACTTGATCTTTTGAGGAAACTGGTAAAAGCTTCAGAGTTCCTGCTTGCACCTTCTCTCTAACTATGTGGCAATCAATTTCCAAATGCTTTGTGTGTTCATGGAATACAGGGTTAGAATCAATATGAATTGCACTTAGGTTATCACAATAGATCATTGGTACTTTGTTATACTGAATCTGCAAATCTTTTATCAAGTATAATGCAAATTTTTCATCAATTATAATAACCACTGCATTTCACATGAAGCTGAAACCAATGCTCAATATTCTGCTTCTAAAGAAGATTTGGGAACTGTAAGTTGCTTCTTTGTTCTCCAAGAAACCTAGGATTTGCCTATGAAGAAACACTGGCCTGATATGGATCTTCTTGTGTCTTTGCATCCTGCCCAGCCAACATCTGAGAAACCTTGAATATGGAAGTCAGAGTCTCTAGGGAAGAAGATACCAGATCCTGGACATCCTTTGAGATATTTGAGAACTCTCATACCGGCATTGTAGTGAGTTTGAGATGGATTGGTGAGAAATTGGCTGAGTTGTTGTGTGATAAAAGTGATATCAGGTATGGTTTTTTTTAGATACAATAATCTTCCTATAAGTCTCCTATATGAGGGAATGTCAGTGAAAGGAGGACTTGAATCATGGTGTAGTTTAATGGTAGGATCAGATGGAGTAGAAACAGGCTTAGCGCCTAATAGTCCTGAATCATCCAATATATCTAGACAATATTTTCTCTGACACAAGGAGATACCTTTGGAAGAATGAGCTACTTCAAGTCCCAAGAAGTATTTTAGCTGGCCCAAATCCTTGTTTTTGAATTTGTCGTGTAAAATAGTTTTGATGTTGGTGAATTCAGTGAGAGAGTTGCCAACAAGTATCAAATCATCCACATAGACCAAAATGATAGTAAAGCTGCTATCAGTTTGCTTGGTGAACAAGGAATGATCAGAAGAAGCTTGTGTATAGTTGTTCTGTAGGAGAATAGAGGTAAGCTTTTCGTACCATTTCCTACTAGCTTGCTTGAGGCCATATAAAGACTTATGAAGCTTACAAACTTGGTTGTGATGAGATTGAGGAACACCTGAAGGGATAAGCATATAGACATCTTCTTGAAGTTCTCCATGAAGAAAAGAATTACTGACATCAAGCTGGTGAAGATGCCAGTTATTTATGGATGCTAAGGCAATAACTACTCTAACTGTAGTGAGTTTAGCAACTGGAGAGTATATGTCAAAATAGTCTAGTCCCTCAATCTGAGTGTAACCTTTGGCCACCAATCTTGCTTTGTATCTCTCTACAGAACCATCAGCATTATGCTTGATCTTGTATATCCACCTACATCCAATAGGTTTCATCTTATCAGGAAGGTCCATAATTTCCCAAGTACCAGTCTTCTCAAGAGCAGTCAATTCATTTTGCATAGCTTCATTCCGGCAATCAAGTTTGCTTGCTTCAACATAAGATTTTGGCTCAACATGATGTAAAAGATACAAAGCAAAACAAGAATGGGAGTGAGACAGATTATTATATGATAGAAAATTGGATAAAGAGTAAGCACTAGATGAATTATTGGAAATATTAGTAGTAGTTGTGGAGCAAACATAATCTTTGAGGTATGTAGGTGTTTGTTTTTGTCTGGAAGATGATCTAACTAGAACAATAGGTAGATGAGGGGTCATAGTAGTAGGTGCAAAAGGAAGAGGAGGGCCATCTATGATGGGAGGAGTTATGAAGGTGGGTGGAGGAGTAGAGGAAGAAGGAAAGTAAGTCCAAGGAGAAATATGAGAGGATGTAGAGGGTGTATAAGGTAGAATATGTTCATGGAAGATAACATTTCTGGAAATGAAAATGGTATGGTCGTGTAAATCAAGTAAGACATAACCTTTATAGCCAAACTTGTAGCCTAAGAAAAGTGATTTTTTAGCTTTGGATTGTAATTTTGTTACGTGAGCTTGTAATGTGGATGTAAAACATAAGCTACCAAAAACTTTGAAGACAGATGGATCAGGTATAGTATCAAAAAGTATTTGAAAAGGTGATTTATGTTTGAGGAGAGGGGTAGTAACTTTGTTGATGAGAAAAACATCATGAAGAACTGCATATGACCAGTAAGTTTTTGGCAATTTGGACTGAAAAAGAAAGGCTCTTCCTACATTGATAATATGTTGGTGTTTTCTTTCTACTCTCCCATTTTGCTGGGGAGTTTCTACACAGGACTTTTGGTGAAGGATTCCTTTAGAAGCATAAAATGTAGGAAGCATGAATTCAGGACCATTGTCTGTTCTAATGGTTTTAGGTTTGGTTGATTTTCAATCATGGTAATGACGTTCTGAACATGTAAGGACACTTCATCTTTGGATTTAAGTAAAACAATCCAAACATATCTAATATGATCATCAACTATGGTTAAAAAATATCTGTAACCATGTATGGATGGAGTTGCAAGGGAACCCTAAATATCAAGGTGATACAGTTTGTTCATATGATACAACCTTTGATGAGACAAGTGACCTAATTTGAAGTGCCATAAAGCAGATAAAGGATAGAAGAACTAGAAGCTTCTAAGCTAGAAACAGAAACTTTATTCATGGATTTATTACGATGAGAAAGCTTAGAATGTAAAGAAGCATTATGAAGAAAAGAATTTGAAAACTTCAATCTGCAAAGTCCATCATTAGGTTCACCCAAACCAATCATCTTCTGAGATGTCAAATCTTGTATAAGACATCTATCAGTGTGAAAATGAACAATACAAGACAATGATTTGCAAAGTTTAGAAACTGAAATGAGATTGGCTTTGAATTAGGGAGAAAATAAGACATGTGAAATATGAAACTATGGAGAAAAATGAACACTACCAGCATGTTTAACAATAATAGATTGACCATTAGGGAGATTAACATGAATAGGTGAAATGCTATAGACTGAACTAAAAAAATGAATGGAAGAGCATATATGCTCATTTTCACCAGAATCAATAAGCCATATAAGAGCTTGAACATTCAAGGAATTGGTAAAAATGGTGTTTATACTTGAAGAAATGTCTCGTTGAGCATGAGTAGCAGGATGAGAAGTGACATGGTTAGAACTGGCAGAAGGAGATGTTGAAGGAGCCAAACTTGATTGTTGAAGCAAGGATACAAGATGAAGATATTGCTCTTGAGCAATACCAGCATTTGGAACAGATGGAGAAGCCTCATCAACATTTTTCATAGGCTTAACTTCATAAGCATCATGAGAAGAAGCATTGAGAGAAGGTTTGGGCTTGTTAAAAGGAGGAAAACCATGTTTTTGATAGCATGTTTCCACATAATGATTAGAACGATTGCAGAAGGTGCAAAACCTTGAACCTTTACCACCATAGCTTCTGCTAGCATCAGTTGCATTCACCAAAATGTTGGCATCATCTAGAGAAGTTGAAGAAGGCAAATGAATATTGTTGCTTTCTTCCTTAACAACAAGAGAGTAAACTTTGTTGATAGAAGGGAGGGGATCCATGAGTAACACTTGAGTCTTCACAACAGAAAATTGTTCATTCAAACCAGTTAAAAACTATATAATTTGATCCTCTAAACAAAAATTTCTTGCAACACGCATAGCTTCACTTCTACAAGGGTGAATGCAAGTGCAAATAGGCATAGGCCTATGAGAATTGAGCTCCTCCCATAGGGTTTTCATTTCAGTAAAGTAATCAAGAACTGATTTGGATCCTTGCTTGATATTGTTGATAGCAGAAAGGAGCATAGAAACACGAATTCGATCTGCTTTAGAAAATCTTTCTTTGAGTTCCTCCCAAACATCAACAACAAGAGCATGAAAGAAGATTGTTTGAGCAATTTGTGGAGAAACTGAGTTAAGAATCCATGAATGAATCAAGTGATTGCACCTTTCCCACACACCTCTGTTCAAATCATCAATGTCAGGAACATGGATAGATCCATCTATGAAAGCTAGTTTGTTCTTCGCACCAAGTGCACGTTGCATTGATCTATTCCAAGCTAGGTAATTGGATCCGGTGAGAAGAGGCGTAACTGTAACTGAATTGGGACCTTCACTTAACATAGAAAATTGAATCGATATTAACCTGAACTGCAGCAGAATTCTGACGAACCATGGTAATAGGATGAAGATTTTTGAAATGCAGATATGAAATTCACGAAGAAGATGAATCTGGAAAAGTGCAGAACAAGAAACTGCAAGGAAATGAAGATCGTTCTTCAAAACCACGAAGAAACGAGAAGAAGAATGATGAATCTTCAATGAATTCACCAAGAAAACGCAAGAAACTGCGAGAAAATGCAAAAAAAGGCGCGAAAATGCAGCGGAGAAAACAGTTAAGGATCGTAACTAACTCTCTTCAAAGAGAGCTTCAGATACCATAATATGAATTGAATGAACAAGACTAAAATTCTCATTAGATTGAATGAATGAAGTACAAAGCTATATATAGAAATGGAAATGTACTACTAAGCTACTAGGATTGTACTACACTCTAGTTACTACTAAGTAATACGCGTCTCTTCCCTATTGGTTGAGTTTTGCTCATGGCTAGTAGCCTAATTGATATATTTTGTAGATGGAGTATTGCATAAATATAGGATTTTGAGTGACACTCATCCACATGGTCTCACTCAAAAGCTTATTGTGTCATTAACATGAACATCCACATTGACTTCTTTAACATTACTCACATCCACATTGCATTCTCAACTTCACTCACATCCACGTTATTATCAATGAATTGATATGATTTCATCTCTCTCAACCAAAAAAACTTATCAAGTTCCATAAGTAAATTTTTTCAAGTTCACTCATTTGTTTAGGATAAAAAAATGGGATTGAAAAGCAGATAGAGCTACACATTATGATGAGGAAGCAAGTTCCTCTAGGTAGATTAATTGCATTCAACAACCTCAAAAAAGTAAACTGCATTTAACAATTAACACAGACAGTTTGTTCTAAAACAACATAGATTTACCGGTTAAAGAATCACACTCACAGAACCAATCTTTTACAAGGATTTACATTAAGATTTAGAGGGCGAGTCTTTGCACAATGATAAGGTTGGTGTCTTGTGATCTAGAAGTCACACATTCAAATTATAAAAACAACCTCTCTGCTTGTATAGATAAGACTGTTTACATTTACTTTTCCCAGACTCCACTTGGTTGGCTGAAGGCTCGTACACTAGGCTGTCCTTTATCGACATTTTATGATTCATATTTCAAACATATGATTTTGGGTTTGGGGATGCTCCGAGGACCCCGAAAATATATGACCTCTATGATGTGCACTTTTTTCATGAATAATAAGTGGTTCAGAGATCCAAGAGTCATGAGAAGTAATTCCAACAGTTGCGTGTCTTTATTTGAAAGATGCCCAGGTAACAGTATAAAGACCAGCAATGATCAAAGACCCCCCTATGATATTGTTGTCACATGGAGAATAAAAATGAAACAATTAAGAAATTTCTTGGTAACATAATTTCAGAATGCATGCTATAGAAAGAGGAAGAACTTGATTAAGAGTTTGTTTAGATTGGCTGATTTGAGGTTACCTACCAATATAAGGACTTGTGAGATTGTTTGAGCGAACTTATGGAACCAGCTAATGACATGTCGACAAGTTGTTTTCAACTTATTTTCATAAGCTCTTCAGAGCTTATGAAAACAACTTATAGCTTATATTTTATCTTTTGTTATAGAAATAGCTTACACATAAACATTTTTTATATGATAAAGGTTTATGCTATACACAATTAAGTTGTTTATCCAGAAAAGTCTCTTATTAAGTCCGATCTAGCGCAATCTGTTTGAACTTGGCGAATAGTTTTGTGGCCATTTAGTCAAGTTAGAATAGAGGGCATGAATCAATCAGTAACTGGAAGTAAAAGGAGATATTCTATACTATACTATACTATACCTTCCCAAGTAAATTGGAGTTCCAAGGAATATCTGAGACAATATGGCAGCAAATCCAGGTTGAAGTGGAATGTAAAGGGCAACCAGAGTTGGCCCTAATATCTTGTTGCTCCAACTAATGACTCCATAACTAAAGGCAGATGTAATAATTCCCTTAACAAATAAGGACAATATGTCACAATCCACATGTTAAAAAATCACTAAAATAATCTATTAGAAGATAAAAGTATCTGTTGGAACAATGGATAATCATATCAATATTTTCATCCTTTAGAAAAAAACTAAAGTTGTATCACCAAAATACAATTTTCAGTAACACTCTTAATATGCATGCTTGCTTGATTGATAGAAATAAACTAGAACTTGCCTTATTGCCTGTGAATGCTTCACAAAAACTTGTTTAGTGATTTTGAGGATTTTTTTTCCCTCTAAAATTAGCCAAGCAAGACAGTGGCCATAATAGTTCCATGAAGGGAAATGGACAAAATGATCTACATCAGCAATGGCTAAAAATGGTTCATGAAATTGGATATTGAATTAAAGTCATAGTAACTCACAACATAAACAACAGCAAGTATTTCTGATTGTGTCAAAATCCAGTCAGATGACAAATCAGTCATGAATAACGAGACTATCACCATTAGTACTACTCCAAAGAAGAATGAATATGCTGTCACAGATAGATTTGCAGGATTCTTTTTTAGTACCGGTGCCTGAAAATAATTAATGAAAATTAATTAAACTTGCTAATGATATCAACAGTTACTTAATGAATTAAAAAAAATCTTTTAATGGAATGTTGTTTTCGATTTTAGAAAAGTACCTTTTAAAAAATCAGAAATCACTACCGAAGATATTACTGGGTTGAGTCACGACCAGGTCTCTCTCTTTAAGACGTTTCACACTACCCGAGTTTGTGCAAGGTAGACTAAACAGCCCAGTTCACCTGTTCGATTACGTACTGCACTGTAAGTAATCGTTCGAGAATTTACACCCTCAATATGGTATTAAACCACTCTGTATGGTACGAAGACCACTCGAAACCGAAGGGACAGAAAGGAGTAGAAAAGGAAGAAGGACTCGTCAACACAAGTCGAAGGAGGGAGAAGAGAGGAAAAGCACAGGAAACATCAACTGTGAATTTCGGGGTGAGGAATAAGTGAGGCCGAACTCTCCTTTTATAGGGAGAGTTCGTAACAAATCCGGCGTGATTTTTGGGTCAACGAGTGGATATATCCGGAAAGACTTCCGGATATTCTGTTGGATCGGATCGGAATGGAGCTTATCCTTATCCGTAGAGCGCTTTCAGATAATTATTAAATTAACAAAAACTTAATTTAACATTTTCAGGTGACAAAAAATATATTCATTTTTGACCCGGACCCGGACCCAAGCCCAGCCCGGCCGGCGGCGGCGTCGCGCGTGTGATATATATATATATATATATATATATTTTCGTAAGCGCTCACCCGTTCGCAAAAGTGGGTACCCCAAGGGCACACCCTTGGAGGTCACACCCCACTTATATAAACACTACTAGTGGGTATGTCCTATCCAATGTGGGACATTTTTCAATTCATACCAACACTAGTTCTTTCCTAAGAGACATGTGTTTATTCTTTCCAACTTCCACTCAAATTCACTAGTGTTCCAACAATCCCCCACTTGAATTTAAAAATGGTTTCGAGAAATAACGCCAAAGACGTCTCCGTAAGGTTGCTAGTAAACAAAGGTGTCGCCTACAACTTGAACCTTTGCATAGCGGATACTATTCCGATTTAACAAGAGTTGCCTACCGCATTGAACTCTATCTCAGACAGAACCCACACACAAACCTTTTCATAAGGTGTATTCTAAAGCCCATGCGTTTATGGCCCTGCACGTCTATCCCAGTTTTAACGAACGCTCTAGGAATTCTGCCTCGAAATTCCATAGGAACCGGCCTCAGTTCCACATCCGTATAGGTGAGTCTATCAAGGGTACTCAGCGTCTGTGTAAGATATGAGCTTGTCGATGGAGGAAGGAGACAGGTGGAGGCCGAATTCAATAGTACCATGAATGTAACGAATGATCCGTTTTAAGGCAGACATATGTTGTGTTTTTGGATCGTGCATAAAGAGGCACACTTGTTGAACTGCATATGAGATATCTGGTCTTGTAAATGTCAAGTATTGTAATGCACCTGCAAGACTACGATATTCTGTTGGATCACAATAGGGATTACCTGAGGATCCGCTTAGTTTGGATTTGGTATCCACTGGTGTTGGGGATGGCTTACATAAGGACATTCCTGCACGTTCAATAATTTCTTCTGCATATTTCTTCTGAGACAGAAAAATCCCTCCAGAGTGACGAGTAATAGAGATGCCTAGAAAATAACTCAGAGGACCAAGATCCTTCATTGCAAATTCAGAACTCAGCTTGGACATGATATTCTCACGAAGAGAGTCGGATGAGGCAGTGAGGATAATGTCATCTACATAGAGAAGAATGTACGCCATGTCATTGCCATTATGATAAATAAATAATGAGTGATCAGAAATGGTGTGAGAGAATCCCATCGTAGCGACATAATCAGTGAACCGCTGATACCAGGCGCGCGGTGCTTGTTTAAGTCCATAGAGAGATTTCTTGAGCAAACACACATGGTCCGGGAATTTAGGATGACGGAAGCCTGGAGGTTGGTGCATGTACACAGTTTCATCAAGATTGCCGTGCAAGAAGGCATTTTTGACATCTAATTGATGAAGGCACCATGATTTTGACAAGGCAACACTGAGCACTGTGCGAATAGTAGCCGGTTTGACCACGGGGCTGAAGGTTTCACCACAATCGACGCCTGTTTGTTGGTTCGCTCCATTACCTACAAGACGAGCTTTGTACCGCTCGAATGATCCATCTGAATTCTTTTTATGCCTGAAAATCCACAAACTTCGAATAACATTAGCATTAGACGGACGAGGAACTAAGTCCCACGTCTTATTTACAATAAGAGCATCATATTCATCTTTCATGGCCATTTTCCAATTTCGGTCATGCAATGCATCTATAGGGTTTGTAGGTAAGGGAGAGATTGAATCTTGGGAGGAGGTATGTAGGTTAAAAAGCTTGCGAGGTTTAACGATACCATGTTGGGCTCGGGTAGTCATCTGAGGTGAGCGTTGTGGTAATATTGGTGAAGGCGGGGGAGTGGGCGTCAATGTAGTATCCGAGGTGTGTTTTTGGTCTTGAGTTGAGGGAGAAGAAGATATAGATGTGGAGGAAGAGATTGGTGAGGAGGGTTGGCTCGGAGGGGGCGAAGATGATGTCGGGTTTGAGGTTGAGGTTGGTGCTTGTGAGGTGGTGGACTTAAGATTCGTTGGGGTTGAAGTGTTTGGTGTAGGGGTGTCGTAGGAGTAGGAAGGAAGAAAAGGGGTGGAGTCATTATCTAAGAAAATATAGTCAACCGTTTTAGGAGCATTTAAGGTAGAAAAAGGAAATGTATTTTCTTCAAATATGACATGCCTAGAAATAAATATCCTACGACTGGACAAATCATAACATTTATATCCTCTATGATTAGGTGGATAGCCGAAGAATACACATGGAGTTGACCGAGGTTGTAATTTATTTCTAGAGGTTGAGGGAATTAGAGGATAGCATAGACACCCGAAGACTCGAAGATGGGAATAAGAAGGATCTTTTTGGTAGAGTATCTTAGTGGGTGAATTAAGGGAAAGCTTTTTGGTTGGAAGGATGTTATGTAAGTATGTGGCCATTTGCAAGGCATGGTGCCAAAAGGATGGTGGGATAGAGGCATGTGCTAAAAGGGTGCGGACGATGTTATTTATAGTACGAATTTTTCTTTCGGCTTTTCCATTTTGAGGGGAAGTATGAGGGCATGAAAACCTAAATGACATGCCATTTAATTCACAAAATTTTTTAAAGAGAGCATTGTCATATTCTTTCCCATTATCACATTGAAAACATTTGATTTCTCGTTCGAATTGGGTTTTAATGTGAGCATGAAATTGGAGAAACATAGAATGAACTTGAGATTTATTTTGTACTGGAAAAGTCCACAGAAAATCCGTGAAATCATCTAAAAATAACACATAATAACGATGTCCTCCTGAACTAAGAACAAGAGATGTCCAAACATCGCTATGCACAATATCAAAAGGCATTAAAGTATGAGACAAAGAATTAGAAAAGGGCAATTTTATTTGTTTCCCAAGTGGACAAGAATAAATTGTTTCCTAAGGTACAATAGTAGCGTAGGCATTAGTAGCGTAGGCTGGGCAATAGTAGCGCTGTTGGCTCACAAATTCGTCACAGCCGGAACAAAGGTAGATGGTGGCTGGGCTGAAGTGTAAGGTCCGGTGGTAAGTGGGTAGAGGTCGCCGGAACTGTTACATCTCATTAAAGGCATTCCCGTCTGAAAATCCTTCACAGAGAAACCAAAGGGGTCAAATTCAACGGAAACATCATTATCAATGGTAAATTTTCTAACAAAGACAAGATTTTTTATCAATTTAGGGGCATGTAAAACATTTTGTAAATTGAAAGAGTATGGAGAGGTAGGTAATGATGCATGTCCATAACCGATAACCGGAATATTATGACCACTACCGACAGTAATATTGTTGCTCGTATTGAAATAAGACATAAGATTACCTCTATTCGCCGTCATATGCGATGTAGCCCCGGTGTCCATATACCATTGATCATCTGAAGGAGAAATAGAGAAGGTATGCATAGCAGCTTGAATATCTGTTGGAGCATATGAAGAGGATCCCTGATGACTAGCCCGGTACGGTGAAGTGCTTGCTATATGAGCCTGATGAGTTGGCTTTTGACCAAGAATACCAGCTTGCTTGTTCGAGTTTCCTGTTGTAGGGTACGGACACGGCGGAGTGGACCAAGGTTGCTGCCATGGTGGAAAATTCCACTACTGATTCTGGTTATGATATGGTGGATAAGTCCATTGGTGTTGTTGATGTTGGTATAATGGTAAAGTCCATGGTGGCTGTTGAGAGCGACCGCCACCCCGTCCGCTATTTCGTCCTCTTCCACGGTGGCCGCGACCATTGCCTCCTCTCCCACGATTGCTGTTACCTCCGCCACGATTAGTACGGTTGAAAGAGGTGGCAGATGGGCCATCCGTATGTGATGCGATAAAGCTAGCATTGTCAGGTGTGGTGGCTGCCTTCTTCACTCTGGTTGTTTCTTCTAAGATGATCATAGAGCGTGCTTTGTAAAATGGTGGGAGTGTCGCTGTGACGAATTTGTGAGCCAACAGTAGCGTAGGCATCAGTCAGTCCTGAGATGAGTTGGAGAACCAAACGTTCATTTGAAACAGGAGCCCCAACATTAGAGAGTTGGTCGGAGAGGGATTTGAGATGTTGACAGTAGGAGGATGCATCGGAGAACTGTTCCATATGAGTGCATGAAAACTCTTGCTCAAGGTAAAGAGCCCTAGAATTTTTGTTGTCATAGAATATGTCAAACAACCTATTCCAAGCAAGTTGCGCTGTTGAGTCATGTTCAATGATGGTATTGAGAAGGTCATTAGAAATTGTGCCGTATATCCATTGTAACACGACGGCGTCGAGGCGAAGCCAGAGTTCAAGATCAGTGTCTTTGAGTGAGGGAGTCACAGGTGTTGTAGGTGGGATTATATGGTCGATCACTTGATAGACACAAGCATGAATTTTGAACAATTCGGACCATGTATTATACTGCCCTTTTTCAATACTCAATGTGATTTTGATGAAGTTTGTGATATTGGGCACAGTTAAGGCAGGATGAATAGGAGTGGGTGTGGGAGGAGTGGGATTTTGGGATTAGACAGTTGAATTACGGTTGCTGGAGTGGGTGGGAGAATCAGTGTTACTTTCGTCAGCCATGGGAGAAGGGAGGAGGTGTGATGTAATCAAGACAAGTGGACAAAACAATGTTTCAAAGAGGGATACCTAAGGGGAATCAGCCACGTAATGTTTCAAAAGCTGTTATATGAAAGTTTGAACAATGGGAAGCAACTAGGACCAAGAAATAACAAGAGATAAGGATGCAATCGCAAGGTAGAAAACAAAAATTGCAAATCGCAAATCACCGATACCGTAATCGCAAAAAGGTAGTGAGGAAGCAAAGACGGATTTCGTAAAAAAAACTAAACTCACAAATTAGAAAGGGATGCAGAAGTTATGTTTAAAGAGGGAGGAGGCGCTAGGGTTTAGAGATCGGTACCTAAGCTTACTAATACCATGATAGAAGGAGAAGTATGATAGAGGGATAAATATTGGCCGTGCCTTTTTCATTGATATGGGTGCTATATATATAGATCATGTGTGTCTCTTATGATTCTCAATAACTAATGAATATCCCTAATAATTCTCAACAAACTAATGAGTAATTATTTATAATAAACTCTAATAATATTCTTTCTATATTTACATAGTCTAACATTGACTAGTTTTTCGATGACACTAGTTAACATTTATCATTAAATAAACAATTTTAATATGATAGTATTAATATATTTCATTTGTTGAGGAGTATTAACAATGTAACACATTCTTTTTTTTTATTAAAATTTATTATTGTCTCGTCAAATCATATGAGCTTCATGTAAATTTAGTTTGACTCATGTGAATTTCTACTGATGGAAGAAAGTATATTGCAAAGTATGTGTTAACTTTGTTCTCCCTTTGCCCTTGTAACCAAAAAAATTCCTTTCATTTATTTTTGTCAGCTTTAATTGTACTTTTAATCCATTATTTTATCATGTTTGCGACTAATTTTTGGTCTAAGTTGGTTTTCATTGGGCTCGATCTCTATTTTTCCACTCTGGTATGTTTAATGCATGTCATTTAAAAACGTGTTCATCACCATTTTTTGGATAAAAATACAGATTGGTTGGGATAAACATTTCGTAACGAAAATGGATAGATAAGTATTCATGTATAGGAATTTGTATTATACTTTTCAATACCACTAATTTATTAATAATGTACACCGTCAGAAAAAGTAATTAATAATCGATATATATCTGTCAGTTCAATAATTGATAATTAGGCACTTTTAAGTTTTAGTTCATTTGGCAAGCAACGACCACGTCACAAAGTCAAATGCCTGACACAGATAAGATGAGACTTTTTTTGTGAACCCAGAAAGTTGATCAAAATCAAACCACCTAAGTCCAAATTAAAGCTCAAAAACAAAACAATATCTGTTACAACAAACCAAACATACTGTTTTGGTTGGGACTTGGGAGCTGCAGATAGATAGTTGTGATCTGTTATGACAATGGGAGGTGACACGTGGAAGGCTCATCTGGGCATGGCTTTGGTGCTGTTACTATATGGTGGTTACCATGTTATTACTAAAGTGGCCCTTAATGTTGGAGTCAACCAACTTGTATTCTGCTTCTATAGGGATCTCCTTGCTCTCTTCATTATTTCTCCCATTGCTTTCTTCAAAGAGAGGCAAGCCATCCTCTTTTAGTTCTTTCCTTTTCTCTCTATGTTTCCGTTCTTTTTTTCAATAGTAATTTTACCAAATTAATGTATTTACTACCATTACGGTAAATTTTAAGTAGTCGATTTGTTACATTTGACCATTTCACACTTCACATTCACATGTACTCCCTGTGGTCCTATATATAATAAAATTTTCAAAAAAATTTTGGTCTTATTTATAAGAAAATGTTCCAATTTTTAAAGTGTAGTTATTGTTTAAAAGATTTTTCTACCCTTAATTTAATATTTGTCTTTTAAATATTTGTGAATGTATTTAATGCTTCACAATTTTTTATGAAGGTATAGTTGTAAAAATATTTAAAAAGTTATATTAATTAATGATTGTATTGATTTTGATGTTTTTTTGTTTTTCTTCTTATACTAAGGACCGGAGGGAGTATTAAAGAAAGATGATAAATGGAAGAAAGAGAAGGGTGATTTTACACAAATACTCATATTAACAATATGGGTATTTTTACTAGGAGAATGTTAATAAAATATAAGTTTGCATCAAAAAATGGTATAATTATTGTTAAGATAAAAGTAAAAACTTGTATTTACAAGATAATGTTTCTATCAAGGGATTTCTTAATCAATACTCATAAGACACTTGTTAGCAAGACCATTTCATTATAATAAAAGCAAGGGGAGAATAATAACTTGTGAGTGAATTATGCACATGACATTAATTATAAAGTATTAATGGAAAATAAACAATTAAAGTTACATAGGAAACTAAAATTTGGGACAATTTTTTTATTTGCAAATGTGACACATAAAGTGGAATTAGACTACATGTTTGATATTAGGATGGGTTTGTCCAACATTGAAATGACATTTGTTTTGGAATAATTTTTTTATACATATGTCATTCATTATGGGATGGAGGAATTATTACATAAAATTTCACATTTTGTTTACTAAACCCTCCGGTTACTATTATAAACAAAAATTCACATTTAGATTTATTCAATAAATGATGTATGTGGTCTAAATTCACATTATAAGCAAAGACCACATACATCATTAATTGAATGAATATTAAATGTAAATTTTTGCGTATAATAGTGACCGGAGGGTGTAAGTGGCTATTGATCCCTATATAATATATCAAACAAAGTTATTATGTTGTAATTTAACTAAGCTACACACTCAAAATTCAGAATTGGGATTTCACCTTGAAATGTTTTTAGCTTATTAGACAACAAAAACAACAACAATCAAAGTCTTTTCTTAGTGGTTACATGCATTAAATTATGCTACAATTGTTCTATAACGAATCACATCTAATGACAGATCATTTTTAACACCAGTTTTTTCTTAATGACTGTGACTGCAGGCAGACAAGGCCACCCATTACTAAGAAACTATTGATGTCATTTTTCTTTCTTGGATTAACTGGGTAAGGAAGGTCCTTGCAAGTTGCAATAGCATCTTATTTCCTTTTTTTTTTTCTTATACTAATGGCATGCTAGTGATACATTTTTGTTGTTGATTTATGATCAGGATATTTGGCAACCAGCTGTTGTTTCTTATTGGTTTAAGTTATACTAATCCAACTTATGCCGCTGCCTTACAGCCGGCTATTCCTGTCTTTACCTTTCTCTTTACTGTAATCATCGGGTAATTAAGCTCAAATAAGTCGATGCAAATAGCTTCAAAGTAATGACATGGCTTAATAAACTTATTATGTATGCAGTGTAGAAAGAGTGAACTTGAAGAGTTCTGAAGGTCTGGCAAAGGTTGGAGGAACTCTTATATGTGTCTCGGGTGCTGTACTGATGGTTTTGTATCGCGGTCCATCGTTGATAGGATATACTGAACTGGTCGTTATACCACAGAATGACATAAGTGTCGGTGGTCAGCCTGAGCCTTCTGGATGGTTGATCAGTGATTTAAAGGATCTTGGATTAGATAATTTTGAACTTGGAGTTGTGTTCTTGATAGGGAACACTATGTGCATGGCTGCTTTCCTAACCATTCTGGTATCTACCTTTTTGTTATATCAATTCAATGAAAATTTTAATTCATTAAGTGACCCCTTTTGATAATACTTCTTATCAGGAATGATCATTTCCACATAAATTCCAATGGTTTAGAATTTGATCAAGTTCTTATTTAATGGCTTCTCATTGAGCCTTCTTAGCATAGTTATCAGTATTTTATGATACAAGTGTGTCATATCTCGATTTGATGCTAATTTGAACTCAATCGAAACAAATCTCTGGTTATTTGGACATGAATCTCATCTCAAATCCCAATACACTATGATGAATCTCGATTAATTCTAATGAATCACTATCTAACCTTAGTGTAGTAAACCACTTGTTTTTGTCAACTTTGTATAACCAACATCATTTGATATATGGCTTGAATCTTTAAATAGCAATGCATCTTACGGTTCATAATAAGATTTGGTTCATGGCTCGGATGAAAAAAGGGCTTCAAATTCAAAATTTGAATCTCTATTTGATAGCCATGCTTCTCATAGGTCTTCCTTTGTGATCTCTTTGGTTTTTCTATTTGTGATATCATCAGCAAGTTTAATTTCTTTCCATCGACTATTTTCAGGCGCCTGTATTAAAAAAGTATCCTGCAAATCTATCTGTAACAGCATACTCATTCTTCTCTGGAGTTGTACTGATGGCGGTAGTCTCGTTATTCATGACTGATTTATCAAGTGACTGGATTTTGACACAATCAGAAATACTTGCTGTTGTTTATGCTGTGAGTCACTATGATTTTAAATCAATCTCCAATATCTTGAACCCTTATTAGCGATTGCTGTTGTAGATTATTTGATGCATTTCATTTCATGGAACTATTTTTGCCACTGTCTTGCTTGGCTAGTTTTAGATGGAAAAAAAAATCCTCAAAATCACTAAACAAGTTCCTGCAAAACATTCGCAGGTTATAAGGCATGTTCGAGTTTACTTCTATCAATTATCACATAGCATTAAGAAAAGTAGATAGTATATTTAATACATCTGTTGTGCCTAGATGTTTCTAAAATACCATTCTGTCGGGAAGTGTTCAACTCTGACATCTCATCTTCTAAGAAATTTAATAGTATCAATTAGGATATACTCTCTAGTAATTTGAAATGAGATTTATATTTAGTGACAATTTCCCCCCAAAAGGGACTTATATTTAAGGACAAAGGTAGATAGATTATTTTGGTGGATTTTTAACATGTGGATTGTGACATATTTTCCTTATTTGTTTAGGGAACTATTGCATCTGCCTTTAACTACGCAGTCATTAGTTGGTGCAACAAGATATTGGGGCCAGCTTTAGTTTCCCTTTACAATCCACTTCAACCTGGATTTTCTGCCCTATTCTCTCAGATTTTTCTTGGAAGTCCAATTTACTTGGGAAGGTATAGCTCCTTTTAGTTCCAGTTGTTGATTCATTCTTTCTATTCTAACTTGACTATATAGCTACAGACTTTCTCACCAAGTTGAAACAAATTGTGCTAGATAAAACTTAATAAGATGTCTTATTAGGGACGGCCCAATAATTTTTAATAGTAAGTGAGACCTAAAACAAGCTGAAAAGTTTTAATATATGTGGTCTTTTTCTCTTGCATATGAGGCCTTTTTGTTTATAAAATCTAATGAAAAACATTTTTTGGTTGGTGGGCCTAAAGCGAGGGCTTTTGTAGCCTTACCATTTGGTCGGCCTTGTGTCTTATTTAGTTAAACATAATGAAGTTCTTCCTCTTTCTATAGCACGCATTCTGAAATTGTGTTATCAAGAAATTTCTTATTGTACTCATTTTTATAATCCATGTGACAACAGTATCATAGGGGGATCTTTGATCATAGCTGGTCTTTACATTGTTACCTGGGCATCCTATAAAGAAAGACAGGGAATTGTTGAAAATACTTCCCATGGCTCTTGGGTCTCTGAACCACTTATTCATGAAAAAAGTGCACACCAAAGAGGTCATACATTTTCGGGGTCCTCCAACACATCATCAAACACAAAAATCATATGATTAATAAAGGACAGCCTAGTGTACGAGGCTTCCAGCAAGTGGAGTCTGGAAAGAGTAAATATACACAGCCTTACCTCAGTGGGAAATTGTTTTCAGGATTTGAATGTGTGACTTCCAAATCACAAGACACCAAATTTCTGATTGTGCAAAGACTAGCCCTCTAACTCAAAATATAAAGACATTGTAAACATTGGTTTTGACAGTGTGATTCTTTAACTGGTAAATCTGTTTCACAAAGTCTGTGATAATGTTCTTTAGTACAAACTATGTCTGTTAATTGTTAAATGCAAAGTTATTTGTTCTTTTTTTTGAGGTTATTACTAAATGCAATGTAACGTACAAGAATCAACTTGCTTCTTCATCATAATGTGTAGCTCTGTTTGCATTTCAAACATTTTTTCTCTGGTGTTACCATTTTATTTTTCTCATTCAGTTCAATTTTGTCCAAAACAAATGTGTGAACTTAAGAAAATTTATGCAGGCATTGCTTAATAAGGCATCGTCTTGACTTTCTTGGTACTAGGTGCAAGACCATCATCTAAATTTGAACTGAATGAGTTAGCAGAAACATTGGTAGGGCGTCCATATCTGAATTTGGTAACTTGTCTGCCAAACTAGAGAAGATGATGAATTATGGAAAGACAAAGATCGTGATTACTGTTAATGATGTATTTTTTTGACTCTATATAAAATCCTAATGGTGATAGCTTTGCTATTATCCTGTAGGTTTAGAATGCACGACAAGGATATCGAAGATCTCAGAAAAGTTATAAGAATAGAAATGCACATCAGATAAAAATAATACAATGTGATCAATATGTTTACTGGCATATAAATGATGACTACTCTAACTTCTTAAAATATATATTCTACTCAAATTCAGATGGCATCACAATTTTGAAGATTTTTCACATTAGTTTGCTCATTAACAGTACGTACAAACAAACAAATATATCTTCATTAGTAATTAGTTAAGGTCATTGGTGTTACTTCAACTGAGATGATGTTTTCTGACATTTGCTTATGTGCAATCTGAGTGTATAGATAACTTGACCTGAGTGTTAGAGAAGTTAAGATGACTATTTCTTACCCAATACATTAGTCATATTATTGTCAATGGCCAATTAAACTTATGAAATTCAGCTAACATGCTCAATTAGACCTCCAAAAAAGAAATTTCAGACTGGAAAGAAAAAATATCTTTGAAATTTAACAGGTCCAATTTGAGCTAGAAATTTTAGAATAACCCAGAACCTATATTTAGCAAAGTCTAGCTTTTGAGGTTCATAGTAGTTTCAACTCTTATAATTCCAGAAAATATTATGAAAATAAGTTGAAGAAGATTTTTTTTTATTAGTATAATGTTTAGAAAGCTTATGAAAATAAGTTGGAAGATATAATATTCTAATCACTATTGCAATTTTGGTTTTTAATAGCGCAACTTTAATAGCGTTTCTACATAAATGCTATTAAAAAGGCAACACGCATGGATTAGATAGCGCTAAGGATTGCAAAGCGGGTCGGGGCTGTCCCGTTTAGGCTTGCCCCGTCTAAGTCCGCTTAAAATGGAACGAGACTAGCCGAGTCAAATTAGGTAACGAGTTCAAAATCTCACCCCATCCCGTATAGTGGCAGACAGACGAGTTGGCGGGCCAGCCCGCTAAACAAAAAACTTTTTTTTTGAGAGAAACAAAAAAAACAATTTTTTTAAATGCATTTTTTTACAGCTTAATTGTTACAAAAAAAACTATGTTGCTTTTATCTATAAAAGAATAGACAACAAATAAATTTGTGGTAAAAACAAGATAATTAACAAATCGTCAAACTTATCACAAAAAAAAAACAGTGTCAAACTCAACTTAATAGCAACATAAGGAAATCCGCCAACATAAAACAACAACCAAAATAAATCCAATAACCAAAATAAATCCAAAAGGATAAAATAAGTCTAAAAAATAAAAGAAAAACGAGTTAAGCGGGCCGCTCCGCCCCGTGCTCGCCCAGTTTTTTCAACGAGTTAAACGGGACGAGTCAACTATAAGAAACGAGTTCAAAACTCCGACTCAACCCACCAAAAATAGCAGGGTAAACGGGCCGGCCTGACGGGTTGGACTCGTTTTTCGACCATATAGTGCTTTTAGAAAAACGTTATTATTTTAGAACGGTATTACTAGAGGGGGTATTGATAGCGTTTTTATACAAACTTTATGTTTGGGCTTTATCAAAATATTAGTAAAAAAAAAAAAACCGAAAAGCAAAAACCCCTCTCTTGAACCTCCTTCTTCTCCATCGAAAACCTCTTCCCCTCCATCGAACCTCCTTCTTCTCCGCCGCGTCGTTGTTCTTCTCCACCACCACGCCGCGCGCCGTCTCCAAACCGCACGCATATATCCCTCTCTTCCTTCTCTCACACTCCAACACGCTTCTCTCACCTCCATCACTCACTCCTTCTCCATCACTCACCAAACTCCTTCTTCTCCATCACTCGCTCACTCAGTCCCGAACTGTCTTTGCTCTCTCACCGTCTCCGGCGCCAATTCTTACTCCGGTACGTGACCCATACTCCGGCTTTTGTTTTTTGTTTGTAGCTTCTGCTTATAGCTTTTCGATTTATGGGTCTTTGTTAATTTTCATGCGTGTTCAATTTCTTATTGCTTATAGCTTGTGCTTATAGATTTAACTTATAACTTGTGCTTATAGATTTTGGTTTTTGACATAAACTTCTGCTTATAGATTTTCTTATTGCTTATGCTTATGGGGTTTGCTTATAGATTCTGCTTATAGATTTTGTTTCTAATTGTTTATAGCTGCTGCTTATAGCTTCTGCTTATAGATTTTGTTTTTTGCTTATACATATGTATGTGTACCAGAAACCAGATTGTTCCCATTCATCTGTACAAATCTTCATCGTTCCTTCAATTAATCAACCCAAACCTCATTCATTCATCAACCCAAAGACAAGGAGCATTAGTTGATTGATCGATTGGAACTAAAGACAAGGAGCATCCGTCGTCGCCGCCTCTGCCGTTGTCTCTGTTTGTCCTTCAAGAACGGTAAGAAATCTTTCCTATTTCATAGAGTTTTATGAAATAGAGTTTTAAGGCTGTATATGTTTTACCAACTTGTCTCTGTTTCTCTGTTTATCTCTGTGTATTCAATAGTATACAATAACTGAACTAATTGTATTACTTTCAATTTTAAACACTTTTGAGAGTATGACTTATTCTTTAATATTTTTAAAATACCATTTACATTGTCAGTTTTACGGTTAAGCTATGAATTTTCCTTTTTTTTTTCTTCTATACCACAGTTATGTGAAGAACTCTAGTAAAGTTGACACTTGCTAAGGACCAAAACTGAGACAACACTCAGGGTGTATTAGAAGAGAAAGTAGAGTATTGTTGCTATATAGTTATTAATAGAGACCACAACAATTTGAAGTCTCTTTGTTGAGTGTCAAATTTGTTTCAAACATTTACTATTATCACGACAGTGGACCATAAAATTTGATCACTTATGGCAGCTACAATAATTATGGTGCTCAATCTCTAAATTTTCCATATGGTAATTTAGGCCACAATTTGTAATGTAGTACATAGCTAGTTAGTGTGAGTCAATTCGTAAGGTACAATTTGGTTCATCTTGAATTTCACCACTCCTTGTTTTAACTCGAGCTTCTTTGAAGTTTTGATGAGAAGCTTTTTCATGCTTTTTCATGTTTGACAAGCTTTAGAAATGATGGATTCTACAATTTGACAAGCTTTTTCATGCTAAGGCTGCTCCTTAAACACCTTTTGCTCTCTGTCGTACAGGCCCCAATTCTGCCTTAGTCAAAACAGTGAAGTTCCTTGTAATAAATATGACTAATCAACAATGTTTTACAAATCACTCGTTCTTTGTATGGCATTTTAGTCTTTATTACCCTTAGTAACATGCCTCTGCCTACTAAAAGTAGTTCTGGTTTTTGCTCAGCTTGGTGTTTAAGTAAGGTACATCACCTACTCCTACATCATTAATTACTGAATATCATTGTCAATTAGAAATGATCTTTTGAGATTTATGGTGTATCCTCTTGAACAAAAATTCAAAATTTAATGATGGGAAGTGATAAACCTCTCAGTCTCATGATAGGATATATATTCTCTTATGGTGTATTTTCTATTACAAAGTGAGCTTTATTTATAGGAAAATACAATAATATAAACCATAGTAGTCAATAGCGGCGCTATAGCGGCCGGCGCTATAGCGGTCGAGCGTAGCGTAGCAGCGACGAACCGCTACGCTAATCGTCGTAGCGGAGCGGAATCAAATAGCGGCCGCTTCAGCCGCTATTTGATTTTAGTAGGAAATTTCCAAATTGACCCTATGTTTAAAACCTTTTTAGGGCATTTTGGGGATTTTGTAAACCCTAACATTTTTTGTAAACCCTAACTCTCTTCTCACACAATCTCTTCCACTGTTCTCACACATCTCACAAAATCTCTTCCTCTCTTCCACTGTTCAGGTTCATTTTGTTCTCTTCCTCTGTTATCTTTTCCTATGTTCCTATGTTCTTTATTTGTTCCTCGTCTTTATTTTGATGGTTTCTCTATTCTTTTTTTTTTCTGCCTCGGTAATTTTTTTTTTCTTCCTCTGTTGTATCGTTTTTATGTTCTTTTTTTCTTCCTCTGTTTTGTTTTGTTTTATGATTTTGTATTTGTTCCATTGTTTTTTGGTGTTTTGATTTATGAATGTTTCATGAGATTTGAGTGTTATATTTAATGTTATAATAAATAAAAGTTTTTTTTTTTTGTTGAGAAATATATAGGTTTGTTTATACTTTATAGTATTATTCATGTAATTTGTCCAAAAAATAATCAAATATCGGTGACCGCTATATGCTATCCCGCTATCCCACTTTTGGGGTTGGCCGCTACGCGCTATCTGCGATTGACTACTATGATATAAACCAATTGTATGGTTCAATAAACAGTAGACATCCATCCACTCATATTTTCCTGTATTAACAGAAAATTTCGGTAGTAATTTGTTGATTCTCATTACTGTGATTCCGCAACTTCGATTACTTCATCTTCTAAAAAGCGTGTAATTTTTAACAGGTAGTAGAATGTCTTGCACCACCTTCAATGTTGCAACTTCTCTGAGTCTTCATGGATTATCTAAGCCACTTGGGTTCAGAAACCACTGTAGCTTTCACAAATCTTCTACCCACTTGTTAAAAACCTTTAATTTAAGCTTCATTGATCATAGCTTTAGTTGCTATAATACACGCTCGCACTCATTCGGAAGTGCTTTCAAATGTGTTGCTCAGAGTTCAGAGTCATCAGCTTCTGTTGGTGTTGAAACAAACAACAATTCTAGTAAGCATTCCAGTTACTCAATCTTTTAATTCCCTTTGTATTTGCATTGTTGTAAATGATATAATTTTATCTGTTTTTTGTTATGAATTTAGAGTGAAAAAGATTGTGCTTATGTTTGGTTCCACGTTTGGAGCATTCTGGAGGTGTAGAATTGATTTTAACATTGATTTTGCCTCCAGAATTGATTCTAACTTGAACCTAGGATATGTAGCTTTTGAGTCTAAACTTGATTTACACACTGAAATTTATTATTCAACCCACTTGTACAAAAATGTATTCAAGTATAAATCACTTTATATTCAACTCACTTTTAAGTAAAATTAATTTTACAAAATCAATCCATTCGAAATCAATTTTTTGTCACCACAGAACCAAGCATGCATGTGATGTTATATATGAATGTGATACTAACTTTATTGCATATACTGTTTTTTGTTTTGTTTTTCATTTTGCTTATTCGTAAGAAGAAAGGGTGGCTGTTCTGGTTATTGGTGGAGGAGGACGTGAACATGCACTTTGCCATGCGTTGCAACGATCACCGTCCTGTGATACTGTATTCTGTGCTCCTGGCAATGCGGGAATTGCCAGCTCAGGAAATGCGACTTGCATCTCAGACCTTGATGTTTATGATGGTGCAGCTGTAGAGTCATTTTGTCGGAAATGGAGGGTGGGGCTAGTTGTTGTGGGACCTGAAGCCCCACTTGTTGCAGGTCTATCAAATTATTTAGTTAAGGCTGGAATTCCGACTTTTGGTCCATCTGCAGAGGCTGCTGCTCTAGAAGGTTCTAAGAATTTCATGAAGCATCTGTGTGACAAGTACGATATTCCAACTGCTAAGGTCTGTCTTCTTGTTCTGAATTTCATCAAACATATCAATTATCAACCCCTGTTCTATTTGAATGATATTTTTATGTTTTTTTTATTTTTTCATGTATCGTATCTTATAACAAGCTCGTATGTTCTTTTCCCTTAATTTTGTTAAGTACTAGGACCATGTTTGGATAAACAACTTAGTTGAGTATTTATAGCACAAGAGTTTATCATATAATTTTTTATTTATAAACTATTTCTGTAACAAAAGCTAAAATAAAGTCAAATTGTTTACATATAAGCTATAAGTTGTTTTCGTAAGCCATCTTGGAGAGTTTATGAAAATAAGCTGAAACAGCTTACAGACATGTCATAAGTTGTTTCTATGAGCTCTCCCAAATAGTCTCACAAGTGATTATGTCAGTAGATAAGCTATGATAAGTCAATCCAAACAGGCCCTAAGAGGTTCAATTAAAACTGTCTAGTGTTGGTTTCTTGATATGCAATATTTGTAATGGTGGCAGAATTTTCTTAAGAGAGTTGTTTACTAGTCTTGTTGAATGGTGGCAATATTTGTAATAGCTTTATTAATCAGGTTGAATATAGTTTTGAGAAATGATGCATGTAACTAATGGGGTCATTATGTTTTGCCCTTATTTGTTCTCTTTATTCGATGTATATGGTGTTCTTCCATGTCCTTCCTGTTTGTCTATTTTGCTCCCAGGTTTTTGCCGTAGTGTTTACTTATAACGGACTTATTAGTGCAGTATAAAACGTTTACAGACCCATCCGCAGCAAGGCAATATATTCAAGAAGAAGGAGCACCGATTGTTATCAAAGCCGATGGACTGGCTGCTGGAAAAGGAGTTACCGTTGCCATGACACTTGAAGAAGCATATGAAGCAGTTGATTCAATGCTGGTGAAGGGTGATTTTGGTTCTGCAGGTTGTCGTGTCATTGTTGAGGAATTTCTAGAAGGAGAAGAAGCCTCATTTTTTGCATTGGTTGATGGAGAAAATGCAATTCCACTAGAATCAGCTCAGGACCATAAGAGAGTCGGTGATGGTGACACAGGGCCAAATACTGGTGGCATGGGTGCATACTCTCCCGCTCCTATTTTAACCAAGGAACTTCAATCTATAGTAATGGATTCTATTATCATGCCAACAGTAAAAGGAATGTCAGCAGAAGGTTGTAAGTTTGTTGGTGTTTTGTATGCTGGGCTTATGATTGAGAAAGAGTCTGGCATGCCTAAGTTAATTGAGTATAATGTGCGATTTGGTGATCCAGAGTGCCAGGTCAGTTAAGTCATGAAATGCAGTTTCTAACGTACTTAGTTATTACTTCATCCGTTAAAATTGAAATACACTGTTAAAGGCTGGAACTCAGAAGGCATTGATGACACAAATTGTATTAGGATTCTATAGTTATCATATATGCATGGAGCACAGTCGGTAGTTAAGATATGTTGGTGTGTCACAATCTCGCTTTATAATTCTTTTGCCCTTTGGTTCTTTTAAAAATGTTTTAAGTAACTTTGATGTCTATAATGCTTGTGATTGTTCACTTTTCTTTGTTTTGGTTTTCAAATCACATGTTTATGACAATTGATATTTCTGCTGTTAAACAAATTGATATCTGACACTTTCACAACTTTCATCTTATATTCTTTGACATGCTTATCTTGGATCATATTTGAGTAACATACAAGCACCAAACAATCTCATTGGTTTTATTAAAAACAAAAGAGGTGTAACCTTTGATAACAGATGATCACATTAACATTTTGTTTTTTGTTACTAAATTGAAGCTATTATAACTTATGCGTATTATTTTTCCTTTTGAAATTTTACACAGGTCTTGATGGTTCGGTTGGAGTCTGATTTGGTGCAAGTTCTGCTTGCTGCTTGCAGGGGAGAGTTGAGTGGTGTATCACTGGACTGGTCTCCTGGCTCTGCTATGGTTGTGGTAATGGCAAGTAAAGGATATCCTGGATCATATGAGAAGGGAACTATAATTGAAAACCTTGAAGAAGCCGAGCTTGTTGCTCCAGGTATCAAGATATTCCACGCTGGAACTGCTTTTGATTCTGAAGGAAGATTTATTGCAACTGGGGGCCGTGTTCTTGGGGTTACTGCAAAGGGAAATGATCTCGAAGAGGCATGTGATCGAGCTTATCAAGCTGTTGAGAATGTGAACTGGCCAGGGGGCTTCTATCGTCGGGATATTGGTTGGAGAGCCCTTCCTCAGAAACAACATGCGTCAAAGGTGTAAACTACTGTGACAAGGTTAGTAATAGGCATTGTTCAACAATCAATGACAGTGAATTGGATTACAAACCTAGAGCATCTCCAATATAAGTGAGGGTAATCCATAGTTGATGAATCTTTTAATTTATTTTTTGTGTAACAGAATTGATAGGAGAAATGATGATTAGATTGAGAGTGATACAGATTGATTTTAAACAAAAACTGTCTCACCTTGGTGATCTTTTATGCGTAGGTTATCTACGCCAACCCTGTTAAAGAGCAGAAAGATACCTAAAGAAGTTGACATTGAACTGAGTTTTTGTTCTATTCATTTATGCTACACTAGTCCTATTAAAGAGCAGAAAGACACCTATAGAAGTAACAATATGAGTATTAATTCTTTTCATATTATACGGATTTACATTAGTGAGATTTTTAAGAGTTGTTTCTTGACTTGGAAATGACATGGCATTTGGAAATGTACAAATAAAATATGAATTAATGAAGAGGTGGAGAAGGATTCTAATCATGCTTCCTCCGGCATTGAAAATGATTGGTGGAAGCAAGTAAAGGAAGGATAAATCTTCACTGAATATCGGAATCTCGGTCCTACGGAAGTTGGAACTTGGTCACCAGTAGCATCACCACTCCCAGACAACACTTGATTAATGGTGAAACATGTTTTTTTACAAGGAAAATTATTAGTGATTAATTTGTTAGTAGCACATGTTCAGTCTTAAACCCTCTACATAATATTCCTCCATTTTCCATTCCATGTGACTGAGTTACTTATTCAGAGACTTTCAACATAATATTACTATGGTGTTGTTTTTTGGATGACAAAATGAGTGAGTTACAAATAACAAAGCAATGCTAGCAGCATCATTTTAACACACTTTTTCTAACACCCACTCCCTGTTATAACTCTTTTCCACCACTCAACGGCAATATTTGAAAAAAAATTAATTAATTACTAATCTCTCTGTTTTAAAATGAGTGTTGTTTAAACACATGGGTCTTGTTAACGAGTGCCTCCGGGGCACTCTTTAAACATTAAAAAAGAAGAAATTATTTTATAAAAAAGTCAAATATTTCAATTTCCAATGCATTGATTACATAAATTTTCAAAAAAAGTTATTATTTAAAGGTCTTAAAGAGTGTCCGGGGACACTCGTTAACATTTCCCTAAACACATTAAGAAATACAATAATGTTGTCTATAGACATGACCTTTTTACTAAAATAGTCTTGCTAACTATTGGTGTATTTTCCATCATTATAAATTAAAGTAAAATGTGATACTTTGGAAGAAGTGTGCTGGTATTAATTAAGGGGTATTATTGGAAAAAAATTAATTAATGGTACATTTTAAAACAATTTTATTTTGTTAAAATGACACTCATTTTAAAACAGAGAGAGTACTTAATTTAATGGAAGTTCACGGACCAAAAATTTTCAATAACTCAACAATCTTTGCCCTCCACAACCTTATCTCAACATTTTATTATTTTCAAAATTATTTTGTCTTCTCTCCCCGTACAATGTTATGGAGAATAATATTGTTTTTAGGTGTTTTTTAATGCATTGAAATCGTAACTTAGCTACAGTGGCGGAACCAGGAATTTTACATAGTCTGGGCAAAATTTTAACCGCAAATTCACATTGTATATGGTCATATCTACTAACAGTATATAAATTTACTAACAATATATAAAAATCGAAGTCCAACAAAGTTTCATAATCATCTTTATTAAAACTCATGCTCTCCTTAATTTTATGTGCATAATTGTCATTTTAACGGTTTAAATATTTAACAGTTTTTTAAATATAAAATAAAAATTTATTTAATAGACATGTTACATTAATGTTGATATTTTCAAAATAGTAACCAATTTTCATCATATTGGATTTCTCATATATGTATATAAAAATTTGTTTATAAAGATATAAGTACATAAAATCTGCAATGGATGCGGTGCAAACATTGAACAGTCTTTTGCATATAAAATAATAAGTTGTTTAATAGAAACACAACATTAATTTTGATTTTGAAAATAGTCACGAGTTATCAAAATTTTATCATATCGACTTTCTCATGTATGTATATAAAAATTTGTTTATGCAGATATAAGTATATAAAATCTGCAACGGGTGCGGTGCAAATATTGAATAGTTTTTTGCATATAAAATAAAAAGCTATTTAATAGAAATATTATATTAATTTTGATTTTGAAAATAGTCATGAGTTTTCAAAATTTTATCATATCAATTTTCTCATATATCTACATAAAAAATTGTTTTCGCATATATAAGCAAATAAAATTCATAACAGAAGTGACTCAACTATTTAACAAATTTATGTATATACAAGAAAAAAATATTTAATAGAAACATTACATTAATACGCATAATTTTCATTTAATATCTATAAACATTCTACAATATTAACAATCTAATTAATTTTTATATAATTGTAGCAATCCTTAAAAAAATATATATAATTATCACAATGTTACGTGAACCGTACGTTTTCGCACGGGTCTTTTACTAGTTGAGAGAAGAAACGCGTATGCTTTCTTTTTTGCTGGCCGGTTGTTTTTTGGTGAGTGTATGAGGGAGAATGAATAAAATTATCTCAATTGTCCTTTTTTTTCTTCCAAGTGAGTTAATGGGTTATTGAGTTGGACCAAAATAAAAAAAAAATATGGGTTGAGCCCGGGCGGGACTGCTGGGGGTGCTGCCGCCCCTGCTTAGCTACGTAACTGTGTAAGATTATTAAGGAATCTTGAGTGCATGTAGGACAACCCCAATAAAAGAAAAGAAAAACAAATTAACGTGTCAAAGGTCTAAGGAACATGCACCAAATTTTCGTAAAAAAAAAAAAAAAAAAAAAGAACCTGCACCAAAGATGCTCTTAGGCATTTGGTTAAATGAACAAACCAATATAAAAATATCTTATTGCAAAGCTTTTCTTTTAATGGCAAAGTCTTTTTTGAAAACTCTTGGGATTAGAGTAATATTTATTTCTCGTTTGGATTTAAACTCAACCTCTAATTATTATCTTAACTCAAATCAATTAAACTATTCAACCTTCGTGTCATTTTAAAAAGATGTATTTTCTACTTTGTAAGAGTTCAATATTTATTATTTTCAATACAAAACTATTATAGATGTCACCTCAGATCATAGATGTATTAATTTTATCTAACTTACTAACATACTAATATTTGTCATTAGAAAAATAAAGTCATTTTAACTACTCATAGACTACTACATTAATTTATCTTCTAGAAAATTCGAGCTCCTCTAAAAAGTAATAATTCAAAGAGCTGTTTTTTTTTTGGTGTAATTCAAAGAGCTGTTTATTAAAGCCTTCTTATACCATTTAACATTTATTTAAGGAGTAATAATCAATTTGATCCCTCAATATGTAATAAGCATCCACAATAATCTTTTAATGTATCAAAATTTTAAAATAGTCTCTAATTGTACATTATGTTAATCAAAATAGTCTTTTACGTTAAAATGCTTCATTAATATTGACATATAAATCCTTCAATATACTTGCTTAGACCATACTCAATGGTAGGTCTTTCACCATAAACATTGGTACCTATTATTAAAAAATTATAAATGAGTGATGTGTACTCGTGAGACTCATTTAGGTATACCAAAATGAATTTATCTATTGTGGATACTCGTATAGTCATATCAGTCCATATAAGTATTTACTTACTGTCATATCAGTCCCTATATAAAAAGAGTTAATGTCAGCATTGAAAGACTATTTTAACGTTAACGACTTTTGACTAGCGAAGTACACAATCAAATATTATTTTGGAATTTCAACTTATTGAGTGATTATTGTGTCTACTTGTTAAATATTCAAGACCAAAATGTATGGTATCCCTTTGTTTAACTAAAAAAGATAATATGTTATGTCAAAAAAAAAAAACTAAAAAATAACATGATGTGTACTACAAACAATCTTTAATATTTTTTTTTTGTCAAAACTAGTAAAGACCCGTGCAAACACACGGGTCACGTAACATTGTGATAATTATATAAAAAATAATTAGATTGTTAATATTGTAGAATGTTTATAAATATTAAATGAAAATTATGAGTATTAATGTAATGTTTCTATTAAATATTTTTCTCTTATATATACAAAAATTTGTTAAATAGTTGAGTCACAACAGTTATAGATTTTATTTGCTTATATATGCGTTAACAAATTTTTATGTAGATATATGAGAAAGTTGATATGATATAATTTTGAAAATTCATGACTATTTTCAAAATATCAACATTAATGCAGTGTTTCTATTAATTAAATTTTTATTTTATATGCAAAACAATGTTCAGTATTTGCACCGCTGCCGTTGCAGATTTTAAATGTTTATATCTGCATAAACAAATTTTATATACATATATGAAAAAGTCAGTATGATAAAATTTTAGAAACTTGTGACTATTTTCAAAATATCAACATTAATGTAGTGTGTTTGCATCGCTGTCGCTGCAGAATTTGAATATTTATATCTGCAGAAACAAATTTTATATACATATATATGAGAAAATCAATATTATAAAATTTTAGAAACTCATGACTATTTTCAAAATATCAACATTAATGTAGTGTGTTTCCACCGATGCCGCTGCAGATTTTAAATGTTTATATCTGCAGAAACAAATTTTATATACATATATGAGAAAGTCAATATGATAAAATTTTAGAAACTCGTGACTATTTCAAAATATCAACATTAATGTAGTGTGCATATTAAATAAATTTTTATTTTATATTTAAAACACTGTTAAATATTTAAATCGCACTCTTTGAGAATTTTATATGCTTATATATGCAGAAGACATTTTTTATGTACCGATATGTGATAGTCGATATGATAAAATTTTGAAAACTCGTGATTATTTTTAAAATATCAACATTAATGAAGTGTTTCTATTAATCTACTACCAATATATAAAAATCGAAGTCCAGCAAAATTTCATAATCGTCCTTATTAAAACTCATGATCACCTTAATTTTACATGCATAATGATCATTTTGCAAAATTCAATTTATTTATTTTTTAAAAAATTAATTACAGATAATTGTCATCATATGTGTAACCAATTTATACGGATAACTATGAAACTAATTAATTAATTTTTTTTTTAAAAAATTGATTACGGATAATGATCCAGTGTAACAAATTTCAATGGGTAACTATGAAACTAATTTATTTGTTTTTTAAAATATTTATAACGGATAATTTTCATCTCAAGTGTAACAGGTTTTTTTTGTCAAAAAAAATTTGCAAAATTTCGTAATCGTCCTTGATTATATAATCGTCCAACAAACATTGAACGATGTTTTACATATAAAAAAATTAATAGAAACACTACATATGTTTATATATTGAAAATTATCACGAGTTTCCAATATTTTATAACATCGACTTTCTCAGATATGTATATAAAATTTGTTTCTGCAGATATAAATATTTAAAATCTGCAACGGGAATGGCGCAAACATTGAACATTGTTTTGCATATAACTTTTTTATGTACCGATATGTGATAGTCGATGTGAAAGTGATTATTTTCAAAATATTATCATATCGACTATCACATATCGGTACATAAAAAAATTATATGCAAAACACCGTTCAATGTTTGCACCATTTCCGTTGCAGATTTTAAATATTTATATCTGCAGAAACAAATTTTATATACATATATGAGAAAATCGATATTATAAAATATTGGAAACTCGTGATAATTTTCAATATATAAACATCAATGTAATGTTTCTATTAATTTTTTTATATGCAAAACATCGTTCAATGTTTGTTGGCCGATTATATAATCAAGGACGATTATGAAATTTTGCAAAATTTTTTTAACAAAAAAAACTTGTTACACTTGTGATGACCATTATCTGTAATAAATATTTTAAAAAACAAATAAATTAGTTTTATAGTTATCCATTTAAATTGGTTATACTTAATCATTATTCGTAATCAATTTTTTTTAAAAAAAATAAATTAATTAGTTTCATAGTTATCCGTAGAAATTGGTTACACATATGATGACCATTATCCGTAATTAATTTTTTAAAAAATAAATAAATAAAATTTTGTAAAATGATCATATATAAAATTAAGGTGACGTGAGTCTTAATAAGAACGATTATGAAATTTACCAGATTTCTATTTTTATGTATTGGTATTACATGTTGAAAAGAGTGTTTCACATCTCTGCTTCCTTCACCGATAACAAAGGTGCATATAAATTAAATGAATGAATCCGTGATTTTTAAGTTTTCATAAAGAATTTTAATCTTCTTTTGGTGGCAATCACCAAATCAGAGCTTGTCAATCCATGAAACTTGATCAAAATCTTGTTTTGTTGCTTTAACACGAAGGAAAGGAACCATCAGGTTTGGTATCTGTTCCCTTCAACCGTCACCAACCCAATTAACAATTCCTCTCTATTTCTCTATCATGTCGCAAAAAATTTCATCTTGCGTTTGAATTTCAGAAATCAAGCTAAAATTTCAATGGCAACAGCAATGGGAAGTGACACATGGAAAGCCCATTTGGCTATGGCAATGGTGCAGTTATTCAATGGTGGCTACCATGTTATTACCAAAGTAGCCCTTAATGTTGGGGTTAATCAGTTGGTATTTTGCCTCTACAGAGATCTACTTGCCCTTTCTATCCTTGCTCCTATTGCTTATATTCGTGAAAAGTATGCTCCTTTTTCCTTGCTCCTATTGCTTAAATTTTGTTTTAAAAATGTACCCTTTATGTTGATTTCTTTATCTGGGTTTGGATGTGATTGAAAGATTTTGCCTTGTTTTTAATCCTTCTTTTATAAAGTTTGAATTTTGATGATTCATTTTTTTTGCATTTGGTTCTGCGAGGCTTTGCTGATCTGATTGAGTTAAATACTTGAAGCACCGACACAAACACCGGACATACCGGTAAAAATTTGAATTAACTGAACATAATCACATGAGTCGGATGACAAACACACTTTCATCAAAAGTTTTGGTGCTACAGAGTTTGAAACACTATGATTATATGTGCATGTTGCAGCAAAGGGGAGCTGGGTTTATTTATGTTTTGGGGAATGATTCTTGGACATCAAAATTTTGATGTCAAATATAATTTTGTTTTTGTTTGTATTTTTTGGAACGTGTGTGTTAGAACTGGTATCCAGTATGAGAAAATATAGAAGTAAACAGAATGTATGAGTAAGTATCCTTCTGCCATAATGGAACATCAGAGGATTTTTTTTTTATTTAAACATTCCACACCAATACATACAATATGGAAAGAACAGAAAGACAAAAGAAAGTATGTTACATGGATTCCCTTCAGAGTTTCAGCGAGCTTGCATCTCTCCTCTAATCCTTAATCCAAAAAACCAACTAACTTTCATTTTCCCAGAACTTCCCTATATATTACATAACTGCCACACATAGCCATAACTTTTTTTTTTTTTAAGCAGAAGAAAAATTATATAAAATAAAACTAAAAAGGTGCAAAGACTGGGGGGACATTAGGCTTGACCCAGGTACAACCCAAATGGGAATACAAAGTGTAAATCAAACCTAGTAGATCAGCCCTACTCTATCCTTTCAAATAATCACTCATCATGAGCGCAGTCCAACGAACCCGCATACGGGCGCGAAACCAAACTACAAAAAAGATGAAGAGTGAACATTTGCAAATAACATGTAGGGTATAAAACTGGTGAATGGACCGACCGCCAACACGAAATCAGAATCCACGTACCAACAACTCCCTGACCAAAGCAGCAAGTATAAAAGCTCTTTCGAGCATAACAATATCGGGGTAAAGCATGTCTGACGCGCCTTGATACCTGCGGATCTCAACAGATCCGGCGCATCAGAGAATCAAAGGTTTAGACTACCAAAACAACCGATTTCAAGCCGGCGTTTAAAAACTCAGATCGTGGGATGAGTTCAATACGTTAATAACCAACCGACCCTTTCGGGTTAACAAACCATACCCTTTCAGGTTTGCAAAACAATCCACCATAGAGGTACAAATCTGCAGCCGCACCCAATCTTTGAACAAGCATAGAAACACAATAACATAGCCGGAGACCCATGAAAACAAACCTCCCGCCGACGGCGAAGATCCGGCAAGACACGAACAAAACAATCTGGCGACCCAACGCAAACAGAACACAGCAACCGGACCGACGGCGATGAACAACCCAAAAAGAGGTGCGTGCGAACAAAACAAAGCACCTACCACCCAAAAAACCACCACCCACCACCAAGGAACACCATCCCAACACCACGAAATCAGAGGCACACTCCTATGTCACTGGACAGCAGCAAGACGACGGTGCACCAAACAGGATAACGATGGCAGAGGTTTGTGGAACCGTGAGAGAACAGCAGAACCACCCGCCGAAGCTTAGAGCATCCAACAGAGAACAGCAGAACCATCCGCACACATAGCCATAACTGTCCTAATTGAAACATAATATATAACTATCCTTATTCAATAATCAGAAACCGACTCACTCACTTGGGTTTATTAATGATTGGTCTACCGGTGTGTAGTTTGTATAAGATCAACAGCAAGTGATAGATAGAGATAAATATGTACATTTCTATATTTTGATGTCAAATTTGTTATGTTTACCTTTTTTCTTTTTCTTTTTTATTTTATCATGGGTCATATTATGGTTCTTATGACCAACAATGTCAAATTTGTTATGTTTACCTTTTTTCTTTTTCTTTTTTATTTTATCATGGGTCATATTATGGTTCTTATGACCAACAATGTTTTTGAAGATTAGGGTATAGGATGTAGGATAATCCCCATTATTCCCTAGGTGGTTAGGTCTCATATTATGTTCCATTTTTTTAACATTTCTTTGTATCAAATTATTTGCTATTTTAAAATATGACGAGAGTATCAATTATATATTTTTTTCAATGGTATCCTTATTTATGTGTACCTTAACTACCCTAAAATAATTGGTCATTTTACTTAACTCATACTATTACAAAAGGACATTTTTAGTCAAAAAATACTTCCCCCAGTCCTATTTATAAGAGACATCTGGGTCTACAAATGTTGATGTATATGGTTCAAAATCTGGTTCAGATACATCGACTTTTGTTGACCCAAATGTTCTTTTAAATAGGACTAGAGGGAGTATTTTTTTACCTTGGGCATAGGTGTAATTAGTGATTTCTTAAGATGTGTGCTTAACCTCAAACACCAATAGTAATAATATTTAACGGAGAGACTATACACTTATTTTTATTGGTACCTGGAGCTCTATGTCTCCTAATTTAGAACACATTCGATATTTAATTAATATTATGTAGTCTTTTTACGGTAGTTTTTTTTTTGGAAAACCATATTATTGTGCGAAGTATCCATTGTTTTTTTTGCCAATGGCCATTCTTCATCTGGGAACCGGTCTGACCACCTTTAGTTTGAGGTTATTAATTATTATTTAAAAAATCTTGTTCGAATGTTATTGTTTGTTTGTGCCTAATGGTTTCAGACTTCCATTTTTATAATATATATATATATATGAGGTTGACTGTTAAATTTGATTGCTAGCACCATAGGTCAATATACGAGTGAGACATAGAGCTCCTCTGTACATTTAATTATGCTACAATCTGCATATTCAAACTTAAGAAATAAAATATAACTTACAATTTCTTCGTGCTCTCCATGTCTTTGCATTGTTCACTTTCCTAACGTTGTAAGAGTATTTTGATCATACCATGATGGCTGAAGACGAACACGACCGCCCATTACTAAGAACCTCCTGACATCATTCTTCTTTCTTGGATTAACTGGGTGAGGTTTTCGATACTAGTCACTTACTTCCTATTTCCTTCACATACGAGTGAGAGAATCTTTTATTGAATGGTGTGGTATTTTTGCTTTGTGATTCATGACCAGGATATTTGGCAACCAGCTTCTGTTTCTCATTGGTTTAAGCTATACAAATCCAACATATGCTGCTGCAACACAGCCTGCCATTCCAGTCTTTACATTTTTGTTCGCTGTAATTATGGGGTCAGTTTTGTGAATCATAAAACACAAATTGCACAATGTGATTTATTAATAAACTTATGGATAAACCAGGACATACAGTAATGCATACCTTAATGAACTTTTTAATGCAGTACAGAAAGAGTGAACTTGCTCAGATATGAAGGTTTGGCAAAGGTTCTAGGAACACTTATCTGTGTTTCTGGTGCCATTTTGATGGTTTTGTTTCGCGGTCCAATTGTGATAGGATATTCAGAAATTGATCATGTAGCACGCAATGAAATTAGTGTGCGAGGTCAGCCCGAGCCTTCCGGATGGTTTGTCGGTGGTTTACTGGATCTTGGGTTTGACCATTTTCATCTTGGGGTTCTGTGCTTGATAGGGAACTGCATGTGTATGGCTGCTTTTCTAGCCATTCAAGTATGCATCTTTTTACTATATCTATTAAATTAAATAGTTATTAATTACAGCGTTAAGCGATCACTTTAGTGGTCTTCAATTTGTGTATGGTTGGTGCATTTAATTTATCACCGTTAATTATTCAGGCACCAGTATTAAAAAAATATCCTGCAAACTTATCTGTCACGGCATATTCATACTTCTTTGGAGCTGCTTTGATGGTGGCAGTGTCGTTTTTAATGACTAATGAGTCAACTGACTGGAGTTTGACCTCTTCAGAAATACTTGCTGTTATTTATGCTGTGAGTTACCAAAATTTTAAATCACTCTCCAATTTCAGGAACCTTTGTTAGTAATTGCTTATAATTTCGGTCCATATTGATATTACTATATTAAATTGCTGGAGTAATGTTGTCCATGTTAATTAATTGCAACATATCAGCTATCAATTATTAACTGTTTGGTAAAGTAAGTCATTCTCACTTAATGATGTAGGAGTCAAAGTTTTTTGCTAGTTTGTTTTACTTTTGAAAGTTTTAACATTGGTTTTAATTATGATTGACTGTTGGTAAACAAATTTTAACTATTTGTAAATTATTTGGTGCAACTTGTTTTAAAATTTTTACTGGAAGTGAAAAGTCTCTATTACTGATGTGATGTGGAATTTTATTGTTTATTGGTAGATGAAAGATTTGTGCGCTGATAATGAATTCTATTTACAGTAATGAGCTTTTGGTTTTAATTTCAAAGCTAAGTATCTTTCGGTTATAACTAATCTGCTACCTTCGGCGAACAATTGTTCTCTTTTGATGATTAATGGGATTTTTAGCTTATAGCTATTCCTGAACCTGAATATTTTTATTTTTTTGCCTTTACCATGTTTTAAAGCTGTTCAAATAGTTGTTCATATTTTAGTAATCCATATCATAAACCTTTATTCATAACATTATGTCTGGTTGTAATGGCCCCCCTTATGTGGTACATGACAAATATCATGCCATTGTTTCGATATAATTATTGGTGTTACTTGATGCTATTCCCATTTTGTATCTCCAAACTAAATTTGAAATATTGGCTTTTGAGTCTTCGGATTGCGCAAAACTAAATGCTAGTGTGATATCATCTCATTTGTATGAACCATAGAAAGGACATGTTGCCGAAGCTACTGAACTCGCCATTGCATTTATTGACAAAAGTCACGAAAACGTTTCTACCTTGGAGTGACAATAGTATAGAGTGAGATGAGATTTTTCTGTTACAACTCAGTGGCATGTTCTGTCCTCTGATGCAAGATTGTTAAATGGAGGGAAAAGATTGAAGAGTATCCTATATCTTGCAAATATTCTGATAGATTTCACTCCGTTTAGATTATTTTGGTGGTTTTTTAATGTGTAGATTTCAACAAATATTTTCATTTATTTTGTTCAGGGAATTATTGCATCTGCCCTTAACTATGGACTCATTACATGGTGTAACAAGATATTAGGGCCAGCTTTGGTTGCCCTATACAATCCACTTCAACCTGCCTTTTCTGCCCTACTGTCTCGGATGTTCCTCGGAAGTCCAATTTACTTGGGAAGGTATAGTATACCTCCTTTTACTTCCATTTATTGATTCATGCATTCTCTATGCTAACTGGAATAAATTGCTACAAAATCTAACATTAACAAAAATGTGGAAAACTGCAATCTACCACTTCATTTTCTGAAACAATTTTACTGGTTAGGACTTTACAAAGGATGCTTCTAATATGAACCTTTTAGAAAAGGGAGGTTCAGTGGTAGACCGTTAAAGTTAACTTGATAGTTGATATATTTGATTAATCCAATTTTTTGTTGCTATTAAGAAAAGTTAATATTATTGCAGTCTGATAACAACACAAATGAAACATGATGTAGCATTGTAGCAAGTCAGTCCATAAGTCCACCATTGGACCAGGATCGATCATATTAGAAGCCTCCCCTTATATCAAAATGTCATTACTTGATGAAGTTCATTCTCTTTTTTGTAGCATGCATTTTGAAATTATTTTATTTAGAAGTTTCTTATTATTCTTTATCCATGTGACAACAGCATCATAGGAGGATCATTTATCATTGCTGGTCTATATACGGTTACTTGGGGTTCATATAGAGAAAGACATGCAACAGTTGGAGTTACTCCTCATGGATGGGAAGCTGAACCACTCATCCATGACAAAACTGGATATCAGATAGGTCACATTTTTTCAGGGTCCTCTAGTCTATCTGCAAGTCCAAAGTCAGCTGACTAAGGAAATGAATTACAGATTATCAATGCCTTGTAAAAAAAGTTTTGTCATGGTTCTTCAATCTGTTACTGCTGTCACATTAATTGATAAAATAGATATAAACCTGTGCCATTCACGGACTAATTTAGATAAACTTTTTGGTAAGAAAATGTTGTAATTAATATAATAAGGGTTTTATTGAAAAATTAAAAATACTGTATTTTGAAGCTGTCAGGTCAGGTATAGAACCATTTGAGGATTAACCTGATAGAATAAATTCATTGGTCACCCAAAAAAAACTTAATTATATATTTTTTAACAAGTATTATATTTATTACCGGATTTTTTTTTTTGAATTTATTAAAAGAACTTTATTATACAAGTTATAACCATGAAAGAAAGTTTAGAGATTAAATTAACTATTTTTTTTTGCATGAAATAAAAAACAATCAAAATGTTCATTTTGTTGGTTTTTTGTCTACGGTGGTTGCCTTCAACCTAACCGACGACTTTTCACAATTCTTATTCTTCTATTTTTCTATCAATCTCTCTTCAAATTAATAAATAAAAAAATACATGAGTTGTCATATTTTTCTTTTTTGACAAAATGAGTTGTCATATTTATTCATTAATATAATAACATATCATTAGATTGAATATGTAAAATAATTATACACCGGTCTAATAATTAAATTCATAGTACTAATATGGTTGAAAAATGAAAAAGTTGGTCTAACAAACAAAACAATATGGAAATTTTATAATTCTTATTATATTATTTGTTTTCTTTTTTGACTAATTATTTTATGGTTTGTTAGTATCTTAGTTTAATATTCTTATATTTTTCCAACCACCTCTGTTATTTAGTAATCTTATAAAAACTTTGAATAGGAATATATATAAAAGCATTTATTACTATATGGAAGCAAATTTAAATTAACTAAAAAATTACTATTAAATTTTAGACAAAATAAAAATGCAGGATAAAAGTTGTCTCAATTGGTAAAGAGCTAACTCATGTAAGATCGTGAGTTCAACTCCCGTTGTCAATGTGACTCTCGTTGAGTTCAACTAACGCAAGATTGTGAGTAAACACTTTTTTAACCTCGATGTCTGCTCTTACTCTAATAAACCTTTTTTAACCTCGATGTCTGCTCTTACTCTAATAAACCTTCAGAGTTCAACTTATCTAAACTTTACCTTCGACCTAACCGACGACCTTTCACAAATTCATATTCTTCCATTTCTCTTTCTCTCTTCTGGTTAATGAATATAAAAATATATAAGTTGTCATATTTATCAATTAAAAATTTATGTGTAATTTAATTATACATCATCAATATAGTAATTAAAGTCATAGTACTAGTAGGGTTAAAAGATGTAAAAGTTGTTCTAACAAACAAAATACTTTGGAAAATCTATAATTCTTATCTTAGTTTAATGCGTCAAAAAATATCTTACTTTAATATTCTTTTTTTTTTCCAACCAACTTTGATTATTTAGTAATCTTATAAAAACTTTGAATACAATAAATAAAAGCATTTATTACCATATGCAAGTAAATTAAAAAATTAAATTAACTAAAAAATTATTAGTATTATTATTTTTTCAGACAAAAAAAAATAAAAAGTGCACTAAAAATGTTGATCTTGTTGGTTTTTTGTCTGCAGTGATTGCTTTCGACCTAACCGACGACCTTCACAAACGAATGTTCTTCTTCCATTTCTTGTTCAATCTCTCTTCCACAAATTTCCTCTTCAAAATTCCAATTCTTTCACAATGTCTCCATCACACTACACCCTCATAATCTCAAATTCTTCCATAACATCACTCTCTTCTTCAACTTGATTCATCACACGAAATGCCATTTTTTCTTCTACCACTTAACCAAAACCCCAAATTTCCATCTGGGTTTTCTCTAAATCGCTTAAAGTCATGGTCTTTGCAAAAATCGCTTCATTGGTATCCTTCAAATTCCCAACCCAACAATCTTCACTTTCTCACAAAAACAATCTCAGAATCTCTTCTTCTCTTCAAGATTTCTCTTCCTATACCCATTTGAAACAACCCCTTGAAACAGTTACAACAATAACAACACCAAGTTCTTCTAGGAAGAAATGCATCAAAGCTTTCAGGCTTGTAATTTTACTCACATTGTTTCTTTTACTCAGTTATATTGTTTTTATGTTTGTTTACTCTTTTTGGAATATTGGGTCTGGTAAATACTATGTTGTTCTTGATTGTGGTAGTACCGGAACTCGTGTTTATGTTTATAATGCTTATGTTCAATATAAGAGACATAGTAGTCTTCCTATAGTGGTTAAGTCTTTGAGAGATGGCTTGCATAGGAAGAAGCCTGTTGGTCGTGCTTATGATCGAATGGAAACAGAGCCAGGGATTGATAAATTGGTGTATAATGTGTCGGGTTTGAGGGGTGCGTTGAAGCCGTTGGTTAGGTGGGCGAAGAAGCAGATACCGGTGCATTCGCATAAGACCACTTCTGTGTTCCTTTATGCTACTGCTGGTGTGAGGAGACTTCCTAAGAAGGAGTCTAAGTGGTTGTTAGATAATGCTTGGAATGTGATCAAGGATTCTCCTTTTTTGTGTAGGAAGGATTGGATTAAGATTATTTCGGGTACTGAGGAAGCTTATTTTGGATGGATTTCGCTTAATTATCACAGTGGTATTTTGGGTGTTAGTCCTAGGAAGGCTACTTATGGTGCACTTGATTTAGGGGGATCATCATTGCAGGTTACTTTTGAGAGTGATCAACAAGTTAATACTGAGACTAGTTTGTATGTTAGGATCGGATCCGTGAATCATCATCTTACGGCTTATTCTCTTGAGGGTTATGGTCTCAATGAGGCATTTGGGAAGTCTGTGGCGCATTTGTTTAAGAAAGAGTTTGGATCATCGGCCAGTGCAGATATGGCTGGTAAAGATATAGAGCTCAAGCATCCTTGCTTACAGTCAGGGTACAAGAGTCGGTACACGTGCTCGCGTTGTGACAAAGGTGGAAGTCTTGGTGTTAATGAGAAACAATTGAGTAAGCAAGGAGGCCCGGGAACTTCGTTAGTGCTTGTTGGTGCTCCTAATTGGCAACAATGCAGTGCACTTGCAAAAGTTGTCGTCAATTTGTCTGAATGGTCCAATCTCAGTCCAGGACTTGATTGCGGAGTTACGCCTTGTGCTTTGCGAGAAAATTTCCCTCGTCCGTACGGCCACTTTTATGTGATTTCTGGATTTTATGTTGTGTATCGGTTTTTCAACTTGTCTTCTGATGCCACACTTGATGATGTGTTGAAAAAGGGTGAGGATTTTTGCGAAAAAAGATGGGATGTTGCAAAGAAGAGTGTTGCACCTCAGCCCTTTATTGAGCAGTACTGCTTTAGGGCACCATACATTGCCTCACTACTAAGAGAGGGTTTGCATATTAATGATAATCAAATTTCTGTTGGCTCTGGCAGCATCACTTGGACACTTGGGGTTGCATTGTTAGAAGCTGGGAAGGCATATTCCACTGGATTCGGGCTTCGGAACTTTGAATTGCTCCAGACGAAAATAAATCCTCTTATTCTTATTGCTATTGTGTTGTTTTCTCTTACTGTCCTTTGTGCTTTATCATGTGTTGGCAATTGGAAGCCAAGATTTTTCCGGAGGCAGTATCTTCCAATTTTCAGGCATAACAGTGGTTCCGGTGCTTCTGTTCTTAATATTCAATCTCCTTTTAGATTTCAGCGATGGAGTCCAATGAGCTCTGGTAAGCTATTTACACAAACACCGGTTCCTGATTACCCAATAATAACTTCACAGATGAATTGTTTGGTTTAAAGCTTTTCCAAGATGCTTGCCAAATACCAATTATATGTTAAATTTTTACTATTAAATGTAGTTTAATGGCCATCACAATTATACATACTGATAAATTTTTACTACTAAAACTTTTATTATTACATTCTGATCATATATCAAAAGGTTGCAGTTGTCACAAATCCGAATGAACCCCATTATTCAATATTCTGCGGATGATTTTGGTTTTTGTATGTATATAACCTAGCTGTTGCTTTGGGATAAATTATGCATTCTGTATGTATACAATGTACTCAATAATCCTTTTAGAATTGACCTTCGATGTCATTTACACCGTCGGTGCTGCAGAGGATGGAAGAATAAAGATGCCGCTAAGCCCAACAGTTGCAGGTTCACAAGGAAGTCCTTTTGGCCTCAACCGTGGTTTTGGTGATAACAATGGTGGCATCCAGCTTGTTGGGTCTTCTTTGCACCCATCAGCTAGTGGCGTATCACATAGTTATTCCTCAAATAGTTTAGGGCAGATGCAGTTTGACAGCAGTAATATCAATATGGGTGCCTTCTGGTCTCCCCATCGAAGTCAGATGCGCCTGCAAAGTAGGAAATCACAGTCTCGAGAAGACCTGAATTCCTCAGTGGCTGAAGCACACCTGGTGAAGGTTTAAGGCACCGTTTTCTGGAAACATTGGTATGATTACATCAATATTCTCTTTAAAGTTTTATCTTTTTAACAGACCAAATTTCTTAGAATTTTGCTGTCTTTGATTTTACATATAGATAGGAATTCTTTTTGTTACATAGAATCAGTTGACTGTATGCAGATAATATTAAATCAAATATAACACATTAAGATTTCCACTCGTTTTCCCTAAAGTTTGTAGTAGTGTTGTTAAATAGCAGTACTCTAGAATAGCGGATTTGGATGAGTTTGCTATGAAAACCGCAATGCTGTTCTAGTTTCACTATTAGGACAATAGTGTCTGCTTATTCCAGTTTCTGCTAGCTGAGGTAGTGGCAATAGTGGAAAGAGAATTTTAGGGTTTTTAACAATAATAAAACTGAAGAATCTGCATGTGTGCTGCTAAACATGACCTATTTTTATAATAGAAAAAAAAATTGAAGCCATTTCATAAAGCGTTTTACCGGGTTTAATGACAGCTACCCAATATTCGGGAGATCCTTTTCCCAAACCCATACACGTTTCAGTAGGCCTTACTGTAACAAGTTTGTCTGGAAATATGCGTACCCATACGTAAACCTTTTAATACATAACCTATGTGGCTTCCGCTATTTGCTCGCAACACTATTTTCTGCAATCCACTGTTGATAGCAATGGTTTGTAGATTTTGGACTGGCCTTTGTACTTGGCAGAAATTATCATGGCCAGATGAGTTGTAGATCGATTATAACTAAGTCCCCACCTTGAAAATTATATGGGCATTGAGCCTCAAGACCGTGTCATTATATTTGCCATAATCAGAGAAGATTGTTTTTTGCTCAATCTGCAATTTGTAAAAGGTTTATTTGTGTCTTTACATTGCAGAGGTTTTTGTCATGAAGATGACTGGAGCTGAAGATGCAGCCTGATTGGTTGATTCCCAGTGGATTTACTTCTCGTGAAGCTCACTACTAAACTGGATTCCTCCACAAGTTGCATAGCACAAACAAAACAAGTACTCTTTCTAGGAAACTGACATATTCTATACTATATGCTACTTGATGTTACCATGTTCTGCATCAGTGGTTTTGTTTCTGGTACCCCTAAGCCTTTGGAAGTGAAGTAAAGCATCAAAATACTAACATGCAAAAGAAAGGGATATGTTTCATCATATTGACAAGAACAATTAACTATTAACTTTTCCTATAGCATTCTTTAGACTAATTAACTGTCATTACTACTACAGAGATTGTTCTTGGATAACCAATTGGAAAGGACGAACTTCTGAAAGAAGTTGTAAACATAGTTCAATACTCATATCTTATACATCAAATATGCTACTGAATTTATTTTTTAGTTACTAGCAACTTATGCTTTTAAAAGATGACTACAATGCTATTTACCATGTTAAATAAAGAACAACTGATTTTGAAAAGTTTATCCAGTATTCAAATTACCTTAATGGAATGATGATAAATGATTTCAATTGGTGATTTCAAATGTTTGATGCAAGTGTCCCTTTAACAAATAATATATTTTTTTAACTAATTTCCTAATACGATAAACTTTTTTAATCTCTAATTTAATCAACAGATTCTACATTTGATTACAAAGTATGCTAGAGGGACCTCATTCACATAATTGAAACTTGATACACTAGTTTAGCACAATCCTGAGCAATTTAGCTTTTAATAAAGTGACATTAAGCTTACGTCTTTAAGTTTCATTGTTGAGATATACTAGAATGCTTCAAAATTTCGAATATATAATGACGTTAAAAAATTTAGTGCAAATGTTGGACGATTTTTAGGGTCCGGAACCATTTCATATGGTCTATGATGGACGAACATTTGAAAATTATTTGAAATTTTAACAACTCATTGGTATTACTCGTGAGCGACCGCAACTGTGATACAATCGGTGTCAATTTAAGAGAAAAAGGACAACTACATTTGGTGCATCAAAATTCAACTTATATTTGTTTTATCTTGTTTGTGTTGAATGAACGTCCATCAATCAAACACGATCTTAGCAGTCAACTTTTACTTAAATATATTTTAACAATCTCAATTGTTTTTGTTCAATGTCTCTCATGGGTTAACAATCTCACCGTTGAACTTCTTCACTCTCATTTTTTATATTAAAAACCATTCTCGCATTTGTCAATTCAATAGTAGAATGTTAACACATAAAAGACATGAAATTTATTTTTGAGAGGATTCCCCTCTAGACTATATGTGACACTTCAGTATAACAATTACTCTAATCTTCATAAACTGAAGCTACAGAGTTAACTTGCTATTTTTTTTCACTCATTTGTTAATAAAAGCTAAATTGCTTGTTGCATACGTAAAACTTGAGTATTTGACATATAGAGCCTACATATATTGTCAGAACATTATAGTCCTCAAGACTCTCTGGGTCCCGCCACCCAAAATATCTCCTATCCTCCTTCCTGCTATGTGTGTGATATGGTTTTAGCTTATTTTTGTATATTTATAAATTGTTTTTTTTATAAATTATCTTAAAAATTTATAAATAATAGATAAAAACTTATTTATTTGTATAAGTTGTTTTATATAAGCTCTAAAATAAGTCAACGGACCCTAATAATACAAACCAAACGGTTAAATATACAACACTCTACCTTACTGTATATAAGTGGAAAATTATAGTATCAACAATTTTTCAAACCCCATTTCTTTCCATAAATGTTTACCGTATAGACAACAATAATTGTATCTTAGAACAGAGACAAACTATGTCTTCCCTACGACACCGACAACCTCGTGATGTCACTTTCCTTCACAAACAATCCATGAAAACCATACGGCACCCTCCTCGGCAACTTCACCTCCGCCACAATCTCAAACTCCGGCGACTTCGCATCCATCACCAAAAACCTAGACTCTCCCTTCTTTTCGTCATGCACATAACCCACCAAATAACCATCATCCTCTTCTTCACCATCCTCCCTCGCCACGAAAAACGGCTCACCACCATAACAACCCTCTCCATACATCCTACACCCAACTTCCTCCCCTTTCAACACATCAATCTTCACCACTCCTGAAATCTTCGGCATTGGATTTCCAATTGCAGCATAAACAAACCTATTCTTCTTCCCCAAAAAATCACCATTTATCACCGCGAAATCCAGGTTTCGCGCTGATAATGGTTGTCTTGATACAATCCCAGTTTTAATATTTATCTTCACTTTCTCAATCATTGCATGAACTAGCTCAAGTCTCTCCATGGTATGCTCGATGGAGAGAACATTCGGAGCAATTAGTGTCACAGTTTCCTCATCGTCTTCCCCATCCCACGCGTTTATCGCGTGCATAATATTAAACCCTGGCACATCAAACCATTTCATCTTCGACTCATCATTAGCGTATCTTGGAAGAATTCCGATCCTTGAAACTTTTGAAGGATCGGAACCTACCGGAGAACCACCAGAAATCATGTCAAGAGGATTCATTCCAAGCTGAATATCCGTAAACACAGCGTATTTTTTAGTAATGGCGAAATCATGAAGAAAAGAAGGTCTTGTCATAGAGAAAACCGGAACGTCATTATGTTTAACACCATTTGAATCAAAACGGAAATAGGTTAAAAATGGTGGCATAGGACCGTAACGGAAAGCAAAAGTTTCACCTGTGTCCCCGTCAATTTTAGGATGTGCAGTCATACTCATGGAGAGTTTGCCGTTAAAATCATAACGGCCGATTGTTTGGATATCACCGTTTGGTGTAAGTTTAATTTCATAAGGAAGATCTGATTCTCCTAAAGCGAAAAGTTTGTTACCAAACAGAGCCAAACTGGTGTTGGCTAAACCAATGCCGTTTGAAGGATTGTATTGTCCAGATATGATACGTGCCGCAGTGACGGAGCCACGTGCAGCGGAAGCTATAAGCGAGTTGAAACCAGAAAACACGTTTGGGATAAGTTGGTGACCAGCTTCGTTTTCGATTTTGTATTTGTAAGTTTGAACGTAACGGCTACAGAGTGTGGCTTTTCCGTTTGAGATTGTAATGGCGTGAAGCATGCCGTCACCGTCAAAGAGGTGGTAAGGTCCACGTGGAAGGAACTGTGGGTTTGGTCCGTTTCTTATGTAAGCGCCGTTAAGTGACGGTGGGAGTGTGCCTTTGATGATTTCGCATTGTGTTGGAGGGAGTTCGTCTAGGACTGGTGCAAAGTTTTGGGACAAAACATGTCTTGGATCTACGGATGGTTTTATTGGTGGGTCTATGAAGGTGTTGATGATGTCGTCGAATGTGTTGAATAGTAGTGCTGGGAGTGTTGATGTTTGTGGGTTTTTGAGGTTATGGGTGGTGGTGGTGGTGGTGGGGGGTGTAGGAAGAGTTTTTGTGGGGGGTGTTGTGGTGGTGGTTTTTAGTGTTTGGGATTGTGATATTTGGGGTTTTTCTTTGGTTTTGATAGGTGAGATGTTAAATGGAGGGATAGAAGTTGTTGGTGGTTGTTTGCTTGTTATTATGATGGGTTTGGGGACCATGGTGATGTTGGAGAAGGAGATAATGTTTGGGGGAAATTGTGATTTGTGTGAGGACGGAGGTACGATATTTATCTTGTGTTGGATGGGAAAAAAATCAAATATGTGATTGTTGATAGGTTGAAAATGAAATTAAGATCCTTAAGAAAAATGAATTTTCTCTAGGTAAAGCTTGCAAAACAATGTAGGACACATTAGAGTTTTTGGAGAGACTCACAATTCAACTTTAATATAGTTTTGAATCTGAAATATGAGTATCTAACTTTCATCTAGCTAATAATAATTAATTTGAATAGTGACTACTCGTTATTTTTGGACTAAAACAAATATAAAGAGAGGAAAATATAATATAAAGGAATTTGAGAAAAATAGATTCCTTATTGTTTTGATGCTGACACTTTGAGGATCTAGATTGCATGCATACAATTACAAATATTCCTGCGGTCATATAGTTGGAGTAATCTGCATTGTTATATTAAATTAGACGGCTCAAGTTATATATTCACCACTATATATATCCTTCAAAGTTTATCCACAACAGTCATGATTGCAACTGTGACGGTTACACTGTCCATTATTTTCCCATCTGAGTAAACAGGACCACAATAATTAGAAGCATATATTTTGTTTAGATGGATTTGGGGAAACAGGTTCTATGCCGTTCAATTTAGTGAATATTAGGTAAGCTAAGTTTCTAATAAGTGGTAGAGATTAATCCTCAGAATTAATTTGATTCCAGAACATTTAGTTAAACTAAAAGAGATATCTTACCATCCTGTACTTTTGGGGTTAAAGAGAAGGTAATTGACATTGTAGAATATCTAGCAATTAATGTATAGCTTCTTTCTTAGGTTTTTTTTAACATGTTCTTAAGCTTCTTTATTACCTTTTAATTCGAATAGGAGAGAGGCATCTTTTTTATGTTAGGTTACTGTCTACTGTAAACATATAAAGACTAAAATATCTTTATTCCTATGTTTTTTTATTCTATGGAAGCTCCATCAAGCATCCACTTCTGCTCAACAATAAAATCAGTGTACCATATTGAGTTGAGACTCAATTTCTGAAAATTGAACAAAATAAAATAAATTACTAAGCCTGTGTTTGGAAGTAACTGAAAATCACGGTGTTACCACGCGGTAGGCTGAAGCTAGCTTTAGCTGCTTCACAAAATCACGGTTGAAAACACTCTAAACGCAAGGTGGCGGTGACCCACCGCTTCACCAAACAAAGACTAATACATTTCAAACTGATTCGGCAATGACACAACAATCTAAAAAGTTAATGCCACAAAATATTTCAAACTTAATTATTTTTTTTTTTAGGCAAAATTACACAATTCGTCCCTTAACTTAATTTCAAGTAACACTTTCGTCTTTTATTTTTTTTTCCCGATTTAATCTTTTATGTTATAATTAAGTAACATTTTCGTCCTTTATCTTTTTCTTTTTTCGATTTAGTCTTTTATGTTATAAAATGTCAACATTGTTGTCCTTTTTTATCAAATCAAAATGAAAAAAATCATAAAAAACAACTTATAAAAAAGGATAACAATGTTGATATTTTATAACATAAAGGACTAAATCGGGAAAAGAAAAAGATAAAAGGAAGAAAATGTAACTTAATTATAACATAAAGGATTAAATCGAGAAAAAAAAAGATAAAGGACGAAAGGGTTACTTGAAATTAAGTTAAGGGACAAATTGTGTAATTTTGCCTTTTTTTTATTACATATAGGGCTGAAGCCCAGAAAGAAAAAAAAATTAAATTGAAATCAAATAAGGGATCGAAATCTTTATTACATCAGTTGTCATTATGCAACTTAACTCGCTAGGTCAAGACTCAAAAAAAATTGTTGGTCCATGGAAGCATCCAATATTAGCCAAGGCGTCTATGCATTTGATTAGCTTCTCGATAAAAGTGTTTCACCACTACCTTTCAATGTAAATTAATTAACTGATGAATATTCCTCACATTTAAAGATTGACCATTTGAGCTACCATTACCTTTTCTACCGATACAATTAACAATAATTAAGGGATCCACATTCACCTCTATTGTTCAAAACCCCAAACTCTGCATAATTTAGGACTTCTAAAACTTCCCATAATTCCGGACGCTTTTAGCAAAACCCCCTGGCCTTTTACCATCACTCTCTCTAATAATAACACCAAACCCCGCAATTTTATTCTTCCTACAAGAACCATCTGTGTTTAATTTAACCCAATCTTTCGATGTGGCTGCCTTTATTTATTTAGAAATATCATGCATGAAGATATGTCACGTAATGGCATATGCATGAATCTATTAGCGATTCACGTACGCCTCGTCCATTCTACAAAAGGAACAAACTACACTCATTAACATGCATTAAGATCAATTAAATTGTCAATTCTTTCATATTAATTATTTTTTAATCAATTCATGCATTCTTAAAGGTTGAATCAAACACGTACATGAATCTGTAACCAAAAAAAAACATGTACATGAATCTCATGGCTTTCGTACACTATATAGCCACACGACATTAATAAGTATACATACGCATAAGGCTGCGGGAGCTTAAAATCCCTAAACATATTACTTAGAATCCATAATAATATTGAGAGAAGATTAACATTCATTTATAAAATCCAAACATTCATGGAGAATCACATAAGTCCATAATCTATGATCTTGATACTACATGTAAGTTATGTTTACATTAAAAAAAAAAAACTATCAATTATAAGGATATTGGAATCTACGATTATTATATAATAAAGATATTAAATGACATACCTTCATCCAACATGATAGAAAGTAGAAACCATAATCCTCTGATTTCCAAACTTGAAAATCAGATCGTGACTTCTACTTTTTATCATGATGAGTGATGTCTTTATTACGTGAGAATCATAGATTTTAAAATCCTTATAATTGATAGTTTTATTAAACGTAAACATGAATGTAAAAACTATAATTTAACACTTTTATTATAAGTGGTAACATGAACTTACTAAACTTTTGATCTATGCTACTAAATAATATTGCTTCTTAAATGTTTGATGTAAAAAAAGAAGAAACTTATACTTAAACTAACTAAGTGCTCTCTCCATTACGTTTTACCTTAGAATCAAATCATATTTTCAGCAGTCCAAATCATGAATAGCATACAGGAGTACAGCTGTGAGGTGAAAATGAAGCATAAAAAATCATGATATTTCTCTTTGGAATCCATTAATGCGCAAAGGGTCCACCTTTCTTTTAGCCATTCAAAAGAGTAGGTGCTTCTATCAATTTTCTAAGCCACATATTGCCTGATTCCAATTTTATTTGAGGCACATACCTCAACAATTTATCCACAATGGAATTAATATACGAAGTATTTTCGTTTGGATAAATAAAAACCAATTGGAGCTACAAAAAATATCAATGAGTTATATTCTGCATTCCTGTGTCCATGTCAAATAAAACAGTTTCTTAATTTCCAATATATAAAGATATTTTCTATAAAGACTTCAGTTTAGAATAATATTTTGCATTCCAGTAGGTATTGAGATATGGTTTTAATATAATTTAAAGAATACTTGAGATTATTTTGAAAAAGAAGAAAAAAAAACAAGATTAAAAAGTTAGCATAGGAATAAATTAGAGGCAAGAAGAAGGAATAGAACATTGCCAAACGAAACATGACCAACCAAACCTATGTTGCTAACCGAATCAACCTGCAAGAATATTAGAAACATGGGAGCAATGACTAGTTGGCATATATAACCTAAGAGGAATTCGGATGATCTGCAATCGGATATCTCATACATTAATATCTTTGGTTGTCAGTTATATCAAGATTAGACCGTTTAGATTTCAGGTTTGGAATTTTAGTTTTGAAAAAATCAAAATCTATGAAGCACGTATACGGATACCAACACCGAACATTGACATCGACGCATGTCCGACATCGGGACACGCCTAATCCGATAAATGTATGTGATTCATAGATCAAAATTTGTATTGAAACTTGTACAGTCCGATCTCGATCCAATCACTTCTAATGTGTATCTGCATAAATGTGTGATATTGTGGACTACATGCTATTCAAAATCATGCCTAAAGACAGGGTCGTTCCTATGAATCTGGAGGTTCGGCTCTAAAAGTAAAAAGATGCCCGTAATAAAATAAAAACGCTTTTTTTTAAAGAGTAATCTTCTGTTTAAATTGAAAATGAAATCCGTAAACATAAGAAATAATCATCATTGTAGCTAACAAAAACTTTTAGAGCTGAGCTTCTCAGTGCCAGACTCAAACTTTCTAATCTTAGGCGGAAATTTAGGAGGCATAGAGAAAGATTGAAAAAATGCAGAACCTGACATTCTTGACTGTATCAATTAGGAGGCAACATGAAATTCTTGACTGTATCAATTAGGAGGCAACATGAAATGCAGAACCTGAAATTTAAGAGGCAATTTAGTTGGCAACATGTATCAATTATACACTGAAAGAGGCAATTTAGTTGGCAACATGTATCAATTATACACTGAAATATGCAGAACCTGAAATTATGCACCATATTTTTCAACATTCAACAAAATTAACGAAAGAGAGGTAAAATTTACCTAACGGAGTCGTTTCGGAAAGGGAAACCGAATGTTTTCTGCAGAAAAGGAATGATTGTTGTGATTCTTTGAGAGACAACGGTCGGCGGAAACGGTGGAGACAATCCGTATCAGTGTATCACCGTATGCCTCCTAAACTGGGGAAACGATCGAAACAAAAAGAAAGAATCTCAACTTGTATCAGTGTATCACCGTATGCCTCCTAAACAGCGGAAACGGTCGAAACAGAAAGAAAGAAGAAAGAACGGCGCTGCGTTGGTTGTTGGTTGAGACTTGAGAGAAGAAAGAACGAAGAAGAAAGAAAGAACGCATTGTGTCTATATTGGTGGAAGAAAGAAAGAACGCACAAAATAGGAAGGAAGAAGAAATAAATAAGAAAGAACACGCAGCCAATAGGAAAGGAGGAATAAATAAAAAAAATTAATGGGCTATAATTTTTTTTTTGAGGCTCATGCCTTTGGGAGGCCCAGCTCAAGTTGAGCTGTTTGCACCTCCCTTAGGCCGGCCCTACCTAAAGAGGAACCCAATGAGTGGAAATTAGTTAAATATTATCCCAAATCATTCAATGGTTGGTAAAAAGCTACAATATTAAGATCTAAATAGCATGTTTGGTATCACAATTAATTTGTCTTATGATTTTTCAAAAGCTATAAAATTAGAATTACGATGTCTCATTGTGATTTTCAAAAATCAATGTTATACCAAATATAAGTAGTAAATAAAATGACCTTATCATCCATGAGCTAGTATAAACATGCACTGCAGGCAAGGTAATCTAAGCTTAGACACTATTGTCTAATGTGTACACATAGTCTATTATCTATATTGGGCTAAGCAGATAATCATAATTCATAATTGATAGATAATAGTTGTCTGCCTCCAATTTCACTAACACTCACTTTCAAGTTATTTTGGTTTGGGGAATTAAGCGCAAGTATACGGCAATTTGGTTCGGTGGTTCACCTATTTCTTCAAAGATAAATTATAACTTATAGATTGGTCCAGAGTTCTTAATCCATTGCCACGTTTCTCATGTGGTCCCAGTTTACTACTACCCTTTTTGCTTTGAGAAATTAATGAAAGTACTAACACAACTACCCCATTTTGAACTCAATTACGATGATTACCCTCTGAAATTATAACTTTTGTCAAAAATCTTTTTGAATTTTGTGAAACTTCAATTCCTATTTAAAATTGTCAAAAGTTACTCAATTTTTCCTCTTCGTCAATTTCCTTCGTTAGTCTACATATGTCATTTGATTGTCTACGTGACACTGTCACGTGTCTGACGTGTCATGTCACGTATTCGACGTGTCATGTCACGTCACATTGGTGATATTTTTTTCTATTTTTTACGGTTATGTGCAAATACCCCCACTGAAATTTTGCACTTATGAGCGAAATGCCACGTAAAATTACAATAATCAAGCAAATTGGTCATTCTGACAAAAAAAAATATTCTTTTGCTCACAATCAAAATCAATATTGGATCAATCAAAATTAATAAGATGGAATGAAAGATTAATAGTTGAAAAATTAATTTGTTTCAATCAAAATCAATATTTGATCTTTTCCTGGAAAAGCATTTCCTCATAACCTGAGCACAATTCCAAGAAAACAGTCTGGCGTAAACAAAAGTCAATTATTATAAAATGTACAAGGAAAATAATGGAAAGGAAAGCTTGAAATCAAAACGACAAAACCAGGTTCAACTTGTTTTAGAAATTTGACAATATCCTCAACTTGTTTGCTTGATTCCTACAACATGGTTCAAAACAAGGGTCTTTGAGATGATGATAATAAAGATAAAAAAAACAATTAATGTCTTATAAGTACAACTTGTATGATAAAAGAATGAGAGACATTTGATATATGGTGTTAAAGTACCTAAATATAAGACCTCTTGAGTTTTATCTTGACTCTAAAGTGCATACAATGTCATGGGAAAAATTGTGTCCCTAAAAAATTGGGAGCAAAAGAATATTTTTTGTCATAGGGACCAATTTGCTTTATTATTATAAATTTCAAGGGGGTATTTGCACATAACCGTAAAATATCCAGATTTTTTTTTTCAAAAAAAAATTGGAAAATTTTTTTACCCCATGTGACGTGGCATGACACATCAGACATGTGGCAGTGCCACGTAGACAGTCAAATATCATGTCATGTTGACTAACGGAGAAATTGACGGAGAGGGCAAATTGACTAACGTTTGACAATTTCGGGGGGGTAATTGAAGTTTAACAAAATTCAGGGGATTTTTTTACGAAAGTTTCAATTTCAGGGGGGTGATTGCATATTCACTCACTCAATTAGTATAAGAAAAACATAACATATTTATTGATCTAAATTATAAGTGAAGTTAAACTAATTATATTAAAGTTAATGCGGTTTTCAAAAATATTTTTTAGTTAGTTTTATTTTTTCTATTTACCTTAAGGCTGTATTTTATCACCCACTTGGGTCGCTCATTTTTTGGTTCATTGGGTCTTTTTTTATGTCCTCCGAGTCTTTTGTACTGTTTATTTTTAATTAATCTATTTAGGGTGATGTAGATCAATTTGCACCTCATTTGCTTAAAAAAGTATGGTATACCACTAATTTTAAAAGAAAACGATGGATCGACACATTCCTTATACACTATGATAGATTGAGAGAAAAACAAGGTGTTAAATGATTATAGAGAAATTAAGAATGTACAAATATCATATCCAATTTCAGATGACCTTTATGTAGGGCCGATCTAACACTCATCGAGGACTAAAGTGAATTCTAAAATAAATAAATAACAATGAAAAATAGAGTAATATTTATTGTAATTTTGTTTAAATTTTACCTTTCTTGGATTTTGAGATTTAAAATATTTTAATTGAATATGTTGGTTGGTGTATCTTTTTAATCTTATGAGACCTTTTACTTAGTGTACTTAAATGTTTTTTTTTTATAATTTTTTTACACATGAAAAACAATTTTTTTGTAGGAGGCTTAACACTCTTGCTATAGTAGTTTGAGCCTTAGGCCAACCTTTATAAAAGTGAAGGGGTGTAAAATAATAGATTTTCATTAAACGGTAGTGTGATATTGTTTCACACCGATAATATATATCCTTTAAATTTCAAAAATAATAAAAGGGAGATTAGGAAAATGAAATTAACTTGATGATTACATTAACAAAATTAAATAAGATTGATTATTATTCTTAACCAATACACGATTAATTAATTATTTTTGTTTACATTTGAGTTCAGAGGAAGCATTGTATAGTATTCCCTACATCCTATAATATTATTCATTTTCTAAAGGAAAAAATTGTCTCATTTTATAAGTTGTTTTTATAATGTTATAAATTTTTTTATTTTATTCTTTCTATTATACAATTGATCATTTATTACTTCTCTTTTTTCGATTTGTATTTTCTTTCTAAAAAATATATATATAAATAGAGTTAATGAATGATAGTTTTCAAAAATAAGTCAAATTTTTTTTTTTATTGGTGTAGTGACCAACACATACTCAAATAGACATGCACATAGATGAAGAATGAAAAACATTTTCACAACCAACCCAAACCACTAAGTGTAATAACGGGGTACAAGTCATAAATTTTATCAAATCAACAAAATCAACTCTATTTTTAATGGAAATGTGTGTTTGATTATGCAGCGACAAGAAGTGATTTATAATAATTTTGTAAAATTGGTTCTAGCTAAATTTTAATGGAGAAGTACAATGATATATGTTTTACTACATTCATGTAAAAGTGTATTGAACGATATATTTGAGTTGAGGCTAAAAAAGAATAGTAAGGTGAAAGTTATAAATTTTAGCTTTAAGTTAAAATTGATTTTGAAGGCAAATCAACTTCACCCATGAACCATTGTATATTTGATTCCACATTGGTGGAACCAAAATTTATATTAAAAGTGTAGAATTGAATTCGGCATGTGTGGTTATTTTAGAACATGATTGATTTCGTTTATATAATTGATTTCGTCACTTAAAATCAATATTTATCTTCATAACCAAAAACACAATTAAGCATGTCAAAATTAATGTTGCGAATCAATTTCTACCCTACCAAATATGTAACAAAAAGATAAACTTATGGTATCTTCAATTTTTATACCACTAGTTTATTTTGCCCAACCTCGTTGAATTTGGAAGTATCCGACTTCATGTCAATTTTCTTGGTGTAATGCTTCTCACGCAAGTTAAAAACCCCACCAATGACCGGTTGAAGGAAGCAAATGCGACTTATATGCAATAATTGCCTGAAATTCATTATAGGCACTATTCGGATAAACTCAATAATTTACAGCTTAAAACAAAAGTGTTTATCTGATAAATGTTTATGCATAAGTTAGTTTTTTTTTTAAAGGATGTATAAGTTAGTTTTATAATAACAAAAGATAAAGTAAAGTTAAAAAAAAAAATTGGTATAGCTACGGGCTGTTTCTATGCTATGGTGGAAAATCTGTGAAAGATCACAACGATTTTCACTTTAAAATCAATTCATTCAAAATCAATTTTTATCACGGCATAATCAAACACGCACTTAACATGTCAAAATCAATTTTTATACTATTTTGAGTTTTATTTTATCGAGGACTAAATTGACCTACACAAAAATTGTAAAGGATCATGACAGATCTTCACTTTAAAATCAATTTACTCAAAATCAATTTTTATCACGGTATAATCAAACACACACTTATGACTTAACATGTCAAAATCAATATCCACATCTAGAATCATTTTTTACCTAATCCAATCAATATGTAACAAAAATTATTGAAACATAGTATCAAGGACTTAGAAACAAGCTTGCTAGATAACAAAGAAGAAGAACACACTAAGTCCCAATGACTTGCAACACAAGCTATCACAGCTCCTAGTAAATAAAACGGTTGTAAAACGGTTATAACAAACTTCTGAGTTTGTTATGCTAAAGGATATAATCCTATAAGATAGAGAACACAATAGCTTAGCAAAGTCCATCACTAGAATCCTATAAATACTTGTAATTGCTTCATTCACAAGTAATTCAATACAATGGATTTTTCAGCTTGTATTCTTTTTCTTCCTTTCTCTATCAGTTTCTATGTTTCTCAACATGGTATCATGAGCCTCTCCTTGATCCTGGTGATCTGAGAGTGCTTCTTCTGTACCTTTCTTTCTTCGTTTTCTTCCTTTTTTCTTTTTCCCTGCGTTTTCTTTTCTCTCATGGCTCCTCGCAACAACAATGGCGCAGGAACCTCCTCCACTGAGGTGCTTCTTGATCAATCCAGTCCCTATTTTGTTCATCCTGGTGATGGTCCATCCTCGGTTTCAGTTACACCGGTTTTGAATGGCTCCAATTATCATTCTTGGGCCCGTGCCATGCGTCGAGCTCTTGGTGCAAAGATGAAGTTTGAGTTTGTTGATGGCACCATTCCACCCGTTACTGATATGTTTGATCCTACTTTTCGTTCTTGGAATCGTTGCAACATGTTAATTCACTCATGGATCTTGAACTCTGTTTCTCCTTCAATTTCTCAATCCATCATTTTCATGGAAAATGCAATGGATGTTTGGCGTGATCTCAAGGAACGGTTCGCTCAGGGTGATTTGATAAGAATTTCAGAATTAATGCAAGAAATTTATGCATTGCAGCAAGATTCGAAATCAGTTACCACATTCTATTCAGACTTGAAGGTTTTGTGGGAAGAATTAGAAATTTATCTTCCTATGCCTAGTTGCAGTTGTAGAAATCAGTGTGTGTGTGATTCAATGCGTACTGCCAGGAAAAATCATGTCTTGTTATATGCAATCCGGTTTCTCACTGGCTTGAATGAAAATTTTTCCATGGTTAAGTCTCAGATTCTCTTAATGGATCCTCTCCCTCCTATGAACAAGATCTTTTCTATGGTGTTACAACATGAAAGGCAGGGTAATTTAGCACCTCCTGATGAGACTGTACCTCTAATCAATGCTGTGCATTCTGGAAAATCAAAGGGAAATTTTTCTGGTAACACCAACAAGAATTTCAATCAAGGTTCCAATTACAAACCTAGAGTTTGTACGTTTTGTGGAAGAAATGGTCATACCATTGATACTTGCTACAAGAAGCATGGATTCCCTCCTCATCTTCAAAGGAATTTCAATAATAACTCTTCTGCAAATCATGTTGCTTCCACTGACAATGATGCTGATAATGTGGACACTAGTTCTCAAAATGATGTGGGAAAGGCTTCTCCTTCTATTACCACTGAGCAGTATGAAAAGTTGATGCATTTACTTCAGACTTCATCCCTTAACCAAGATTCAGTGCCTGTACATGCTTCTTCTAATCAGGTTCTATCCTCCATTCCCACTGGTCATATATCAGATGGAAGGCAAGGTACCAGTTACACTTTTTCTTTAACATGTCATAGTTTTACTCTAAACTCTTGGATCATTGATTCAGGAGCTAGTGATCACATTTGTGGAACTCTGCAGTGGTTTCATTCTTACAATGAAATCACTCCCATTCATATTAGATTGCCTACTGGCCACTATGCAATAGCCAAACATGCTGGAACCATTAAATTCAATCCTGATTTTACTATCACAAATGTGTTATATGTTCCTGAATTTCGTTTCAATTTGTTGTCTGTACCAAAACTCTGTCATTCATTAAACTGCACAATAAATTTTAATGGTTCCAAATGTTTTATTCAGGAAAAGAGCACTCTGAGGATGATTGGTTCTGGTGATAGAAGAGAAGGATTATACTACTTAGCTCTTTCAGATAAGGTTGCTTGCAACATAAACAAGACCCCTCCTTCATCTGCCCCTTTACCAGATAGTGCACTTTGGCACTTTAGATTAGGTCACCTATCTTTTTCTAGGATGAAATCTTTACATGCCAGTTTTCCTTTTGTTAATGTTGATAGCAAGGCAATTTGTGATGTATGCCATTTTGCTAAACACAGAAAGCTTCCTTTTGATTCAAGTTGTAATAGAACAAATAAACCTTTTGAGCTAATACACTTTGACATTTGGGGTCCCATTGCTGTTAAATCTATTCATGGTCATTCATATTTTTTAACTGCAGTTGATGATTTCAGTAGATATACTTGGTTAACTCTTATGAAAACCAAGGCTGAAACTAGACAGCATGTCATTAATTTTGTGACTTTAATTGAAAATCAATTTTCTTGTAAAGTAAAGATTTTAAGAAGTGACAATGGTCCTGAATTTACAATGCCTCAGTTTTATAGTTCAAAAGGAATTTTACATCAAACAAGTTGTGTTGAGACCCCTCAACAAAATGCTAGAGTTGAGAGAAAACATCAACATATTTTGAACATTGTTAGAGCTTTACTTTTCCAATCAAATCTCCCTAAACATTTTTGGTCTTATGCTGCTATTCATGCTGTTTTCATTATGAATAGAGTTACCAGTCCTATTATTGAAAACCATACTCCTTATTTTTTAATTCATCAAACTTTACCTGATTTAAATCAATTGAAAGTCTTTGGTTCTTTAGTCTTTGCTTCAACACTGCAAGCTCATAGAAGCAAGCTAGCTTCTAGAGCAAGAAAGTGTGTGTTTTTAGGATACAAACATGGCATGAAAGGTATTGTTTTGTTCGACATTAACACTAAGGAAATCTTTGTTTCCAGAAATGTTACCCATCATGAAAACATCTTTCCATATCAACCTGTTACTTCCCCACCTACCTGGCATTATTATCCAAGTCAGTCCCCCATCCCTATTGCTTTTCCATATGCTGATACAACTGTTCCCTCTTCAGATCTTATACCTCCTTCTCCACTTTTACAACATGAAATTTCATCCAATTCTGACAACACTCAGCCTCCACAACCCTTACAACCACATTCATCTTCCAAACCTACTAGAACTAAGAAACCTCCAGCCTATCTTGGAGACTATGTATGTAATCATTCTTCTTCTCATTCATCAAAAGCAATCATTCCAGGTACTCCTTACCCTATTGCATCTTTTCACTCTTTTGCACATCTGTCTAAATCCCATAGAGCTTTTTCTCTTTCTGTCACAAATGGTACTGAGCCCAAAACCTATAGAGAAGCTTGTCAGTCTGATCATTGGTTAAAGGCTATGGAGTCTGAATTAGATGCCTTGGCTAAGAATGGAACCTGGAAAATTGTGAACCTTCCTCCTCATGTTAAGCCTATAGGCAGTAAATGGGTGTACAAGATCAAGCACAAAGCTGATGGTAGCATTGAGAGATACAAGGCTAGGTTAGTTGCCAAAGGCTACAATCAGGTTGAAGGCCTTGATTTCTTTGATACCTTTTCTCCTGTTGCAAAATTGACTACAGTCAGGATCCTCCTAGCTCTTGCTTCCACCCAACATTGGCATCTTCACCAGTTGGATGTGAACAATGCTTTTCTTCATGGGGATTTGCAAGAAGATGTGTACATGAGCATCCCGGAAGGTGTTATCAGTGCACCAAACACGGTTTGCAAGTTACAGAAAAGTCTATATGGACTCAAACAGGCCAGCAGAAAATGGTATGAAAAGTTGACCTCCCTTTTGCTTAGTGAAGGCTATGTTCAGTCCACCTCAGATTACTCTCTCTTCACACATCAGCAAGGCAAGGATTTCACAGCTTTGTTGGTCTATGTGGATGACATCATTCTAGCAGGTTCCTCTCTCCATGAATTTGATCGAATCAAATCCATCCTAGACTCTAAGTTCAAAATAAAGGACTTAGGTGTTCTAAAGTATTTCTTAGGCTTGGAAGTTGCTCATTCCTCAGCAGGTATCACTGTATCTCAAAGAAAATACTGTCTGGATCTTTTAGACTCTTCTGGTCTTCTGGGATCTAAGCCTGCTAGTACACCTATGGATACCTCCACAAAATTGCATCAAGACAACAGCAAACCTTTTGCTGATGTGTCTTGCTACAGGCGGCTCATTGGAAGACTACTGTATCTTAACACTACCAGACCTGACATCACATTAGCCACTCAACAGCTGAGTCAATTCCTTCATGCCCCAACTATTTTACACTACAAAGCAGCTTGCAGAGTTATCCGATACCTTAAACAAAACCCTGGTCATGGATTATTTTTTCCTAGATCTTCAGAATTACAAATTCTAGGTTATGTGGATGCTGACTGGGCAGGATGTATTGATTCAAGAAGATCCACAACAGGTTTCTGCTTCTTCTTAGGCTCCTCTCTAATCTCATGGCGTGCTAAGAAGCAAGCAACTGTCTCAAGGTCTTCATCTGAAGCTGAATACAGAGCTTTATCTACTGCAACCTGTGAACTCCAATGGCTCACGTATCTTTTGAAGGATTTACACATCACATGCAACAAACAACCAATCTTATATTGTGATAGCCAAAGTGCTATACACATTGCTTCTAATCCTGTGTTCCATGAGAGAACAAAGCATTTGGAGATAGACTGCCATTTAGTCAGAGAAAAGGTGCAGAAGGGTATTCTGAAATTGCTTCCCATTGCCACTGAAGAACAACTAGCAGATTTCTTGACTAAACCTTTACCACCTCCAAAATTCAATTCTTTTGTGTCCAAGCTTGGCATGATCAACATCTATCATGCTCCAGCTTGCGGGAGGATATTGAAACATAGTATCAAGGACTTAGAAACAAGCTTGCTAGATAACAAAGAAGAAGAACACACTAAGTCCCAATGACTTGCAACACAAGCTATCACAGCTCCTAGTAAATAAAACGGTTGTAAAACGGTTATAACAAACTTCTGAGTTTGTTATGCTAAAGGATATAATCCTATAAGATAGAGAACACAATAGCTTAGCAAAGTCCATCACTAGAATCCTATAAATACTTGTAATTGCTTCATTCACAAGTAATTCAATACAATGGATTTTTCAGCTTGTATTCTTTTTCTTCCTTTCTCTATCAGTTTCTATGTTTCTCAACAAAAATGAACTTATATTGTTTTATATCTTCAATTTTATACCACTAGCTATAACTTCTAAGCAACATTTTCTTTTTGTCAAACCTCGTTGAATTTGGAAGTATCAGACTTCATGTCAATTTTCTTGGGGATAATGCCTCTCACGCTAGTTAAAACACCCACCGATTAACTAGCTGAAGGAAGCAAATGCGAATTGTACGCAATAATTGCATGAAATTTATTATAGACCCAATTAAGACAAACAACTTAATTTGCAACTTATAGCAAAAACGTTTATAGATAAGCGTTTATATATACCCATTTCTATAACAAAATTTAATATAGTCAAAATAACTTTCAAATAATTATAAGTTGTTTTTATAAGTTATACTAGAGAGATGAAAATAAGTTGAACATAACTTATAAACATATCATAAATTATGTCCACTCAATTAAGTTAATTAAGACAGATTCAAAATGAGACAAGTTTAATTCACCATCTAGTGATTCTAGTGCAAATATCTTTCAAAAATTAAAATATTTAATGGTTAAGTTTTTCCCTTTTCACCATGTGGTCTAACAATATATTTTTTCGTTACATTATGCCTGTGTTTGGTATCACTATGTTGTAAAATTAGGCATAGGATTATCTCTATAAGTAATAATCAATATATAAATATAAGAATCAATTAAACATAAGCAAAAGAGAGAGATCAATAAACTTATCTCTTTTGATATTGTTGTTGAATTAGATTACCGACTACAACTCTATCAACATCTTTGACAACCAAATCAAACATAATACTGAATCAACTATCAGTATCTACAAAAGGAACAAACGCTAACTTAGTCGGATACGGATACGGGTGCGGGTACGATACGATACGGGTACGCGGATACGTATTTTTTTTTTTAATTTAGGATACGATACAGCTAAGATACGTAGACAAAATTTTTATACTAAAACTCATATGTGTGTAAAATACTTTAAGAAAATAAGCATTGATTACTCTTTATTATTATATTATTATAAAAGTCACAATTTTTTAAAAATAATACATGTGATTAAAATAAAAAAATGTAAAGTTTTTTTATAAACCATATATTATATTTTCATATTCTGGGATATCGAGAGAAATAGGGGTGGGCAAAAAAAAAACAAAAAACCGAACTGAACTGCTGAACTGAACCGAACCAAACAAAAAAAACTGAACCATTACTAACAGTTCTAGAACTGAACTGAAACAGTTTGGTTCAGTTCAAAACAATTCGGTTCAGTTCGAAACAGTTCGGTTCGGTTCAAAACAGTTCGGTTCGGTTTTATCTTCTAAAATTCGATTTTGTTAGGTTTTTTATATTTTTTTCAATGGTACCAATAATAACAGTTCAGTTCAGTTCAAAACAGTTTGGTTCGGTTTAGAACAGTTCGAAATCCAAATAGTTCGGTTCGGTTCAGTTATTTTAAATTTATCAAACAGTTCAGTTCAGTTCGGTTCAGTTTTCATCCCGAACTGAACCATGCCCAGCCCTAGAGAGAAACATCATTAAAAGAACTCAACACAAATTTTATCTAATGTTGATTAATTGAATCACCTCTTTCTCATTACCTTCATCAACAAGAAGTATAAGTTTAAGTGGATCATCGAGAAACAATTATAATGATGCATATCTAAAATTGAACCATACACATCTCTACTGAATTTTTACAACATTGTCTCACTTTTTTACCCTTCATCTTTTCTAGGATACGTATCTGTGAAGTATCTTATAAGTATCTTTGTGTATCTGTGGAGTATCCTATACGTATCCGATAAAATATTTTTTAAAAATTAAAATAATTAATTCTGATACTTCGTGGGTACGTATCCGCGAGTATCTGTGGAGTATCGGTATCCGATACGGGTACGTCTCCGTTTTGGAGTATCTGGGCTTCATAGGTTGAGGCAAATGCTTAAATCCAACTAAATTTAAAGGTAGTAAACAAAACACAATACAACATAAATAACACACAAAAATAACAACAAACAAAAGACAGAGCAGAAATTGAGCAAAGTTAAACAAACCCAATAAAGAATCACCCATGGAGGTTTCGGAAGTGGACGACTCAAAGATGAAATTGGAGGAAAGATGGTTATGCGAACTTCATCTGGAGGCTTCCGTGGAGGCCTTTCGAGGCTGAGATCCATAGGTAAGAGGTCAAATTCAGCTTTCTGCAAGATAGAGAGGTGTTGAAGCTTCAATCGTCCCTTTCGTATAATCACAACAGCTTGAGGGGGTGGCTCCGGTGGTGGCCGTTTTGTTGAGGTAGAGGAGACCGCGAGGGGATGATGTTCACCTGTGAAGATCTCTTCCCCACAACCCTCTGTTTCGTCAGTGACCCAGCCATCTTCAGTTTCTTCCTTCATAAGATCCATTTTGCCCCAAATCTCCATAGATACAGAAAACACAGACTAAAGAGCAATAAACACTGAATCGAACCACCAAGACAAACACAGTTGAGTCAAAGGACTAGGATTACCTAGGGGAAAGACCCATTTCAGGCTGGAAAAGCCAGGACAAGCTGGCGTAACCGCCTCCTCACACCCAGGAAACCTAGAAATGATGGTGGAGGTATCACGATAAGTTAGAGAGAGAAGTGTTGTCTTCTCTCTACAAACACGTGGGTTTTGGCAAAACATGGTTGTTGAGTCAAGCAAGAAAGAAGCCTTAATAATGGCCACATTCAAGAGATATCAATGGAAAGGCGGTTACAAAAATTTCGAATTAAAACATGGGTATAAAACCAAGTCAAACATTATAATTAACTAGCAAAAAGACGGGCATGAATGCCTGTCTTTCCGCTCTTTTTACGTACGTGTAAGTGTGCCTTTACAAAATTGTAATCCTACCTGGTGAGAGGAGATAAGTTTCAAAAACTTGCACTTAATAACTTGAAACAACTTTACAAAATATAAAAATAAATACTTCAAACTTTTTTGCAATAGGGAACCACCATCACAAGTTGTATATATACATAATACCAACAGAAATTGCATGTTACAAAGCAGTTCCTCCTATCTTTCTTCAAGTTTCTAATAGTTATTCAAGGATCTTTGTAATAGTTGAGAATTGCATGATAAGCCTAAACATAGAGACTTATGTAAATACTAAGAATTTTAGTCGCCTATATTCGACCATAGATGTCAGTGACCGTCACCCAAGAAGACAAACACATTGCTGGGAAGATGGACTTGCTGCAAAGAGGGTTAAGGCTAAACAACTTAATTAAGCGCTTATAACATACTTTATCATATAAATGTTATGTGTAAGATATTTTTATATCAAAAGATAAAATAAAGTCAAACTATTTTCATATAAGTTTGAAACTATTCTTGTAGAACTTATGGAAATAAGTTTTTTTTATTTTATTTTAAAAAACCATAGAGTGAAAGCATAAGTGATAGCTATGACATCCGAACTAAGTTTAAATAGGTTGTTTCAAAAAAACTCTCCTAAACTCTTTCACAAGTGTATATGTTAGTAGATAAACGCAAATTAGTAAATCCAAATAGACCTCAAAGCTAAGTACCCAAATTGATCATGACTTGATTAAAGGAAGCAAATCTAATTGAACCAATCTGATTAAAATAGCTACAAACTGATTCAAATTTCTCCAATCTGATTACAGCAAAACAAATCTGATTAAATCTTCAATTTAGGTAACACTCACGGTTTGCTACAAACACCTAGAACAAGCAACCTAAGCCATAAAACTTTCACTACATATAAAATCTTTGAACAATATGGCTACTTGGAAAAAAATTATTCCAAATCAAGATCAGTACATTACATTCGTTTAGAAACCTAGTTTTGTACATTCAAAAGAAAAATTAAGCTCAATGGGAAAATATAAAAACTATAAGGCTTAAATGCATTATTGATCCCCATATATTAACTTAATCGGAATTTCAATCCCCCTGTTTTTAAAACCATTATTTTAGTCCCCTTATTTTACATTTTTTGGGTTTTTTTTTAATCCCCACCAATTTTAGTGATTTGTCATTGTCATTAATGATGTGGCAGTGTGTGTGGGCTAATTAAGTTTCCATGTCATTAACATAAATAATTAATTACCTACAAAATGTAAAAACTAATTGATTAATAATTAAAAAAAACAAAAATTGAATTAAATTATAATAAGAAAATGTATCAGGTTTGATAACATGAACCCTAATTTCTAAAATCCTTAATTTCTTCAATCTACATCTACTTATTTTTTTCTCACACCTGCAAATCGTTAATTGGAACACAACTTAAATTAGCAAGAACATCCACAGTTTGCTTCTATACACAATTTGAACACAACCAAGCTGCAATAACTCTTTGATTTTCCTCTTAATACTCCAACCTTACATTCCTTGTACTGGTATCTTGAACACATTAGTAGCAACCATAGTTGAAAATATAACGTATACTCCAAATCTTCTCGTCATTTTAACCCTTCTGAAAGGTTCCTTCATATAAACCCAACAATTATACCATTCAGTTTAGAAATTATTGAGTGGAGTGAGAAAGGAAAAGTAGATGGAGATTGAAGAAATTAGGTATTTTAGAAATTAGGGTTCATGTTATCAAACCTAATTCATTTTCTTATTATAATTTAATTCAATTTTTGTTTTTTTAATTATTACTCAATTAGTTTTTACATTTTGTATGTAATTAAATATTTATGTTAATGACATTGAAACTTAATTAGCCAACACACACTGCACGTCACCGCCACGTCATTAATGACAATGACAAATCACTAAAATTGGTGGGGATTAAAAAAAACCCCAAAAAATGTAAAATATGAGGACTAAAATAGTGGTTTTAAAAATAGAGGGATTAAAATAAGAGGATCAAAAGTGCATTTAAGCCAAACTAAAAATAAAAGCCCTGGCAGTAAAAGCAAAACAAGTAGAAGTGTAGATATTTTCTCTTCCCTTTGAGTTTCCTTGGAACTTTGCCTTTGAAATTATAGTAAAATTTTGACTCCATTATTCTTTTACTTGGAAGACAACACATATTGTTTTTGAATTAATATCCATTACCATTAATGATTTTATCATGATATCAACATTTTTTTTCCTCAAATCAGATTCACATTCATCTGCACGTTTACTCTCTATAATGGAAGATATTTTGTTTATGTTTATTGGATCGAGGATCGGTAGGGACGGAGACATAAGATAAAACCAAGATAATCAGAACCGGACCGGACATCAAACCGGTAAAGGCATAGGTTCGAGGTTTAAAGGTTCAACCGGGGTTGAACCGGAGTCGAACCGTTTTAATAAAATAATTCTTTTATATATAAAATATAGGTAACATGGAATAAATAAAATACTATTTTTTTTATTTAAAAATAAAATCAAGTTTGTAACTATATTAACCAAAATAAAAGTTACTTTTATTTGGCTTGTTAGCAGACTTTATTTGATGTTACTATATGTATCACGCCAAGCCCACTTTTCTTGAGAGGGGTAGCCCAAGCCCACTTTTGTAATATGTAATAGAAAATTGCTTTTCCCACATTAGACAAGGCTAAAACACACCAGTAAATGACGGTTTTACCCCGACGGCAGTTAAGTGCCGCTGGGAAGGATCCGGCGGCAGTTAACTGCCGCTGCGATCTGTACTTCAACAAAATCAGAACAGAACTCGTGTTTACAGGTTTCAAATTCTCAAATTCTCTCAATTTCTCTCCAATCCTCTCCAATTCCATTCCACTAAATTCAAGCAATTTCATACCCATTAGCAACAAGTAAGTAGTATTAATCATTTTTAATGTTAATGTTAGTTTAGATAGGTTTATTTTTGTTAATTTTGGTAGATTGCATGTGGTTAGGGTTTATGATTAAATTGAAATTTTGGTAGATTGAATGTGTAGTTAATGATGTTATAGATGAATGTAGTTGTTGTGAATGTTGTTTAGATTATGTTTAAGTATAATGTGGTTGTGAATGTTGTCCAATTAACACAATGTGAATGTTGCACTCAAAGTGTTTGTTAAAATGCCTAAATGAGTATGTTGATGAATGTTGTTTAGATTGTGATAGAATTGTGAGAATGTTGGAATGGTGATAGAATGATGTGTTTATTATGCCTAATCTTTTTAGTTTTGTTTTTGTGTAGATATGTCTGATCAGAACCAAGATAGGACGACTAGAGCTGGTAAGCAGCCTATGACAGCAGCTACCGACGGGAGAGACAGGCTGTAAACCCTCATGTGCCTAAGAGGGGAAGAGGTCGGAGGCCTGTTGGGGGCGAGGGTAGTTCTCAGCCGACACAGCAGGTGTCGCAGGTGGAGGACCCCACCCAGTACCTACATTATCAGGAGCAGCTACATGATGCCACAGATGGTGGCTATGACATCCAACATGTTGCTGATGAGGGTGGGGACGACGATGCGGTTGCGCTAGATGAGGATGAGATTGCGGCTGCGACAGCCCCCGAGGAGTTACCTGATGTGGCTCCATTTCCTGGAGGGCCTTATGATGACTCATTGTTGTCATCATACGCTTCACACGTGGCATTACCGTTGTGGTATAATGCAAATAATGTAAGTTTTCTTTTTTCTTTTTAACTTTTATATATGAATTCGATGTGAAAACATATGATAACGTTTAAAAAAATGACATGAACACATGTCGTTGTCTGATTATTTTTTTGTCTTCGATTATTGTTCGCACGTAATTTTTTATATATGAAGTATATGCTTTTTTTTGTATGTTTTTTATTTATGTGGTGTTTTTATTATTATTTTAGATTAGTAACACCCGTAGGATGAGATGCATAAATCACGGGGCGAAGGTGGCAGATCTTCAGCGTCCACATATGAATCAACTCTGGTTTTGGGATCCTATAAGGGCGAGTGAGTTGCATGATTTGTTGTACACAGGGTATTCTACTGTTAATCATGCTCTGCTCCAGGCACTAAGCGAGAGGTGGCATTCCGAGACCAGCAGCTTTCACATGCCTACTGGGGAAATGACCATCACTTTAGATGATGTGGCGTGTCTGCTGCATGTTCCTATTGAGGGACGGATGCTGAGCCATAGGAAGAAGGTGTCTCAGGTTGATGGGGTGGAATTGATGGTGAGGAACTTAAGTGTCACCCAGGAGTATGCAGTGAAAAACTGCAATACTGAGTATGGTGGCTACATTAGCTATAAGGCGCTGAAGGAGATTTATGAGGATCACCTGAGCGTGGCCACCAGATTAGCGCTTGCTGAGACACAGGAGCAGCTCCAGGAGCTAGCCAGGCGTAGGGATGCCTGTGTGAGGTGTTTCCTCCTATACCTGCTTGGATGTACGTTGTTCAGTGACTTGAGCAACAAACACATCGACCTGATATACCTGCAGACGATGGAGACTTTTGCTGGGATGAGGGACTACTCGTGGGGAGGAATGACATTGGCATACCTTTACCACACTCTATCTGAGGCCTCTTCGCTTGCAGTAAAGAGGATCGGGGGAAGCACGACACTTTTGATGGTAATAATTTTAATTTACTATGTCTTTTAATAATTTACTATGTTTTTTAATTTACTATGCCTTTTAATTTACTATGTTTGCTAATAACTTATAACTGTGTTTGGTTTGTGCAGGGATGGTTCTTGGCACATTTTCCAGAAGTCTACCCACATGACCATAATGAGAAATACAGGCAAAACTATCCTTGCGCGGCCAGATGGATACCACACAGGGGTCATGCGAATCCGAAGCCATACCGTCTGGCGCTGGATCGTTTGGAGATGGATGATGTTACCTGGATGCCATACGAGGATCATATGGAGATCCAGGAGTTTGTGGAGATATGCTGGTATTTAGGCTGGATCATGTGTGGTCGTGACATCATCAACCGTCACTTGCCTGAGCGGGTTAAAAGGCAATACGGGTACGTGCAGGACATCCCCCGAGCTCCGACGTCTGTGCTTCCTCTCCCTTTTTAGGCCGTTGCACAGGCTTTCCTAGACTTCCGTGTGCACATCATTCCCCAGGTTGCGTGGGGTAGGGAGGTTGATCAGCCATGGCAGTACGAGGAGGGATGCATGAGGTGGTACAGACATGTGTCTCACCCAAAGATTCTGCCACCTATTGATGGATCTCCTCCAAGGCCAGCAAATGAGGAGCAGATCATTGCACACCATCAGCACCGGCACCAGGAGAGAGGCTCGACTGATACCATTGACATGGTTGGTGGACTTGCTAGCCAGGCTGATGACTACTTGGGTCAGGAGGCGATGAACAGTGAGCAGCTATATCAGGCGATGTGCCATATCAAGGACATGATGACACCGATACTGTCCAGGAGGTCGAGGAGGCGGCAGCAGCAGCATGATGACCAGGATTAGGATTAGGACATTTTTTAGGACTTTTGTTAGTTTTTTTTGTTGACATTTGTTAGATTTTTTTTTGTAAATTTATGGCACATTCACATTATCGTAGTTTTTTCGGGTTTATTTTGCTTTATTTGGATTATTTTGATTACTTCGAAACAACAATAACAATAATTCCTTCATGATCCGAACTAAAAATTCACAAAATAAGCTTTACATTACATTATCCCTAAATATGTTGTATCATCATGAATGATGTTGGATTTTAATTTAATTCTTGAAAGTTTGCGGAAAACATATATATGCTCTCGTGTCTTATACTTAGTGTTGGACTCAAAAGAATGAAGAGAACACAACATATGTATTCTACGAAATCAGCTATATATGTTTTCACATCGAATTCCCTCATATAAGATGAGTCATGACAAAAATGAATACATTCCAATATATTCTTTTGAACTTAATCCTACTGCCCTGCCAACTGACAAAGTTTCAATTGACAGAGGAGCATGATCAAGTACAAAACAACATCTTAGAATTGCATTCCCTTTTGTCACACTCATCCTATACGAAGGAATTCGATGTGAGAACCTATATAGCTGATTCCGCAGAATACATGTTGTGTTCTCTTCATTCTTTTGAGTTTCCAAAAAGACTTGCAAACATTTACACTAAGTATAAGACACTTCAATGCCAACATCTTCAGCAAACTAACAAGAATTAAACTAAAATCCAACAAAATAATGACACAACATAATAATACTACCTAAACATCTTCATCTGGCCGAATCAAACTCTTGAGAATATCTTCAGGCGACCTCAACAACGTAACATCCATCTCGAGGGGGATCATGTTCGGCTCAGCAAATATCGAGAACATGCTCCTCAAGTTGTCGTCGTTCGTTAACTCCGACCGAGTGAACGACAAATTCCCGTCTGAGTCGAACGATGGACGGTGATACCAAACGTATTCCACCCTCCTCGTGTCTCCGTGGTTGATTCGTTGGTTGATTTCATGAAGTAGATCCTTCAATTCTTTTAACGCCACATCGTCGCGAACCTTGAAAAAATGTTGGTTACCACCGTTGAAGGATACATGAAAGTATACTTGAGCCATTTTTTCAGATCTACACCATAAGAAATTAAAAACAATCCAACTAAAAACTCATTCAAACATTTCATCAAACAGTTGTAGTGCAAATTATACATAAACCCTAAAGCTAAAAATTACAACATAAACATGCAAAGATTTAAACATTTAAGCAACATAAGTCATTTCCATGTAAACAATCTATCATTTCTTGCCAAAAAAATCAAAAATTAAACAAAGTCTAAAACTAAAAAAAAATTAAATTAAGATAATAAATGTAACATATAAGCATAAAAATGACAATGAGATTGATTATGGAAACTTACTTGTTATTGGAGTGTTGGTTGATTTGAGGTTGAAAATTTTGAGTTTTTTGGAAGATTTGAGAGAGTTTAGAGTTTGAAGAGATGAAGTTGGAGGTTCTGGGTGCTGAGCTTCATAAGTAATGATCGCAGCGGCATTTAGCTACCGATGGGGACGGCGGCAACTAACTGCCGCCAGATCATTCACATCGGCAATAAACTGCCTCCAGATCATTCCCATCGGCAACAAACTGCCGCCGGGGTAAAAACGTAAATTACTGGTGTGTTTTAGCTTTCTTTGAAGTGGGAAAAGCAATTTTCTATGTAATATGTAAGTATGTAACCCTAATATTGTTGCAATTGTCAAATGAAAGCAAACAGCCGCCGCCAAGCATCCTCTCTATTATTGCATCTTCATTTTTTTTCTTTTATTTTTCAATTACAGTTTTTCAACTTTTCTTAAATTTTAATTTGTGCTTCTTCTTGAAATGAATCAGTGTCCAATTCTCTCTTCATCTTCTTCCAGTCTGTCGTGGTGATTTTCGGAGATCAAGCTATTGATTAGCGTTGACTCACTAATTTTAATTCACGACTGAACTTTTAATTTTTTTTTTAAAAGAGGAGTGGAAAAAAGTTCTAAATTACCACTTTTTAAAAAATTTGGGTTCGGGGGTTAGTTACGTTTAGGGAAGGTGTTAGCACCCTAAACATTCGTAGTACTCTACGAGAACCTCTTGATTTTATTTACTTATTTTGGCTATAACTTGCTTATTATTTTTTTTAAGAGACAAAATTAAAGTAGTGAAAAAAGAAAATGTTTTTTTTTTGTATTTTTTATGATTTGGAAGGACAAGGTCCTCTGCCTACGTACCCGTGAGGGATCAAAACCTCGTAGTTCGGGGTAAAAATGACGGTTGATTTGTTTTGTGTTTTTTATTGGTTTTAAAAAAAGTTTTAAAGATAAAATAAAAGTCAAGTGGCAAAATGAGATTGGTTTGTGTTTTTTTAATTTTTGAAAATGATTAAAGTGTTATTAAAGGTGGATTAATGGTTATTTAAAGAAAATAAAAGAAAAAAACGGACACTTGATTGAAAATCAAGGTTTATTAAGAAAAGATTTTTTTTGTGAGTTTTCATTATTATTTGCATGTTTTTTTGTTTTTAATTAACTAAGACTAAAAGCAATAAAGGCTAAACGCGAGGAAATTCCGTGGTGACGTTGGATCACCACGAAACCCTTTTAAACTAACCTAATATTTTTGTATTTTTTCTGAATAGCGAAACAAGTAAAAATAAATAAAAGACGTAAAGCAGAATAAATAAAGTGTGGTGTCAGTGCATATTCTCATTTATTTTGTTACATTGATCCTAATTACATTCTAATCAAATGAAAATAAAAATGACAAAATGATAGACAAGAAAAAAACCCAAATTGCAAATGTATGAAAATAAATATGCTAGAATAAAACTAAAATGAAAAATGCATGAAATAAATAAAAATAAGAATGCATGAAAATAAAAGAAAAATAAAAAAAATGCATGAGGTACTATGAGGTAAATACAATGGAATAATATGCATGAAATACATAAAGAAATAACGAAAATAAATGCAAGAAATAATAAGGAAAATAAATAAAAAAAAAATAAAAGGGAAAGGGGGGATACAGTAAGCAAAAAGGGGGGGGGGTATGGAACAGAAAAGAAAATCTGAAAAGAAAAGGACAAAGAGGGCCGAATGGGCCTGGACTGAAGGAGGAGAAAGAAAAACCGGACCGGTTCGGTTCGAGTGAACCGAACCGGTTCATGTGCTATATATAAGGCAACACACGGTTTTTTTCCATTTTTCTCAAGCTTTTCTCTCTCCTTCTTCTTTCCTCACTCTCTTTCTCTCTCAAACCAAATCAAAGAAAACTTTCAGAATTAAAAAAGACAACCCTAGATCCAAACTTTTTTAGAAAAAAGAAAACAAGCTACCTATGTGTTTTGAAGATAGTGGTTGGCCGCGTGATTGGGGTGTTGGGTGGTTGCTGTTCGTGGAGGGGGAAACCGTACGGTTATGTGTGAGTGGGGGTTAGGAGGCTGTTTGGATTCGTGTGGGTGAGGGGTTTTTTGCGGTTTGTGGCTGGGTTGATTTTGCTGGTCGTACGGTTGTATGGGTTGTGTGGGAGAGTTAGGTTGTGCTGTGTTGTTGTGATGGGGTGGCCGTCCGTACGGTTGTGGGAGAGTGTGGGTTTGGCTGTTGCGGTGATGGAGTGTGTGAAGGTACTGTGTGAGGAATGTTGGGTGCGTGAGTGGTGATGGGCTGATGGTATGGTGAGTGTGTGGTTCGGTTTATGGCTGGGTCGTGTAGTGGTGAGGGCGTGTGTTTGTGACTGGGACGTGTGGTGGTTGTGGGAAGGAAGTGCCATGTGCGTGTGTTTGGTTATTGATGATTGGTAACTGATGAGTTTTCTTTTTGTGTTTTTTTTTTCTGTGCGTGTCTGATGATTCCTAACTGATTGTTTTCTGGCTTTTTCTCTCTGATTTTATAGTGCAGTGGATGATAAATGCTGATTAAAGCCATTGATGGACAATTATCACAATTAAACAGCAAAACAATCAGAATGGCAACCATTAAAATTGTTCTTAAAACACATTAAAACCAAAAAGTCAGACTTCTAAAAAAAATAAAACAAAAAACGAAAAATAAAAATAAAAATGAAAATAAAAGGATAATAAAAAAGGAAAAAGAAAAGAAGAAAAGAAAATGGAACTAAAAATAAAAAAGGAAATAATAATTAAAAATGACAAGCAATAATAAATATAAAAAAAAAGGTCGCCTTCGGAACCACAAAATGAGGTATTTTAAAATACCTCCCTGCCGAAATTCCGTCTGAAACGACGAAAAAATTTCGAACCCAGAGACGAGTAAAAAAAGAATCTTAGGTCAAAAATTGGGGTATGACAGATGCCCCTATTTAAGTCTCTTCGTCCGGAGATTTAAAGAGAGAAACTTGGATTCGACGGGTCGAAGGGACTTAAATACAGAGTACGCCAATTTTGGACCTAAGAAAATGTGAAATGCTCGTGATGCAAAATGTGAATGCAAGACGGTGAAGATGACCTGACTGGGGATAAAACAAAAATGAAAGGATACCCGAGTTCGTTAAAGAAAGGGATCCGACTCCACTGGGGAATAACACAGTTTCACTGGGGAAAGGGATCAACTATCGTATTGACAGCTGAAGAAAGAGGTATGATATGGGAAAAGACATCGACTACAAGCTGCCCGTTTGTAGGGCTTGCCACTTGAGATAAAGACGCAAATAAAAGAAACAATGCCACTGACGACAAGAAACAAAGGTGAATGTAAACGTTGGATGAAAGGTGAAAGCTGGATGAAAAACTAAAGCCGGATAAATGGTGGATGAAATATAAATGTTGGATGAAAGATAAAGGCTGGATGAAGGATAAATGCTGGATGAAATTTAAAAGCTGGATGAAAGATAAATGCTGGATGAAATTTAAAAGCAGGATGAAATTTAGTAGCAGGATGAAATATAAATGCAGGATGAAATATAAAAGCAGGATGAAGGATAAATGCAGGATGAAATATAAACGCAGGATGAAGGATAAATGCAGGATGAAATATAAAAGCAGGATGAAGGATAAATGCAGGATGAAATATAAAAGCAGGATGAAGGATAAATGCAGGATGAAATATAAAAGCAGGATGAAGGATAAATGCAGGATGAAATATAAAAGCAGGATGAAGGATAAATGCAGGATGAAATATAAAAGCAGGATGAAGGATAAATGCCAGCTGTTCGGGTTATTGCCGAACGAGTCAACTGACGACAAAAGATTGGATAAATGTCAGCTGTTCGGGTTATTGCCGAACGAGTCAACTAACGACAAAAGATTGGATAAATGTCAGCTGTTCGGGTTATTGCCGAACGAGTCAACTGATGACAAAAGATTGGATAAATGTCAGCTGTTCGGGTTATTGCCGAACGAGTCAACTGACGACAAAAGATTGGATAAATGTCAGCTGTTCGGGTTGTTGCCGAACGAGTCAACTGACGACAAAAGATTGGATAAATGTCAGCTGTTCGGGTTATTGCCGAACGAGTCAACTGACGACAAAAGATTGGATAGGAAAATGCACAAGCTATTCGTTAAAGAACTGCCACTTGGCGAAAAGAGGGTGACATCTCTGGACCAGACACACTGGGGACGACACTTGGGGAAAGAGAGTTACCAATTATTCAGATTGATGGATATGAAAAGCAAGACTCAGGGTGGTCAATGCAATCATGTATGAATGATGTTATGTGCATATTGTGTATGCAAGAATGTGTATATGCATGAATGTATGAATGTATGTATGACAATACGACTTGTATGACTGTTTGGGGGATTGACTGGTAAGATTTGTGTGGAAGACTGACTTGTATGATTGTATGGAAGACCGACTTGATGAGACAAGATTGGACGGATAAGATGGAAAGTGGACCGACGACGCAGTACAAACACTCAGCAATCTTCATTGGGGGATGATGCCATTGGGGACATATCCAAACATTGACGGGGTAAAGCCCGATGTATGCAACAAACGGTGGGGAGCAAACACTTCCTGGGGGGAGACGTGTTAATCCATAGACCTGACAGAAGAACTGGTGTTTCTGTGGTCATGCTTTTTGTTTTTTGTTTTTTTTTTTTTTGAGTCCCTGACTTTTGCGTGGACCGCCCTTTCGGGTTTTCGATCCACCGGGAATGTGTTCTTTTGTATGCCCCTAATTTTTGCCTGGACCGCCCTTTCAGGTTTTCGATCCACCGGGACGCTCATTTTTGCCTAAACCGCCCTTTCGGGTTTTCGACTTACCGAGCTCTTTTTCTTTTTTCTTTTTCTTTTTTTCAAGCAATTGACCATATTCAACCTTCATAGTTTATCCGTTCTCAGGATAACTGTTGACGCACATTTCACTTATTCATGAGTTCAGAGAGAATGTGTTTGTTGTTTATGCTTTCCAAAAATATAAAAAGATTTGTGATTTTTTTTGAAAAATATCTTGCTTCAAGTACTACCATCCAAAATAGAAAAAAATTTTATAAACAGAATAAATAGGAATTCCAAATAAAAGCACAGGCTCAAATTTATTTAACAGAGTGGTGACCCGCCAATGGCATGGCTCCACGGATTTCACAAAGTTTGGAAAATGGTAAATATAAGGGGAAGGTACATTGAATACAAATAACCGCCATTCTCCCTAACAACTTTGAATTCCACTGTTTGGATGCTTCAGATTTAGAGTCTCTTTGACAGCTACTGTGCCCCAAGTGAGTCATGGCCAACCTGATGCAGTTACTTTGTCTTTTGATCCTTAACTTTTGCATAGACCGCCCTTTCGGGTTTTCGATCTATCAGGATGATTATTTTCTGTTTCATGTCTCTAATTTTTGCCTGGACCGCCCTTTCGGGTTTTCAGTCCACCGAGACGCTCATTTTTGCCTAAGCCGCCCTTACGGGTTTTCGACTTACCGAGCTGTTCTTTTATTTTTAGACAAAGTATTTCTTGACTGCATCTGCGTTCACAGGACGGGGAAGCTCATCACCATCCATAGTCGTAAGAGTCATTGCACCACCAGAGAAAGCTCTCTTGACGACATATGGGCCTTCATAGTTAGGCGTCCATTTGCCCCTGGCGTCCGGTTGGAAAGATAAAATCTTTTTGAGCACAAGGTCTCCTTCTTGAAATTCACGGGGACGAAACCTCTTGTCAAATGCTTGTTTCATCCTCTTTTGATATAGTTGACCATGACACAAAGCAGCCAAGCGTTTTTCTTCAATCAAGTTCAGCTGGTCATACCTACTCTGACACCATTCAGCCTCAGACAATTTGGCCTCCATCAGAACTCTCATTGACGGGATTTCGACCTCTACAGGGAGTACTGCTTCCATGCCGTAGACTAAAGAGAAAGGGGTTGCCCCTGTTGAAGTGCGTACTGAGGTACGGTACCCATGCAGAGCGAATGGTAACATCTCATGCCAGTCTTTGTAAGTGATTACCATTTTCTGGACAATCTTCTTGATGTTTTTATTTGCGGCTTCGACAGCACCATTCATCTGAGGTCTGTAAGGAGAAGAATTATGATGCTCGATCTTGAACTCTCCGCACAACTCTTTCATCATCTTGTTGTTCAAATTGGTTCCATTATCGGTGATGATTTTATTAGGCACACTGTAACAGCAGATGATATGGTTCTTGATGAAACGGACCACGACTTGCTTGGTCACGTTGGCATAAGATGCTGCTTCAACCCACTTGGTAAAGTAATCAATGGCCACTAGAATGAAACGATGTCCGTTTGAAGCCTTCGGTTCGATCCTTCCAATCATATCAATGCCCCACATAGAGAAAGGCCACGGAGAGGAGAGGACACTGAGGGTAGTTGGGGGAATATGAATCTTGTCGGCATAAATCTGACACTTGTGACACCTCCTGGCATGTTTATAACAATCAGATTCCATCGTCATCCAGTAGTAACCCGCTCTCAACAACTTTTTAGCCATTGCATGTCCATTGGAGTGAGTTCCGAAAGAGCCTTCATGTATTTCACTCATCAACTTCTCTGCTTCACGCTCGTCTACACATCTGAGTAATACCATGTCAAAGTTCCTCTTGTACAAAATATCTCCATTCAAAAAGAAATTACCAGACAATCTTCTCAAAGTCTTCTTGTCTTTATTGGAGGCTCCAGGTGGGTATTCTTGACTCTGGAGGAAACACTTAATATCATGGAACCATGGCTTATCGTCAATGACCCCTTCAACTGAAAACACATGTGCAGGCCTTTCAAGACGTTGGATTCTGATCGTTGGCAGGTCATTCTGATGGCTTACTTCATACATGGAAGACAAGGTTGCTAAGGCATCTGCCATCTGGTTCTCATCACGAGGAATGTGGTGCAGCTCAACCTTGTTGAAGAAGGTCAACAAACGTCTTGCATAATCTTTGTAAGGAATCAAACCGGGGTGGCGAGTTTCCCATTCTCCTTTGATCTGGTTGATCACTAGTGCTGAATCTCCATATATGTCGAGGTTCTTGATCCTCAAGTCAATAGCTTCTTCAATACCCAGGATGCATGCTTCATACTCTGCCATATTGTTCGTGCAATCAAACTGTAACCTTGCAGCGAAAGGGAGATGATTACCTTCAGGAGTGATAATAACTGCCCCAATTCCATTATCGTAGACATTCACGGCCCCATCGAATATCAAACCCCATCTGGACTCGGGATCTGGACCCTCTCCAAGCAATGGTTCATCACAATCTTTCATCTTCAAATACATAATCTCTTCATCGGGAAAGTCAAACCTGATAGGCTGGTAATCTTCAACCGGTTGATGCGCCAAATGATCGGCCAGGACACTGCCTTTGATTGCTTTCTGGGTGCGGTATTCAATATCATACTCGGACAACAACATCTGCCAACGAGCAATTCTCCCTGTTAAGGCCGGCTTCTCAAAGATATACTTGATTGGGTCCATTTTGGATATCAACCAAGTGGTGTGGTTAATCATATAATGGCGAAGGCGTTTGGCTGCCCAGGCTAGTGCACAACAAGTTTTCTCAAGTAGGGAGTATCGAGACTCACAATCTGTAAACTTCTTGCTCAGGTAATAAATAGCATGCTCCTTCCTTCCGGTTTTGTCCTGTTGTCCGAGCACGCAACCCATGGAATCTTCTAACACAGTTAAGTACATGATCAGTGGTCTTCCATCGACTGAAGGGACAAGAATTGGAGGCTCTAGCAGATACTCTTTGATGCTGTCAAAGGCTCTCTGGCAGTCTTCTGTCCAAACAATCCCCTGATCTTTGCGGAGTAGTTTGAATATTGGCCCACAGGTGGCAGTCATGTGAGAGATGAATCTGGAGATGTAGTTCAGACGCCCCAGGAACCCTCTTACTTGTTTTTCTGTTTCTGGAGCAGGCATTTCTCTGATGGCTCTGACTTTATCGGGGTCTACTTCAATACCTTTCTGACTAACAATGAACCCCAAGAGCTTTCCAGATCTAACACCAAATGTACACTTGTTGGGATTCAGACGAAGTTGATACTTTCTCAGCCGTTGAAACATCTTCAGCAGGTACTCAACATGTTCTTCTTCAGTGCCTGACTTAACAATCATATCATCCACGTACACTTCTATCTCTTTGTGCATCATGTCATGAAAGAGAGTGGTCATGCCTCTTTGGTAGGTGGCGCCTGCATTTATCAAACCAAAAGGCATTACTTTGTAGCAGAAAGTGCCCCAAGGCGTGATAAAAGACGTCTTTTCTCTGTCTTCGGGTGCCATTTTGATTTGATTGTAACCGGAGAAACCATCCATGAAGGAGAAAACTTTGGACTTAGCAGTGCTATCAACCAATACATCGATGTGAGGTAAAGGGAAATCATCTTTTGGACTGGCCCTATTCAGATCTCGGTAGTCGACGCACATTCTGACCTTACCATCTTTCTTCGGGACCGGAACTATGTTGGCCAACCATTGAGGATACTCAGATGTAACAAGGAAGCCTGCGTCAATTTGCTTTTGCACTTCTTCTTTGATCTTGAGAGCCATATCGGGACGAGTTCTTCTCAACTTCTGCTTGATTGGTGGGCATTCAGGTTTCAAGGGCAAACGGTGCTCCACAATACGGGGGTCTAAACCTGGCATATCTTGGTATGACCATGCGAACACATCAGTATATTCTCTGAGCAGTTCAATCACCCTCTGTTTGACAGTCTCTTCAAGCAAAGCCCCGATCTTGATTTCCTTCTTAACTTCCTCAGAACCCAAGTTGATCACCTCCACCGCTTCTTCATGAGGCTGAATGGCTTTCTTCTCATGTTCGAGTAACCGGGCAATCTCATGTGGAATTTCCTCATCCTCCTCCTCTTCGGCTTCGTAGACAGGGGACTCAAAGTTGGGAGAGAGTGTAGGGTTATCGTGTTCAACGGGCTCATTGATGTTTAGTCTGCATATATGATTCATGATTGATTTTAGAGAATGAGTGAAAAATGCAGACCTTTTGAAATTGATTAAAAAAAAGACAAAAAATATTTTGGGTTTTTTGTGATACCATTTTCCAGAAAAAAGCAATAAAAAGAATTGGAATAAACAACATTTTTCATTAATGGTGAAAGTACTTGAAGCAAAATAGCCCTACATGATTACACTTTCGCTCGGGCAAGCCGAAAGGATTTTATTGAAAAAAACAAAAACAAGAAACACATTACTTTGACACGTGAATGACTAAAGGCACGTCAACAGCATCCCAATTACGAACAAGCCCTCCAGGTGTCACAAAAGTAGGTATCATTTCTTCAGAACCATCTAAGACAGCATTGGCTTCAGGCGGGGTATTGATGGACCCGGCGCTATGAAAGGTACCACTAACAGAGTCCAAGCTAACACCGTACTTAGAGCCGCTTGCAGAGGAAGCAAAACCCAGTCCTTCGCGATTCTTGTTTTTCGGCAACTGCACAACTTTTCCCCATCCTACACCTGTTCCTTCCTGCACCACCTTCTGTGCGCTCTTCCAGGTGGCAAAAGACACTTCACTCTTCTCTGGCCCCTTACCTTCCACAGTCAGGCCTTGGAAAGAGGTTCCTTCTGTTTCATCAGCACCAATAAAGGAAAAGGCTGACAAGTGGCTTATCAACATGGCTTCTTCACCGCTTACAGTTATTAGCTTCCCGTTCTTTACGAACTTCAACTTTTGATGCAGTGTAGACGTCACCGCTCCGGCTTCATGGATCCATGGTCGGCCCAACAAACAACTGTATGCCGCTTGGATATCCATCACTTGAAAGGTAATCTGAAATTGGTGTGGTCCAATCGTTATAGGCAGGTCTACTTCTCCGATCACCGACTTCCTCGAACCATCAAAAGCTTTTACTATTACTCCGCTTCTCCTTATGGGTGTACCCTTGTAGGAAAGTTGATCAAGAGTTGATTTGGCCATCACATTCAGAGACGAACCGGTGTCCACAAGTACATTCGACAGTGCATCAGACTTGCAGTTCACCGATATATGCAATGCCAGGTTGTGATTCCTACCTTCTGCTGGGAGCTCTTCATCACTGAAACTCAGATTGTTACATGCAGTGATATTACCCACTATTCCACCAAACTGATCAATCGTCACATCATGATCCACAAAAGCTTGGTCCAAGACCTTCATCAAGGCATCTCTATGAGCGTCAGAATTCAATAATAATGACATCATAGATATCTTCGACGGAGTTTGCATCAACTGATCAATCACTTTGTACTCGCTTTTCTTGATCAACTTCAAAAGTTCGTCTTGATCAGAGTCTTCACGGGCCCCACTAGACTGGCCCATCTCCTTGCTTCCACTAGAACCAATTACTGGCAGTTGTTCAATCACCGGATCACTTACTTTCTTCGGGAGCGCTGCTGGGATGACACGCCCGTTCCTCAATATCTTGTTATCACTTGCAATGTTGTCGACAGAAGTTGGTAAGGGTACCTCTCGCTCATTTTCCAACATCGTGGCCTGGTATCTGTATGGGATGGCTTTTCGGGAAGTATACGGCACAGGTCCCGGCAAACAGATCACCAGAGGAGTAGTAGTTGACCTTTCACTGTTGTATGTTATCTCCACCCGTTCTGGGATGCTGAACTCAGGTGTAATGACACACACCTCCTTCTCCTTCTTCGAGATGAGCAACTCTCTTCGGTCTATCAACCCTTGTATATCATCCTGCACTATCTGACATCCTCTTGGGTCTACAAGGCACATTTCGCACACTGCATGATCGTGACTAAACAAATTCACCTCGCACATCTTGATATGCATCAGAACCAGTGGGGTCTGAACATGCTGGACATTAAGAATGATACTATCTTTGCAACAGTCTTGTACCATATTAACAGACGGTCCATGATTCGGTAGAGGGTTGGCCTGGACATTTGGATTTTGATCTTTAAAAGATAGTAAATTGGCCCGGACTAACCTTTGCACCTCGGTTTTAAGAGCAAGGCAATGCTCGACATCATGGCCAGGAGCTCCTTGGTGAAAGGCGCAAGTTAGGTCATGTCGGTACCAAGGAGGTAAAACATCTGGTGTACGGAGAGGTGCCCTGACCTGGACAAGGTTTTTGGCAAGCAGAGCAGGGAGCAAGTCAGCATATTTCATTGGGATTGGATCAAAGGTCATTTTTTGGCGATTTTGTGAGTGATATGGTAGTTGAGGAGTTTGAGGGCGATTTTGTTGTTGGTAGTACGGTTGTTGATGAGGCTGTTGATAATGTTGCTGGGGCTGTTGGTAAGGTGGTTGAGGTTGTTGGTAAGGCCTTTGTGGAGTTTGTAGTTTGTAGTTTGAATTTTGGGCAGTATCGGTGGATGGTGAAATGGCAGCAATGTGTTGGTAGGAAGGGTATCTTTGTTGTGGTCTCCCGTGAGCAACCATACTGACCTCCTGTTCCTTCTTTCTTGGGAGGTGGTTCCCGAACTTCTTCCCACTGTTGGCGGGGGTACTCTCTTTAACCAGACGTCCTTCCCGGACTCCTTCCTCCAGGCGCATACCCATGTTTACCATCTCAGTGAAATCGCTGGGTGCACTCGCAATCATCCGCTCGTAATAAAATGAATCAAGAGTATTCAGGAAAATCTTGGTCATTTCTTTTTCTTCCAAAGGCGGGTTGATTTGAGCAGCAATTTCTCTCCATCTTTGGGCGTACTCTTTGAAAGTCTCCTTGTCCTTTTGAGCCATGGCCCGGAGTTGATCTCTGTCTGGGGCCATGTCCAGGTTGTACTTGTATTGGCGGACGAAAGCTTCTCCCAAATCATTGAAAGTTTGGATCTTGGTGCTGTCCAAACTCATGTACCATTTTAAAGCTGCGCCAGTTAGACTATCCTGGAAGTAGTGGATGAGCAATTGGTGGTTATCAGTCTGGGTGGACATCTTCCGAGCATACATCACCAAGTGGCTCTGAGGGCAGGTGTTCCCCTTATACTTTTCGAATTCAGGGACCTTAAACTTGGGCGGGATCTTGACATTTGGCACCAAGCAGAGGTCGTTGGCATTTTTCCCAAAAAGATCTTTCCCCCGGAGGGCCTTAATTTCTCGTTGCATCTCATCGAACTTTTCCTGGAAATCGTCCATCCGATCCTGAGCCCCTACACTTTCTGTGTGAAAGATAGGTTCATTGTCGTATTGGGTCGTATGAATCACTGGGGCTGAAAAGGCCACAGTAGCTTGAGGAAAAGTAACACCAGGTTGAGGAGCAGAAGTTGCAACAGGAATAGGGATGAGTCCTTCACCGGAGCTAAGAGGCATGCCCCAGGGATATCCGTCGGGCATTGTGTATTGTGGGGCACTGGTGTGCGCTGTCGGAGCCGAAGTAGTAGCAGTTGTCAAAAGAGCTGGAGAGCTAGGGGAAGGAGACGGTGGATGAACTTGTGCGGCTGCCAGCAGCTTTACCAACTCTGTCAATTCTTCAATCTTGGTCCGCATGGACGTCATTTCCTCCCGAAGTACTTGGTTTTCTTGTTCCAGATGGTCCATTATTTTCCTCTGATGTGCTCTAGTGTTGTATGTGTAAGTTGGTTTCTGCTGAGGACGTCGGGCCACTTTCTTGGACTAGGCAGATGGACCTTTGGAAAAAACAAGACGTGAGACTCGGCTTGAGAAACTATGAATGCAATATGATGCATGATTATGCGTATGCAAAAAAGAAAGATATTTTATCGAAGGACTTTATTGAAGTAATTGTAAACATCATGGTTTGAACATTCCGTTTAAGCATTAAGATATTACAAAGTAGTTCTTTTTGATGGATTACAAGATTTTGGAAACTAGAATCTAAACATAAAACTCTAAAACCTTCAACTCAAGTTCCTGGAGTAGATGAATCTCAGAATCAGAATGTGCACCAAAGATCGAATCCATAAACCTCTTCTTCCTTTTAGAATCCCGGCTGAGCAAAGCATCTTTTCGCTGAAGCAAATCATCCTTCTCGATCATCCGTTGGTTCTGAATGAAAAGCTCATGATTCTTCTGCGCTAACTTCCCTTTCAAGGTTTCATGCTCACGTTCAAGTTCCTGGTACCTTCTCTTCCAAGTTTCTTTTTCAAGCCTTTCCTTGGTCAGTTGCTCTTGAAATTCTTCCTTGGTGTCAAAGGGTAGGGGTAATGATGGTGGGGGAATGGTGGAGGACAGATACCTAGGTAGATGGTAGGGTAGGCCAAAGCTCATGGTTCTATCAATAACCCACTGAGTGTAAGATTCATGCACATGATCTGATTTCTTCCCCAACTGACTTCTGCTGAGTCTGCGGATAGCGCTCCAAGCTTGTGCGAACCTCTCTCTTTTGTTTGAGGGGTCTCCATGGTTAAGATAGAACTCGTTAGTCAAGGTAAGGTTGTTTGGTTTTGACTTCATTGGGTACCCAAATTGTCGTCGAGCGAGAGATGGGTTGTAGCTAATTCCGCCACGCATACCCAAAAGAGGTACGTTGGGGTATTCACCACAACTCACAATAACCTCTCCAACGTCACTAGCTGCCTGGTACCAAACAATGTCTGATGGGTCGAGGGTCATGATTCGGTGAGGCCAAGAAAGTCTGTCAACATTGGTCTTGAAGGCACGGGACTGAGGTAAGTGGAAGGTAAACCATTGATAGAGTAGGGATGCACAGCAAGAGATGGTTCCACGGCCAGCCTGGGTACGGTCATGGATGGAGTGGTAAGTATCGGCTAGTAGAGTGGGTACAGGGTTTCTGGAGAGGAAGACTTTGATGGCATTGACATCGATGAAGTTGTCAATATTTGGGAAGAGTACAAGGCCATATATAAGAAGGGCTAGGATGGAATGGAAGGCATATGTGCTAGCTGCTTCAGCAAATATGGAGGCTTGTTGGTAGAGGAAGTGGGTGGGAAGACCTTGGAGGCCTCCTTTAGAGGTAAGGTTTGCTTTGATAAGGGAAGTTTCGAGGTGAAGGGCAGCTGCAATGTCTGAGGGTCTAGGTACGGGTTCAAGACCGTGGAATGGTATCTTGTCAGGTACGGGTAAACCAACTAGGTAGGAGTACTCTTCAAGCGTGGGGACAAGCTGGTAGTCTGGAAATGTGAAGCAATGGTAGAGCGGGTCATAGAACTGAACCAGGGTCTCTAGGCATCCTTCCTCAACATCTACCCTAAGAATTCTGAGCAACTTCCCATGATGAGCTTGAAAATCAACTGGATCACCTACTAAAGATGCTAGCTCCCTTAATCTTGACAAGTCTATTTTTTTGAAAAGGTATTTCCTAGTGCTTCTCAGTGGGATGTCCATATCTACAATGTTTACAAAAAGCTTGTTTAACTCCTTCGATAATTAGATGAAAAAGAAAGTTTATGCATGGATGCATGTATGCATGATTATGCCAAAGTACGGAGAAAACATGGTGAGGTTAAGTCCACAATGTTGGAGTCAAGGGTAGACACGCCATTTGGTAAGGACTATGGTTTTAAATGTACCTGTATCACGGGTTCTACCAAGTTCCCAAAGTCATCGACCACTTCCGAATATTGTCGGATTACGGGACTGACTCCCGGTCCAACGACATTCGTAGGAAAGTCTCGTTTGAGTGTAGTATCGCGTATCAACCAATTCAAGACTACTCTTGATTAGCCACCGCACTACGTCCTAAAAGGCCAGGATGGGTTAAAGGTAACTAAAGGTCCTCAACTTCATAGGTCACTTGAAAATATCAATGCCGAACACGACTACTCATGCCAACATAGTGATACTTCCAAGATTCCTCCATTGAGTGGGGTTATCACATGTGCCACATCCGAAACTCACTCTCGGAAAGACACTTTGATTATACCACCATCCTATCTTATGTTTCCCTCAAGTCCGGGTGTAGGACTTATCTCACCACTCACGTAAAAGAAAAAAAAACACATAGGCACATATTTACGCTTTATTATTTTTTTTAAGCAAGTTATAGCACAAAATAATTAAATAAATTCAAGTTAGGCTCAACCCTCCTAGGGAATCCCCAGTGAAGTCGCCATTTCTGTCGTGGTGATTTTCGGAGATCAAGCTATTGATTAGCGTTGACTCACTAATTTTAATTCACGACTGAACTTTTAATTTTTTTTTAAAAGAGGAGTGGAAAAAAGTTCTAAATTACCACTTTTTAAAAAATTTGGGTTCGGGGGTTAGTTACGTTTAGGGAAGGTGTTAGCACCCTAAACATTCGTAGTACTCTACGAGAACCTCTTGATTTTATTTACTTATTTTGGCTATAACTTGCTTATTATTTTTTTTAAGAGACAAAATTAAAGTAGTGAAAAAAGAAAATGTTTTTTTTTTTTGTATTTTTTATGATTTGGAAGGACAAGGTCCTCTGCCTACGTACCCGTGAGGGATCAAAACCTCGTAGTTCGGGGTAAAAATGACGGTTGATTTGTTTTGTGTTTTTTATTGGTTTTAAAAAAGTTTTAAAGATAAATAAAGTCAAGTGGCAAAATGAGATTGGTTTGTGTTTTTTTAATTTTTGAAAATGATTAAAGTGTTATTAAAGGTGGATTAATGGTTATTTAAAGAAAATAAAAGAAAAAAACGGACACTTGATTGAAAATCAAGGTTTATTAAGAAAAGATTTTTTTTGTGAGTTTTCATTATTATTTGCATGTTTTTTTGTTTTTAATTAACTAAGACTAAAAGCAATAAAGGCTAAACGCGAGGAAATTCCGTGGTGACGTTGGATCACCACGAAACCCTTTTAAACTAACCTAATATTTTTGTATTTTTTCTGAATAGCGAAACAAGTAAAAATAAATAAAAGACGTAAAGCAGAATAAATAAAGTGTGGTGTCAGTGCATATTCTCATTTATTTTGTTACATTGATCCTAATTACATTCTAATCAAATGAAAATAAAAATGACAAAATGATAGACAAGAAAAAAACCCAAATTGCAAATGTATGAAAATAAATATGCTAGAATAAAACTAAAATGAAAAATGCATGAAATAAATAAAAATAAGAATGCATGAAAATAAAAGAAAAATAAAAAAAATGCATGAGGTACTATGAGGTAAATACAATGGAATAATATGCATGAAATACATAAAGAAATAACGAAAATAAATGCAAGAAATAATAAGGAAAATAAATAAAAAATAAATAAAAGGGAAAGGGGGGATACAGTAAGCAAAAAGGGGGGGGGGGGTATGGAACAGAAAAGAAAATCTGAAAAGAAAAGGAGAAAGAGGGCCGAATGGGCCTGGACTGAAGGAGGAGAAAGAAAAACCGGACCGGTTCGGTTCGAGTGAACCGAACCGGTTCATGTGCTATATATAAGGCAACACACGGTTTTTTTCCATTTTTCTCAAGCTTTTCTCTCTCCTTCTTCTTTCCTCACTCTCTTTCTCTCTCAAACCAAATCAAAGAAAACTTTCAGAATTAAAAAAGACAACCCTAGATCCAAACTTTTTTAGAAAAAAGAAAACAAGCTACCTATGTGTTTTGAAGATAGTGGTTGGCCGCGTGATTGGGGTGTTGGGTGGTTGCTGTTCGTGGAGGGGGAAACCGTACGGTTATGTGTGAGTGGGGGTTAGGAGGCTGTTTGGATTCGTGTGGGTGAGGGGTTTTTTGCGGTTTGTGGCTGGGTTGATTTTGCTGGTCGTACGGTTGTATGGGTTGTGTGGGAGAGTTAGGTTGTGCTGTGTTGTTGTGATGGGGTGGCCGTCCGTACGGTTGTGGGAGAGTGTGGGTTTGGCTGTTGCGGTGATGGAGTGTGTGAAGGTACTGTGTGAGGAATGTTGGGTGCGTGAGTGGTGATGGGCTGATGGTATGGTGAGTGTGTGGTTCGGTTTATGGCTGGGTCGTGTAGTGGTGAGGGCGTGTGTTTGTGACTGGGACGTGTGGTGGTTGTGGGAAGGAAGTGCCGTGTGCGTGTGTTTGGTTATTGATGATTGGTAACTGATGAGTTTTCTTTTTGTGTTTTTTTTTTCTGTGCGTGTCTGATGATTCCTAACTGATTCTTTTCTGGCTTTTTCTCTCTGATTTTATAGTGCAGTGGATGATTAATGCTGATTAAAACCATTGATGGACAATTATCACAATTAATCAACAAAACAATCAAAATGGCAACCATTAAAATTGTTCTTAAAACACATTAAAACCAAAAAGTCAGACTTCTAAAAAAAATAAAACAAAAAACGAAAAATAAAAATAAAAATGAAAATAAAAGGATAATAAAAAAGGAAAAAGAAAAGAAGAAAAGAAAATGGAACTAAAAATAAAAAAGGAAATAATAATTAAAAATGACAAGCAATAATAAATAAAAAAAAAGGTCGCCTTCGGAACCACAAAATGAGGTATTTTAAAATACCTCCCTGCCGAAATTCCGTCTGAAACGACGAAAAAATTTCGAACCCAGAGACGAGTAAAAAAAGAATCTTAGGTCAAAAATTGGGGTATGACACAGTCCAACTTGAATACTTTGAATGAGGTTTCTCCATGTGCTGCCTTTGTGAAGAAAGGAAGAAAGAAGAGGAAATTGATACCGAGGCCATCGATCTCGTCTCTTCTTTTTTTTTGTTGAAGAAAAGACCAAGCGTGGTTCAACCCGTCAAACCTTCTGAACCGGCCGTTTTTTTTCCAGTTTCACCGGTTTACCGGTTTTTTCCAATTTTATGGTAGAGCGGTTTTTATGCCATTCCGGTTTTTATGCCATTCCGGACCGATCATAGATCCGGTTCACGGTTGACCCTGTTGAACCGGCCGGTCCGGTCCGGTTTTAATTACCTTGGATAAAACTCTACATGGTAGGGAACGAGGACGAGTTATTTTGTGTGATGGGACCTGGATAGTTTGAGGGACTATATTGTTTTGACATTATACGTCGGCTCCATATGTCAAATACTCACGTTATTATTTGTCAAAAAATAAATACTCACATTTTTTTGGTAGAAGAAAATACTCACATTATTAGTTACTGGTGTTAATTTTTTTTATTGCGTTAATGCGTATAAATTACAAACAATATTTTTTGTAGAATTTTTATCAAAATTATTTTGATTAAAATTATAGATATAGATAATAAATATTTTACACTTTAATATTGTAACAAATTATACTTATATTATTCAATGATATAAAAAATATAATATAAATTCTTATCTTTTTATAATAACACCAATAAAATAACATTTTTATAGTCAAATTGTTTAAGGGTATAATTGGAAGTGAAAAAGACAATTTAAAATCATATATTCTCTTTATATATAGTATAGATGAAACACGTAATTTAGATTTTTTATTTAAAAAAAAATATATAGTTTAAATCGGTGTTACATATGTTTTCTCCAACCGTATTTAACACTTCATTTTCTCTATCTTTGATTTCGCCGACACTCATTTAACACTTCATTTTCTCTATCTATATATGGTATCATTAATCTATCACTAGAGATGTCAAATGGGTTGGTCCGGCCCCTGCCCGAGAGGTCCAACTACATAATTGGGTCGTCCTAATTCATTTATAATTGGGCCATGTATCCTAGAGTACGGCCTGATCCATGTAGGGCTTTGGCCAGGGGCGGATCCAGTGTGTACTCAGGGTGTGCACCTGCACACCCTCAACTTTGAAAAATTGCACTAATATCCCTTATTCTTTTGCATTCTGCACACCCTGAATTTTTTTGTTTTGCACCTTAAACTCAAAGATATATTTTTAATTTGTACATTAGGCCCAATGAACTCTCACCAATCACCATAGCTGAACGTGTGCTGCTTTTCAGCAACTTTTCTGACACATCACCATAATAATATTAGTTAATTTAATTTCAGTTTTTAATTATAATGTTCAAAAAAGCAAACTAGCAGAGTGTCGAACCAAGAAACTCAAAATGCTTACTTCATGTATCCACCACTAGGCCAGTTTAACATGTATGTCATATATGTACAAATGTAATACTATTGTATTAGTAATTTAATATTTTTTATTTGTTTTTGTCTTATATTTTCCTTATCACTTCTTTTATGTTTTCTTCTTTTTTGCCTTGTTTTTCTCTCTATCTTTAGAAACTATGCATATGATCAATATGTATCTATTATTGCTAATATTATTGATTCAAATTTTAAGTGGTAAATATTAGAATAACTGAAATGATTTATACCAAAAAAAGAATAAGTTTAATTGGTAACATTGGCATATAACCCATTTTGTCTAGAGGAAGGAGGACTAAAATGTACAAATTTTTTTATGAAATCAAAAATCAAAATTTTATAAGACGAAAATGTTTGCACCCCCTGATCCAGGGTCCTGGATACGCCACCGGCCTGGGCTAGTCGGCTAGTTTATTTTTCTTTTTTATTTATTCACTCTTTTTTATGTCTTTTTTATATATTAGTTATTCACAATTAATAAAATGTAATTTATAAACTTTAAAAAATTTAGCTAAATCAATTTTAGTAAGTTTACATATTTAAATATCTTTTTATTAATAGTTTTTAAATTAGTTGATCATTTTTTTTAAAAAAAAATGTTTTTTTTAACAAAAATCAAATGTAAATGTTGATATTGGGCTAGCCCGAAGTCTGATGGACTAGTCCGGCCCAACTAAATTATTCGATGACCAAAATGGGTGTTAGAATATAATTTTAATTTCCTTATTTCGACTAATTATATGGTTGTAGAAGCCATGAAATTTTCTAAGTGCATGAAAGGGATGCAGATTTCGACTGGAAGAAGATTTAAGATTGCTAGTTCTCCAATTCCAAGAGTGCAAGATTTGCCTAAGTCCAAAAGAAAGCCTATAGTGTTCGATTAAAAGGATTTCGACAGAGAGGAAAAGATTTCTCTTTGATTTCAGTTACTTCGACATAAGCGAAGAAGACTTCGACCAGTTTCTCTTTGAAGGGGCAAGTTTGAAGGTTCAAACACGCGGAAATCATATTGAAGCTGTCGAAATTATAAAGTTTCTAGCCGTTAGGTTTTCAGTTATTTTTCCATGTATATATAGTAGCTTTTCATAGGAAAAACGGGTCATAAATCATTATAAAAAATTATATACACTCGAAGTACCAGCGTCTAGAGAAAAGAGTAAACATAATGTATGTAAGATGATCTTGTGAAACATCTTTTACATTCAATGTAATGCAATTTACATTTCTTTAAGTTTTTGTGTTGTTTTAAACTTCAAGTTTTTCTTTCTGTTCATTTTAACAACTTTTAAACAATCAATTGTTGGTTTCTGTCAATATTAGACAGTTATCTTCATGCAAAAACAGTTTTCTTCATCTTTTTCTTCATGCTTTTCTAGAAATAATAATGCACAACCATGTTTTAGGATTTATAGTTTGATCCTGCTTGTAATAAATAAAATTAAACTTGTCGTTTACCAAAAACACAGGTAAACAATGGGCTAGGCCAAAAAAGCCCGATGCATTTGGACTACCTATTTTGAATCACAGTTTGACTTTAAAAAATGGGTTAATGGACTGGTCAATTAGCCCGACCCATTTTTAACAGCTCTAACTATATATCACTTCTATCATATCATTATCTCTTACCTCTTTCTATCTCAAGGTGTATCCACATTATGAATATTTTCCTATTGAAGTGTCTATCAAATATTTTCCTTATGAATATTGGATTGATTTTTTTTTCTTTTTTTTATTAGAGTAATTGCTAACTTGGAGAAGTGTGATGTATAGTTTACAATTAGGTTAATTGATTTTTTTTACAAAGGTTAATTGATTCTAAAAAATTACTTAAAACGTTGCTGACGATCTACGCCACTGTATTTAAGTAGAAGTTCATGCATGAGATTGTAACATGATCGACGTTGATTAAAAAAAATACAAGACAAACAAATATTAGCTGAATTAAAACACACTGTATTGGTTGGCTTTTTTGTGTCAAATTGGCATCGATCGGCTCACTATTGCAGTCGTGCGTACGAGTAATACCAATAAGTTTCTACTTATGAAGAGTGTTACTAGTATTTATTAAAGGTTCGAATAATTTCTCAAACATTCGTCCACCATAGACCATATATATGTGATACTTTCCCAATTCCCATCCTAATTACACAACCTTAGTTCTAACTTTTTTTAACGTGTTTATATAAAACAAATATTCACTATATTCGAAATTTCGAAGCGCTCTGGTATATCTCAATTCTCAACAATGAAACTTATATAAAAAAAAACTTAATTTCACTTTATTAAAAGCTAAATTGCTCAGGATTGTGCAAAATTAGTCTATCAAGTTTGAACTCAATTATGTGAATGCGGTCCCCTCAAGTAACATCGTTTAAGTGTATGCATACATTTGCACCACATGGATGTATACTTGTTTGTAATATATAGTATCTTCCATCCTCTTGCACTATACGTATGCTATTCATTGATTTGACTGCTGAAATCATGATTTTTTAGGTTAAGGTAAAATGTAATAGACAGAGCTCTCAGTAAGTTTAAGTTGGTGAATTTCTTCCTTTTTTTACATGAAACAAATCAGCAGCAATATTACTAGTTCATGTTACCACTTATCATACAAGTGCACTTGGATAGATTGGTTAATTAGATTTCTCCCAAAGCCGCAGCTAGCACAACGTCCTATATAATAAACTTGGTAAGTCAGAAACGATGTCTCCTAGTAATAATTCAAGTAAAGGAAATACCACCAACCATCAACAATTTTCAAGTCAGAAACGATGTCTCCGACTAATAATTCAAGTAAAGGAAATACCACCAACCATCAACAATTTTCTCATGCAACGTACACGATAAGTATCATACCTCCCTCCTTACCTAAATTACAAACTCTTTCACTACAACTCTTGCGATCTTCTTCTCCAAAATCCATTTTACCTTATCAACATGGTCCCTAAACCCATAATAATATTAACAACTAAACAACCACCCGCAATTCCTATCCCTCAATTTAACATAACATCCGTCAGAACCGAAAAAAAACCCCAAACATCACAACCTCAGACACTAACAACCACCCCAACACCCCCTACAAAAACTCTTCTTTCACTTCTCACCACCACCACCCAAAAACTCAAAAATACAAACAAAAGACTACAAACATCGTCAATCACAGCACTACTATTCAACACACTGGACGACATTATCAACAACTTCATAGACCCACCAATAAAACCATCCTTAGATCCAAGACACGTTTTGTCCCAAAACTTTGCACCAGTCCTAGACGAACTCCCTCCAACACAATGCGAAATCATCAAAGGCACACTCCCACCGTCACTTAACGGCGCTTACATAAGAAACGGACCAAACCCACAGTTCCTTCCACGTGGACCTTACCACCTCTTTGACGGTGACGGCATGCTTCACGTCCTTAAAATCTCAAACGGAAAAGCCACACTTTGTAGCCGTTATGTAAAAACCTACAAGTACAAAATCGAAAACGAAGCTGGTCACCAACTTATCCCAAACGTGTTTTCTGGTTTCAATTCGCTTATTGCTTTAGTGGCACGTGGCTCCGTAAGTCTAGTACGTGTGCTAACCGGTCAGTATAATCCATCTAACGGCATTGGATTGGTTAACACAAGTTTGGCTCTGTTTGGCAACCGTCTTTTTGCTTTAGGAGAATCAGATCTTCCTTATGAAATCAAACTTACACCAAACGGTGACATCCAAACAATAGGCCGTTATGATTTTAACGGAAAACTCATGATGAGTATGACGGCACATCCTAAAGTAGACTCCGACACAGGTGAATGTTTCGCTTTCCGTTATGGTCTCATTCGACCTTTTTTAACCTATTTCCGTTTTGACTCAAACGGAGTTAAACACAATGACGTTCCAGTTTTCTCCATGAAAAGACCTTCGTTTCTTCATGATTTCGCCATTACTAAAAAATACGCTGTGTTCGCTGATATACAGGTTGAAATGAATCCTTTTGACATGATTTTCGGTGGTTCTCCGGTAAGGTCGGATCCATCGAAAGTTTCGAGGATCGGAATTCTACCTCGTTATGCTAATGACGAGTCGAAGATAAAGTGGTTTGATGTTCCAGGGTTTAATATTATTCATGCGATAAACGCATGGGATGAGGAAGATGGGAAGACAGTGACACTGGTTGCACCGAATATTCTCTCCGTGGAGCATATGATGGAGAGAATGGAGCTTGTTCATGCGATGATTGAGAAAGTGAGGATTAACATTGAAACTGGGATAGTAACAAGACAACCATTATCGGCGAGGAATCTTGATTTGGCAGTGATAAACAATGATTTTTTGGGGAAGAAGAATAGGTTTGTTTATGCTGCAATTGGAAATCCAATGCCGAAGATTTCAGGAGTGGTGAAGATTGATGTGTTGAAAGGGGAGGAAGTTGGGTGTAGGATGTATGGAGAGGGTTGTTATGGTGGTGAGCCGTTTTTCGTGGCGAGGGAGGATGGTGAAGAAGAGGATGATGGTTATTTGGTGAGTTATGTGCATGATGAGAAGAAGGGAGAGTCTAGGTTTTTGGTGATGGATGCGAAGTCGCCGGAGTTTGAGATTTTGGCGGAGGTGAAGTTGCCGAGGAGGGTGCCGTATGGTTTTCATGGATTGTTTGTGAAAGAAAGTGACATAAACAAGTTGTCGGTGTCGTAGGGAAGGCATAGTTTGTTTATACGGTAAAGGTGAACAATCATTGAAACAAATGGGGTTTGAACTTTGAATAAATAATTTGTTGTTAGGGTTAAGGCTACATTCCACTTATAGTAAGGAGAGGAAGGTAGAGTATTTGTATATTTAACTGTTCGGTTTTTACTATAAATAACCGTACGTAGTTAAAACTTAAAAGTACACACACTAGTAGCATTTGATGATTCACCAAAATCAAAAAGTAGCATTTGATATATAGATCTACTACCTCTTATGTTTTTGGCAACGACGTCAACGACTCTCCTTTCTGTTTCATTCCGGGTCCCTTCTCGTCTTCTCCGTCCTTCTCTCGCCGCCTCGCCATCACCAGCTCCGCCTCACCACCACCACACACAAGTAAGATCTGACATCCCTTCTTCTGCGGTCACCACCACGCCTCCTCGTTCGCCGGCAAGGTTGTTGTTGGTTGCCGGTTTGAGTGAGGGGGAGAGAGGGAAACGATGAGAAAGAGAAAAGGGACAAACAACTCGAAAGTTATGGAGAGTTTCACAGAGGTTTGACGAGAGAGAGACTGCTGGAATGAATTAAAAAACCTATGTGAAATTACTAAAATGTCCCTACTACATGGGAGGTATTGAAAAAAAAGTGTCCACAGATAATTATTTCTACAAGTATATCTACTCTCGTTTTTTATTAACACCAAATATATATATATATATATATATATATATATATATATATATATATATATATATATACACACTTTATTTTTTTTTGTCAACCCTTTGATTTTCAGAGAAATAGGGTTATGGTAATTCAAAGTTTAACCATGATCAAGTAAATATAATCTGACCAATAATTATTTCATCTAAGAATCAAACTCAACATGAATATTAAAAAATCAGCAATACTATTTTACTATAATATATAAAACCTTACACACAGGATGAACATTTTACAAGTAACGATCGAAAGTTTTTATATAAATAAATATTAACATCATTTTATTTAAAAAAAATTAATATTCTTTAGGTATAATGTATAAACCTTAGACACGTGAATGGACAATAACGTATAATGTATATAAAACTAATGTCATCAATTTCATTTCATACTTCTTTTTCCATTGATAACAAGATCAACTAATTTAATCTTTGTTTCGACATTAATATTTGAAAAATGATGTGTGGTGCGAATCATCTATCGTGCAAAACCCACGAATTACCTTTTTTACGTTTTTCAATTCAAATTCTTTAGAAAATATGAAGTCGCCGCATCCATGTGCTCTCCTACTAAATGACATGCATCGATATAGGCCTTTTATCCATTTTTTTTAAAGAAGATATAGGCATTTTATACATGTTTAGTTTACTATTCATTTTGATTAAAATAATAAAAAAATCTCTTATATCTTTTTAAAAAAATATAGGTTTATTGTACTTTTGATCCACTTATTTTGTTAAAATTGTAATTTTGGTCCTTTATTTTTAGTGTTATGCTAACAACCCTAAAGCACTTGTTAAGGAAATCAAAAATAGTAAATTTGTATTGTATTCAACAATATTTTAACTTTTAAAAAGTTAAATTCACCACTTTTTACCATTTCTCAATGCAATATTTCTATTTTCATTCTCTTAACCAATGCATTAAGGTCACTCTTTAGCATTTCCCTTATTTTTAATTGCGCAATTCTGGTCTTCCATTTTAAATTTTTTGACTAATATATGATTTTGACCATCTAATTTGATGAATCTGATAGTAAACTAGGTACTCTATGATTTTCACCATTTTCATCGACTCTCTTATAGAATTCTCTCTAGAATCTCTTTGTAACCTCATTGTAATTTCACCGGAGAACTACCTCCACCATTAACTAGAATAGCCCCGCCGTATTAGAAAACTTCTTGTACACATTATAATTGATTGAATATACATTGATTCAATATACACTAGATCACCTATTAATTGAACTATGTTCACAATCTCAAAAATAATGATCATATATTATTAAATTAAATTAAAGAAGATAATATTTTGCCCCTTTTCAAAAAACAAAGAAGTATTTTACCAAAAGAATAAAAAAGAACCAACGAGAAAGACCATAACATAGTATATTGGGCATTAAATAACCCCTTCGTGCAAGTCACGCGAATATTCATTCGCACCATATAGCAACACTGTTAATATTTTATCACTTCTTCTTAGATTGTAAATTCTTCGTTAGCGTTTGGCAGCATGTTCGACATTGAATTGGCTTCTCTTCAGTTGATCCTTCAAGTGTTCCGACAATTTTATGCAGTTTGGTTTTGTATCAGACGGTTCTAAAATGCGGCGATCTTGTATGTATGTTATTTGGTTTTCTTGTGTATGAGTTATTTAGAATGAGCATAATAATAGAATTTTTAGTCAAAATGAGGGTTCTATTCATAATCTTGTGGATAAAGTCAAGCAACTATTTTACTATTGGTTGAAGGCAAAATACATTAATTTAGTTTTTGGTGTTTTTGGTTATCATGATTGGTGGTTTAGCTCGTTCTCTTGTTTGGGCATTGGCTAATAAACTTCATTCCTTTTTTCTTCTCTTGGCTCGATTGTTCTCTTTTTGTATGACTCTTGTGTTCCTCTTTAGTATATTTTGTGCTTTGAGAAATGTTTATTATTGTTAATATATTTCATTTTGGCATGTTTTAAAAAAATATGAGATTTTTCTCTTGTATATTATTATCATTTATAAACAATATAATATGAGGCATTTTTATCGAATATTTTTTATTTTTTCAGGCTTAAACGATTGTTTTAATGACCTTACTTTTGGATCAGTCATCGGAACGTAGATCAAATACCACCCTTTTCACATGCAATTTTTTAAAAAGAAATGCTAACGAGTGTCTTCATGACATACACTTTTTAAGTATTTTAAATTGTAAGTTTTTATGAAAGTTTATATATTAAGTGCATTGAAAATTGAAATGTATGATTTTTTACAAAAATAATTGCTCAATTTAAAATACTTAAAACGTGTTCTAAACACACTAGTTAACAATACTTTTTTTAAACCAACAGAATCCATACCTGGCCGGGGAACAGAAATGAGAGATATTTTTGGTGACAGAGAGAGAGTAGTGACATCCTATCATTGCCACCACGATGAAAGAATTATTGTGTAGGGACATGTAAGCAACAATGCCAATACTCACGTTTTAGTTATGCAACAAGCAGACAGCGATTGAGCTCGATGGTTTACCAATTTTTTTTCAAACAAAGGTGTGATTGGGAGAATGCGATTATTTTAAGTCTGATTTTACTTGCCTCTTGGCAAATTTTAGATTAGCAGTCTTTTATTTAAAAATTAGAGGGTTGAAACTAAAAAATTATAGTAAACCATTAAATATAGTAAACGTATCATTTGACTTTTTATTCTATTATCAGTGAAATAGTTAAGTATATCAATTATTATGAGATAGATGTAGTAATTTTTCTCAAATTAACAAAATTAACTATATTTTTAATGTATGTGTATGTTAAGTTTTACGGTGATAAAATAATTTTCAATGACTTAATTATGTAAATTTGATTTCGATATTAAATTGAATGTAAAGTGATTAATTATATTTGAATGCATCAATGTAATAGTGAGATGAGCAATATAAATGAGGATAGCTAAATCAAGGAAAAAGTTAAAAATTCTAGTTAAAATTAAATTAACTTGTCGAACACTTATATTAGTTAGTTGCACCCGCCTATGTATTTATCCACATGTAACTCTAGACTCCTATCCTCCTCCGTCCTCCTCCACCAAAAAGTGGTGATTTTGGATCGTTTTTGGTTTGATATTACCCACTTGCATCACTTTTTTTTTCTCTCGTTTTATCTAAATAAGTGGTTTCCGCATAAATTTGGTTTTTCTTTCGTGTTTTTCCGTGAGTTGGTTGTTTGAGTGCGACGTTAATTTGTTCATTGTCTCGGTGCAGCATTTTGGTTTTTTGTTTTGTTGTAGTTTTTATTTTGTTCAAATTGACAGAGCAACTTCGACTTTTTACAAATTCAATCAATGACTTGGGTGTCATCGTTATAGATTTAGATGCACAAGTATTCTGATCACTTTGATTTTGTCACCTTTATATGCAATTTGTTAATTCATGCTTGTACTGGCTGAGAGTACGATATGAGAACATGCGAAAGGAGAAACGGTTATGCTCGAATTGCGACAGTTACAGTTCGAAGTTGATTCTGGAAGAACTTTCTGGAAATTGCTCTGGTTCGGAAGTGGTTATGGATCATGAACGTCGTCGACAGTGACGTGTTCTCTGCAGCAACAGAATGGGAAAATTGAAAGTGAGCCCGCCAACAGCAACAACGACAACAAGAGCGGTAACCCGTTCTCGTGCGCGACAATAGTTTAAGACGAGCCCGCTCCCACATCCGGCAAATAGTTTGAGATGTTCCGTGCTCCTGGAGGGGTAGCTGTCCAAGAGAGGTCGCCATGAGTATATTATGAAGACGCTTTCGTGCGCGGCAATAATTGAGCCCGGCAGGGGGTAGCCAGCTAGGAGAGGCCGCCCATAAGTATATTACGTAGCCGCTTTCGTGCACGACAACAGCTAAGTCCGGATGGATGGAGCCCGGAGAAGGAATTTTGTTCGAGAAAGGGTTGAGCCAGCATTCAAGACCGGTGGAGATGAGGACGACAATGCCTTGAACCCAGCATCACCTCGAGCACGGCAGAACTCGAGGCCGGCGAAGGACATTGTGTTCGACGGTAACCACACAGACCATCAACCCGACAAAAGTATCATCCGTGCTCATGCACGGAACAATTACGAAGCTCATGAGCGCGAAACGTTATAACAACACCCGTTTACAACAAAGTTGAGCCCGACCAAGGTTAAACGACAAAGGGTCGTACACCACAAAAAAAAATCAAAGTTGGAGGAAATGGCATAATCCGGACCCAACTCACAGCTTGGACAAGTGCTTCTCGGCGCCAAGTCCCCCACTCTCCGAACCTCCACATAAAAGTCTCAACGACATTGTTAAAAATAAGTTGACAAAGAAATGCTCATCAAAGCCAATTGCAGCTCCACAACAAAGTGGTCAATTATTCCAACACAAAAATTCCTAATCAAGTGCAAGGCATCCAAATGCCGCCTAAGAAGTGGAAGATCTGACAAACTCCACAAACATAAAGATAAGTGCAAATCCCTTTCTACTTTCTCTCATGATCAATGGTCATATGAAATGATTCTCTCATTGATATTATATATTGTTCCTCAAAACATGATTATTCTTGAAAATCTAAAGATTTATCAAAACGACAGATTTGTGAAATCGCATAATGGCTTCAAAGCAAGGATAATCGATCCTAACAAATGATCTCTATTTGTTTGGATTTGACTTAGGGAAAGAAGGCAAACCATATGGCAAATTCGGGCATACGTCCAAGGCAAAGCGAACGGATACTCGTAACTTTAACACAAGGCGCCCAGTCTAATTCAAGCACAGGATCTTATTCTCTCTCTCATGCATAATTCTCTAGGTGGCAAAGACATATCAAAGCCGCCGGATTCATATCCTTGTTTATTTGATGATACTTTATTTTATGTTGTGGATCATGAATATATCACATGATACCACGCGTTCTAACACCAAAATCCGTAAAAATTGTTATTTGTCAACATGGCGCAAGTACTTGTTAGTTGTTATTATACTCACATGCTTAATTAATAGCCCTATTACTCTCTACATGCTTTTACTGTGCTAGTTTGAATTCTTGTAGAGGTGAGATACGAAGTGTCGCAATTTAAAGTAAAAGATAGCGACACAATCCGGCAATATCTGGAGACAAAATGAAGCTTGTACTCGCCAAACCCCAGCGAGGTTTGCACACCTAATTCCTTAACCCTAAAAAAGGGCTCTAAGACGTCGTGTGCTAAAAAGAGATCGCCAAACCCCAGCGAGGGTTGCACACCTAATTCCTTAACCCTAAAAAAGGGCTCTAAGACGTCGTGTGCTAAAAAGAGATCGCCAAACCCCAGCGAGGGTTGCACACCTAATTCCTTAACCCTAAAAAAGGGCTCTAAGACGTCGTGTGCTAAAAAGAGATCGCCAAACCCCAGCGAGGGTTGCACACCTAATTCCTTAACCCTAAAAAAGGGCTCTAAGATGTCGTGTGCTAAAAAGAGATCGCCAAACCCCAGCGAGGGTTGCCACCTAATTCCTTAACCCTAAAAAAGGGGCTCTAAGACGTCGTGTTCTGAAAATGAGATCGCCGCCTAATTCCTTAACCCCAAAGAGGGCTCTAAGACGTCGCGAGCCGAAAATGAGGTCGCCGCCTAATTCCTTAACCTCAATGAGGGCTCTAAGACGTCGCGAGCCGAAAATGAAATCGCCACCTAATTCCTTAACCCCAAAGAGGGCTCTAAGACGTCGTGAGCCGAAAATGAAACAACCCGGCAATTCTCAACGTTGTTACGAAACGAACTCTAATAACGACCACCGCCTAAGAGATGCTTTCTAAAATGAATAAATTTGAGGGTAAAAGGAACAGACGAGAAGTTTAAAGAAAATAATGTATCATTACAAATTGAAAGAAGAGTACCGAGTTCGAAATAAATTAAAATAGTACAACAAGAGAAATTATGGTTCGTCCACTAGGGCGCCATCTACAATAATTTTAAAGGAATCAAGGGCGGAAATGTCGACGCCAGGATAAAGAAGGGCGACTTGAGCCTGAACACGTCAGCGAGAGCGAAAGGTCGCCTCATATCAGCACCTATGTTGGGCTAGTACCCGCGTTGGGCTAGCACCCATGTTGGGCTAGCGCCCGTGTTGGGCTAGCACCTATTGTTGGGCTAGCACCCGTGTTGGGCTAGCACCCATGTTGGGCTAGCACCCGTGTTGGGCTAGCACCTCGTAATTCAAAATTTTTCACATAGTTTCACAACCAGTAAGTCTCACTTGTTGGGCAAGAAGTCATATACAAATAATTCCCCAGCAACAGTTTAATCACTTCGCCTTGTCCCAAAGCTCGTGCTTGTTGGGCTGTGGACTGTAGATCTTACCATTTAGGCCTTTAGGCCCCACAAACAAGGGCTTGTACCCTTAGAATCAGGTTGGGCGCTCTCCAGAAGGGTACAAGGCCCACCTGACAGCCACATAATTTTAGGGAGCCTTCCTAAAGGCACCCCCTGAGGGCGCTCTTAGCAGCTTGAAAGGGCGCCTTAACCATAGTTTTGGCCCTTTATGATCTGGGCCCAAAACCATGGCTGGATAGGCCCATATTGAGACTATAAGTAGCAACCTTGGGATCAATCCCAAGAGGAGGACAAAAAAACAGACTGAGAAAACCCTAGTTTTCTCATATCGTACTCTCAGCCAGTACAATGCTATTGAGTGTTGGGAGCTTGTTGGTTTTGGATTTCCAAACTGTTGTATTTGGATTTCTAAATTCTATTTTGAAATAGAATATCTACCGGGTAGTCGCCGTTTCTGGTGTTTCAGTCACCTTTCCATGGCTCCCTTAATTATGTGGAATTTCCACGACCAGGTCGCTCTCTTTAAGACGTTTCGTGGCACTGCCCAAAATGGTGCAAGGCAGACTATCAACCACGCCGCCTCCAAGATAAAACAAGCCCAACTACAACTGTGCGGTCAACTACTGCACTGTAGAAAACCGTTCGAGATTTACACCTCCAATATGGTACTAAGACCACTCTTTAATATTGAAACCACTTTCTAATATGGTATTGTGACCACTCTATTATGGTGCTAAGACCACTCAAATATGGTGTTATCACCATTCTAACCTTTAAGCTCTCCAAAATATCAATATGGTACTAAGACCACTCAAATACGGTGATACCACCGTTCTAACTTTTTAACTTCTCCAAAAATAGAACAATATAGAAAGAATATTTATATATACCGTTAAGATCATTCTTAATTCCGATGGGACATTATTATTTCAAAAAGGGACTATGATCTTAAAAGTACTCTTTATTCCGAAGGGACATATATTATCGAATGGACTATGTTCTTAAGACCTTTCTTAATTCCGAAGGGACATTATACCGAATAGGGACTAAGGTCTTAAGAACACTCTTATATCCGAAGGGACAGAAAAAGGAGATAAGGAGAAGAATAGCTCGTTAACACAAGCTGAAGGGAGAAGAGAGAAAGAGTTCTCGACAACTCAATAGAACTCTTTGGTGTGATTTTTGAACTGAGTGGAGTCCTCTATTTATATAGAGATTTTGTGACTGTTTTAGCTAAAATTGCGGCAGCAGTTGCTCTAATGGATAAGATCAAAAAGAAACTTAACCACTAATCAGTTTAACAATACTTGTGGATAAGATAAAAAAGAAACAAATCCACAAAGGTGGGGGAAACAAACTCATTGGATATGAATGAATGAAAAATAGGAAGTTCAGTTGAATTCTCAAACTTTATCACAACCAACATAAACTAAAATTGTGGGAAGTGATATCTATGAATAAAAATAATAATTACTATTATTTTTATCATTATCAAGTATTTAAAATTAAATACCACAATTTAAACACTATTTGTGTTCTATTTTACGTGGGACCCCCACTCTCTATTTTTTCAATTCACATCACACTAGCTCAAAGTCTTATTACTTGGTGTTTAATCTTTCAATTTCCTTCCAACATCACACCAATGTTCCAACAGAACTTGTTCGCAAATTCAAATATGTTGTTTTTTTATTAAAAAAAATATGTTGTGTTTAAGATGATTGGTTTTGTCATTCAAAAATTGTTAGCGCAACTTGTCTTTCATTCATGTGTAATTTATGTGAGAGAAAAAAAAGGTTAAAATGAAATTTTGAAGGCTAAATTAATTACACTCAAGAACATTCAAACATATATTTACACCTCTAGAATCAACTTTTGTGAAGTGTAACAAAAAGATAAACTGATATTGTCTTATATGTTCAATTTTCATAGCATTAGCTCTAACTTCTAAGAAACAATTTTTTGTCAAACTTCATTGAATTTGGAAGTATCCAACTTCATGTCAATTTTCTTGGTGTAATGCCCTCACCAGTTAAAGCCTACAGCTGACCAGCTGAAGGAAGCGTATGGGATGCGACTTATGCAGTAATTGAATGGAATTCATTATAATCAGACAAAATTTAATTCACCGTCTAGTGATTCTAGTGCAAATATCTTTCATACGAGAAAATTTTAAATGGTGAATTTTTTTTCACCGAGTGGTCTATCAACTTTTGTTATAGTTGCATTACACATTACAATGGTCATGTTTTTCTTTCAAAACAATTTTGGCCTAACCATAACGTGTGGTTTAATTCACAATTTAGTGCATGTTTATATTCACAAGGAGTTTCACAGAATCATGACACTTTGAAACTTCTTCAAAATCACGATATCATTGTGATTTCGGCAAGAAAAAACATGCTGCAATAGTGAACACCAACACCATCACAAGTGATCGCAAAAATACTAACAGAAATTGCATGCTACACGCAGTTCATCCAATCTTTCATCCAGATTCTAATATTTATTCAAGGATCTTTGTTATATATTAGAATTGCAAAATAAACCCCAAACATTTAGACTTGTGTTAATTTTAAGAACTTTAGTTGCCTATATTCAACTTTGTTTGCATCTGCTGCCAGCCGGGAAGATAAACTCCTGCTAGGAGGATGATTTGCAGCAGAAGGTTTTAATTCTGAATTACTCTAATCAGAAACAAGCAGTGCCAATTCTGATATACATAATTCCTTTTACTTGTCATGGACTCATGGTTGATATTTTTGAAGGTGAGAAAAACACAAAAAGGGGGTTGAATTGTGTTGGCTTTTTCTTCAAAAATGACTAGAACAAAGTTCAGGTTATGATGAAGTTCAGAATCTGAGTCTAAGGTTCTGAGTCAAAAACAGAGTTTCAGAATCTAAATGAAAGTTCAGGTTCTGATGCAGCGGATTAAGTGTTAAAGAGATAGAGAAGAGAAAGACACAAACAATTATTCTGGTTCCTTCCATAATCCGGAAGTAGTCCAGTCCTCTTATCACTTACAAGAGATTTTTCACTATAATCCAATGATTACGAATTGCTCAAGCACACAGCAAGAGACTTCATATGCTCGAACACAAAGTAAGAGACTTATATTACTCAAATACAAAGTAAGATACTTCTCAACAAACAAAAATACAAAGTAAGATGTTTGGTTTGAACACTTGATATACAATCAGTGGTGTTCACAAAATACAACAGAGATATCAGACTCTAAACTTAAGAATTTCTAAGATAAGAAAGTTTGTAAAAAATTCTAAGTGTTTGATGCGTTTTGAATTTGGCAGAGTATTGACACTGTAAAATTCTCAGAGTCTTGTTGAATTCTTCAGGTCTTCATTTCTTTATATAGAGATGAGAAATAAAGACGTTGGATTAATGCCAGCTCATCAATAGAGTCGTTTGAAGAAGCTTTGATCAATTTCATTGATTTGTTGCTTGATTTGGTTCATGTACCAGGAGGAATAAGGTTTGAATCCTTTCCTGAATGTAGAAAGAACTGTTCTTCAGTAGGGGGCAAGTTTGCAGAGTACGAACAAACATGTGAAGGTAGTGGAGAACGTGGTTGTACATTTTGTCCTTTCTTGACAATGACACCTTCAGAACATCCATCGTATAATTCTTTAAACATTTCAAAGCGTAGAATATTCAGTTTCTCAAGCTTTGCTTCCATATCTGAATTCCCAGCAAATTGTTCTAATTGTTCAGAGTCTGAGTCTGGAAGGTCTTCAGAGTCTGGAACTCCAGCTTCTAATGTCCCTTCAGGATCTGACTTGACTTCAGAATCTGACTTGCAACTAGCTTCTCTTTGTGTTTTCTTGCTCTTCATTTGTTCATTCAGAACCCATGTATGATTAAATCCTTGTAAATTTTTATCTATGATCCTGCACTCTTGAACAAATATTAACATATCTAATTGATCTTTTGTTATCATCAAAATTTAAGAGGCATTGTTTAAACTTATTTTGTTCCAACAACTTTCCTATACTTTCATGGCAGATTGATGCAGATTCGAGACTTACTCTAATCAGCTCAATAGTAGCTTATTTATTTACAACGTATCCTAAGTTAAGTCTTCCACATTTTCATGTCAATGGTAATAATCACAAAACGACCCATCTCTATTTATCTCAACAGAGTTCTACCAATTAATTGGCCAAATTCAACAATCGATTTTGAAACAATAGCAAAGTTTTAATGATTTAAGTAGCTCTTATTGTTTTTGCATTGATGCAAAAATGGTATATAATATAACTAGGCCCCACTCAAACATTCATCTGGCCTAAATAATGCATCAAGGGGATTCAAGGAAGCAAATCTAATTAAACCAATCTGATAAAAATAGCTACAAACTGACTAAAGGTTCTCCGATCTGATAACAGCCAAGCAAGTCTAATTAAATCTTCAATTCTTCTGGTAAACATTAACACTCACAGTGAATTACAAACTCCTAGAACAAGCAATCTAAGTCATAAAAAGTTCAGTACATAAAAAATCATTGAACAATAAGGAAACCAGAAAAATATTATTCCAAATCAAAATCAGTACATTACATTCGTTTAGCAGTTCATATCCCAAAAAACAACCTTCGCCTAGCAGCCTAATACTGTACATTCAAAAGAAAAGTTAACTTCAATGGGAAAATATAAAATCTATAAATAAATCAAAGCTACGGCAGTGAAAGCAAAACAAGTAGAAGTATAGATATCTTCTCTTCTCTTTTGGTTTGATTTAAACTTTGCCCCGGAAAGTATATTCTTTTGTAGTAAAATTTCGACTCCATTATACTTTTACTTGGAAGACACCACAAATTGTTTTTGAATTAATATTCTTTACCATCAATGATTTTATCATGCCATCAACATTTTTTTTTTCCTAAAATCAGATTCACATTCATCAGCACGTTTACTATCTATAGTGGAATTTAAACTAGAGTTCTTCATAATACTTTTATATGCAATTAAAGACTATCACAAGTTTGAAACTGCAAAGGTATGTGTAAATTTCAGTATATTTTAAAAGCTTCCATTCAGCATCTTTAACATGTGTATGTACAACGTACTTAGTTCATGCTTGAAAAGTTAGAACTGCCACAAGCAATTCTTAGTTTTTCAAGCAGTGGTTCATGTGGCTGCACTCCAGCCGCCTTCATCTGATACACAAACTTAACAGCTTCAATATACAAACCATTTTGTATGTAACCCATAAGCATGGCATTCAAACTATCAACATTTCTTTCATTTCGTGTCGTTTCAAATACCAGTTCTGCATCTCTTAGTAATCCACTTCTTCCATACATGGCTATCAAACTACACTGCACATAACTATCCGAGTCCAATCCAAGTTTGATTGCATCCGCATGAACCTGTTCACCGCAGCTTCCACGATTCTGCATCCTTCCACAAGCCTTGAGAACACTAGAAAACGTAAAACTGTCCTTCTTTACCCCTACCCTTCCCATCTCCTTGAAATCACCAAGAGCCTCGGAGAAATGCTTTTCCCTACAACCAATGACAATTTTCGCAGTCCAAGTCAATGTATTATGCCGCGACACTCGATTAAAAACAACGTTTGCATCTTCCAAACACTTGAACCTCCCGTAAAATCTAATCAAAGAGCTACTAATAAGCACATGGTCACAAGCACCCAACTTCAATAAACATCCATGAACTTGCATCCCTAGAGGTACATTCATAGTGCAAGCACAAGCCGTTAGAAGACAAGACCAAATCCACGGAGGAAAAGAAAACCCCATCACACCCAATTGACATAACATCCCAAGAAAAACATCTATAGCATTCTCATACTCACCATTTTCATAATAAGCAACAAACAAGATAGCCCAAGAATGAAAATCCTTCACAGACATTACATCAAACACACGGCGTGCATTCTCCAATAAACCACATGAAACAAACATAATCAGAATCCGATTGAGCAATGTCAATGGCAGTTCGATGCCGCTAGTTATGATGTGTGTATGCAACTCAATAGCAGTTTCTGGGTCGGTGGAAAGAGTACATTCTTTGACCAATGAGGTGTAAATATCAATGGGTATGGGAAAGTGAAGAGCATCCATTAAGGGTAAGATGTGTGAAGTTGTGTCACATTTTCTTCTTCGCTTGTTCTTCTTTGGAGGAGTAATGGGTTGTGAAGAAGGGTGGTGATGAGGGAAATTGTGAAGGAGGGAGAGGTTCTTAGGTTTGGGGTTGCGATGAGGTAAACGAAGAAGGTGAAGTTGGTGGTTGGAAGGAGGAGAAGTTGTTGAAGTGGTGTCTGCGTTGCGGCGGTGGGATGGTGACGGCGGCGGTGGAGCAACGATGGCTTCCATTTCGAATTCAACTGGACAGAGACAGACAACCTACGACAAATCGCATAAAATGTTTTCTTGTCATCGTTTTTTCTAACTGTCGCTTGTCTACTCCCACTATCGTTTGAATTTAAATTTGGGTCATGTCAACATGTACCCCACCTATGGGTTAAAAATACCAAAAAATAAATATACATTTTTTGTCTTTTATTTTTCTTTTTATAAAAAAAATTAAATTGAAAAGAAAATGTATATACATTTTTTGCCTTCATTTTCTTTTTAATTTAATTTTTTTTTCATTTTCTTTTTAATTTAATTTTTTTATGTATTTTAAAGGTATATACATTTTTTGTCTTCTATTTTTCTTACTCAGAATTTCAATCTTAAATCTCTAAAGTCAAATTTGATGCCTATCACTTTTAAAATGTTCTACTTTTTTCTTCAACCTATACATTTTTGATTGATTTTTATGTTGTAGTGAGATGTTTATGTAACAATTGGTTCGACATTTTTGTTCAACGATAATCCATGTAGACAACGCATTGAATTTGAATGTTTTATGATATAAATTAATGTATATCTTAATGACATAAAAATTAGTTATTTTAAGTGAAAACCAATTTAGGTAGAGTCACGTCATCATCAACTTGGTTGTCACATAAATATCTCATTTGTTATATCTTTAAAATTCAATCAAAAAAAAAAATCAATCTCAAAATGCATAGATGGAAAAAGTCAAATATTCAATTTTTCTTTATATTTTAATTGTAGTTTCTATGATGTTTTTCCTTCCACTTTTAAACTTCTATTAGAAGATGATGCAAGAGGGGTTAGTTCGTAACATTTAGTTTCTTAATTCCTTTGATCATCCACAAAGAAAAAATTGAGAAACCAACATTGCATATTTAAAAATGAGTAAAATGACATAAAAAGGTAAAATAGAAAGGTTTTGCACTTTAATGTGTAAATTTTAATTGATGAGTTATAATCTTTTACCATTCAAACTCATCTCATTCTCACACGTGTTTCTTCATTTTTTTAATGATGAGAGATCATATTTTACCATCTGATGTGAAAATTATACATGAGACGATCCAATCTCAATATAGAGACTAAAATGTACTTAACATAAATTTTATATCGGTTTGATTTTTTGTACGTAAATCACGAAATTTTTTTGCTCATTTCATGCTCCTTCATAATACAGGTAACCCAGCATTTCCCTAAACTCCATGAGTGGTAGTAGTATTGATTAGAAAAGACGAGACCAAATTATGCCAAAGACATGCACACATAATTAACAGAAGCAACTATAGGGGAGAAAATAAAAGGTTTAGAGTGAATAGATAGTGCTTATTAATACCAATGGATAAAATGATGGGTTTGCGCAAACAATGTAGAGTAATAGGATGGAGAAATTAAAAGTGAAAACCAATTAAAAAAAACCCAACTGAGAAAAACTAGATGTTTGTTTTGAGATAGTAGACTCCAACCGTACTTTTACAACATTCCCACCAAAGGAGACAAATGGTAAAGAGGTGAATTCATATCACATCTTCACCATCATCATCATCATCATATGCAAATGAAGGACAGAACAAAATTGTGTATACACTGGGCACAAGTCTAGTTAGCAGCAAGCAAGTAATGCTTCCCCGCATTGTTTCCATTGTGTTTGCTCATGTGGCCTTGTCTGTTTTGGTCTTCAGCATTCACTCGAAGGGCCACATTGCCGAATATCACAGACCGAGAAATGATAATTCATCTAGTCTCATCATCATCAGGACCAAAATCTATCTCCTCGCACAATTTCTTAGGTATCACTGGACTTGTAGGAGATCGGTAATCAATAGATTGTAAAAAGTTGAAATAAGCATACTTAATGTCAAATTGCATATCATACCCTGCATAAAATAAAACTTGTGTCAAATTTTCTAATTAACATTGGATATGGACCAGAAAAGAGGAGGATTGATCCTTACAATAATTTACTGCAATAGTTAATTCTCCATCATCCCCACTCTGTCTAACATGGTGAAACCACATGCTTGGCCTGCATTAATCCCATCCTCTCATTACCAGCATTGCTATATACATATATAATTATATATACAGAAAGGACATGCAACAATAAGATTAGAGATAACTTGAATTCATGTTTAATTAAACGAGGTTACCAAATATTCTCATTAATGTTGACAAGCAACTGATATATTGATCATGTAACTTAAACCTTGTGCAATGTGGATGTTCAGTTGTTCATTCATTCCTTATTTTTCTTCTTCTATTTTTATAACAGGGTTGGGGGACGACGGCAGAATCACTTGATTTGTAATATTATAACACAAATATCAATTTCATGCATTCAATCTTTATGTTCTATGGCAAAAATGTTGGACAACAAGCTTAGGTAAATGTATCTAAGCAGTGATGTTATCTGTGCCATAGGTGTATGCAGCACTGAAAAACAGTTATAGCTTATCAGCTAAAAAAAACTCGCTCCAGTAAGTTGAAGTAAATGATTGATTGGTCATCTGTAAATTAAATGTGGCTAAGTCTATAACCCTTCAGTTTGATTCTTGTCTCAACAATCATATGGTTAACAGAAATCAGAAATTTCCATTGATACTTTTACTAGTGGATGTGGAGGTTTAAGTATGGTTAAGATTTTTAAGTGATTAAAACAGCTGAAAGTAATGATTGCATCCATCAAGTTCAATAGTTTTGTTAGAGAAAATGGAATAACTGAAATTAATTTTAAGTTTTAACAGAGTAATAACATTATATTGATATCCCCAAATTTAGATGGAGATGCTAATTCAGATATTGGTCCACTTCAGAATACGTATGAGGTATCACATATCAGCATCTCTAATTGAACATAATCAATCTATCTACTAATCTCAATTTATATCTTCCCTAAATGAAGCATGACGGAATTTTACAGCTCTATTCTCCACCATTTTCCCTCCAAACATGTGGTATTCGTAACTAGTAATTTATGAAAGATCCCATGTATCATGGGCATGACATGACACATTGGAAAGCCAAGTTGCTTAATCATGAATATTATGGTATCACACTATGGTATGAATTTGCAATAGCATAAAAACTGGGGGAGTGCGCCGTGCAATACTGCAGCATTTTCTTCTTACATGTAAATAAAATATAAACGGTACACTATGAAATCAGCTAAATTAAATATATTGAGAATATCATTCAACAGAAGAAAGAAACAGATACATGATGCAATGCAAAAGAAGAGAATCATACAAGTAAAGAATCTCCCCAGCCTTGACAGTGCACTCAAACGGTGGAGGGCCATTGAAGTATAAAGGAAACTTTGAAATCTCATCCTGCAAGTTCTCCGGAGAAGGAAAAGGGTTCACACTACACCAAGGCACATACCTAGTCGGCTTGTCAAGTTCCAAATCAAACTCTCCAGTTTCCTACAAAAAAATCCACAACACCCCAAATGATTTCATCTCGAAAAGTTAAAACCTTTAACATTAAAACACAAACCCCATCATTAAAAATAACAAAACAACACAGCCCATCAAGGCCAGGTTTGGATAAACAACTTAGTTAAGTGCTTAAGTCATAAGTGTTTATCATATAAGTGCATATGTACAAGCTATTTCTATAAAAATAAAATAAAAAATAAAATAAGGTCAAACTATTTTCATATAAGTTGTATGCTAGTATTTTCATAAGCTATTCTGAACAGCTTAGTTAGCTAAAAACAAGTACTTATCCCTGAAACACTCACACAAGTGCTTATCCCAGTAAATAACCCTAAAAACCACACAACCCATGAAATCAATTAAGTAAATATATAAATACCATAGAATATTTATAAGTAGCAGCAGGGTAATTGTGAATATAAAAGCGATGAACATCAGTAGGAGGAAACAAAAGAAAGCGTTTTTGACCAGTAACAACAGCATAAAGATTCTCATAATGATCCTTATGAAACCAAGTAGACGAATGCCGGTTCCCAATCCAAAGATTAACAGCTTCAGGCTCTAAACCAAACGCTTCAGTAGCCCAAGCAATATGTTCATCACAATCTTTCGCAATGGAATCATACTCTGAGCGAAAACAATCATTCTGCTGCTGCGCGTAGGCAACACATTGGGAGGGATTAGAGGAATGGATGAGACGGAGTGCTTCGGGGAATGGGAGGTGTTGGACATGGGCAGAGGCGAAGCAGAGGGAGGTGGAGGTGGTGGGGAGTGGGGTGAGGGAATCGGCGTCGCCGGTGGGGGTGAGATGGAGGGAGACGGTGGTGGAAGAGAGTGATTGAGTGAGGTAAGAAGGGTGGGACCAGAGAGAGAGGGAAGGCCAGTGGGAGATGGAGTTGGAGATGATGCAAGGTTTGTTTGGTGTGATGAAGTTTCTGTGAAATTGGAGTGGTGTTGGTGGTGATTCTAACCGTTCTATGCTTCTGTTGCTTCCTAGACTTAATTCTCTTACTTCTCTCCATAGTTCTTCTATCTTCTCATTCATTCTCAAGAAAATATCTTATTTCATGCTCTTCTTGTCATAATTGAAAGTTTTTTTTTTTTTAACCTAAGAACACTTGAATTTGATTTTATTTTTGAAAAGAGCACTTGAATTTTATGATAAAGTATATTTTATAGCTTAACCAAAGATTCTCGTTTGGTTCGAGAAAAGTTTTGTCATATTTTTTTAAAAAAAAAAAAAAGTTTTGCAATACTCCTACCCAAGAAACAGATCACCTCCTGCTGTTTTGGTACTGTCATCTCTCCTGCGTACTTTTCAAGCGTTAGATTTAATTCAAAAGTGTTGACAAAAGAGGGAAAAGAGTGGTAAGGACAAAATCAAAGACTGAGATTAGTGCAGAATGTAAAGCTGGAGAGACCCAGCAGGAGAGGATCCAGATCCCCAACTGAATGGATTAGTCAACGGAGTTGTGTCCATGCCAAAAACAAAAATGGTTCCTAACTAAGTAACTCGAATAGATTGTCCTTTATCGCCCAAATAAGGTAGCAGTTATATGAAAATAAAAAGAAACACTTCAAAAGTGAAAACTCTGTTGAAAATGATAGCACCGATGTCATTGAATTTGATATGATTGGTTAATGTGATTATGATGATTATAATCATGTTGTCATTGACATTGACCACCTATTGAAAATGATAGATTTTGTTGATATTTACAATGGGACTCATGGTGCTGCTAGTGTGGGTCTACATATTTGGAGGGGACACAAACACAATTCTTGAACCTTGTCACTAGAGGTGGACAATCGGTCGGTTAGGTTCGAAATCGGTTTCAAAACTGTAAACTGTTTAAACCAACGTTTGCATATCCCTGAACCATTTTTGACCAACTTAGGCATTGGTTTGGTCGGTTCGGTGTAGACGGTTAAAGCGGTCGAACGTGTGGTGTAGTTCGGTTAATTCGATTTTGTATATATCAAACTTTGACCAATATATTTTAAAAAATTAACATAAACAAAATTATAAGCTATAATTTGGGTATTAGATAAAACCAAGAATAATCATTTGGTCATTCATATTAATCTTTAAGGTCTGTCAATTTTCTAACTTAAAATTCAAGTAAAAATTAAGAGTAATTTTTGTGTCACAATATTCATCTCAAGGACAATGACACAATATATTATATTTGAACTTGTTTGCATTGATACCATTTGTAAACTTGTTCCAAATATAAGTTATATAACTTGTTTGCATTGACTGACAGCAAACATGCATAACACAGCCAATATTAGTAAATATTACAGTCGTCCAACAGTATAAGTAATATAATATATTACATTCATCCAATATTTAAGTGAGTAACATTGAAATAAATATCGTTGGCTTTGAAAGCACAGGCTGCATGCAATTGTCGATGCTACAACATGGTGAAACATGAAGAATGTTGTTGTAGTTGCTGCTGCACAACAAGGGAATTCATATAATTGTTAACAAACCTAAGCTGCAACCTCTAGAAGTCTATAACAGCACGTATCCCACTAAAATTGCAGCAACCATTTATGCTAAACTGTAAATTAAAATCAGTTAGTAAATCATAAAGATTACACTAGATTAAAGATAATTCATTATAACAAAGCAAGCAAGTTTTATCAGATTACCTGCAAAGGGACATGCCATAGAATATACTTCATAATTCTTCATCCTCTACATCTCTAATGGCATGGGCATTGGTTGATAGCGTCACAACTTAATCCTAACAATAATCAGGTTAATGAAATCTCAATTCAAGGGAACAAAAATCAACTAGTATAACAAACAGCATCAATTTTATATTAAGATCAACCAGATTAATCCTAAGGTTAAACTAATTTATAAGAATGGACAATGCCACTTAATAAGGTTTGTGAAATCTCAATTTAAGTGAACAAAAATCAACCATAATAACAAGCAGCACCAGATTTATACTAAGTTTAACCAGTTTAATCCTAAGGTTAACCGATTTTATAAGAATGGACAATGTCACTTAATAAGTATAGACATACCAATAATTAAGCATAAATCAGTATAACAAGCAGCAACAGCAGGTTCCATCAACATTAAATCATGTCCACAATCACCATGGAGCCAAGAAATGAAGCAGGTTACATTCCATATCATCATTCAAAAGCAAGAGGCATGTGTTGTGCATTAGTATTGAGTCATATTTGACTCCAAAATATCCAAAAAAAGTCATTCATGCATGACATTAAATTACTTTTAATTAGTATTACATTAATTCAGTACTTCAAGTATGAGAAAGTAAAAATAATTAATGAATTGTATACCATTGAGTGGAATTAAACAGAAGGCCCAATTGCTAGCGGTGTAACACTAGCAAGACCATCTTCAGAGCCACTTAACACTTGTCCAATTTCTACAATGCATTCAAATCAATAAAAGAGAAATAAATTAATTTATTATTCAATATCAAATACACAATAAAGTACTAATTTATTGACAAGTTACTAAATTACCTCCAACCACATTCTCTAACAGCTGATACTCTTCACTCAAATTAAGATCTTTGAAGTCAATGAAATAAAGTTTTAGCCAATTTTGACAACATATCAAAGCTTCGGCCATATTCAGACTCAAAGAGCTTCTATGTGTGTCTAAAACCCTTCCTCATGTGCTAAATGCGCTTTCAGAAGCAACTGTTGACACCGGTGTGGCCAAACAATCTCTAACCATTGCTGCCAAAACTGGATAACATACTTCATTTTTCTTCCACCACACAAGAATGTCAAATTTTTCATCATCGTTTTCGGGTGGGTCACTTAAGTACCTCTCAAGGTCATTTGTTGAACAATTGTTTCCTTTGTTTTCAAATGTTGTTTCCTTCATTGAGATAAAGTTGGAAACAATCGCGAGCAACTGTTCTCCTTGAAGGTGGGGTCATTGGTGGTTGTAATTTTTTACATAATTGCTTGAACCCCTCACCATCTACCACTCTAAAAGCATATTCATCAAGGATAACAAAGTTGGTTACGGCATTGTTAGTACTGCGAATGCAAGTATTAGTTTTTATATCGTTCCACAGGGATTAATGTGATATCATATTCCGTTCAACTTCGATTATCGTTTTAAGTTAGGGTTTAATCGTTTGTTTTACTACACTACTCATACTTTTAAAAACATAATAAATAAATGGTAGAGTAATAGGACATAGAAGGTGTTTAGGATTGACTTTCATCAATCAAACATTGTTTATATCCGATTGATCACAAATACGAATTCTAGCGTTTTCTTATATATTGCATTATTACGTATTGCTCATCAACATCATTGATTTCCCAAATGACGTAGTGAGATCGATTGTATCGTTTAATCGATGATTTCTCAATCTATTAAACGATCCAAAAGCATTATGATCCAATACTATAATGTAATTATCAAAACCAAATCCCATTTCTAGAATTTCTTATCTTGATAGAAAATCATTCTAAACCTAGATTCAAAAGCCTTTTTCAACAATATTTAAATCAAACATAAGATTGAAAAGCAAGAAGAAATTCAATGGTATATAAAAATTGCTAGAATCATATATTGAATAATCAAAAGTTTACAACATGAGTGATTGATTACCTATCAATCCCAACAAAGGAGATTGGTTGATCATTATCATGACAACTCTTGCAAAATAGGAAAGAAAGATGAAGATATGTGAGAGCTTGATGTCTCAAAGCTTCTTAAGATCTTCTTCAATCCAAATCTAATTGCTATTTGATGTTTTCCTCCTTCTATGCCTATTCTCTCTCAAAGATAACAGGTTTTCTAAGCTCTGGAAAATAAGAATTCTGATAAAAAACTATATATCTTAGAAATGAGCTTAAAAATCCTTAAATATGCTGAGAAAATGTACGCTCGCTACAAGCGACCAGCCTGTCGCTTGTAGCGAGGACTTCAGTTGGCCAATCATAGAGCTCCACGTCACCATCAGCATTAAACCGCCCCTTTGGTCGCTGTAGCGACCAGGTCTGTCGCTACTAGCGACCAGCCTTTGAAATTCCCTGCCTAGGCTCGCTTCAAGCGTCCAGTTCATCGCTACTAGCGATGAACTCCTGATAATCCCTGCCTAAGCTCGCTTCTAGCGATGGATGCTGCGCTTCAAGCGATGGATCACTGAAAATCTCTGCCTATCCTCGCTACTAGCGATGAGTCCTGCGCTTGTAGCGATGGCATCAAGAAAACCTTCTTGTCTTTGCATCAATCAGGTTCAAGCATGTATTTCCTGCATAAACACATGGGGTAAGGCTTAGGATCACATTCATTGCATTTCTAACACATTTATGCCCTAATCCTAAGGTAACTTGTACAACAAGTAAACATAAGTGCCTAAATTTGTACCAAAATATAACAACATTTAAGCACTTATCAAACTCTCCCCAACTTACATTTTGGTTTGTCCTCAAACCAAAGAACAAAAGGAAATTTTTCATAGCTTTGAAAACCACAGTATTGAGCAATTTAGCAAAAGATTCAAAAGTGCGAAGAAATAAATATCAAACGAGTGATTCAAATGTGATTGCGCAAGCTTAAGTCCAGTTTCTCATTAAACAAGATACATTCTACAAATGTGAACTAGTTCTAAACACAAGGAATTAAATCATACAATCCTAAACAAGCAACATGTTTAAATTTGAACCAAACCTAACACACTTCTATATAAAGTATATGAACAATTGAAATCATTTGTGAGGGTTATGAACACTCATCCAATAAACATGATAACATACAATCAAATTATGTGTCTATCTAATTATCATTTCCAAAAGCATAAAAGGCATTGATCAAAAGGACTTTAAGGGTTGTAATTGGGCTAGGCTACAAAAGAATTGTCATATGTGGGATATTTGAATTCAAATGGCCAAGCAAAAGGAAACATTCAATTCTAATTACAACTTCCTTCTTTCTCCAATACAACACTTGGTGAATTTCTTTCTTTTCTATTCTTGATTGATTCTTGACAACTTTTCTTTTTTTTCTTTGAAATCTTGCAAACCTTTTCATTTTTCTCTTTTCTTTTTCTTGGTTTGCTTTTCTTTCTTTTTTTTCATTTCTTTTTGTCAAGATCAATTAACATCATTCACCATACATTGACTTAAATAAAACCTTCCTTTCTCCCCAACTTATTCCAATGATACCCTAATCGAATGTTCCTTTGTTATTATGGCAAAGGTCAATAAAAAAACGATGGATCAGGGTTCAAAAGAAAACAATTATCAGAATTCAATAGAGAGTTAACTGTGACTGAATTTTTTTACAAACTCCGGCAATTTAAATAAGCAGATGAGCTTATTAAATTGACAGTCCACAGTTAACAATTCTGATTCCATTAGGCTCAGATGGGTTAACAGATACTCACACATCTCACAGGGTAGGTTCATTTGGTCAAGTATTTCTCTCAATTTTAAAAAATTGCCTTGATCATTTCAATGCTCTTATACAAATTAAAACAACAACAGATTTAACATAATATAACTGAGTTAAACATGGTATTGGTCTCCTGCATATATACATAGGTTGAGGATTCCTCACATTTTTGGCTAGTTCTACATTGGTTCAAAACTAAACACATGCTTGCTTAAAAACTGAATAAATTAACTTGTGCGTGTAAAGAACTTATTCACATTAAAGAATATACCTAGAAAAACGAGAAAACGAGTACCTTAGCTGCGCGCTTTAACACTCATTCTATCATTATCACTCAGATGATTCACAGTTCAAGCATTGCTTTTGAATCAATCATCTTTCTTTCAAAATTTGTTGGGATAATTTCAAAAAATTTTAACATAAATAAACACTAAAGCATAATTAAATAATAACTATACTAACATGTTATACCCAAAATTAAATAACATAAACATAATTAACTTAAACCAAAAAGAGTACATCATCCATAGTACAAAAGAAATACTCAAAGTACAAAGCATACATCAAAATGTTAAAGTACAAAGCTGAATAAATAAAATGAAAGGGAAAACAAATCAAGATCTGCTGCTCTGCATCAATCTGAATCTGTGGCCATGTCGTCCTCAGAGTCAGTCAAGTCAGCTGCCATGCGATCAATAGAGTTTGTAGCATATGAAGAATCATCACCCAGATCAGCATCGACATCAGCGTCGTCATCACCATCGTCACCCACATCCTGATCATCACCAGCACCAGCTGCCTCTGCCCCTCCTGGAAAGAATGGCCTGTCCCCAGGCCAAGCGATATGCTCGGAGAAGAACGCAGGTGTCCACGGGCTTTGGCCACTGTCGTGCAGATGGCTCTGAAGCGTAGTAAGTGCCCGATGATTTGACGCATTCTGCGCCAACAGAAGAGAGCTCACAGAAATCACACAGTGCAGTGGGTGCAAGCGGATTATCTTCCTCGACCAGCTCCAAAGGCTTGCCCAGATATGCGTTGATGGACATGCGGTCGAATGTGACGGTGCGCCCACGCACGTAAGTCGTGAAGGTAAACTCATCAGACGGATCGGCGGGGATCGCGTTCGCGTAAAACTCGCGCACGATTTCATAGTTGATCCTCCTCGGTGGTGTACAAAGAATACCCCACTTCCTCTCGTTTATTATGGCTGCCAAGCCTGCATAATCCCCTTCTTCAGATATTTCGAACCTTTTCTCTGACCAGATGCGTCTTGTCCTCAGCTCCTCATATCTCTCTTGGTTCCTCCAGCTGAGGAAACGAGCTGCGTCATGTGGTGGAAGGTTGACCCTTGGTCGCGACGAGGAACTTTCAACGTTCCTTTGACGTTTTGAAGATGTTTTAGGTGCCATTCCTACACAATGAGTTAAAACAGATAAAAGTCAGGTAGGACACAAGTCATATATCAATCAAAACAAAAATAAAACAAATTCTGGGTTCGCTCGCTACAAGCGACAGCTTGGTCGCTGTAGCGACGAAACCCAGAAAATGCCTCTTTCCCTCGCTACAAGCGTACTGTAGCGAGGAAGACCCTTTTCAGATTTTCATGTTTTTCTTGATTTAAACTTGGTTGTAGCATGCGAAATCAACATTAAAGCTAAAATAAATGACTAACAATCACCTAAACTTCCTAAATCCTCAAAAACCCTAATTTATTTTGAATTTTTACAAAAGGTTTTTCCAAAATAGAAATCCTATGAACAAGAGGATTAAAAGAGAGTTTCCCTAGTGATTCTAGGTCATTTATAACAACTTAAACTAAGCATAACAATGGGTAACAACTGGGTATGCTTAATTTCAAAATTTTCGCAAAAACCCTAAACCCTAATTTATGAAATCAACATGCAAGCACCAAAACACAGTATAAAGCTTCTAATCAGTGACAGAAAAGGACGATAAACATACCTGGTTAGTTGTTGAGTGAGATTATACACAGATTCTGAAATCAAAGTGTAGGATTGTGCAAAATGTGAAGAACAGAAATGCAGAAATTGAAAGTAATGTTTACAGATGAGAAAGAGGTGCGAAAATGAAAGTTAAAAAGGCTAATGTATTTAATGAAAGTGGTTGGGGGTGGCTGAAGCGACAGGACTGGCCTGGGTAATATAAAACTGTTTTCTGATACGCTCGCTACAAGCGCGCGATTCGTCGCTACAGCGACAGGCAAAAAGCCCATCGCTACAAGCGAACAGTGGCGCTACAAGCGCAAGTGCAAAAACTGTCGCTACAAGCGACAAGTGCGTCGCTACAGCGACGTAGTGTAAATTCCATCGCTACAGCGATGAGTTGGTCGCTGTAGCGACCATGACAGGAAACAGAAAAATAAATTTTTGAGTTCTAGCCACTATCCCAACATGCATAAATACTTGTACAGAAATAAACTAACACTAAAAACACAACATACTTACAAAATTGGGGTGCCTCCCAACAAGCTCTTGTTTAACGTCATTAGATCGACGCCTGTTTCGCTTATGCAAATGAATCGATGAGTGAAATCGTCGTCGTGTGTCGAACGACTTCACCTCCAAAATATGGCTTAAGCCTTTGTCCATTCACTGTCCACGTCGACTTGGTGATAGGATCCTCAAGTTCCACAGCTCCATAAGGTTTTACTTCCTTTATCGTGAACGGACCGGACCACTTGGACTTCAATTTACCCGGAAATAATCGCAGTCTTGCATTGAACAGCAGGACCATCTGACCAGGCTTGAATTCCCTCTTCATGATCTTCTTGTCATGATACCGTTTAACCTTTTCCTTATAGAGCTTGCTTGACTGATAGGCTTGGTCACGCATCTCCTCTAACTCATGCATTTGAAGTTTCCTCTTCTCCCCAGCTTGCTCTTGATCAAAGTTCAAAAACTTGAGCGCCCAAAACGCTTTGTGCTCCAACTCGACCGGCAAGTGGCATGCTTTCCCATACACCAATTGGAATGGTGTGAAACCCGTAGGAGCTTTGTATGCGGTCCTATAGGCCCACAACGCTTCGTCCAGTTTCATCGCCCAATCCTTCCTTGAAGATGACACGGTCTTCTCAAGAATCCGCTTGATTTCACGGTTGGATACCTCGGCTTGACCGTTCGTCTGTGGATGGTATGGTGAAGCTACCTTGTGCTTTACTCCATAGTGCTCAAGTGCTTTTGCTAACTGCTGATTGCAGAAGTGAGAACCTCCATCACTTATTAGCACTCTTGGAGTTCCAAATCGGGAGAAGATGTTCCTTTTCAGAAACTTGACCACTGTTTTGCTGTCGGCTTTCTGAGATGCTATTGCTTCAACCCACTTTGAAACGTAATCAACAGCCACCAGAATATACTCGTTGTTCAAAGAAGATGGAAATGGCCCTACAAAGTCAATACCCCAACAATCGAAGACTTCGACTTCAAGGATACTTTGTAGAGGCATTTCATTCCTCTTTGAAATCCCTCCGGTCTTCTGGCAACTCTCGCATTCTTTCACATGTTCATAACAATCTTTGAACAACGAGGGCCAATAAAAGCCAGCTTGAAGAACTTTAGCTCCAGTTCTTTCTCCACTGTAGTGACCACCATATGGCGAGTTGTGACAATGCCACATGATGTCCTTGGCTTCTTCTCTAGCAACACATCTTCTTATTAAGTGGTCTACTCCAATCTTGAATAAGCATGGGTCATCCCAAATGAATTGAGTGGCGTCTCTCAACAACCTCTTCTTCATTTGCCATGTGTAATCCTCCGGAATGAACCCCGTTGCTTTGTAATTGGCCATGTCCGCGAACCACGGTCTTTCTTGCACCATAAGCAACTGTTCATCCGGGAACTCTTCAAGGATGTCCCTTTCATTCTTCGTTATCTCTTTGTTCACCAATCTGGACAGATGATCAGCTACTAGGTTCTCAGTCCCCTTCTTGTCCTTAATCTCCAAATCAAACTCTTGGAGTAGCAACATCCAACGGATGAGTCTCGGCTTTGAGTCGGGTTTGGTAATCAAGTACTTGATAGCTGCATGGTCAGTCCAGATAACAATTTTCGAACCTATGAGATATGAACGAAATTTTTCTAATGCGAACACTATGGCAAGTAATTCTTTTTCAGTGGTAGCATAATTGACTTGTGCGTCATTTAAAACTTTACTTGCGTAGTGTATAGCATGAAAAATTTTGTTTTTGCGTTGACCTAACACCGCGCCTACCGCATAATCACTAGCATCGCACATAAGTTCAAAATCGTATATCCAGTTTGGTGCGGTGATTATGGGTGCGGATGTTAAGCTATCCTTTAAACTATTAAATGCATTTAAACAATCAATATCAAAATCAAAAGACTTATCTTTGTTGAGCAAGTTGCTCAATGGCTTTGCGATTTTTGAGAAGTCTTTGATGAATCTCCGATAGAACCCGGCATGGCCTAGGAAGCTTCGGATTCCTTTGACATTGACTGGTGGTGGAAGTTTCCCTATCACGTCGACCTTAGCTTTATCAACTTCGATACCCTTGGAGGAGATCTTGTGACCAAGGACAATACCCTCGGTTACCATGAAGTGACACTTCTCCCAATTGAGCACCAAGTTGGTTTCCTTGCACCTTTTCAGTACCGTGTCCAGATTTTCCAAGCATAAATCAAATGATGACCCGAAAACTGAGAAGTCGTCCATGAACACTTCAATGCTTTTCTCTATCAAGTCGGCAAAAATAGCTTGCATGCATCTTTGAAATGTTGCTGGAGCGTTACATAAACCGAACGGCATGCGTCGATATGCGAATACCCCAAAAGGACATGTGAAAGCAGTCTTCTCGTGATCGTCTGGATTCACCGATATCTGATTGTAACCTGAATACCCGTCAAGGAAACAGTAAAAAGCTTGTCCTGACAGCCTCTCTAGCATTTGATCCATAAATGGTAGAGGAAAATGATCCTTTCTCGTTGCTTTGTTCAACCTCCGGTAGTCGATACACATCCTCCAACCGGTCACGGTTCTCGTCGGTATGAGCTCATTCTTCTCATTTGTGATAACCGTCATACCTCCCTTCTTAGGGACAACTTGAACCGGACTAACCCAAGAGCTATCCGAGATCGGATATATCATGCCGGCTTCAAGTAGCTTCACTACTTCTTTCCGGACTACTTCTTTCATGTTTGGGTTTAGCCGTCTTTGAGGTTGTGCCACCGGCTTATAATCCTCTTCCATCATGATCTTGTGCATACAATAGGAAGGACTTATCCCTTTTAAGTCGGATAGTGTCCAGCCTATTGCTTCCTTGTTGGACCTCAAAACTTCGACCAATCTTGTTTCTTCTTGGTTTGATAAGGAGCTACTAATGATCACCGGTTTGGTACCCTCTTGATCAAGAAACACATACTTCAAATGTGAGGGTAATATCTTCATCTCCGGTTTCACTTCTTCTACTTTAGCGTCATTCGTCAATTCCTCGATTATTGCTTTATGAGGAGGAATTTCCTTCAACGAATCGAGCTCCTTCAAACACTCTTCAAGCTCTAGCTCATCTTCTTCTCCTAGGATACTTAGTGCGTTTGTCAAAACTCTCTCAAGATGCGTCAAATCATGCAACTGGTTTCTCGTATCAACAATCAATTCTTCCGTTGCATCCATCTTGAAGCACGCAGCTTTATCACTAGGGAACCTCATGGCTTCATGGATGTTGAAATTGACTTCTTCATCGTCCACACGGACCTTCATTAAGCCTCCGTCAAGATCAATCATCATCCGTGCCGTTTGCATGAAAGTTCTTCCAAGAAGTAGTGGTACGTCATCATCCTCCGGAATGTCCATCACTACAAAGTCGACGGGGAACAAGAACTTGTCGACTTTCACCAACACGTCTTCAGCAATTCCCAATGGACGAGTGTAGGATTTGTCGGCTAATTGCAAGGTTAAGTTGGTTCTCTTCACAACTATATGACCTATCCTTTTGACAACGGATAGTGGTATTAGGTTGATGCTTGAACCCAAATCAATAAGTGCCTTGCCGACATCCACATTGCCAATGGACACGAGCAATGTAACTTTGCCCGGATCTCTCTTCTTTCTTGCCAATGTGTTCTGGATGATCTCACTACAATTTGCATCTAGCAAAATTGTTTCTTCTTCATTGAACCTTCTCTTCTTGGAAAGGATTTCCTTCATGAACTTGGCATAGGTAGGCATTTGCTCTAGGGCTTCCGAGAATGGTATGTTGATTTGTAATCTCTTGAAAACTTCAAGGAACCTAGCAAACTGCCTCTCCTTCTCTTTTTTGGCTGGTGTAGTTGGGTAAGGTAGGTGCGGTGTTGGTGCATTCTTCACTATTTCTTGCTTCTTGCTCTTCTCCTTCACCACATCCTTCTTCCATACAATGTTTTCATTTTCAACTACATCCTTATTATTTTTTTCTACTTCTACATCCTCTATATGTACATCCTCCATTTCTTCCTCACGCCCTTCATCTTCATCCTTCTCTTTCTCCTCATTCTCAACCACCTTTCTCTCTACTTCTAAATTGTCCCCGATACCTTGGCCAATTACCTTCCCGCTCCTTGTAGCTATTGCCTTGCAATTTTCGTTGTCTCTTGTTGCAAGGGCTTCCTCATCAAAATGACTTAATTGTCATTTCGATGATGATGCATGATCCTTCGGGTTGGTTTGTGTGTTGGCGGTAAAGGTTCCGCCTTGTTGAGTAGCTTGTGAAAGTTGTTGTGCCAATTGACCCACTTGCGTCTCCAGATTTTTAATGGACGCATCAGTATTCTTCTGGTTGGCCATTGACTGCTGCATGAATAGATTGAGGGTTTCATCAGTGGATTGGTTGCGGTTTTGTTGTGGAGGTTGATATTGGTTATAGTTCTGGTAAGGTTGTCGGTTGTACTGCCCAGCTTCTCCTCTCCAACCTTGGCCATAATTAGGATTATTCCCTCTTGGGAAGTTGTTTGGATGGCTTTGGAATTGGTTTTGAAACTGTTGAGGCCTTGGTTGATTACCAACATAGCTTACCTCTTCTGTGGGGGGTGGACAGAATCCGGTTGGGTGATCTCCCGAACAAAGCTCGCAAGATGCGACTTGGTGTTGTCTTCTTTGCTCGTTCTGGATGTCCTTCATTTGTTGGGGAAGGTTGGCCATTTTCTTTGTCAACTCTTCCACTTGTTGCGTGAGCAACTTGTTTTGTGCAAGGATCGCATCATTAGTTCCCAACTCTAAAATTCCAGTCTTCCTTTGGCTTTGGCTCCGGTTGTGATGAGCTTGGTGATCGTTCAATGCCATTCTGTCAATAATAGCAACAGCATCCTCCGCGCTCTTGGCCATTAAAGAACCACCAGCTGCAGCGTCAAGCAAAAGCTTGGATTGTTGTTGCATTCCGTTCCGGAAGAGATGAATTTGTGTTAACTCATCAAATCCATGGTTCGGACATCGTCTGAGCATTGACTTGAAACGCTCCCAGGCTTCACATAGTGTTTCACTTGTACCTTGTGAAAACACCGCAATGGTTGTCTTCGCCTCCATAAACCGATTCTGAGGGAAGAACCTCTCAAGGAATTTCTCCTCAAGTGTATTCCAGTTCGTCATTACCGTTGGAGGTTGGTCCAAGTACCACTCCTTTGCTTTGCCTATCAATGAATGTGGAAACATTCTCATCCACATTGCCTCCTCATTACTTTCCGTCTCACCAAGGGTTCCCGCAATCTCATAGAATTTAGTGAGATGTTGGAACGGGTCTTCATGATCTAATCCTGAGAATGGATTAGCATACAATATTTGTAATATCCCCGTCTTCATTTCCGTTTGCTTGGCAGTCCGCGGTGTCTTCCCCAATTGAGCAAAACGACGTGGACTGTTAGTACACGGAATTGCAGAACCTCCTGAACCATCTCCTGGTGCAGCCATTTGTAACTCTTGGCTTGGATTAGGACTTGATGAATGACTAGAAACAGAACTCTCCTCTTGTTGCCTCCTCTTAGCTTGTTGCTTCTTTCTCCGATTCTTGCTATTGGCTCTACGAGCTGTTCTTTCAATCTCGGAATCAAAAAGAAGTTGGTCCTCGGAAACTTGACCTCGCATAAACGATTTCAATAATCTGACCACAAAGAATTAGCAAACAAGATGGATAAGAGTATTAGTTATATACATAAAAGAATTTTGTGCAAAATTGCTTAAAACCATAATTAAAGTTGCAATGATTATAACATCAAAAACTTTAATCCCCGGCAGCGGCGCCATTTGTTATTACTGCGAATGCAAGTATTAGTTTTTATATCGTTCCACAGGGATTAATGTGATATCATATTCCGTTCAACTTCGATTATCGTTTTAAGTTATTGTTTAATCGTTTGTTTTACTACACTACTCATACTTTTAAAAACATAATAAATAAATGGTAGAGTAATAGGACATAGAAGGTGTTTAGGATTGACTTTCATCAATCAAACATTGTTTATATCCGATTGATCACAAATACGAATTCTAGCGTTTTCTTATATATTGCATTATTACGTATTGCTCATCAACATCATTGATTTCCCAAATGACGTAGTGAGATCGATTGTATCGTTTAATCGATGATTTCTCAATCTATTAAACGATCCAAAAGCATTATGATCCAATACTATAATGTAATTATCAAAACCAAATCCCATTTCTAGAATTTCTTATCTTGATAGAAAATCATTCTAAACCTAGATTCAAAAGCCTTTTTCAACAACATTTAAATCAAACATAAGATTGAAAAGCAAGAAGAAATTCAATGGTATATAAAAATTGCTAGAATCATATATTGAATAATCAAAAGTTTACAACATGAGTGATTGATTACCTATCAATCCCAACAAAGGAGATTGGTTGATCATTATCATGACAACTCTTGCAAAATAGGAAAGAAAGATGAAGATATGTGAGAGCTTGATGTCTCAAAGCTTCTTAAGATCTTCTTCAATCCAAATCTAATTGCTATTTGATGTTTTCCTCCTTCTATGCCTATTCTCTCTCAAAGATAACAGGTTTTCTAAGCTCTGGAAAATAAGAATTCTGATAAAAAACTATATATCTTAGAAATGAGCTTAAAAATCCTTAAATATGCTGAGAAAATGTACGCTCGCTACAAGCGACCAGCCTGTCGCTTGTAGCGAGGACTTCAGTTGGCCAATCATAGAGCTCCACGTCACCATCAGCATTAAACCGCCCCTTTGGTCGCTGTAGCGACCAGGTCTGTCGCTACTAGCGACCAGCCTTTGAAATTCCCTGCCTAGGCTCGCTTCAAGCGTCCAGTTCATCGCTACTAGCGATGAACTCCTGATAATCCCTGCCTAAGCTCGCTTCTAGCGATGAGTCCTGCGCTTGTAGTGATGGCATCAAGAAAACCTTCTTGTCTTTGCATCAATCAGGTTCAAGCATGTATTTCCTGCATAAACACATGGGGTAAGGCTTAGGATCACATTCATTGCATTTCTAACACATTTATGCCCTAATCCTAAGGTAACTTGTACAACAAGTAAACATAAGTGCCTAAATTTGTACCAAAATATAACAACATTTAAGCACTTATCAGGCATCCCTACAATCTTTTTCATTGTACCTTTGGCTAGCTGGAACTAGAAAACCACCCTTCCGGCACTTATAAGATTTGTTTGCCTAGCTGGTTTCTTAAGGCAAACTCTAGAGTGTGCTAACATGTTGGATGTCCCATTTAATTTAGAATCACAATGGTATCTTTTATGGCAGTGTTTACAAGCGGCTGTAGGTTCTGGTTCATCGGGTAGGGGATTAAAATCAAGTCAAACGAGAGAGGTTCTCCTATTACCATTGGCATTAGGTCTTCTACACCTAGTAGTAGGTAAGGGGGGAGTGCAGCAGCTGGTTGTTGAGTAGATTCAGCTGAAAAGATTAGTAAAGTGATTTAGATATGTATTTAGCTAAGTTTTTTGCATTATAAAGCATTAAGTGTTTCAATAATTATTAAGTGTTTCAATTTTTTAATTACTTACAACTGTTTAAGTTTTTAAATAACTAATTAAAGCGTACACTATCTTATGTTTGAAATTGTGTGCAATTTCAAACATATAACAAGGCATTAGACTTACGGTTGGCTCTAGCTTCAACCACCCCCTCCATAGCTGCAACTCCAGTTGCACCCTCCGTAGCTCTATTTCCAGTTTCCTCCTCCATGACTGATTTTAAGAGAGAGAGAGAGAGAGAGAGAGAGAGAGAGAGAGAGAGAGAGAGAGAGAGAGAGAAATTAGATCAAAACAAAAATATGCATAATGATATTTGAAAAAACACTTAGATCATAACAAAAGAGATGAAGGAGGAAAAACACATAGATCATAACACAAATATGCATATTATTAATTATACAATTAGATCATAACAGAATCATATTCTTAATGCAGGATTAAAATCTAGCCAAACACATTCATATAACTTAATCATATAACATTTCAACCTTTATAGATAAAAGCAGTAATGAAAAATGCACATTCAAAAATAAATTACACATATATTCATAGAAATATAATTACTCAACACAAAAAAAAACAGCACATCAAATTATATTCATAGAAATATAATTACTCAACACAAAAAAGAGCAGTGCTAAATTGTACGAAATTGCTACACAAGAATTGAAAGAATATAACTCTTTAGAGTTTTAAAAAAAAATAAAAAACTGTTAAGTCCCCTTCTTTTACAAATCATAGCCGTGTGTTGGTACAAATCAATGGAGTATATGCAGTTCGTGCCTTTCGTTACTCAATGATTCGTAAGATTGAGCATTACCCCACAAAAAAAAAAAAGCACAACAAATTTTCAACTCACTGTTTTCCAAAATTATAGCATCATTTCCTTCTTCAGCCTCCATCTCTAGTGTTTCCAAAAACACAAGTGTTAGTAAACAAAAACATAAAAATAAACAATGGATGAACAATAGGAAAAAGCTATAATCATAGGTAAACCCTCACCTTTGATTTTTAGCCAAAATCCTTGAAAAAAAATGTTAAACCATAAAGAAAAAGATATTAGCAACAAAAAACAAGTTGAAAGAAGCTAAGAAACATGATTATGGAAGACAAACCTTTCAAAGTTCTTCGTAGAAATCGTTAAAAAATGTTTAAGGGATGATTTGTGGAAGTGTTTAAGTGTTAGGGATGATCTGGGTTCATGGTTTCAGGAAATGGGTAAAGGTTAGAGAAGAACGTGTTTACTGTTTAAGGGTTAGAGAAGAGCAGCGGCGCAGTGTTTAAGTGAGGAGAAGTTTAGGGTTTCTTTCTACAACTGAACATTATATATGTCTGGGTCTTTATTGAAAATGGGCTGACATTTGGACTGGGCTGAGTAGTGAACATATAACAGTATGGGTCGGTCCTGTTCGGCTTTCGTTGGGTCTGCTCACCCCACCCACAACTGTCCATACCTAACCAACCTAACCCAGTCATTTTGAACCGCTGTAACCGGTTGACCCACCGTAACCGAAGCGCCTCAGACCCAATGGGCCGACCGGTTTCGGTCGGTTTTTCAATTTTTGTCCAGCCCTACTTGTCAAGGTATGAACTTTGAATTAGAAGAGGTTGCTAAGGCTTTTATAATTCATACTACTCACCACGTCAGTTTTAGTACGCGGGTGAGCATGTCTCGCCGCTCCATGCGCGACGGTGCTATAATTCAGAGATCTTTTGTTTGTGCTAAGGAAGGTTTACATGTGGAGAAAGAGAGGAAACCTCTCGAAAGGAAGAATTAAGCGGCCTCGTGCTGAAACTAGTGTTGGTTGCAAGGCTATGTTGGTTGTGAAAATTCAAGATTCTTGTAGATGGGTTGTTACTTCTTTTGTTAAGGAACATAACCATGAATTGGTTCCACCTGATAAAGTGCATTGCCTTCGATCTCATCGTCACGTTTCAGGTCCGGCTAAATTGTTGATTGATACTTTGCAGGGCCAAGTGAAATTATGTCTGCACTTAGTAAGGAATATGGTGCAATTACTAATATCGGTTTCACTGGGGGTGACTGTAGAAATTATATGAGGAGTAGTAGGCAAAGGACTCTTGGAGGTGACAATCAAATCCTCTTGGATTACTTGAAGAGCAAACAGGCAGAGGAACCTTCATTCTATGTTTTACTAGGTGATGAAGATCATTGCATGAGGTGTAGTAGGCAAAGGACTCTCGGAGGTGACAAGCAAATCCTCCTAGATTACTTGAAGGGTAAACATGCAGAGAATCCTTCATTTTTCTATGTTGTACAAGGTGATGAAGATCATTGCATGAGTAATATCCTCTAGGTTGATCCTAAAGAAAGGACTAACTACTCTTACTTTGGTGACATTGTCACCTTTGACACGACATATAGGTTAAACCGCTATAGATTGTCTTTTGCTCCTTTCACCAAAGTAAATAATCATGGACAACCTGTTTATTTGGTTGTGCTTTCCTGATAAATGAATTTAACCCATCTTTTGTTTGGTTTTTCAAAACCTGGCTTGAAGTAATGTCAACAAGACCGCCAGTTTCAATTAATTCGGATCATGATAGGGTGATTCGTGCAGTCATTAACCATGTTTTTCCTGATATGCGTCACCGGTTCTACAAGTAGCACATTTTTAAAGAATGCCAAGAAAAGTTGTCTCATGTGCTTTCTGAGCACCAAAACTTTGAAGCTGACCTTCATAAATGTGTTAACCTGACAGATTCCATTGAGGAATTTGAGTCTTGTTGGTCCTCTCTAATTGATTGTCATGGTGGAAGTGGGTTCCAGTGTAGAGGGATTCAGTTTTTGCAGAAATGACAATAACATAACGAAGTGATAGTATTAACTCTTATTTTGATGGATACATCAATGCATCAACAATGCTTCAGCTTTTTGTCAAGCATGATGAGAAGGCTCTGGAGATAGTCGTTATGAGAAAGAAATCAAAGCTGATTACGACACTATAAACACTGCTCGGGTTCTGAGGACTCCATCACCCATGGAGAAACAGGCAGCTGGAGTTTACACAAGGAAATTGTTTATCAAATTTCAATAAGAGTTGGTTGAGACATTAACTTTCTTGGCATATAAAGTAGATGAAGAAGAAATTATTACCGTGTATAGAGTAGCTAAATATGGGGAACATAGGGCGTACTTTGTCAGATTTAACTGTTTTGAGATGAAAGCTACTTGTAGTTGCCAGATGTTTGAGTCTTTTGGTATAGTTTGTAGACACATTTTGACTGTTTTTAGGGTGATTAACCTTCTTACTTTACCATCTCATTATATTTTAAAAAAATGGAGCCAGAACGCTAAAAGTGGTGTCATGTTGGATGAACGAACTGCTGATTTGTCAAACGGTGCACTGGAAACTCTAAGTATCCGATACAATAATCTTCATCATGAGGCCCTAAGTATGTTGATGAGGGAGTGAAGTCCCCAAAAGTTTTTTATGTGGCTATGAGTGCTCTTTGGGAGGCTGCGAACAAAGTGGCACTCGCATCAAAAGATGTTGGAAGACTGGTCATTTCGAGTGGAGCTTGCAAAGAAGACATTCATCAGAGCACTGAAGCAATTACAAGTTGTAGTGATACTCAACTTAGCTCACAACTATCTTCATCTGAGGTATATTTTTCTAGGAAATTAATCATAGCAATTTCTTTGTGTAGCAATATTATTATCCTTTTGTTCTTCATAAAGTTTTGATATGCTAATCATACCTTTAAGGAGTTCTAGAATTATAGTTTTATGTTATTGTTTATTGTGTTCTTTCCAAGTCAAGAGGAAAATGGCTTTTAAGAATGGGACCATAATTCTTCGACCATTTATTTAAAAGGAAAAAAAATCTACTCGCGCCTTTCTTACAAAGTTGTAAAGTTTGTTTGTTAAAAATAAATCGTGAATCAATAGAACTGAAATGATAAATTGGTGTCATATTAACTGCTCTCTTGATACATATGATATGATTTTATTATGATAAAATTGTGTCATATTATTTTTATAGACAACATTGTTGGTTGTGATTTTATTTAAAAATGATTTAGTATATCACTCTATGCTTGTTTTAAATGCACGGCCTCCCTGTAAATGCTTGAGAGCTTCTATCTCAAAACTACCTTTGGGTGAATTGGAGAAGAAACCAGTTGAATGATTGACTTCACCAAGCCATTGAGTACTGATAAGTGCCAGAAAACAGTTGTTTTATATTACAATTTTAGGCACTTTTGTTACTTGTTTTGCAAGTTATCATAGGGAAAGCTAAGAATTAGTGATCAAATGACAAAATTATGAGCCTATGTCTTACCCCATCCATTTGTGCAGGAAATAACAAGCTAGGACATGAAATTGAGCAAAGAAAGATGAAGAAATGTAAAGGCTGGCTCGCTACAGCATGCTTAGGCAGAGAAAAATCAAGTTTCCATCGCTACAGCGGAGGAGAGCTCGCTACAGCATGCTTAGGCAGGGAGAAATTAAGTTGTCATCGCTCCAGCGAGGAATCCGATCGCTATAGCGACCAAGGGCGGTTTGGACCCCATTTGCTAACGTGGAGCAAACCCAATGGCAAAGAAAGCCTCGCTCGCTACAGCGACCAATCCTATCGCTGCAGCGAGCCATTAAAAAACCAGATAGTATTTAAGCCCTTTTTGAGACTTTCTGGGGAGTTAGCTTACTTTTAGAGAGAGAGAAAGGACGAATTAGAGAGAGAATTACATAACAAGAGTGATAGGAAAGGATTTCTTCAAGGATTTGTTGAGAAATCACAATCTTGACATGCAATTTCATCTTGTCTTCCATTTTTGTAAGGCTACCATGAAAATGAGTAGCTAAATCTCCTTTGTTGGGATTGGATGTAACTGATCAAGCACAATATGTATTCCTTTTGATCCTTTTTATATATGATTCTAGTGTTTAATTGATATTGATATTATTCTTGTTCCTCATTGTTTATGTATGATTAAGAAACATTGAAAAATGCTTTTTGAATCTAGATATAGGATAATCATCTATCAAAACTTGAATTCTAGAAATGGGGTTTTAGTTTTGATAATCATTTCAAGTATCAATGCTTAATGCTATTGGATCGTTTAATAGGTTGAGAAATTGTCGATTAAATGATACGATCGAGATCACGACATTATTTAGACATGAATAATGTTGTCGAGTGATACGTGGTAATATCAATTGATAACTAGAATTCATATACGTGATCGTAGGGATATATGCGAAAGCTTAATTAGTGAAATCCAATCCTAACATCTTTAAGTCCTTATCAATCTCAATTTTATTAGTGTTTTAGTTTGATAGTTTTATAACAATCAAACGATTAAACCCCAACTTAAAATAATAATGTATGTTGAACGGCTTGCGATATCACACTAGTCCCTGTGGAAACGATACAAAAATATACTTACTTTTGAACCAACATCAAGTACCCTGTGGAACTTAATTAAATCTTCCATATCAATTTGGACCATTTTTATATTATTTTAAACAATTGACTCTGTTCTTGTTCCTGAACTTATTGTTTTTTTTTCCACAACTTCTGTTTTCTTCTGGTACTTTCTGTAGTTTATGATTGCTAAGCTAAGCCATTTCAGCTTGTATACTGTTTGATTTAGCTTCTGTCAGTTCCGTGGCCCTATCCATCCCTCGCCCAAACCGTAATCCATTTTCATTTTCTCCAGTTTTGTTACAAACAATGTATGTATCTTTGTTGTAGGATGACCATAACAGAACAATTGAGAAATTGACATGTCAACTTGACCGAGCTAAAGGAAGTGTGAATTTTATAGGTCAAACTTGTTGACGATTTCAAAAGACATTGAAGAGAAGAAGCTAGAGTTATCAGTTAAAGTCCAAAATATCAAGTTAGGGATGAAAGATTGATACTCCCTCCGTCCCAAATTGTATGTCGCTTTGGAAAAAAAAATTTGTCCCAAATTATATGTCGCTTTACAATATCAATGAAACATTAATGTTATTTTTCCTATTATATCCTTAGCTATTTATTACTCTATATTTTTTCAATTCTTTAATTTATCTTTTCCATACCATTTATTAAGGACAATTTTGTAAAACAACTCATAATATCTCTTTCCCACACAAAATTAATTATATTTCTTAATACGTGTGAAATGCCCAAAACGTCATACAATTTGGGACGGAGGGAGTATATTTTTTCCATTGATGTAGTTGATGCATATATTACCATTTCTCTCCTATGAAGGCTAACCCGGTCATATGCTTACACCAGTTGGTTTTAGTCATTCTTGTTCTGGCAGTTTGGTACAGATGAGAACATGCAGAGTTAGCTAGCAGAGACATTTTGAAACATCTAACATTTACCCTTTGTAGAAAATGTCATAATTTAAAGTAGAAACATCTTCTTTTAGTGTAGCCACAACCATCCTTTTCTTGTAGAAAACTCTTCCTTCAATGACGCATGGCGTAATTTCATGTCTTCGGTTCGTGTCTTTTGGTGCTCATCTTACATGAATATGTACGACTAGTTGATCTTCAAAGATCCACTATGAAGCAAGTGGTTGGTTTGTAGTGAGCATGTAACATCATTTGGTTTGTAGCGGGGATTGCACAAACTCTGAAGTATGATCACACATGTTGACTTGCCATTACAATTTTCAGAAGAAAACAAAAAACTATTGATAGAAGTCGCCTACCCCCTTTCTCCACCCAAGGCTGCAGTTGCCTACTCCCTTGTGTCGCCCACTGCCACGTAAGCGTCTTACTCAGTCGCACCATCCACCGCGCCTTACCACTCTTTCTCGCGCAGATCTCCTTGATCGCGCTCCAAAGCACATCAACAACTCCCTTTTTCTGTTTTTATTCTAGCACATCAATTCCCACCGTGCCAACATGTCCTCCTCCCCTGACATGTCTTCATCTGCTGCCGTGTCCTCAACTGCTACCACCTTTGTCTCTTTGGCAAAACCAGACTTTCACCCGACACTTGTCGTCACGAACATCAAAAATAGCATTCCCTTTGTGCTAGAGATGGAGAATAATCACTACACCATGTGGACTGAATTGTTTGAGGTTCATGCTCATGCCCACAAGGTTCTCCACCACATCATTCCTCAACCCGGCAAAGAAAAGCCTGCTTCCACTGATGGTAGTTTCGAAATATGGACCACTCTTGATTCAATAGCTATGCAATGGATTTATTCCACCATCTATCTTGATCTCCTCACCACAATTATGAAGAAAGGATCCACTGCCATGGCTGCCTGGAAACATTTGGCTGACCTCTTTGAGGACAATCAAAACTCCCGTGTTGTTGCACTTGAACATGATTTTTCATCCACTCGCATGGAAGATTTTCCTAACGTTTTTTCATATTGCCAACGTCTCAAGCAACTTTCTGATCAGTTGAAAAACGTTGGAGCACCCGTCAGTAGTCATCGTCTAGTCCTTCAACCAGTGTCCGAACTATCCGAGCCATACTGTGGGGTTGCCACATTGACTCGTCAGAGCAATCCTTTACCTTCATTTTTCAGGCTCGCTCCATGCTCACCTTGGAGTAATCCGGTTTGGCCAAAATGCATAACACTAGCTCTCCCACTGCCTTGCATACTACCATTCCCCGGAACTCAGATGACTCCTCCCAATAGCGCTCCAACCGACGTCAGAACAACCGCTCTGGTTCAGGCCACAACCGCAGCAATCAAACTCGCACCGGAGGGCGTGGACAGCGTGGTGGTTCCAAGTCTGATGGTCCATCTTGGCCCTCTCAGCCATGGCAGCAGCCCCAGTACCATTCATGGTCTCCATGGGGTTGGACTCCACCTCCTTGGGGTGTGCCTCCTTGCCCGTATCCTACATCTCAATGGACACGACCCATCGGTCCTCCGAGGCAACCAAGCATCCTAGGTCCGCGTCCTCAGGCTCACACTGCCACGACTTCTGCCACACCCACTAACATTGCAGCTGCCATGCACACCATGTCTCTTACTCCTCCGGACAGCACATGGTACATGGACACTTGAGCCTCCTCCCACACAGCGGCATCTCAAGGTAATCTCACGTCTTATTTTAATTTGAGTCATTTAAATCAGAAACTGATTGTTGGAAGTGGACAAGGTATTCCAATTAAGGGGTCTGGTCACACAACCCTACCTACATCCCACAAATACAAACCATTAAACCTTAACCAAGTTTTACACACACCACATATTATTAAAATTTTGATTTCTGTGCGACAACTCACTACTGACAATAACATTTATGTTTCCTTTGATCCGTTTGGTTTTTCTGTCACTGATTTTTAGACGGGGATTCCTCTCATGAGATGTGATAGCATTGGCGATCTCTATCCAGTCACCTCACCCTCTGATTTTACTGGTCTCACTTCCGGTCTCTGGCACAGTCGTCTCGGTCATCCTAGTTTTTCTATTTTGCATTCTCTTCATAAAAATAAGTTTCTTAGTAGTCAACATTTGAATTCTAAGACTATTTGTGATTCTTGTATGTTTGGAAAACATGTTAAGTTGCCCTTTGATTCATCCAAAAATGTTACTTTAATGCCCTTTGATATTTTACACAGTGATTTATGGACATCACCAGTTTTAAGTTCCTCTGGTCATCGGTATTATGTTTTATTTATGGATGATTATTCTGATTTCTTGTGGAAATTTCTTATAAGTAATAAATCTCAAGTTTTTGAAAAGTTCACTTCTTTGTCTAATCAAATTCGCACACAGTTTTCTCAAACTATTAAATGTTTCCAATGTGACAATGGGCGTGAATATGACAATACACTGTTTCATAAATATTGTGCTGATAATGGTCTTATTTTCCGTTTCTCCTGTCCTCATACTTCATCTCTAAATGGCAAAGCCGAACGTTAAATACTCACTATCAATAACATGATTCACACTCTTCTAGCTCATTCGTCTGTTCCTCCCTCTTTTTGGCATCATGCGCTTCAGATGGCTACATATCTGCTTAATACCCTTCTCCGAAAGAATCTGTCAAATCACTCTCCTACTCAACTCATGTATCACCGTGATCCCTCCTACACACACCTTCGCGTCTTTGGTTGTCTTTATTATCCCTTGTTTCCATCAACTACCATTAACAAATTACAACCCCGCTCGACTCCGTGTGTTTTCTTAGGGTATCCCCTTAATCACAGAGGTTATAAATGTTTTGATTTGTAGCGCATAAAGATCGTTATTTCGCGCCATGTAGTTTTCGACGAGACCCAATTCCCTTTTTCCTGCCTATCTTCCCCACTTCTCCCTGACTATAACTGTTTCACTGATGACTTACACCCACATATTGTCCACCAGTGGACTAATCCCACCTTACAACCTCTTCTTGGTGACCTTCCTAGTCCGCCACCTGACCCTCCATCTCCCTCCCCGACCGGACCTCCTAATACTTCTCCTACCACCACCATGACATCCTCTTCCACCTCTTTGGATTCACTCGATACCTCTTTATCACCTACACCACCAGCCCTGCCCGCACTTCCTACTCGAACCATGGCCACCCGTAGCATGTGAGGTATCTACAAACCCAGAAAACTCTTTAACCTTTCTGTCATCATTGATGATCCGACCATCTCACCACTTCCCAAAAACCCTAAACTAGCCTTATCTGACTCTAATTGGAAATCTGCAATGCAGTCTGAATTTAATGCTCTTATTAAAAATAATACGTGGGATTTGGTTCCACGACCTTGTGATGTTAACATTATTCGTTGTTTGTGGATTTTTCGTCATAAAAAGAAATCTAATGGTTGTTTTGAGCGTTACAAAGCTCGTCTTGTCGGTGACGGCAGGTCTAAAATTGCAGGTGTTGATTGCGATGAGACATTTAGTCATGTGATGAAACCGACGACAATTCACACCGTCCTCACCATTGCTCTCTCCAAATCCTGGTCCATACATCAGCTGGATGTCCAGAATGCATTTCTACATGGTGACCTTCATGAGACAATCTACATGCATCAGCCACTAGGTTTTCGTGACCCTCATCACCCAGATAATGTTTGTCGCTTATGGAAATCCCTTTATGGTCTGAAACAAGCGCCTTGTGCCTGGTACCAGCGCTTTGCTGACTTTGTCTCCACCATTGGATTTCAACATAACACTTCAGATCACTCATTCTTCATCTACCAACATGGCTCTGACATGGCTTACATCTTGCTTTATGTTGATGACATTATCCTCATCACCTTCGCAAATCTATCATGACACTCCTTGCCTCTGAGTTCGCTATGAAGGATTTGGGTTCACTGAGTTTGAAATTCTGGCTGGAACTTAAACAATACGAAAAACAGGGCACAAAGAAAGCAAAACAGAGCACAACCTAACTGGTTCAGGAGCAACAAATAAAAGTGCAGAAAAGTAAAGAACACAGATATTTGTTAACCTAGTTCGGTGTAAATACCACCTACGTCTGGAGGATACCAATCCAGGAAGGAAATCCATTATTGGAATTAATCCTAAGACTCAAGACACAGACCCCCTGTTCCTAGTCTTCTGACTTAATCTCCTATAGTTCTGATTTCTACCCAACACCTGAGTATAAGAAACCCCCTTCTTACTTCCTATCCAAGTAGCAGCCCAGTTACTAAACAGCTTCTGAATAACTACCCAGTTTATGAAGAAACACTTCAAAATAACAAAGACAACATCATTCGTACTTAAAAGTTTTGAATGATTTACAACTCAAACAATCTAAACCAACTCAGATGAGTGGTGTACAATATAAGACCTAAGCTTAAAACACAAAGACTCTAATTCTCTGATTTCTGATATATTCTTCGTAGTCTTCAACAGGTAGCAGCACATCTCCTTAAATAGGCTTCAGCAGCTCTCTTAATTCTGAATCCAATCTTCTGCAATTGATATGTTTCTGAATTATGAAAGGCTCAATAAGGAAACAAATATTTCTGAACTCTATCTTGTAAAGATTCTTCAGCACAAATATTCAAACATAAATACGAAGCCAATTTTCATAAGATCTTCAACAAATTAATCAGCCTTCTAGAAATACTTCAGCCATAATAAATCTTCAGCAAATCTCCAACATATACGCACAGCATTAATGCATAAAAACCCAGCTTCTAAAGGTCAACGCTGGTCAACGTTTGAACAGTGCGTCTGAAGTACTGTTCAGCTTCTGAAGGTCAACGCTGGTCAACATCTGAACAGTGCGTATGAAGTACTGTTCCTGCGTCTGAAGACCATTTCAGCGTCTGAAGGCCATTTCAGCGTCTGAAGGACAAAACTGCGTCTGAAGGTCCAATCTGCTTCTGAAGGCCATTTCAGCTTCTGAACCTCCTCAAATTCAATTTCTTGCTTCTGAAGACTTCTTAAACACATGGAGATGCTTTGCTTGAACACTTTGATTTTACCAAAACATGCAGCCAACATCTAAATACTCAACAGAGTTACTTCCTGGGCATTGTCGTGACGAGACATGTTGGTGGACTCTTTCTTAGTCAAAGTACTTATGCCAGTGAGATTATTGCTCGAGCCGGCATAGCTTCGTGCAAACCTTCTGTTACTCCATTTGACACTAAGCAGAAGCTCAGTACCTCCGCCGAAACTCCATATGACGATCCCACCTTATATCGAAGTCTTGCAGGAGTCTTGCAGTATCTTACTTTCACCTGCCCCGACATCTCCTATGTTGTCCAGTAGGTCTGCCTTCACATGCATGCTCCTTGCACCAACCACATGCTAGCCCTCAAACGCATCCTCCGTTATGTTCAGGGAACCCTACAATATGGCCTTCATCTCTATCCATCCCCTATTGAGAAACTTGTCTTTTATACTGATGCTGACTGGGGTGGATGTCCTGACACTCTCTGTTCTACATCTGGTTATTTTTGTTTCTTGGTGACAATCTAATCTCCTGGTCTTCCAAGAGATAACTCACACTATCTCGTTCCAGTGCAGAGGCTGAATACAAAGGTGTTGCTAATGTGGTTTCTGAATCTTGTTGGCTTCGCAACCTACTATTAGAGCTTCACTTCCACTTTCTCAAGCTACTTTGGTGTACTGTGACAATGTTAGTGTTATCTACCACTACAAGAAAACTGCGTTTTAGCGTCGGCCAAAAGCCCACTCTAACAGGGCTAAAACAGACGCTAACTGTAATTTAGAGTCGGTGTCGGGGGCAAGCTAAAAAAGTTGAAGCTACCGGGTAGCGTCGGATCATGGGCATCCGTGGCTAATATAGAGTCGGTCAGGCCAAGTTAAAATCTGATTATAATCTCATCCGACGCCAATTTGGCGTTTCCTAGAAAGTCTACAAAATAAAGTAGCGTCGGGTAGGCCGACTCTAAAATCAAGACAAAGGAAAAATCATGAACCAACTAGAGTCGGTTAACCGACTCTAATGTCAACATTAGAATAGTCAACAAATTCCTTTAGAGTCAGCCTGACCGACGCTAACTTCAAATTTAATTAAAAAAAACTTTAAATGGTGCAGGTGTATCAGGCGCTAAACTATATATTTTGTTGCCCGTAGTTCTGCACCTAGTACCCTATTTCGAGCAGCATAATAAGAAACAAGAACAACACATCAAATAAAATAACAAATACGTAGGGTCGTTTCAAATTAGTTTAAAACTACAAAATAACAAAGTTACGACTATAAGATCATGCCCCAAAAAGTCATAATATATTTACATAAACATGTTCGGAGTAGCAAAGTCATTATAATACTATCTGAAACAACATAACAAGAATGTAGTGACTACATGATTGGTCGTCCAAATCATCATCATAATGAGGATTTGAAGGAGGATGGGAGGCCGGTAGCTGAAAAATTTTCCATAGCTGAAAAGATATGAGACACAAAGTTCAATTATGTTTAGTGAATGAATATTAATAAGGCATGCGATTAGGCTCCAATATTACAGGGATCACTAGCATTAATTAGTCACAGTTTTAGTCCTTATCCAACCAAACACTAAGTTGTGAATCACCGAATATTTTTCACCAACTTACTTATCCAACCAAACACAATGGGTCTATCAAACTCTAAGACCAACTTGAGAATAAATTTCAACTTTTAAGGGAGATTTTGATGAATCACTGAGTATTTTTCACACACCAAAATAACAAAGCCTAACTTTTACTATAAAAAAAAAACTAAAAAACAAATAAATCCTTCATGTTTTTCTGTTTTTTTCCAACACGGATAATAGTCAATAACATAATCTATGTCCAACTTATTGACTAACTTGAAGCAAAGGTTCATCCATGGCAACAACTATTATCTGATAGCAATAGTTTCGTTACCAAAGAAATAGAGTCTTATAAAGTTCAGAAAAAAAATATAATCATCTAAAATAGAGAAGTAATTAAATACTTGTTACTAATAACCTTGGTTATTTGTGATGTAATTCATACAAAACCATAAACTATAAATGAACCAGCCCATAATAGTTCATCCTTTCCGAACACAATTCAAAATCACAACTGTAAATGAATGATCTATGAACAAGCCCATAATGTAGATAAATAAGTACCTAGGCTTTTCCTGTGGGAAGGCAAAATTTGGAATCAAGAGCTTCAGCCGCAACAGGGAATGACTAACCTTACCTAAAGAATTGCTTACATATTAATTAAAAAATAATGATGGCCAATCATGAGTGAATTTCCAAGAGATTGTCGAAAAATCTCATGAAACTCTCATACTCCAATTTAAACTTTAAACAAATTATAAATCAAGTAGATATCAATAATCATTTATAACTTAGAACTATCCAAATCAACTTTGACTGCAGACCAGTTTCTAGAGGACTCTAGATCATTATTTCTATTTGTTGTCACAAACAAGTGAAAGTAGCTAATATGTAGATGTGAGACTGAACACAATACATAGCATCACACCCTAAGTCAAGAAAACTTGTCACATTTGTCTCTACATGATAGATACACAAAGAAAAATTAGAGGAAAACAAACGCAACGTAATTATAATACATCATGCCACAACTTGTATAGATCAAAGTACCTATATGGTGAAGTAATTATAGTACACGCCTTCGTAACTTGTAATCTCTCAGGCAGCTCTCCTATAACTTATATGCCCTGTGTACAACAGACACAAAGTTCATATATATTACAAGCTTACAACACAAAAAGGAGAAAAATATGAAAGAAAAAATTGTCAAAGGCTAACTGTAAAAGCTGCATGCAGCAGACTCAAATGCTTTCATGCCTGTTCCAAACTGAACACTGCATTTTAGGAAGTTAAGTGTACTCGAAACAAGAAATGAACTGCATAGCAAGTGTGATAAGTGTGATTATAATTATATTCCATAGTCAATATGTGTTGCATAGTAATTTATTAGTTTTTTTAAGTTAACACTTACATTGAAAATGACATATATACCGAAGAAAGACAATGATCAGTTATCCCACAATGGATCAGTTCATGACATGAACTGAAACTTCAGGTTCAAATGTCTTAAAATAACTTTGTAGCAGTCCATCATCGTTGTGTTTATAGCTAGTCCACCTATAAAGCACGGACATCTGACACAACATTAACACGGACACGTCGGCACCGTTAATGTAAAAAATATAGGACATCGACACTGTTACATACATATTAATTTACTTATGAATAATCTAAATTAAGAATCAAAATACATACATGTGTATCTGACTTGAACAATTTATTTCATTAAAAAAATGCTCTAACAATTTACTTCATAGCCAGCCACTATATTTTACATTTTACTTATATAACTAGCAGAGAATAATTTTGAAAAAAAATAATAGAATCTTTTAACTTGTAGTTAGGCCCAAATACAACCACATTGTCACCATAGCTTACTAGCATATCTGACATTCAATCTCTTTTTTCAATTTAAAATTTAAAATAACTACATAACAAATCCCTTGTGAATCATACTTCAGCTATATCACTTGTATTTTAGAAAGGAAAAACAATAGAAATTTTAGAATAAATCTGGTTAATATTTCTAATTATAATAACTCCCTACTTTTCTTACTTTTCTTAATTAAACTAACAGGACAAGTTTTGTCATTGATATTATAGATAGTATGCAGAACAAGAATCATAGAAACACATGTAATTATCTATACTCTACACAATATTTTACCTTGTCAGTGCTCCTATAAACATACCATAACCCTAGTCTTTAACACAAGAATCACCTAGAATAAGCCAACATCTCCAAACAAGCCAATCCATACTATACAATTCCATGAGGATTCACATATGATATGATAGATAAAAAACCTAAAATTTTCAACCAAACATCAATCACAACATTATAAAACCAAACAAATTTTAAAGACAAAGATAATAGCTAAAAACAAAAATTGAACAAAACCCACATGTAACAAATCACGAATTTAACTTGAATCACTACCAGAATCCTTCAAAACGATAGAAACTCTTTTACTAGATCCAACTATAACAATTTCATGATCGTTTCAGACAAACACAAGCAACAAAAATTGAAATTACAGAGCAATAAATAAATTTCATGAAGAGGAAAACGAGAAGTACATGTTCTTCGCTCATGAGTAACTGGTGGCTCTCCTTAAGTGTAGGACCGTGTCGACCACTGCTACGAACATAGGAGAAGAACGAACAGCGGCGGCTGAGGCATGGCAAGTTGCTTCTTCATCAACAATATCTGCAACCGCGAAGTAAGTCCACGATTGAAGAGATCTGGACGGTGAAGTTGAAGGCTTCTCGGTAAGGGGGTTGTAGGATTCATGATAGAGAGAGAGAGAGAGAGAGAGAGAAGGGTGTGTGGCAGAGAAGGAAAGGGATCACAATGGAGAAATTCATGAAATTGATTCGTGGAGATGAATGACAGAAAAGAAAGATTGGGGCTTCGCTTTTTCAATTTGAAAATTAGGATTTTCAGTCTTTGGACAAAGGAAAGAGAGGGGAGATTATTAGGAAAGAGTTAGAAGGTGACACCGAAAAGAAAGAAGGAGAAAAATTCATTTAATGATAATTATTATTACTTTTTATTAAAAAAATGTTGTCATTAAATGGTAACATTAGCTACGGCCCCACCGATGCTAAAAAAGTAAGTGATATTTTATTTAAAATAGCCTTCACAGTCTCAGTCTTAGCGTCGGCTAGACCGACTCTAAATATTCCATATACAAAAATTAATCAAATGGATTTTTTTATTGTGTTTGAGTGGGTTTGACCGACGCTAAGTAGACACTATTAGCATCAGTGTCGGGGACCGACGCTAAAATCGGAGGCTAATTAGCTGAATTCTTGTACCAACGTTTGAGTGGGTTTGACCTAACGTTTCTGCCTATTGCCAACGTCTGAAGCAACTCTCTGATCAGTTGAAGAACGGTGGAGCACCAGTCAGCAGTCATCATCTAGTCCTTCAACTAGTGTCCGGACTGTCCGAGCCATACTGTGGGGTTGCCACATTGATTCGTCAAAGCAATCCTTTACCTTCATTTTTTTCAAGCTCGCTCCATGCTCACCTTGGAGGAATCTAGCTTGGCCAAAATGCATAACACTAGCTCTCCCATTGCCTTGCATACTACCATTCCCCGGGACTCAGATGACTCCTCCCAGCAGCGCTCCAACCGACGTCAGAACAACCGCTCTGGTTCAGGCCGCAACCGCAGCAATCAAACTCGCACCGGAGGTGTAACACCCATACTAACGTTAACTAGTATATTAGTATGTGCATTAATCTGATATCGGATACATTAAAATTTACAATAATTAAAATATATAAACCACTGAATGAGTACATTTTGCTCGTTTACATAAATGTCCAAATTTCATACATTACATGTTCATATACAAATATATAATCTGTCAACCTCCTGAGCTTGCCTTGACGAGCATTTGCACTCCATCCAGCGTCTTCCTGAAGATCTTCATCTGAAAACCACTTGGCTGCCTGAAACCTGCACCAGAAGGATAGGGATGAGACATAATGTCTCAGTGAGCTCCTACCCTACCTACTGTTGGCAACCACGGGGGAAACCTAGGGTCGCCGTGCCTACCTCGGCGATCTTGGGGATATCTACGATCGCCAAGTCTTATCTTTACTTATTTCGCGATCAAGGGGAAAACCTAGGATCGCTGCATATCATAATCTTATCTCATACTTTCATATTCTAACTTGAACTTTAACTTACACTTAGTGATCTGGGGACATCCTATGATCACTTTCTTTCTCTGCTAACTAATCATCATATTCTCATAATAATAATTTCATAAGTATTAATATACATCATTCTTAATTAAAGTTAGTAAGTCAGCGTTGAACAAACAATAATTATCTTGGTTCATTTTACGGAGTGCATCCGGGTGGAGTAACCCCGAAGTACATCTCCCTTCTTACCGGTGAAAATTCCTATCATATCAGGCTAACACCGGACTCCTCTTTCTTTGTGTGGCTGCTCTCGCGAGCGGTAACTTCACCGTCCCAGCTGCCATTTAAGGCGGTAACTTCACGGGGACCCCCTGTATACTAACTGACGAGCAGACAGGAGACACATTAACTTTAGACTTGGATGTGTAGCTGCCCTCACGAGCGGTAACTTCACCGTTCCGGCTGCCATTAAAGGCGGTAACTTCACAGGAACCCCTCGTATACTAACTAGCGAGCATACGAGAGACACATCAAGCCATCTTAATAATTTGTTCTTATTCTTTAAACATATATAATCTTATAACTTACGTGTGGATAACCCTTTCGGAGAAATCCCATCCGGCGTAACCCGGAGTCTGATGAACACGTTATCATATTCTTTATCATTAAATTCTTTCTTAAGTTCATAGACGTATCTATTACGTTCCATATTCCTTGTGCATATCTAATGCATTCCTTAGATAATCATTCATGTGTACTTAACCTATAAAAGGTCCTAATCTTGACTAATGTATCATCCTTGAACTTACATTTACTTAGTCAAATACATAGCATTGCTTAATACATGATAAGTACCATTCTTAATCTCTTTAACCTATAGAGGTCCTTGACTTATCGTTCTCGTAAGCCATTACTTAAAGGTTGGGAACTAAGTCCCTAAATCTTACTTGGTAACTTAGGGTTAATTCTACCCATTGTCATGCTTGAGTCTTGATTCTTAATGAGGTTAATCCTCAACATTATGTGATGTTTCTAACCCCACACTCATGCTAATACGAGGTATACTATGATCTATTCTTCCATTTTTAAATGTACAAAAGCATACTGGCGCTGTGCGGATGATTTCTGGCTAGAAAAACAAGTTTCAAAAATAAAGTTTCTTGCTGGTTCCATCGTGGCACGCCAGCCACCCATCGTGGCACGATGGCTGCCTGATCAGTATGATCATGGCACGATGAAAGCCATCGTGGCACGATGAATCCAGGGGTTGCAGCCCCTGTAGCTGTTCCAGAAAGTTCAAAAACGAGTTTTTAAGTTCCACACAGTTCAGCAAGCTTTGGTACATCAAAATCTAAGGTTTTCAACATATAAAACCATAGTATAACAAGTATTAACAATAGGGAAAACTATCTATTACAAATCTAGGCAAAATCATTCATGTATTGCTTTCCTCTCTAAATCATAAAATTTACCCCTAAATGGGTGTAAAGCTTAGTGGAGCTCACCTCAACCATGCTAGCTTCTTTCCCAAGCTTTCCCTTGCTTCTTCTCCAATCTTAGCTTAGGTTTTTCCTTTTCCTTCTTGTTCCCTTCTTCCTTTCTCTTGCTCTAACTTCCATACCAAGCTTGCTTTGCAATACTTCTCTCAAGAATTTCTTTAAGAGATGTTGAATTGATGGAGAAGGAGATGAGGGAGAGGAGGAGGACGTGAGGATGAGAGGAAGGAGGGGAGAGAATCTGATTTTTCTTTAAGAAAGAGAGAAAGAGATGAAGATTGAATTGGGAAAATATCTTGTTCCTTGTTAAATAATCTTCCTTTGCCACTAAATTACCAAAATGCCATTTGCTTGCTCTATAATCTTTAAACATCGACAACAGTTACTTATAAGCGGGATATTACACTTACCACATAAATAACCCATTAACTGACAATTTACCAAATTGTCCTTTGCTTAAAACATTCCGATACATCGTCTCATTATTAATAATTGCTCGAGTCTTAGGTGGGATGTTACAGGAGGGCGTGGACATCGTGGTGGTTCCAAGTTTGATGGTCCATCTTGGCCCTCTCAGCCATGGCAGCAACCCCAGTACCTTTCATAGTCTCCATGGTGTTGGACTCCACCTCCTTGGGGTGTGCCTCCTTGCCTGTATCCTACATCTCAATGGACACGACCCATCGGTCCTCCGAGGCAACCAAGCATCCTAGGTCCGCGTCCTCAGGCTCACACTGCCACGACTTCTGCCACACCCACTAACATTGCAGCTGCCATGCACACCATGTCTCTTAATCCTCCGGACAGCACGTGGTACATGGACACTTGAGCCTCCTCCCACACAGCGGCATCTCAAGGTAATCTCACGTCTTATTTTAATTTGAGTCATTTAAATCATAAACTGATTGTTGGAAGTGGACAAGGTATTCCAATTCAGGGGTCTGGTCACACAACCCTACCTACATCCCACAAACACAAACCATTAACCTTACCCATGTTTTACACACACCACATATTATTAAAAATTTGATTTATGTGCGACAACTCACTACTGACAATAACGTTTATGTTTCCTTTGATCCATTTGGTTTTTCTGTTACTGATTTTCAGACGGGGATTCCTCTCATGAGATGTGATAGCATTGGCGATCTCTATCCAGTCACCTCGCCCTCTACTTTTACTGGTCTCACTTCCGGTCTCTGGCACAGTCGTCTCGGTCATCCTAGTTTTTCTATTTTGCAGTCTCTTCATAAAAATAAGTTTCTTAGTAGTGAACATTTGAATTCTAAGACTATTTGTGATTCTTGTGTGTTTGGCAAACATGTTAAGTTGCCCTTTGATTCATCCAAAAATGTTACTTTAATGCCCTTTGATATTTTACACAGTGATTTATGGACATCATCAGTTTTAAGTTCCTCTGGTCATCGGTATTATGTTTTATTTCTGGATGATTATTCTGATTTCTTGTGGACATTTCTTATAAGTAATAAATCTTAAGTTTTTGAAAAGTTCACTTCTTTGTCTAATCAAATTCGCACACAATTTTCTCAAACTATTAAATGTTTCCAATGTGACAATGGGCGTGAATATGACAATACACTGTTTCATAAATATTGTGCTGATAATGGTCTTATTTTCCGTTTCTCCTGTCCTCACACTTCATCTCAAAATGGCAAAGCCGAACATAAAATACGCACTATCAATAACATGATTCGCACTCTTCTAGCTCATTCGTCCGTTCCTCCCTCTTTTGGCATCATGCGCTTCAGATGGCTACATATCTGCTTAATATCCTTCCCCGAAAGAGAAAAAAGAAGTAAAAATGTCAAGATGTGAAATGGCTTAACTTCTTGTGGTTTTTTACAATGTGATGGTAAAGTGTATTCCACCATCTGCCACTCTAAATTGACCTGCTACTACTGGATAACTATGTTCACTAAATTAGTAAGGGGCAGATGTGATGAAGCTTGGAAGAAAAGTATAAGCACTTTGAGGTAAACATTTCATTTTTCTAGTGAAATGCATTATGCGTTATGATGTAGACTATGAATTCATTCAGCCTTGGTTTCCTTCTTCAGAAAGATAACAAGAAGGTCCCTTTTAAAAAACCACATCATCCCCATAAAACACAAACAACAAAAACCTTCTACGCTCTCTTTTTGACGCAAGGTAAACTAAATTTCGTTCTAAAGAAATCAACTTTTTTTGGTGCATTTTGTCATAAAAATTTACTTGATCTTTTGGGTTTGTTGCAAAAGCATGATTAAAAAAGAAGTCAGTGTTAATGGCTGAGAACGAACATCCTGGCCATTAATCACGCTCTGATCAATGACACAGTAGTACAATCCTATAGAACAGTGTTAATGGCTGAGAACGATCATCCTGGCCATTAATCACGCTCTGATCAATGACACAGTCGTACAATCCTATAGAACAGATCATGTTCAAGTAAGGTCATGCTCACGAGTGCTTAGTTTGAGCTAAATAAATGTTTCATTTTTGCTACATTTCAACAATGTGGGACTAACATCATGTTTCTGTTGTAACTCTCACTTTGGAAATTATTTACATAAAAAATGCTTTTAAGTCTCCTTATCTGTCAAGATTCTGTAACCAAACGAATAAGCTATGGTGCTGCTACCGTTTCAAGAATCTGGGGCCCACTTTGAGCTTTTCATGATTGGTAAGATTTTAAAGCTTACATTATAAATATGTTTGTTAAGTAGCTAATTTTTTAACCCTTTTCGAGTTATGATATAGAGGTTATCATTAAAAGTTGCATGCTTTTTAAACAACACTTTTCACCTCCGAGGAGTTGTGCTTTGGATGTATATACTGTTTACACCAAGTTAAATTAGTTCTAATGCTTTTGCATATCTATACAATGATGATTTGAATTTTAGTGTATGTTGTTTACAAGTAGTGTGATACACTGACATCTACACTTTCGATTCCGCTAAACGAATAGAAAATACTCTTTGTGCCTTCACTTTTAATTGAGCTATGAATATCTGATGAGCGCACTTGCTGTGCCTTCACATCGATGTGAGTCTCATGTACAACGCGAGTGAGGGTTTGGTTATCGTGCCAGATTCTTGCGGAACAATTTTTAGAGACAAACTTTTTGCTTAAGGGAAAAAACCAATCGATTACTTTCATTAAGCTTGGTCAACACTTGGTTGATAACGAGGATGGAAAGATTTCAGAGGAAGTATGGAGAGTCCATTTGTTAGTTTCTTTGAGAAAATCCAGTTCCCGCCATAGTTAAAAGTGTATTTACCCTTTCCTAGTGAGAATTCATTTACTTTATATGCCTTTGTTTCATTTCTGTATAATATCTTTAAGCTAATGTATTAGTCTTTGAAATGACTGCATAACTTCATAGACCAATGTTGACTTGATTTATGGATGATAATGATTTGTTATCTGATAATCAGTCACGTTCTGGAGATAGTAGTTTCTTCAATACCATGTTACTCGTGGCACTAGTCATTTCACATGTTAACAATGGCCAGGACAAAAGAGGGTATTCTGCATGCTGTCGAAATTTGTGGCTTCTACCTTGATATTTTATCCCTGTAATTTTTTCTGTTTCCTTGTCATTTTAGAAATGAAATTTTTTTATGCTGTGGTTTGAAAATCATAATCAAATCACCAAATAGATGTGACTTTACCCAAATGGGATAGTATAAGAGACTCTTTTGAACACCTTTAATATTTTTGCCCCAATAATTGGTGAATTGATGCTTGACTAGTTTTTAAATTCTTTTAGTTCTCTCCTTCCACCTGAAACTGTTGTTTTTTATACTCTTAACTGAAATCTGATGATTGGATAAAATGTTCGAAGTCTTGAGATGTTTGGCAGTGGCTCAATTTGTATACTCTGTATGCTTAAGCATTCTGGAGGGGCGTTGTATATATTTTTCTTTGAAAAAGTTAAATCGATCACCTTGTTATGCAATGAAGAGTACTGTTTGTTACATCTTTCATTGGAATTTGGTATTTTTGAATGAAGAATGTTATGCCTAACTGTTGATAGTGCATGCATTGTTTCATCTTTCATTGGTATTTGGTATTTTTGAGTAAAGTATGTTATGCCTAACTCTTCATGTGCATGCATTGTTTCATCTTTCATTGGTATTTTTGAATAAAGTATTTATGTCTAACTGTTTATAGTGCACGCATAGCCTGTTGACCTGCGTCAGTACACTAAGGTAAAGCCTTTTTGTCTTCAACAGGATTCTTTTGTATGCTATAGCCATGGTAGATTTTGATCAAGAAAATGGCGAGGTTTGTAAAGACTTGCTTAACACAAAAGACGGAACAGATCATTCCGCTCAATGCAGCTCATCTGTTGGAAGGTGAGCTCTTATTCACGTGTTATATTTGCCTCGACTTTTTATTCAAGGGATCTCGATTGATGTTTTTCAAAACAATGTTTGGTCTTTTTTTATTTTCACTGCCCATCTAAATGACATCATTAACTATTTCCTTCCTTACATACTTTTAAAAAAATGCTCATTTACATCTTAAACTTTTGTGAATCAGGTTCTCAGAATGCCTGTTATTTATCTGCTTATCCTGAACCCATCCTTCACCATTCCATCATCACCATCTTTGTCTCCTAAATATATTTCCAGTGAAAGGCTGCAGATGTTGAGTCAGAGATATTAAAGGAATGGTGGCTAAGGGAATATGCATCACTAGGTCCAGGAGTTTCATACAGCCAAATGTATCAAATTGCTCTATGGTGTATCCTCTTAGATGTAAGACAGATTAAATCTCCGCATTTTCTTAAGCAGGGGCATATTAAACATGAGAAAGGCATCAACACATGTTAATTTTCTTATGCAAAAAAAGGTCAATGGTGTTAACGTTTTGGAACATAAAGGACCAACTTAAGGGGAAAAAAGACAGGATTAATCCGAAGTCTCTTACTGCACACTAAAAACTGTAGCTCCTTACTGTAATTTCATGCCTTGTTAATACTGTAAGTATTTTATTAAGGATATATAGGGATCAAATTCTCTCACTCTTATCTCTCAACTTTTTTTATCACTTGTGTTCCAACCACCAAGGGGAGAAAGAAGCCTCTGTATCTTAGTCTCTTTCTTTTAGAAGAAAAGTTTCAATGAATGTTTAATGTTCTAGCTTTGAGATGTTGAAGAAAACTAAAATGATTTTAAACACATAAAATTGAAGAGAAAAGATTAAAACCTTTCAAACAAATGTGTGGATGAGTGAATAGGTGAAACATGTGAGAACAGGTGGTGGGTGTCTGATAAAGTCCCACATCGACCAATTCATAAACTAAACTATGCAGCTCACATATAAAATGAAAGCACCTCTACCTCATTTAAGCACGGAGCCGTGTGATGATCACATAGCGAACTATTCTTTCGCCTTTTACTAAAGAATACCGTGTGAGCGTCACAATTAGCGGCATACGCTAGTTTTTGGAAGAGTCCTCCTCAAGGAGGGCTCTGCGATTTTAGTTCAATATTTTCCTTTTCTAATCTTTCTCTTTGTAGAATTTGGTTAGCAAGAATTAATGATGTAAGTTGTTCCAGGAGGGAAGAAACAAGAAAGCTTCGGGTAATCCTGCAGAAAGTGCTAGGAATATAGCTCATCATGCTAATGTGTTTCTAGAGGAGTGACTCTCGACACACAGAGTAGCATTTCATTTTCAACTATTCATCGCCAGTAGAGGTGGGAATAGGTCGGATCATCCAATAAGGATCTACGGCATAGCCTACATCAGACTTTAGACCAATTTATTTATTTTTTAAATAGAGAAGCCTATATTAGTTTTTTAATATTTAAATATATTATAAAATAGAAATGAAATATGATAACAATTGTAAACAAATTCTCTAAAGCTAGTAATATGAAGTGAATGAAAGAGGGAGAATTCTCATTATTGATTCAACGTGTACAAGAGGTATTTATACAAGAGTGAACCAACTAACATGAATTAACTGAAACAGAAATGAAAAATGTCCTAAATGCCCTCTAACTAGATTGAAATGTAGTACCAAAGTTATGAGATTAGTCCAAATAATGAACATTTTTTTTAGGTTTAGCTCTGCTTGTGAAGTTTTTATTTTTAGTGTTAATCCTGCCATTTCTATAGAAAATGGAGTTTTATAATCTAGAGTTCGATCATGCCTCACTAAAAATTGTTTTATTCAAAAATCAAACTCGTTTTTCTCAGACAAATAATTTAACTTATATCAAAAAATACACAAACAAACTTATGTTGCTTGAGAGCGATAATAAATTGGATGCTGCTATGTTTTCATAGAGAGATAATTACGGAACAAGTTACTAGCAAATCAAATCATGAGGTTGAACAATGTTGTCATTCTAGTCGTGATAGTACTTTGTATTTAGAACTTTTAACTATCGATGCCAAAGCCACCACTATAATATAGTTACACTAGACCAGATTTGTGTATACTGTATTAGTTGAGACTTGTACTATTGTTTCTCCTTAATACTCCCGATAAGTGGCTTTTGTTTAACCACTTATGTAAATGTTAATGTTATTACAGAAGCCAACTAATAGGTTTAGAGTTTCTTATCAACAAAAGAAGCAAACTGGTAAGTTTGTTGTCTCATAAATTTTGGGTGGTTTTATGGATTTAGTGTACAAAATTGTGGCTTGTTCAAAAAAATAAAGTGTACAAAATTGTGGTTTTTACATCAAAGAATTTCTGCATTGCTTAGTTAAGTTAACAACTATATTTATATCACATGCCAAGTTTTGAAAATCACGTATTAATAGATGGATTGGCCTATAATATTTATTTTTTTTTGACAAAAATTGATTAGGATTAACCTATAATATTTGACAAGTATAAATTTGGACAATCCCCTAAAAAAGGTATAAATTTGGACAACATTCAATATGTATGTAGTTGTATTTTCAATTTTAATACGGGGAATTTCAGATTTATAAAAAGAAACTTTAAACAGGTAGGAGATTATACTTGTAGGTGCAATGGCTGGATTGAAACTCTTAAACTTGTATGTTTTTATTCGATAAAAAGACGACCAACTAAAGTACCACAAACCAAATCATCTAGTAGGAAACTATCCTTAATAACACGTCCGGTATATAACTACCCCGGATGTACAAAATGAAATTTTTTAAAATGAGCATCCGGTAGTTAAGTACTTGATGCTCCGGTTGTTACATACCAGACGTGTTATTAAGGGATGCTTCGGTTGTTACATATCATACGTGTTATTAAGGGCAATTTCGTCATTTTATAGGGCCTAAAAAGAAATCTTCTTATTGTTGTCCTAGACAAATTAACCTATTATAAAGGACTAAAATGATTCTTCATTTTTTAATGAACAGTATATGTTAAATATTTTAAAAAGACAATAAATTCGAATAAATAATCCATTTAATCCCTAAACTAGCACTTTCTCATCAATTTAGACTCTAAATTGATCATGCGTTTATGCAATGCTCTAGAGTTAAAAGGATTTGGTTTGGATCCAGGTTGGGCTTTAATTTGCACGGGATGAATTCTGGTTGCAAGGACTGGTTAGGCCATATGATCAACACTATGGATGAGGAAAATCTCATTTACGTAGCAGCTACTGTGCACAATATTTGGTTTGCTAGAAATATTCATACTTTTGAAGACAGAAACATCAGAGCTAGAAACAACTTATATGCTACTTTCATACTCTTGCTAGCATATGTTGGTTTATTTTTCGCAAGACTCGACTAAACTAATATCGTAAAAAAGTACTACTCCGTCCCAAAATATAAGCAAAAAATGAGTCAACATAAGTTGATGTATTTGGTACAAATTTTGAACCAAATACATTAACTTTTGTTGACCAATTTTTGCTTATATTTTGGGACGGAGGGAGTATTTACAGAGTAGCCTACTAGCCTTTATGCAGAGGTGATTGTTTTTGCTTCAACAACATAGGAGTATATATATAATGTTATTGTTACTTTCTGTAAGGTGCTAATCTGCTGTTTATTTTAGCAAAGTGGCATGAAAGCATTTGTATCATTTGTGGAACAAAGACAGTGTATATTGATCAAACACCATCAAATTTGTGAGATTTTGAGTAAACTGTACAATTTAATTATGCATCACACAAACGTTTATGATTTAGACACACATCTCAAACTCTAAACAATCACTCCAAACTAAGTGTCGAACGAAAACTGTGTAAAATCTGTCTCATTTTCTGTTTCCCAATTATTTGACCCTTTTTGGGTCGGTCCATTCACCGACATTGACAAAAGACAGGTGAATTGGCATTTTGGCTTTGTAGTTTTAGTCACACCAACACGTGGCTTCAACAATTTGAAGTTGTCTTCCTGCCATTACACCAGCAGAGTTGCATGCTTTGCACCATGGAATACGATCTTCAACAGTATTAGCAAAGAACCAATCAATGCCCTTGAATTCCTCAACATCTTGAATCAACCTGGATTCCTCGGGAAAAACAATGCAGCAGCAAGTGGTCGTGTATGAAAAACCACCAGCCATTCACCATATCAGAAACTCACTCTGTTTCCTGGCCGACACCTATTAGGCAAAGGCCTTGCAATAAGTCCGTCTGTGATCCAACCAACTGATTCTCCATCATTTCTAACATGATTGAATTCCCTTTCCGCATATTCTAGAGATATTTGCAGCCTACCACCAGGTTTGCAGTCATAAAGGGCTCCTCTTCCTTCAATTCCTGCGTTCTTCTCTAACCAATGAAGATAGTTAACCTGAAACAATGCCTTGAGCATATCCAGCTGTGAACAAGTTTCTTTAAGCACCACCTGAATCATCACGAACATGTATGTGTTTGTTATGACCCATGAAATAAAAAAAGAAAATCTTTGTAGTTATATATTAGTTGCCTATCATGTTGAAAGTGAATATTGTTGTCAACTTACACAGAATTTTCCCGTGTGCTCAGACAAGATGTAGCCTTCATTTTTATAAAGAGAAAAGAGAGCAAGCACTTCCTCCTTATTGTTGATAATTTCACTGAGTTTGGATCCAAGCTGCAGACGGCTTTCAATTTCTACAGCTGCATCTTTTGCTTCAGATGATAAAACAATTGGTTGTGTCTCCTATCATAAAAGTGAAGTCATAAGTAATATACATACATATCAGATTGTACAAAACAAAAGTAACAATCACTTCCCTTCAAAAAAAAAATACCAATCACTTTTTTAATACTTGCCCACCCTTGTGCCCAGCTATTAAATCAATTGATGCATGATAATATAATGTACTCCCTCTGTCCGTAATTATAAGGCCCCGTTTGAAAAAAAGTTGTGTCCCTAAATAAATGCCCCTATGCAAATTACTAGGTGCATTACTATTTTTTTTTTCAAACATACCCCTTATTAATACTACTAATTTATCTTGAAAGATGAAAAGTTAAAGTTAGACACATTAATATACAAAGAACATTTTAAGAAGATATATGTGAAAAAAGCAAAAAGTGCCTATGAAAAGTGACGGAGGGAGTAATTGTAGATAAGGGGTGTCCTGCATGGCTAGCTTCAATCTAATACTTCCTAGAAGGATACTCGAGGGTTTTGGAGGGGAGGGTTTGGGAGGGCTGGGTCTATACTTTAATATATATATTTGAGATTTAAAAAAAAATAATTGAAAGAATACCATGATATATGTTCATATAGCTTGCTTGATTTAGAAAAGAAAAACAAGCCCTCCCCTCCCAAACACAGTGTTAGGAAATTTGAAAATATCACATTCTAGAATATCTTGGTTTAGCCCCCAGGATTAGTTTTCAATCTTAGCATATCTTAGATTATCTCCTACGATTGCTTCTTCAAAAAAATTATCTCCTAAGATTAATTTCCATATCTCTTATTATTATTTGTTTCCTGATCTCCCTATTTATCTAGGATTAGTGTTTAGTCTTTTGTATAAATTCTGTACCAAGTTATGATCAATAATATTAAAAGTTTTATAACTTTCTCAAACTTTATCTAAAATCTCACAACATCAACACTTAGTATTTAAAATGAGTAGTTAAGAGCAAGTCCCACAAGTTTCATGTCCAATAATTCCAAGATTCGGCCCACCTTCACAATAGTGCTGAGTAATGAATAACGAAGGTGGTATCGTCAAAATTGCAAAAGCACCCTTCCCCTTAAGTTATCATAGTAAGAGAAAGAGGGACTTATGTAATCTGATACCCATGACCCCAGCCTCAAGAGCCCAGAGAGATATTGAGATATAAATAAAAAACAAAGTAGATCAATTTTTAGTATATAGCAAATTTCTAATCTTTTTTTTTTTGGTAGAAATAGCAAATTTCTAATCTGGAAGACAGGATCATTGCTTTAAAGATTTAAATTTCATATTAACTATAACAAAAGAAAGATCAACTCACTTTGTTTGCAAAAGGTGCATTTAATATGGGTACTGCTGGAAATAGCGGCTCCTCGGCATTGACCTCTTTAACAGGAGGAGCCTGGCCACTCAGTAGATATTCACTGAAAACCAAACCTGGTAAAATAATCAATAAACAAGGCATATAAAGTTTGACATTTCTAGATCCCCAGTCCTCCGACAATTGATTAAAGAAACATTTCTAAGACTGCTGCACCATGGGTATAGAAAAATCGTAAATTGTGAGATCGTAAGATCCCACCAGAGACAAAATTATATGATAATTAAGAAACATAACTAATATTACTAAGTATATAGTATTATATTATAAAATTATATGATTAAATAGTATGTTAATTTTTTTTTTGAAAGAAAAATATACTATGTTAAATAAATAACCAATATTAACGATTAAAATAATGTAAAAAAAAACTATTAAAATATATATGAAGTAATATATTAAACATAAAAATCATTTTTATAAAGGCTAAAAACAATCAAATCATTTTTATAAAAAAAGGGTGAACTTAGCAAATTAGCATTAAAAAATAAAAATTTATGTCAAAAACAACATTAAAAAACAAAATTAACAATAGCAAGCAATTAGCAGGCACACTTTCCAAAAATCATAAATCAGCTTTTATTATTCACTCTGCATGAAAGGCACGCTCAATTGTTTTGACTTTTCAACATCCATGTATGTGCTGCAAAGCAGGTCGTTTTGGGCAAAAATATCTTCACCGCAAACAGGGTCAAAACGGGTCATATGGATCAAAAGGTGCGGAACCGGTGCGAGATAAATCGCTGCTCCCACGATTTCACGATCTACCTTTGTGTGCCGCCCACTCCAACAATTTTCGCACTGCTCCGGCACGGTTGATGGAGAAGAACGTGTGAGATTGTATGATCTCACAATCTAGACTGCACCCTTAACAACCATGTGCTGCACAATTGCAACCTATAAGAAATTCAAGATTCTCTAAGGCAGCCAAGTGTTATAAGAAGTGCTTTAAAATCTGGACTGCATATTGGAGACATGAGTTATGGTTCAATTGGTTAAATCGGTTCAACAATGGTTGAACTGGATGACAAATAATAAATAAATTAAAATGAAAACCGGTTTAACTGTGGTTCCACCTGTTTAGCACAGTTCAATTAGACTAAAATACACCGGGATCAAACCAACCGTTGAGCTGGGCGGTTTCCAGTAGAACCGTTCGGTTCAATCCAGTTTTTGAAACACTGGTTATAAGTTTCCTGCCACGGCAAGGTCCATATGGAAGGATGAACCCGTTTTAGGTCTGTTGTAGGCAGCCTTACTTAGTATTTGCAAGAGGCTTTAACAATTCGAACCTATGACCTTCCAGTCACTCATCAACAACTCCAACCGCTAGGCTCCCCTTCCTAACTCCCAAGATTCAACATTGAAATTAAATATACTAGAAGAGATGTCGCAAACTATTTAGGGTTTGTTTGGCAGTGAGAGACTGGGAGGGATTTGAGGAGAAAGGGAGGAGGAGAGAGAAGGCAGAGGGACGATAGTTCCTCATAATGCATAGGGGTTCATTTTTCTTCGTAGAACCAAAACCTCCCGATTCAGGGAACTCAAAAAAATTAACAAGGGGAGGACTTTGCAGGTATTTAAAAAATTCCCAAATTCTGTCTGTCTATTTATAATATTCTCTAAACAAAGAGAATTCCAGTCATAGACTCTCCCCTCCCACTCCCCACCCCTAAGCACTCATTTCTTCCCCCAGCTCCCAAACAAAACCTCTGTTTCATCACCGGTATAACCAAATTCTTTTCAAGAGTAACAGCAGAACACAGCTTCAAGAAAATTGGGTGTGATAAGACTTAAGAGAGAGATCAGAAGTTACTTACTTGCACGGTAAGGATTTAAAGTCCGCAATTGAATGGACTGGTAAGACTTTAGATTGCAGTACATGTGGACCCAAGTCACGACACAAAAAGAAGCAAGAACAAGAGGCGTGGATGAACCTATGCAGTTGCCCAGTCCTATACCAATCCCCATACCAATAAACCTGCTGACCATTCCTTGAACTTCACCTTTAGCAATTACCTATAATTTAGAGTTATTTTTCAGAAATAAAATCATACATACAAGTATTAAAAACTTCTGCTGAAAACAAAAATCACAAATAATGCCACTAGTATTAGTAGATGAAGATATTCGAAACAACAAATAGAAGTGATTAATGTGCAGATGCATCTTTAAATCAAAACTCCTATATAATCAAACTGAAAAGGCTCTATTTTTCACCTCAGCGAAATTCCTTTGAGCAGCGAAACCGGCAAAGAAACAACTCCTAGTAGAAGCCTGTGAAAACAAAATCAGCTTAAAGTTTAGTTTGATGTTAATAGTAGATAAATTTGCAATATTCACACTGCATATAAATGAGGCACAGAAACAGAAGTTACTAATTTGTACCAAATAAACAAAAAATATATACTTTTAATTCACATATTCACGCACCCAAACCACACAGGAGAGTATTTCATGTTAGCTTTCATCTAATCATTCTAGGAAAACTACAGTGAAGTTTGGTAGATATGTTAAAACAGAATGGAATATAACATCCAAATTCTATTATATCTATAAGAAAAAACAGAATCGGACTTGAGATTAAAAATGATAAATCAATTCATCTGTGCGCCAAATGTTAAAATATCTGAAATTAATTGAGAAGAAAGCAACTAATGAAATTTTTTTTAAATATACGTAAATTAGTGAAACAATTTGTATATCTTTGAAAACGGTTTAAAATCCATTCTGTACTCAATACTCATGCAGATGAATGGTTTGAAACTCAAGGGACCAAGACCACTCAACTCAATGGTTCCTTAACAAAGAACTTTTTACATATCATCATACATTCATACTGACAATAAATTTCAATTTCTTTCTTATATACTAAAACTACATAAAACAGGCTCAGTTGACTATTCAAATGGTTATCAGAATCTTATGATACACGCGAGGCAAATCTTGATTAACTATAAAATCAAACTTAATCGATACGAATCGCTAGTGTTGTCTACATTGGACATGAATCTCATCGAATCCTAGTCCATTATGGTGAACCCCTGTTCACTACTATGAACCACTACCTAAACTTAGTGTAGTCAACCACTTTTTTTTTTTTTGTCAACATAGTATAGTATAGTCATTCAATTCACTATTAAGAAAATAATTCTTCCAATGAATCTCGTTTTAATAATCATGATCCAAACACATTGCAATAACAGTTGATAGATAAGTTTCTAAAGGTTCATATATAATGAAAACAGCCATCATAACCTGAATCAAAGAAGCAGCTGATCGAGAAGCACCAGCAAAAGCACCAATAGGTACAAACAAATGAGGAAAAGCAGGAGTACACATCTCCAAACCAAAAGCGGCATTTTCAAGAAGATCAGCAAACAATCTCCACCCTTTAGGATTAACATCAAAATGCCTCCCAAAATCAGACAACAAAATCTTACTAAGATACCCAATTCCATCTTTCAGCACCCAATTAATAGCAGCAGCAGTAGGAATAGCCCCTTTCCCCAATCCAACAGCATATAGCAAAGCTTGAGTTGCCAACACTCCACTAACCTGACAAGCAACACCTTGAACACCTCTCCATAATGAATACTCTAAATAATCACTTGTTACACTGTTTGGAAAACCTTCAGGTAGCATCAACCTAACCAAAAACTCTCTACACTTATTATACAAAAAGGTTGGAACTTGTGATGAATTTAAAGATGATAATTCAGAAAACAACCCGGGATTCGACGCAATGAAAATATCTTTCAAATTATCAGGGAATAGCCTTATCAAGTTTCCACCTTTCACTTCGTAAATGGGTTGGGTCAAAAATTCATTTTCAGATGATAAAGAACGGTTTTTTGCCATTGCGAGTTGGCAAAAACAAAATGTAACGGAAGAGAATAGTAAAGTAAACAAAAGGGTGTAACGAGAATTTGAAGAAGGTGAAGAAGAAGCATCTGAGTCAAAAGGGTTATTGCCCCAGTAACCACCACCACCACCACTGCCACCATCGTTGATGTTATTGTTGGGGGGTTGTGAGAAGAAGGGAAGGGAGGAAAGGCGAAAAGGGTAAGAAGGGATTAGTTTGATGGACGGAAAAGGGTGGAAAGTGGTGGCCGGGAAATGTGGTGGACGGTGGCGGAGGTGAAGAGGAGGGAGAAGGGAAGAGGAGATGCAAGTGTAGCCCATGTTGTGGACTGTCAGTGTATGTGATTAGAAAGAAAAAGAAGGTCAACAGATAGAAAGGAAGATCGCATTGAAATCTCAGGACCTGAACTGCAACTTCCTCTTTCGCAAACTGAATCAGTCACGCTACCACTCTCAATGCTCATTCAATTTTCATTTATTTTTTCTATTTTAAATTATTTTTTAAAATTAATATAAGAAAACAACTATGTCATTGAAATCTTTAAAAAAAAAAACTATGTAATTTAAATTGTCTAAAATTCTAAATTTTTTAAAATTTCTTAATTACATCATCCAAACACACTCTTAGAGTCCGTTTGGTGCACATGATATGATAGAGATATGATATGATATGAAACTGGATAATGATAGGAATGGACATGAGGAACATTTATCCTATCACATGTTTGTTTCACACATGATAACAAACATAATATCATATATATCACAATTAAATGACATAATTAACCTTGTAATTAATTATAATTAAACTATTATTAATTAGATACAAAGCTATTATTGTCCATCGTCTTCTTCCTTTTTTTAGGGGTGTCATAATCTTCATTCTTAAAGTTCAATTAAAAAAATCATGACTTCTTCGATTAAAAAAATTGTTCACTATCTTCTTTCTTCTTTAATTCCAAAGTTCTATCAAAACCTCTTTGTGTAACTTCAACCTGTAAAAAAATTCATACACCAACATCAACCTATAAAAAATTTACAATTCCAATCCAAGCTTTTAACCAAACTAATTGTTGTCTCTATTGAAAATAATACGAAATTTCAAAACTCTCTCTTTCATCTCTTTTCAAATTTGACTTGAATACAAAATAGACAATCAAGAAAGAAACAAACAATTAAGCAGATTGAGGAAAAAGTGATTGTAGGGTAGAATTGGAGTCAGATCTATAACAAATAGAAGAGATGAAGTTGAAGAGTTATGGAGGAAGAGGTAGATGTCGATAGATGGAGAGCATAGAGAACATGAACGATGAATTGAGAGAGAGAGGGCAAAATAAACATTTTAGTGCTAATCATGATAGGATAATTCTAACCCACCAAAAACTAAGGATGAAAATAACAAAGGGTGAGTATGATAGGATTAGAAATGGGTTTATGTTATCCTTTCGTATTGACGCACTAAACAACAAATTGAACCAGATATGATAGTTTTATCATATCATGTCTTCCTATCATGAGCACCAAACGGGCCCTTAGTGTTCTGTTGGAATGGGAGTGAACAAATTTGTATGGGATAAGAGCAATTTTCATCAATTAATGTGGCTGATAATTTTTCAATTAAATTTGGAAATAAACAAATAAACAAAACGATTGAATAAAGAATCATACCAAAAATCAATGTATTTTTAGCAACAATCACTCTCATCCATTCATAATCCAAATGTGCACAACTCTCCTTCTCAAACGTGCGATTTCGGGACCACAGACAGGATGGCACCGGATCTGGAAAGGTACACCTTCGATTAAGCAATTTCTGTCTCAATGTTTGTTTATTTTTTCCTTCAATATCGCTTTCCAAACGTTTGTAAATCACTAAAATTCACGAAAAATCGTTGTTTGAATGTATGTTTATTTTGTCATCGCCAAACATTGCTTTCAAAACCCTTTCCAATCACTTTGTCAAAAAACGAGTTGGCTTAATGTTTCAAAATCACTTTTCAATTTATAAATCACTTTCTCATCGGTATTTGTGTTTATTATAAATCTTACATGCAATCTTAGCTTTTGATTCGTTTGTCTATACGATGTCATCACTCATATATTAGTTTTACATTGAAAAAGGGGTGAAAAACCTGCGCAAATAAATAGTACCAAATTTTCATGCATCACATTCTGAATGATTGTACTTTAATATTTCTGTTATTCTTGGATAAGATGCGCTTTTATACATTTTAATGCTAATTTTTTTTACAAAAAATCACTATTCCTATTTTAAGTTGTATCATTAAATATCATATAATAATTAATCTTATTTTAAGGTAAATTAAAGTGATCAATGTTATATACATCCTATTAGTTTAGGTTAGAGTTGTACTTTATAAAATTATTTATGGAAGTTTTTGAATTACAATTATATAAAACTAACAATGTTATGAATTTATTGTAGGAACTTGCCAAAGAGAGACTTCTTCATAAGTATGGTTTACCCAGATGAGGTATGCCACTCTCAGTTGATCATAAGTCGCAAATTTGTAGTTGTAGTTTGTTGGGTTTCACACGATAATTCTGCTTACTTATATCCCGATTATCTTTATGTGTCCATCTATCTATTTATCTATTTATCTATCAATATAAACACATATATGAGTTGGGTGCCTTTGTTGAAAACCAATAAAATGAGGCAAACCTATAAAAATGAAAACACAATTTTTAGTCAAATAGTATAGTCATCCTTTCTTTTTTGTGTTGTAATTGTTGTGTAGTTTATTATTCCATTAATGGTTATTTTTGTATGCATATTATTTAACCCTTTATCCATTGTATTGTAGGACAAGGTACGAGTCATTTTCGATTTTTTCCTGCGAAATGAACGTCATCTTAAACTGAAATCACATGGTCTGGTGCGTGATCATGGCAAGAAGAGCATTGTCATACGCCTTGGGAAGGATCAACTAGGTCCTTACATGTTGAACGGATCATTGATTGCTGATACGTTTAATTTGAGAGCTCCTACTAAGGCCAAGTTTGAATATGTTAGTGAGGTGAACATGCTTTTTGGTCACATTCTTGGATGATGACTATGTTGCATCAAGCAGTGCAGGCTTCCAGCAGGATATTATCGACATTAGCTTGGACGATGACATGGAAATTAGTTCTAATCAAGGAGAGGGGGTGATACTGGTGGAGCAAAACGTAACTCACTTTGAAAAAAAAAGTAACTGCTTCTATGGCATCACTTGATAAGGAACAAGTAATGGTGCATTTTCTTTAATGATAAATCCCAAGTTATATTTTTAACTTTGTGTCCTACAAATTAGAAATATATGTATACATGTCGACGGTAAAACCAAATTTGCTACGATCAACAATACTAAGTTCAATGTTTTAATGTATATTTGTATTTGTGGACTTTAAGTTCAATGTTCCTACTTAAAATCACGACATTTGGTTTTTTATTTGTGTCTTTTACATACATCTATTTATATACAAAATTTACAAGTTAATGTTGATTATCTTAGGTTTGTTTTCTTTCTTTGCGTTAGCCTTTTCCTAACTGGGTCTCAAGGAAAGCTTTAAAAAGGAAACACAAGACAATGATCCTACATGATTTGGCAAGCTTCAAAAAATACAAGTGCTTGCTCAAAACCAATGAAACATACAAATACAAGAAGTACTTGGGAGGAGAATGGTTCAAGTTTGTGAAAGATCATCAGCTCGAAGAGGGTGATAAGTTGATTTTTGATTTGGACAATCCTCCTACCAATTTGTATGTTCAAGTGGTTCCAAAAGATCGTCTTGCTTGATGAGTAGTTGAAGTGGTTTGTAATGAGGGGAAAATATTGAAGTTGGCTGGCTATGAAAATCTTTTGTTATTTTTAATTTGTATTTGGGCAAAGATCCTTTTTTTGGTGTAGTGATGACAATGTGTAGTATGTGGTTTGGATTGAATCATCCAACCTTTTTTTTTGTGTAATAACTATATAAGTACTTGGTTCCTTGCAGGTGATTTGATTAGTAATTTCAAACCTTATTTTGATGTTATTAATCCCAGTATCATTACTATGATAACAATGTAAATTATTCTACTTGTTACTTTAATGCCTCTTTTTTTAAATATATTGTGGTTTATGTGTATATACAAAATATATTTCTTTGTACTTGACCTTATGTCATGCATTAAAAATGTTAAATAAAAGACATTCCTTTTAAGTAGAACTCTTGCACCTTGGTCTATGGATTTTGTCTTCTATTGACATGTAATTTTATGTCCCTCACGATAAAGCATGTCATTGGTTGAAAATTAGTTTTTTTTGCTTATAGTTTGAGACGAAAGACGTATATATACCGCTTATCTTTGCTTCTCGATTTACTTCATTTTATTACTACTAAAGTAAAATAAAATTAGGAATACAAAGTTATCATTTTAAACATTCACTTATAGAGGTAAAATTGCAATAATATATACTACTAATCTACTACTACAATGAAACATTTGTCAATTGTCATAAACCATTATCATTTTTCAATTTTTATCAAAACTTTTTTAAAATTAATGCATATACACATTTTTCAAAAGAATTAAATGATTACCTATTACAAAAAATAACTATTTGTTATCAGTACACATTATCCAAAAGAGTAAAATAATTAATTATCATACATATGATGATACGACCAATGCAGAAGTGCTTATTAAAAAAGTGAATTGATTAAATTAAACAGAACGATACGTCGGTGGATGAAATCTTTATCTTCATCAAAACAATAACATTTAGATTTTCTCGATGAATTGCATTATATTTTTTTTTATGTATATTCAAAATAAACTTCGATAGCATCACAGTAAATCTAATTACCCCCGTGCGTGTCAAAGACCGGTAATATACATACAACAAACTTAGCTACAACCAAGTTTCATTTCTTGTCTCAATACAATTTTAAGTAGTACCAACTCCACATTGGCATCTTCCCATAGTTTGGACATAATCTTCACAAAAAATGCTACTTCCAACATTGCATTCCAAAAAGTTGTATTCACATCCAATGGCATCTGATTTCGCTTGGATCAACCTACCAATAGATAAAAAAAAAACCAACAAATGCATAAATATCACTAGCTAAGATTTTGGCTATGAAAATCAACAATTATTTAATAAAAACATAGATAAACAATTTATACTTTGCCCCTCCCAGTCTCCAACTTCTTTTTTTTTCTGTTTGAATGGAAAATTATATATATATATATATATATATATATATATATATATATATATATATATATATATATATATAAGTTGCAAAAAGAGAGAAAGCACACCGACACTAGAAAAAAACAAATACACACACACCAGAGCCCAACCCTAAGTGATGAGGAAGCAACTCCTAGTCTAACCATCTCACAATCCTATACCAAACACTAGAAACAATAATACAAGTAACAAACTTATGGTTCAATGATTCAGCAATGTTGTTGATTCAACATTAAACGCATAAGTTACAAAACTATCATTCAACAATGAAAGTTAGACAACATACCATAACCTAAGACTTTTTCTTATCATCCTCATCAGCTTCCTCATCAGAACTAATGACTATCACCTCTTGGCCAAGGTCTGCATTTTCAACAGCAGAAACTTCAGCATCGGAGTCATCGTCAATAGGCTCTTCTTCTTCTTCAACCTCCTCATCAGGCATCACAGCTGCAGCTCTTGGCCCAATATCACGAGGACCAGCGGGAAAAACACACTTGCCAAGAATGGTTAGCCGATACCACCACTTATTTCCAACATAGTCAACTTTCACAACAGTTGGTACATGAATGCCAAAAATTTCAGCCACCTCTCTACCGCAACCCAAGTAATTATCACTGTCATTATAGATAACGATAACACTAACATTAGTATTAGGTAGTGCAAATAACCTTGAGGTCCTGCGATAATAAGTTCTTGTAAGGTGGTTCGCAAAGAACACAGGACATACAGAAATCCTCGACTACAGTAAGAGAACAACAAACAATAAACACAACATTGTATCAGTATGGAATGAATAAACAAAATTTATAAATTGTTATGGCGAACCCAACTACCTGATCCGGATAGATGACAGTTTTAAATGTGTCTTTGGAAGCATAGGAGCATCCACATTCAATCAGCCTGACCACAAATGATTCCAACCAAAGATTCAATTAAACATATGTTGTTTTTCCATCAAATCGATATATACATGCAAAACCACTTAAAAATCACATAATTTTTAAATAAAATAAAGCAACAAATACATTTACAAAAATGGATCTCAAACAGAAGGGAACCATACAAATTACAGTAAAGTGAAAACCAAAACCACAAACTAATGAAATGCACATGAACATGATCATTTTTTAAATAACATAGACATGAATGCGATCATTTGTTTAATAACAGAGAAACCCTAAAATTATTAGTGATATACAATGAATACATAAACCACAATCAAAATATGAGTACGAACCAAAAATAAAGCAACCTACATTGAAACCAACACGATTGTATCACGATACAGTCTCAAATGATAAAAATAGAAAGAAAAAAATGGATCAACAACCTAACGTTTATAAAGAGTATTGGAATGTACCTTCTTTGTAATGAAGTGTCGCCAACCCAGTAAACAGCATTTGGATCACCATTTCCGTCCATCGTTTAAATACACAGCAGGGAAGGAGATGCAAGTTTTTTGCGATTACAAACAGTAACAGCGGAAGCCTAAAAGCGGTCTTCAGAAATGATTTCTACAGTCATTGTTTTGTTACCTCTTTCTTACCCATTGGAATTTCAATTGGGCCTAGATAGTGTTAACAAATCAGCCCAATTTTCTTACCTCTTTCTTTCCACACCTTATTAGTTTATAATGCACATGACACATCAATTAAGTTGTGCTGGTAAATCATATAACTAATATTTTAAATGTCTAATGGTGATAATTTTCAAGAAAATCTTGGTCCCTAACGAACACTTTAGCCGAATCATAGGACAGACCAGTGGACGACGTCCAAAGTTTACGAATTCACAATTTTTTACCCAGCAACAAAGCAAATAAATTTTCTCGTTTCAACTGCGATAGCCATCGACAATAATCTCTAACAACAACGGAACTACGTAGTAAAAGTTATGGCCTAATACACCAAAAGATAACGACACCTTCATATAACGTGAAAACTAAATCATTAAAAAACATAACTACATAACAACCAGAATAATTGTGTGTGAGCATAAATACTAAGGAAAACTGAAACAAACATTTTATTACATCCTTGAAAAATATAAACAAACATTCCAAGTAGTAAGAACTTTAACAAACAAATATATTTTTTAAACAACTTTATTGTGATTTCTTAACTAAATTCACCACGATTTCCTCAAATTCATAATTTTTAATTAAAAACCATACGAAAATTACCTAAAGAATTGTACATAAGTTTTGTCCATTATAATAAACCTTTATACCTAATCTGTTTTTCACGTTAGACACAACAGCGTATAACTGACCATGAGTAAAAACACGGGCGGCCACAAACATGCATACGAAGATAAATGACAACATTGGATAACATATGTCCCTGACTTTTGTGCAAGCAGACGATGCAATTTCTATTAAAAAAAATTGAACACAATTTGAGACATACATCACTCAAATACATAATTCTTAGCAAAATTGGATAAATATCTGATGTAAAGAAAGTATTCCAACTCCAAACTCCATCTATAAACCAACAATTTAATCCCTTAACATTTTGCGGTTTAAATATCCATATGGGGTGTATAAGTATAAAAAAAGGTTGGAAAATTAACAAAACACAGCAAACTCTCACTTCATGTAATTACAAAAAAAAGGTCCAACATAATCAGGCCCAGGTCCAAACAAAAGGTCCATTACTTAATTTATATGACAAAAAGTCCAAAACACCCTTTACTTTATTTAAATACAACTACAATTGCATTTTTTTAAATTAATATTAAAGTTTAAATGATAACCTTTTGGCAGGTCAAAGGGAATTAAAATCGCTAGCATCCATTACAAACAGTTGAATATCCAATGGCTACAACCCATTAAACCGACAAAAAAAAAAAGGAACATCATGTACCGTACGCGACCCATGGGGCACGCGTACGGGAGACGACACCTAAGTTAGGGCAGTTATTAAAGAATTCAAACAACTAACTCCTATTTGCTACTACTTCCGTCCCTAATTATAAGACCTTTTTGAGAATTTTTTTGTCCTTTTTTATAAAACATCTTTGTTATTTCTAACTACATTAATTATTTCTTTATATACATGCCCTTATTTATTATACATTTTTTTCTCCAATCAGCAATAAATAGCATGTTGAAAAGTGAAAACATAAACTAACTCTCTCTCTTAAAGGATAAAATTGTAAAAACAATAATGATTACAAACAACTTTAATACAAATATCCACTTTATTAATTCCTGTGATTTTGACAAAAATGTCTTATATATAGGGACAGAGGTAGTACAATATTTACACAAGCATTTCCTTCACAAAAGATATGGCGGAGAACATAACTCATTCTCGAGTTATGATACTCTTAGTATGAACTCTCTAATAACCTTTAACTGTTTAACATAGTAGCATAGTCTCTGTAAAAAAAAACATATTAGCATAGTGATGGATGTTAGAAGTCCTCACAGTATCCAATTGTACCGCATGTAATGAGTGTGAGAAACATATGATCTTCCTGAGTCTAACTTTTCAACCCAAGTCGATGCCAACTAGAAGAGCTTGGATTTTCGCATGCAGAATGTTCGATCATGCTACAGTCCCATAAAACCCAGATTGAAAAACTCCCTCATGATTTCGGACCAAACCTCCATGGCATGTTTTTCTTCGATTAGATTGAGCACTGCCATCTAGGGGCGTAATCGGTTCGGACAAAATCGATGAACCAAAAAAACTAAATCAAACTAAATAAAAAAATACTCAATTTTTTAATTATGATAAAAAAAATCTGAACCGAAGAAAACCAAATTCGATTGGTTCAGTTCTTGGTTTTCAATTTTGAATCTAATAAACTGATTAACCGAACTAATATATAGGTTTACAAAGCTTACTAATCTCATTTTGAGTTAGCCTAGGCACAACATTCTACTAATATCATCACCCCAAAAGAAATCAATGTATAGAAAAAAATAATAGAGGTAAAAGTAGATTTGAAATAGTCTTCCATCTTATTTCTCAATAAACATATGTAACATTGCCCTCAAATCTCCAAAGAAGAAGCTTATGAATATCTTTGAGTTCAAATATTTTAGCCTCTCGTGTTGACGATTATCCATGTGTTGAAACAAAAATCTCTGAAACTTGTATTTTGATTATGTGATGGTTGATTGATTCTTCAATGGCTTGATGGTACTATGTCAAATTTGAAAAGATTGGAGTGGAGTATATTTAATTGACATTGGTATGCTCTGGTGCAGTGGCGGAGCAAAAAAAAATTATGGAGAGACCATATTTTCAAGATATAAATATATATTGTGACAAAAAATAATTACATTTAAAGTTGTAATCAAGTGATTCGTTTGTTTGATGTTGCTCTCCTAACCATGGTTTGATACTTGCATTTTACAATGTTTTTATTGCATTTTTGTTTAAAAAATACAAAAAATCCGAGTCAAAGCTAAAAATGAATCGAACACAGGACCAATCGTTGGAAGGTTAGACACTTAACCGCTTTACTAGAGTGTAAAGACATGATTTGTAATGCAAACTTTAATATATATAACATAATTTAATTAAAAATGTGTATATATACTTATTAAAAATGTATTTTTTTTAAACTTTGGGGGTGCCATGGCAACCCCCTGCACTCCCTCCCCTGGCTCCGCCAGGGCTCCGGTGTTTGTAGTAATTGTGTTGATTATAGTCGAAAAATCATGCAAAATGTGAAGGGATTAGACATAGCTATCACGTGTAGTTAAATTTATATAGATCTTTTGTGTGATTTTTCTTTTCCTTAATATGAATTATTTGTTTTTATTTGTTTTAAAAAGCTCTTAAAAACCCAACTGGTTTGAATGAACATAAGAGATAGAAAACCATAAACCCTTAAAAGAAATGCCCATTAAGATTATTTTTTGTGTGTATTTACAATAAACAAATGTGCTTTTATCTCACATTTTCAATCGGAGACAGAAGCATTTTTTAAAGTACCGACGCTTCAAGAACTTTCACTCCAACTCAGGTCATATTTGAAAGATGATGGATAAGCGTTCACCAAATTTAAGGACAAAGTATAAACAAACTATATGTGATTTTAATCTTTCGACGGAGGAAGAATAAATGGGAAGGAAAGAATGATGAAGATGAAATTTTTTGATTTAGGGATTTTAAAAATATACATTTACATCCCTCAAATAAAAAAATATACATTTATATTCAAATAAAGAGGAAAATAGAAATTTTTGAAATTTTTTAATTTAAGGATAAAGAAGATGATGTTTTCTGATTTAGAGATTTGAACAAAAGTTAAGTGATAGTCTATATATATTTATCATCACTATTGGAAAAATATTTTTACATTACGGCTTAATTGCACTTTTGCCCCCTATCTTTTGTCAATTGTGCGATTTTGCACTTCATCCTTTTAATTGAGCGATTTTGCACCCTCTCTTTTACCCCTTTCTGATTTCATAGCCCCTCATGTGTTTAAGTGCTGATGTGTCCCATTTTGCTGACGTGTCTTCAATTAATGAAGTCCATGTGTGTAAATTGAGTTTTTAAAAAATTAAAAATTAAATAATTGATAATGGATAAATTCAGATCCATGGTGAAATCCCTAATATTCATCTTCTTGCTCTCATCTTCGATCTTCTTCTCCCTAACCTCCATCCTCTTCCTCTTGGCTTCGTTTTTGAACTGTTTCCGTTTCTGTTCCTCGTTGTCCCTCGTTTTCCTCTGGTATCGCAGAATCATGGTTGGTTCTAAATCCAGTTCTTCATCTGCATCAAATTGGAAGAGGTCTCAATTCAAGTGTAGGTGCGGCGTTGATTCTCCTCTTTGTACAACATGGACTTTAGAGAACCCAGGCAGAAGGTTTTCTAAGACCTCTTTGTTAGCCATCGTTTCAGTCTTCTTCGTCTTTCCAAAGTCACAGTTCGTTGTTGTTTCCTTCATCTTTACCTTTCCACGGTTGTTCTTCGCCATCGAGATTAGGGTGATTAGGGTTTCGTTGTAGAAGGTGATTTGCAAACAGAAGCTTACAGTTTCGTTAAGAGAAATGAAAACGGGATGAAATGGTTTAGATTACTAGAGTTTCGTTTGGGAGAAGAACAGAAGGTGATTTGCGATGAGAAGCCATGGGAGAAGATCAGAGGTCTTAGAGAATTAGGGATTTTTTTTGATTTGGGGGTGTGGTGGGAAATTTGTGAGGGTTAATGAGTCATGGCACGTGACCTCTTTTCTATTAAATCAATTATTTAATTTTTAATTTTTTAAAAACTCAATTTACACACATGGACTTCATTAATTGAAGACACGTCAGCAAAATGGGACACATCAACACTTAAACACATGAGGGACTATGAAATCAGAAAGGGGGTAAAAGAGAGGGTGCAAAATCGCTCAATTAAAAGGGTGGGGTGCAAAATCGCACAATTGACAAAAGATAGGGGGCAAAAGTGAAATTAAGCCTTACATTAATTTCTTATATTGTGAGGAGATGACCAATATAGTTACGGGTAGTCTAGTAATTGTTCTTCTATCCCAAAATGAGTGATTTATAAAAATAAAAATAAAGCAGAAAATGAAAGACTCTTAATTTTCAATATAAAATGATTTTTTTTTTATAAATGTACTCTCCGATTAATACTACTTTCATCTTTCAAGTCAATCTCTTCAATATGTATATTATGGTAATGAGTCACTCATTGTGGGATAGAGAGAATATTCTTTTTATATAAGGGTTAATTAAGCAATGCTTCTTATAAATATTGAGAATTTCGTTTTTAATCCTTACAAAAAAATCGTACTTTTTAATCTTTGTAACATTTTCTTTTACCATTTTTAAAAACAAAAAATGTAGTCGGAAAATTTTGCAAGAATTAAAAAGTGTTGTTTTTCCTATAGAGACTAAAAGTGAAATTTTAATATTTATAAAAACTATTTATATACCTAATTATCTCTTTATATAAATGTAAACATAGTCACACTGAGTACTTAACTTTTATGAAAACCTCCTCTAAAAAATAAAAGAACTTTTTTGGAAAACCTAGTTATACATTTTGTCCCTAGACCGAGGTAATAAAAAACTACTAGTAGCTAGATTGATAGAAGTTCCTGCAAGGCCTATTCAAAAGGAAAAAAAATTCCCTAGAAGGGTGTCTTCAAAGTACCAATGCTTGATCCTAGACTCTGATAAATAATGGAGTCGGACAAAACGCAGAAAATTAGCAAAACCATGGAATTCCATGAATTGAGGCCACAAGTGGATAGAACAACCATAGTAGATGTACATGATAATTGAATGATTGTTGTTTGTTTGTTTAATTATCTCACACAACCCAATTTGTGTATGTATCCGTTTGAATAGTGCAAGGAAAATGTACTAGTTCTTTCTTTATCTATTATGGGTCATAGAATATAGCAACACTTTGATCACAACCCCAAATAAAATTAATTTGAACACACACAACCGAAAAATTATAAAAAATTATAAAAGAGTAATAAATTAAATATTATATATTTATGCAAATAATTAAATGATATTTATTTTTATGTGTGTACTTAAATCATTTTTATTCAGAGCTGTGACCAATCAAGTATTCTTTTAAAGAACAAGCATGAGCAATCAAAGTATTCATTATTTTGAAGCTGTTCAGATATCAATATTGACACTTCAAATGATTCATCGCTATCATTATAGATATGTATGTTTTGTATGGTTTCATTTTATTTGGGTTGAAACTTTGACCCTTCAAAATGATAAGTACATCACATTTATGGATGCATGAACTTATTGGTTATATTGAAATTTAATGATTTTTTTTTTGGTCTGGACAATGCAATTCATGATTTTTTGTTTTGAAGGAAATGCAATTCATGATTGAGAAGTTATTTTCTTTACCAACTACATTCCTCCGCTCTACCAACTGAGCTAAGGTCGGTTATTTTGATACATAGTGAAGCACGTAACTTTTTACTGGATATTATGAATTACATTGACATTGATAAGGTAATATATATATTCCATTTTTAATATTTGAAATCCACGTTTTTTTATAAGATTTTAATAGTGTAGTTGCAAGTTGGTTATAATAATAGTGTATGTTTGGTATTATAAATAAAAGGTCTTGTTAACGAGTGTCTCAGACACTTTTTTTTTAAAATAAGCAATTATTGTTTAAAAAAATCAAATATTTCAATTTTTAATGCATTGATTACACACATTTTCATAAATGCCTACTACTTACGGTCTTTAAAGAGTATCCTGGGGGCACTCGTTAATATTTCTCATAAATAAAATTATGGTGAATCAGTATGATTTTACAAAAGCTATTATTAGTAGCTTTTGTAAAATTATGACATTTTTTTTTTGAAGTAGTCTAATGACTAGAAATTTATTGGGGTTCAAACTCCGACTCATGCATATATTATGCAATATTCCATCAAGTGAGCTAAGCTCACGGAGACATGATTTTGACAAACTTACTATGAGTCCAAGCACGCAGTTGGTCAAGTAGTGTAGTGACTAAAAATTTACTTTTTTAAGATAACTTAGTGGGGTATTCGGGTTCGAATCCTGACCTCTATGTATATTATACAATATCCCTATCAACTGAGCTAAGTTCACGTGGACGTTCTTCTCACAAATTTACTATGAATCCAAACATTCAATTAAATAGTTTAGTTTAGCTATGACCGTGTATTTTTTTTTAGAAAGATGTAACAAACTTTTATTATTCTATAAATTCCAAATATATTTTAGGGTTAAATTTGTTTTTGGTCCCTATAAATATACCAATTTTTCGTTTTAGTCCCTCTAAAATTTTTCTTCTATTTTTAGTCCCCCAAAAGTTTTTCATCTTTACTTTTGGTCCCTTCTTTTAAGTAAACTCATACGTAGAAATCATATTTTTGAAGAAAAATTTATAATATTATAAGAATATCTCAAAAAAATTGAATTTTTTAGCAAAACAATAATTAAATATGAATTTTTATATTTTTGCGGTTAAAAATTCATATTCAATTCATGTTTTGTTGAAAATTTTTAATTTTTCGGAGAGAGATTTTTAAAATATTGTACACAATTTCGTTAAAAAAATACAAATGTTACACATGAATTGAATTAAAAATAGGGACCAAAAGTGGTGATTAAAAAATTTATGGAGACTAGAAGTCGAAGTAAAATTTTAAAATGACTAAAATGAAAAATTTATATATTTATAAGGACCAAAAACATATTTAACCATATATTTTTTTCAATTTTTTCTTTTTCTCTATGTACACTACTTCTCAACATATATACACTGATCTGTCAAAAAAAAAACATACATACAACGACTACGCATCTCCAATAAAATCCACATAACATTCTTATTGTCAAATCCCTGTCACAGAGAGGTACGGATCAAGATGATATTGTGTAGAAAAGTTCAAAGGATGTTTAAGCTGTTTTTTTTTTTGACAATACAAAGGAAATTTAAGTGGAAAACCCCAAAACTTATTTTTCTTTACGCTAGGAAACAGCTTGGTAATCAATATTTTAATTTTACAATTAATCATTTTCAATGTTCAATTATATTTGTGAATTGGGGTCACCCCGATATTTGCGGGACAATACATGATTAGAGACAATATGAAAAAAAAATTGAGATGACTAAGAAAAATAATTGTCTAAGCATTATTTTATACATTAAATTTTAGCACAAGTTGCACATATAGTAACGAAATCACTTCCATAGTTCCATAATTCCCTTATAAAAGTATATAATTTGGTAACCATAATATTGTCCTATACATCCTCCTTCTCCATCCTTTTTGTTTCCACTGTTCAACCCCTTTTTCTTTTAAGTACTAACCCAATCCATTTCTTTCTATACACAAAAAGAGAACAAGAATTAAGGAAATGGGTGCTCTAGATTTCCTTTCAGATTACTTCACTGTCACCCCAAAAAAGAAACACAAACCAATGCAGGTATTCTATGTATCCTATCTCATTTACGTGTGTGTATTAATAGTGAGCTTATTAGTCTTTAACAAAATTCTGATTTTTTTTTTTTGCCATTTTTTCTCTTAGACAGTTGAAATAAAGGTGAAAATGGACTGTGATGGATGTGAAAGAAGAGTTCGGAATTCTGTTACCAACATGTCAGGTATATAATCATATCTCTCTCTTCTTATCTCAAATCAAATGGCATAATTTTTAGGCTGTTTACATAATAAGAATGTTCATATTCTCAATGAAGGTAGGTTCTACAATTTATACGGTGTAACCGTATTTAAAAATCACTTGAAAGTTGAAACCTGACAATCAATGGTGCTTGATCTCGAAAGTAGACGCTCACTTGATCTGTGTGTCAGTTCAACAAAAGCAAAGAGAAAATAATGAGTTGAGTTTTATACACGTTTATTTTCTTTTGTTTTTTTCGACTCGAGACCAATTATCACGGTCTCAACCATAAAAACCGGGTTAACCAGAGCTTCTACTTAAAAATAGTGACATTCTTGCGTTGATATTTCAAATGATTCTCAAGTATCTAGGTTCATTGTGAACCACCTATCAAAGCATTTCACCCTATAATTTTTCCTTAAAAAATGTGTTGAGTATAATTCATATATCTTCTCCGATAAGTGGCCAAGTGCTTGAACGCAACGTAGAAATTCGAAGATAAATTTGTAATATAAACAGTAGTATTTAAACACAATTTGTACTATATATATGTAACCGAACTCCATGATCAATTCTTATATTTTTTGTTGTGTTTATTTATTTATTTATTTTCTTTGTAGCCAAATTGGTTGTTCCAACAAAATGATGATTAAAAGTTGAATTAAATCATTTTACAAGAATATGATAATGTAGGTGTGAAGGAAGTAGAGGTGAATAGAGAGCAAAGCAAGGTAACCGTGACTGGGAATGTGGATAGAAATAAGGTCCTAAGGAAGGTGCAGAGCACAGGAAAAAGAGCAAAGTTTTGGCCATATGTTGAAGCTAACTTGGTGGCATATCCCTACATATCACAGGCATATGCAAAAAATGCACCTTCTGGATTTGTGAAAAACACTGAATTAGCAATACCAAACCCAAATGGAACAGATGATAAGATAACTTCCTTCTTCAGTGATGATAACCCTAATGCATGTTCAATCATGTGAAGCAATTTTAGTCATGCACACAAGTTCAAATAATTAGTTTCTTAGATCAATTATTACTATTTTGATGTATTAAGACTTTGAAGCTATTTTGGACATTATGTAAAATGTCAATGTGTGTGATTAATGACTAGTAATCAAGTTCTGTTTTTATGGGCTGCATGTAGTTAGTTATATCTAATTACCACCATTATACTTCATGAACATCATAAAAAAAATGTTTTCTCATAACTAAATATCAATGTTTAATTTGTAACAATGCAAAATATTTTCCATTCTATAACACTGAACTAGAGAGTCTTATGTTAGAGTGAAATTAGTATATCATAATTATTAATCACCAAACATTAAAGGTCGAGATTTGTTTCTGAAAGATAAAGATCAAGATATATTAGCTCATAGTGTTAATTATTTTATGTTGTGATCATAATCATTGTTTTTTTTATCTTAATCATTCGTTGAATGACCAAGATTTGCTTATCTATCACTAATCAGAAAAATCATATTTTTAATCCTAACACAAACCTAAGTTATATTATAACTAGACTACGTACATATATGTTATATCTATCATGGGATGGGTCACCTCTACCCCATGTCTTCATTAAATTTTTATTTTTACTGTTTATCCTTTTCAATGGCCCAAACACTTTTTACCAATAATAATATTGAAGTGCATGTGAACTCTAAATTCTAACGCATCATAAAGGATATTGATTACTTTGAGTCCTCCTTTTTATCCCATTAATTATTTATATATTTATTTATGACAATATCATGAATAGTTTTTAATTAAAAAGCTTTCTTTTCGAGTTTAAAATAAAAAATTGGTGTCAAATTTGTCAAAATGTATATCACGGTATCTTGCTTTATCTTTTTAAGTTTGAGATTAATGATTACACAGCAAAAGGATAATGTAGTGGAATTTTATTGCTCTAGTGGTGGTTAATTTTCCAAAATATCAAGCGGCAACCAGGGGCGGACCTGGACTTCCAATATCAGTGGGGCAATATCTAAAAAGAAAGTTACACAGTAAACATGACAATTTAAGAGGAATTCATAGAAATTACATTGAGAGCAATAAATCACCACTTTTGAGATTACTATTATAAGTGAAGGTGATCTATAAGGTTTAAGACATCAAAAGTCAACATTGTATACATTATACCTCACTAGCTAGTATCATCTTCACTAAGACAAAAAGGTTGACTGCCTTAGAACACCAAGTTGTTCAAATCAATTACTATTATATACTTTTAACATTATCTAACACATTTAGAATTGGTTTTCACAAGATAAGGGATTCAAGGCTTTAATACCACGTTAACTCATTCATACACACCAAGTTAGTTATCAAAATCTACATTAGCACCATCATCAGTAAGATAAATGACACAAGGGATGCTTTATTAAAAGTTAAAATCAAGTATATAATTTAAGGTATAGAAATAAATCTCACTTCCAAAACCATCATGGGTGTAAGCAGACCAAGAACAATATTCAAAACAATACATCCTAATTTAATTTCAACTTCAAACAATACAAAATCAATTTTAGTAACCAAGCCCTAAAAGTTAAAATCAATTTCAATTTCAATTTCAATTTCAGTACTGCTATCACTACTACTCTCACTATCTTAATTCAATTTTAATTTCAATATCATGGTTCAATTTCTATTTCAATTTCAATTTTAAAACTGACCTGAAAGAGAAGAAGAGAGGAGCTGGGAATGGACTGGCACACAGCTGAGAGAGAAGAGGAGATGGACCAGCTGAGAGAGGAGAGAACGTTCACTGGTGGTGGACGGTGGTGAAAAAAATCAGCTTGGGCTGGTGTGGCACCTGCCACACCAAGACCTGTTCAGGTCCGCCCCTGGCGGCAACATACAATCAGAACTATTTAATTAGTTTTAAGAAGAATGCACGTAAGATAACTTGTTCATGTAACACTAACCAATGATTAATGCATTAAAATTTTAAAACATTTTTAAAAATAAAATATCTAAATTGCCAAATGTTTGGATATGTTTTTTTTTTAATGAATGAAAAAATTGAACCATCCCTATCAACTTTTGTTCACTATTTTATGTATTTTATTTTTCTTTCGGCTAGGGGGCGGAGAAAAGGAAAGGGGTCTACATTTATTTATAAGCTAAAAAATAAAAAGATAAGTTAGCTAATTAGGTAATTTACAAAATGGCAGCTGGAGATTATTTGGCATATGATCCCTCTACAAGGGAACAGGAACCGCAACGACAGCATTCTTGTTCTCTTGGCATTCCATGATTTCATGTAGACATATAGTGGAAGCTCGTGGTGTGTCATGTGTATCGGTTTATATCTTTTTCAATCATCTTTCAGTCATAGATAATTTGATTTGTGAACTAATTGATACTAGAGAAGTTTTAAGAAAATCATCATAACCACTAACTTATTGTTATCTTATCAGCAATTTGTTATCGAGAAATGGCAATCTTTCCAGGTGGTAGGGTGGGGCGGTTTTGTCCTTAAGGAGAAATTGAAATTGATTAAGTTGGCCCTCAAAGATTGGCACCTCACTCATTCCTCTAATCTTCCAGGAAAAATAACCTCTTTAAAGGATCATATTTCTTTGTTGGAGGCGAGGGGGGAGGATGATGTGCTCTCTGAGGAGGAGATGGAGGATTTGCATGGAATGTCTACAGAACTTCATTCTTTGTCCAGATTAAATGCGAGTATTTCGTGGCAACAGTCGAGGATGTTATGGCTCCGTGAAGGTGATGCTAATACAAAATATTTTCATGTTATTATGTCTGGTCGTCGCCAACGTAACTCTATCTCTTCAATTTTGGTGAATGGGGCACTTGTGGAGGGGGTGTCCCAGGTCCGTGATGCAGTTTTCAATCATTTTGCTAACCATTTTCAGGCGCCTTTTATTCTTAGACCTTCTGTGGAGCACCTGAGTTTTTGTATGTTGTCTTTGGCTGAGGCCGCCACCCTCACAAGGCCGTTTGGGCTGGAGGAAGTGCGAGCGGCCGTGTGGGACTGTCACAGTTATAAGAGTCCTGGCCCGGACGGTATTCACTAGGGCTGGACATCGGGCGGGTTCGGGCCCAAAAGCTCAACTCATTTCAACCCGCGGGTGAAGGAATAAGGCCCAATTTTGCCCATTTTTAAGGATCGGTTTTTACGGGTTCGGTTAATGCGGGTATGCGGTTAGACGGGTCGGTTTGAACGGTTTTGAAACAACTACAAAAATCTGCAGAAATGAGATCACGACAGTGTAAGGGATCTCGTGAAGGAAGAAGAAGAAGACACAGTGAGTGTGGTAAAGGTTTCAGAAGAAATTAATATAACAGCTGTAAACCACTGAATTGTCTAATGATTTAATATATCAAAGAAATTGTAAAATAAAAAATTACAGTAAATCAAGTACTCCATGCCACTATGCCAGATCACATCCCTTTGAAAAACGTGTTGAGAGATTTATAGAGAGAGAAATAAACACTACTAATTGATAGTATTTAATAGTATAATAGTAAATGAGAAACAAAAGTAACACCCTACCTAGTCTACTCTCTGCTTTGTAATTTTCAAGCTCTGGTGCGCATATACCGAGAAAGTAAGTAGCAGTATACTCTGTGCGGGCGGGTTTGGGTTTCGGTGGGTCCAATATAGTCACCCGAGCCCGCCCGAGAGCACCCGTTTGAACCTGTGAAAATCAACTCGTGACCCGTTTAACCCGAATAAACCCGTGTATTTCTCTTTATTCGGTCCGGGTTGGGCGGGTTTTCCCGGGTTGCGGGTTTTTGTCCACCCCTAGTATTCACATGGGGTTTTTTAAGGATTTCTGGATGATTTTGAAAGATGATATCTTGAGATTTATCACGGAATTTCATCGTAATGGTCGATTGTCAAAAGGTATTACTAGTACTTTCATTGCTTTGATCCCTAAGATTGATAATCCTCAGAGACTTAATGATTTTCGACCTATCGCTTTGGTGGGGAGCTTGTATAAAATTTTGGCTAAAGTGTTGGCAAATAGGCTTCGGCAGGTTATTGGAACGGTTATATCGGAGACTCAGTCAGCTTTTGTGAAGGATAGGCAGATTCTTGACGGCATCCTTATAGCTAATGAGATTGTCGATGATGCCCATAAAATGAAAAAAGATTTATTATGTTTCAAAGTTGATTTCGAAAAAGCTTATGATTCTGTGGATTGGGACTATTTGGACAATGTTATGGCTCGAATGGGCTTTCCATATTTGTGGCGTAAGTGGATGAAGGAGTGTGTTCGCTCGGCAACAGCGTCGGTTCTAGTTAATGGGAGCCCTACAGATGAATTCCAGTTTCGGAGGGGCCTGAGACAAGGTGATCCGCTTTCCCCTTTTCTTTATCTCATAGCAGCTGAAGGATTAAATGTTTTGATGTTCGCGGCCGTGGAAGAAAATTTGTTTTCTGGTTATAGTGTTAGGGCGCAGAGGCCTACTATTGTCTCCCATCTCCAATTTGCTGATGATACGTTATTACTAGGTGAGAAGAGTTGGGCGAATGTGAGAACCTTGAGGGCTATTCTTGTTCTTTTTGAAGCTATGTCCGGCCTAAAAGTGAATTTCCATAAAAGTATGCTGGTTGGTATTAATATTGAAGACTCCTGGTTACTAGAGGCGGCTTATGTTCTGTCTTGTAAACTGGGGAGATTCCCTTTTATTTATTTGGGTTTGCCTATTGGTGGTGATGCAACCCGATTGTCTTTTTGGGTTCCCATTGTTGACCGTATTAAGGCTAGACTGTCTGAATGGAAGAGTAGAACTTTATCTTTTGGTGGGCGCTTGATTCTTCTTCGGTCCGTCCTGTCTTCTCTACCTGTCTACGCCCTTTCTTTCTTTAAAGCTCCCGCAGGTATAATCTCCTCTATTGACTCTATATTTATGAATTTTTTTTGGGGTGGGAGTGAGGATCATAGGAAAATTGCCTGGTTTGATTGGAAAACAATTGTACGAGTAAGGAGGTAGGGGGTTTGGGGGTGCAGCGGTTGAAGGAATTTAACATATATCTTTTAGGAAAATGGTGTTTGAGGTGTCTGGTGGATAGGGAGGGTTTGTGGTACAGGGTGTTGTCCTCGCAGTATGGTGAGGAGAGGGGGCGTGTTAGAGAAGGAGGGAGATAGTGAAAATCCGTGAGGGGGTGGGTTTGGCGGGTGGGAGTTGGTTTGAGGAGAATGTCCAGCGGAAGGTTGGGAATGGTTTGAATACTTACTTTTGGACTGATAAGTGGGTGGGGGCGGTTCAGTTTAGTGAGAGATTCCGGCGGCTTTTTGATTTGTCAGTTCATAAAAATAGTTCGGTGGCGGAGATGTTCACCTTAGGTTGGGATGAGACGGGGCTGCTTGGGGGTGGAGGCGGCGTTTGTTAGCCTGGGAAGAGGAGTTACTGGAATCAGTAACAGATGCTTGGCTTTGGGTTCCTAATGAGGGCACTGGGTATACTGTCCGTGAAGTGTACCAGTTGCTTTCGCGAGAGGATTTGTATAGTTCTGATGTAGCTTTAGCGGGTGTTTGGCATAAAAAAGCTCCTCTTAAGGTTTCAATTTGTGTTTGGCGCCTTCTTCGTAACAGGCTGCCTACTAAAGACAATTTGGTGCGACACAGTGTTATTCCCATTGATTCTCACTCCTGTGTTTCTGGTTGTGGCAGTTCCGAATCGGCGGCTCATTTGTTTATCCATTGCCCTCTTTTCGGCTCATTATGGCATCATGTCAAGCCTTGGATTGGTGTGTATTCAATAGATCCTCTTTGCATTACGGATCACTTTACTCAGTTTGCTTTTTCTTCAGGTAACTATCGACATAGGCGTTCTTTTTTGCAACTGATTTGGCTTTGCAGTGTTTGGGTTCTTTGGTCAGAACGCAATAACAGGCTCTTCTCTAATCAAGAAAGAACTGTTGTGCAGCTTCTGGAAAGAGTTCAACAGTCCTCCTTAGGATGGTTAAGGGCTAATAATGTTTGTTTTCCTTTTGGTTATCATTTGTGGTGGCAGCAACCCCTTGTTTGTTTGGGGATAGCTTGACTGGTTTGTATTGTTTTGGTGACTGACTCTTCGTTTTACTCTCTTGGCACACCTTGTGCTAAGAAGTAAATTTGTTTTCCTTGTGGCAATATAGTCCATTTTGGTTTTTTCAAAAAAAAAAGTCGAAGTGCGAAGATATGTTTGAGGGATTTGTTAACTTATAAGAATTTGATCTTGTGATCTCAAGAGATCCGGATTCGGATCAAGAGAGAGAGAAAATAAAGAATATATATATAGAGAGAGAAAGAGAGAAAATCATGAGAAAGATGGATACAAACTATGAAAGTAGGAATAATGACAGAGTGATAAGATCATAAGAAGGAGTGGATCGGATTTAAACCTCAAGCTACAAAGTCCAAATCCTTACCTCCCCAATTAAAAAAGAAAATTAAAGTGCAGATAACAAATAAAGACACTTGTAGGACATTACTATAATACTCTTTTGGGACTTTCCTCATTAATATCATCCATGATCGATAGGGCTGACAATGAACCGAACTAACTCAAAAATAATTTGAGACTTGGTTCGGTAATTAATTCGTTGAACTAGGTTCATGAACCAAATGAGTCGAACTTGAGTTTAAAATGAAGCTCGTCAAACAAATGAGTTGAACTTGAACTAAGTATAGTTCGACTCGTTTGGTTCATGAGTCAACTTGGTAAATATATATACATATATAATTCATTGCTAATTTATTGTTTCTACTTTATTAACAACTATAAAATTAATCTTCTTAAGAAAAACAACTATAAAATTAAAAATAATTAAATCCAATAGCCAAAGATATGCCCACTTGAGTCAAACAAATAAAACGATAGTGTGGTGCACACTTGAAAATGTTGACAGCAAATAAGTTTATGACTAGGATGTATTAAGCTTGCAATTCACAAGTCCCACATCGAAAGTTTATTGAAGGGTATTGAGCAAATTATCTTATAAAAGAGAGCGCCTCAATTCTAATGTACTACGAGAATTCGGTTGTAGTGTTATTAATTAATTATTCTTTTTAAAGTAATTAATTAATAGTGTTGATACCTACTTTCTTTAGTGGTTTTTAGACCAATTAAAAGGTTTATGAGTTATTTTTGCTTTGATTTAAGCCATTGTTGTGTCCTTTTCTCTTTCTTGGTTCATTTGGTTCGAGCTATTGAGCCGAACTGAATCAAATTGTTTGACTTGAGTCAAGTTTTAGCTAAAATAAAAGATCGTGATGAACTCGAACTCAAGTTGAGTTTTGAGCCGATATAATTTTATCGAGTCGAGCTGAGTTGAACCTATGTTTGGACTCAATTCGACTCGTTTCCAGCCGTAATGATCACATTGAGATGTTTTGGATAGTATATTTTAACTAGGGGTGTACGTGGGCTGATTTGGGTTGGGTTTGGCCAAACCCAAGACCCAAACCATATAGGGTACTCAGGTTTGGGGGAGTTAAAATAACCACTCGTTACATTACTGGATTGGGTTGGGCATACCCACTAATTTTTTGTTTGGGTTAGGTTACCCAAATTATTTTTCTGTTTTTTTGTTAATATTAAATGACTAAATAATGAGTCCTCATATTTTTGCATAAAAATTACTCAAATTTTTTATTTTCTTAAAAAATTTGTGTAACCTATTTTCACTATATTTTAACGTCATAAAATAATAAATTATGATATTAAATAATAAATTTCAACATAAAATACTTGCAACAAACTAAAGTTCCATGACATAAAATTGCATTAGCATCAAAATAGCCAAAACGTGTAACATCATAATTTGTAACTCTAGCATGCTTTAATTTTCAATATAGATGATACCTTGTGGCAATTTTGAAAATTAGACTTGATTTATTACCAAAATTTTTAGTATTCTTCTTTGTTCCTATGAAAATAAAATTAAAATGTGGGTATTATTGGGTTTGGGTCTGGTTTTACCCGAAACCCGTTATTTTTCATAGGTTTTCCATTTTTTAAACCATACACATCCAATGACCAAACCCAACCCACTTTTTTTTGTTTTTTATTTTGGGTTTGACCGGGTTTTCCGGGTTGACCAAGCCCATGTACACCCCTAATTTTAACGGCTTAAATATGCTAATGGTGAATGGTCTCCGCAAATAGGGTTCGTTTGGCTTTTGGTCCTTGCAAAAAAAAAAATTAAAAAGAGCCTTGCAAAATTTTATGTCTTTTAAAAAAGTCACTGGACCCACAAAAGCGTAAAAGTGGCATGATTTTGCCCACGTGGCAGTTGTCGACCGTGCACCTTTTGCCGCGTAGCACTGACATGGTAGTCCAGGTAATAAAAAAATTAAAAACATTTTTTAAATTCTAAAAATTGGCTTTTGAAATAAAAAAATCTGAAAATAAATAAAAAAATCATAAAACAAATTTACAAATTTTTTTCGATTATATAGTTTTCAAAATTTTTTTAAATATGAAAAAAAAATTGAAAATTATAATATGAAAATAAACTTTTTAAAAATTATATAATCTGAAAATTTATAATTTTCGAAAATATTTTAATATGTAATTTTCAAATTTTTCGAAAATTTTAATTTTAACAGATTTTTTTCGGAAAAGTTATTTTCAATTTTTGTTCAAAAATTTTAATTTTAACAGATTTTTTTTTATGATTTTAATTTTTTTTTCAGAGTTTAAGATTTTTTTTCGTAAAATTTGAAAATTAATTTATTTTATGATTTTTAATTTATTTTCAGATTTTTTAATTTCTAAAAAGAATTTATAGAATTTATTTTTTTAAAAAAAAAATTATTACGCGCCTCATGGCAAAAGCTGCACAGTCAACAACCGTCATGTGGCAAAAAACATGTCACTTTAGCTCTTTTGTGGGGCCAAGAACTTTTTTAAAAGAGAGAATAAATTGCAAGGGTCTTTTTAATTTTATTTTGCAAGGACCAAAAGTCAAACGATCTCTATTTATAGAAACCATTTACATATTTAAGCCTATTTTAACAGTTCTAAAACAAAATACTTGCATATTTACGAACGTATACATTAGATTTGAGGTCATGTTGTACGTGGGGAAAGTTTCCCTCACGTGTTTAATATAATTTGAATTGATAAATTTTTAATTAAGCTTGATATTTTGTTAGTAAACTTTTTGAGGTGCAGTCCATAATTTGTTTTCTTTTCTTCTTCTCCATGTTGATAATTAATATTTGATAGACTCGAACAAGATTATATTCTATGGATGAAATCTGCGTAAAAAATTATTTACAATAGCTGAACAATATAAAATGTTTTTTTTAAGGAAACAATATAAAATGTTGTTTTTATTTTCTTTACAGAAGCAAATCATTAAATTAATGCGGTACAAAATTAAATTTTAATTACTGAAACCGTCAAATTAATGTCACTCTATGACTGCAATATGCAATGAAGAAGCAAAAAAAAAATAAAAAATGGCTTAAACCAATGTCAAGACAAAATACAAATTAAATCACAAATCATACGTGATCTGCATTGCAATAGGTGCACGTCCACGCTCTGCAGGAAGTAAGTCATAATAATTCACAACATAGTTGGCTAAAATATGAATTTAATCATTTATATTTTACTAAAAATTCACCTTCGTTCTTTTGTCCTTCAAAAGATTTGTTTTGATCATACCAACCGTGTATTCTTTCTGCATCTTCATTCCTTCTTAGTTAATTCATCTTATGAATCGCAACCAATGCAAACAATTTATGTAGAACTTATGAAATTGATTGCAATAAGAGGAAATGAGGAAGGCATAAATCTAGGAGTGTTTTGGATGGGTTTGCTTTAAGTGCTGGGATTTTAGGTGTGGGTATTGAGTTCAGTTGGACATTAGCTCGTGTTATTCATTAAAAGAGCAAGTGCTTGCTTCATAGAAACTCCCTCCGTCTCTTTTTATAAGAATATTTTACAAAAAACGCAAATATTAAAAAAATTGTTAAAGTAATAAAGTTGTCACAAATGTACGTGATTATTACTAAATTACTCTTATTTAAAGATATTTAATGTTAATTTTTCATATATCAAGACAAATTGGTAGTACTAATAAGGGATATACTCCCTCCGTCTCAAAATATTGTCTCTTAATCTTTAGCATTTTTTCTATGTCTCAAAATAATTATCACTTTAATATATCAATGTAACATTTTTTTCTTTCCCAATAGTATACCCTTATTTATTAAATCTCATCCAACTTAACTACTCCACTAACTACAAGAGTAATTTAGTAAATGATACTAATTTTATCATTGAAATCAGCACAATTAATTATTTTCTTAAAAATCATGCACAAGACTATTATTGAGACTGGAGTATTTGGAAAAGAAATAATAAATGTATCTAAAAATTTGTATATTTATTTAGGGCAAGACTTTTTTTTGTAAATAGTCTTGTAATTAAGGACAAAAGTATATAAATTTCAATTTTGTGGTTTAAAATATAAACTTCAAATTAAATTGAATTGATAAGGCGGTGATTGTATAGTTGTGACTTGAGATCTATGAAAGACACATGCTTCAATTAGTTGTCTTTCAAACTGTGTTGTGTTAACGCCAATCAAGCAGCAAAACAAGTGTGCAGAGTTGAGAGAGAAAAGCTCACTTGACTTGACTTAACAACCAATTACAGACTTTTGGATTAAACATAATGGAAATGTTAACTAGTGCCCCAGATCCCCAGGACACTAGTTAAGGATTTTAAATGGTAATTTTTTATAAAAGTTTGTGTAATAAAGTGCATTGAAAATTAAAAACTTTAACTTTTTAAAAAATCATTACTTAATTTAAAATGCTTAAAGAGTGTTATGAAGACACTCGTTAACAAGACCCTAAACATAAAAACTTTAGTTGGATTGATCGTTAACTTTTCCATGTGACATGTACAAAAAATCACTCATGTGGCTGTTTTCTTTCAACATGATTTTAATTAGAGTTAGAGTTCGCCATTTTTAGTGGATCCTGAACTTGCCTAGGCTTTTAACAAATTTTGGAGATTTCTAAAATTGATGACATTAATTAGACATTTATACACCAAAACTATAGTAATGGAAATGTCTATTTCTTTTAAGAAATGGAGAGTATCTCTACTCTTTTTTATGGTTGCCAGGTCTCCGTAAATTATTTGGCAACTATTCGTAAGTTAATGAGAGCCTTGCAAGAATCAGATTAATTGAAGTGCTGTGCAAAATCTGATTTAAAAACTGAACCATCCCAAATTATTAAAGAAGTTAAACATTGAAAAAGCCTTTACTAAATTACTACAGTTAAAAACAGTTGATAGAGATTGAATTGAACAATCAAATTGCTACTAGTTCCATGACCAGTCAATTTATAAAACAATGATAAAAACAAACACCGCAAAAATGTATTCAATACTCAACATACAATAACCAAACATAAACACCCCCACTATTACTCGATACATAACGCATTTCTCTAAAGTGTATTCATGCAATCAAACTATGGCTGGACACATATCTGGCATCATTTTCTTTTAAATGAAACTCATATTAAAGGAAATGCCATGGCAGCAGCCACGGCTGCAAACCAATCCAAAATGAGGTGGAGGTTGAGGATCCATTAAAAGTGTTGAGCATTAACTCAAACTAGAGATTTTGAATTTGAAAACAGTTGCATAAACAATTTATTACACGTCAAAATCAGTGACAAAGTGATTTTGTAGAAACCCTATGGGTCTATTTAGTGCTTATGATAGGAAGACAAAATATGATAAAACTATTATATCCTAGTTCAATTTATTGTTTGATGCATCAATAAAAAATGATAACTTAAACTCATTTTAATCCTATCATACTCACCCTTTGTTATTTTTATTCTTAGTTTTTGGTAGGTTAGAATTATCCTATGCTTATTTGCCTATTTTGCCCTCTTCTATTTGTTAGAGACCTGACCTCAATTTCACCATACGATCACTTTTTCCTCAATCTGCTTAATTGTTTGTTTGTTTCCCCAATTCCACCCTACAATCACTTTTTTCTCAATCTGCTTAATTGTTTGTTTATTTCTTTCTTGATTGTTTATTTTGTATTCAAGTCAAATTTGAAAAAAGATGAAACAGAGAGTTTTAGAATTTTGTATTATTTTCAACAGTGACAACAATTAGTTTGGTTAAGAGCTTGGATTGTAATTGTAAATTTTTTATAGGTTGATGTTGGTGTATGAATTTTTTTTCAGGTCGAAGTTACACAAAAGAGTTTTGATAGAACTTTGTAATTGAAGAAGGAAGAAAACAACAAACAATTTTTTTAATTGAACTTTAAGAATGAAGATTATGACACCCCTAAAAAATGGAAGAATACAATTGACAATATATGATATATATGATATGTATCTAATTAAAATTAGCTTAATTATATTTAATTATAATTAATTACAAGGTTAATTATGTCATTTAATTGTGATATATATGATATTATGTTTATTATCATGTGTGCAACAAACATGTGATAAGATAAATGTTTATCATGTCCATATCATTTTCTATCCTTATCCAGTTGCATTAAATAGACTTTATATATGTTTGGTTTGGCACTTGGATCAACATTTCTCGCATTCAAATGCACTAGTAGCGTGAAAAATCTCAACTACAATATGTAGCAGTAGGCAAACAGAGCACCACAGTGAATTCAAACACGGCCACCAAAGTGTAGTTTTTGCCAAAATTGTGGTGACTCACTATGATTCTTACCAATATAAATATTCCAAAACTACACAAGGCTTACACAAACCAACAGGAAGCAGCCACCCGATAGCTAGGTGCATACCTTACTTGGCGGGAGACAGTATAGAACAGAATATAAAAACAAGCATATAACAGATTATAAAATCAATAGTAGAAAAGCTAGATTATTCAGCTGCAACAAACAGTTTGCACTGAAGCAAAAACAAAATTTCCATGCTGTCTGCATAATGTGTGATAATCTTAAACCGGAGAACAACAAAAAACCAAAATTATTTAGTTCAGATAACCACACAAAAAAAACTATGACGAACATATAACTGGATCTTACTGGGAAACCCCAAGCCATTTAGAGAAGTTGTCAAATTCAGTATAATCAGAATCTGAGACCATGGTGTTATACCAAGCTTTCCCTGCAGCCTTGATGGCAGAAGCTTCCTCCTGAAAGAGTGAAAGGAACACAATGAAAAGTAATGTTAGTTTCAGACAGTAAATAAATGGAATAAGATTGTCAATTAACGAGAACAAAATACTCAATACAGAAAAAATAAACACAATCAGAAAGCAGGGAACATTTGGAATGGCATAAACTAAAAGTCATCCATTATTCCACAAAAAACAAACTCATCCACTCATCTAAATACGCACGGTTGAATGTCTAAATTGGAATACAGCAAAAAAAAAAAACACAATTCGAAAGAAGCAGGGAACATATGGAATGGCATAAACCAAAAGTCATCCATTATTCCACGAAAAATCAACTCATCCACTCATCTAAATACACGTTGAATGTTTAAATTTGAAATTGGAAATAAAATCAAGTGCATTAAATTAATAACTGCAATATTAAGGGGTGCTAATACCGATTGTTAAATAAAATAGTAGAGTAAACCAGGAGCTCACTGATCTCAACAAACACACATTGATCACTCAAACAAGTATGTATCTTGATGCGGGCCTCGAGCATAATGAGAATCCAAGTTTTGATAACTTAAGATGAACTTCGTTTTATTTTAATCTGGTCTGTAATCATTTTGGGTTTATTTAGATTTGAGATTGTAATGGTTTTTAATCAGTTTTAATTATATTTAGTTTTAAGTTACGTGTAAGTGAGATTCTTTGCTTCTTTGCAGTTAAGACAATATAAGTGCAAAGACCCTCACCTACACATGAAATTAACTAAATCTAATTACTAATCAGTACAAAACCGAAATCAAAATATGAATTATTACAAAAACAACTTAAATTATGTGTAAGTTAGATACTCTGCTTCTTTGCGCTTAAGACAATATAAGTGCAAAGACCCTCACCTACACATGAAATTAACTAAATCTAATTACTAATCACTACAAACCCAAATCAAAAACTATGAATTATTACAAAAAACAACTTTAAAACAAAACAAAGTTGTTTATACTAAATTATTAAAGTTTAGTTTCCTTCATTCAATTGAGATCCTTATTCTATCTTCACAATAGAATTAAAATTAAATAAAAAATCAATCTCAACTTTTATACAAGGTATGCAGACACAACCTAATTAAAGCACTAAATCTAATTAGAAACTTGTCACTGTAAATCAGCAAGATCACAATTCAAATCAAAGTGCAACTAGCATATACTTCTCCTTTGGCAGAATCCTAGGAACAATACCAAATCCACATGATCAATGCATATGAATAAAACTATACATCAAACAATCAAAACAATAAGTTATGCAAGCATTTCAACTAGTCTAAATCGCAGATTACACATCTCAAACATTAATATTAGTATAAATGTATAATAACATGACAACATTCAAAAATTGAGCACAATAGTAATAAGAATATCACCTTAGAGACAGTCTTTCTCTTCTTATCAAGCTTCTCCTTCTTAGCCTTGACCCTTTCAGCCTCAGCAAGCAAGGCCATCCTTTTAGCAGTCTTGGCATAAGGATTGAGCCTAAGCATAACATTAAGATTCTTAAGAGGATTCTTCTTAAGTGTAGCCCTCTTAACATCCTTCTTAACCGGCCTCACAACACTCTGCACCTCATCACTATTAATAATCCTAGTCAAATCAGAATTCACCATCTTAGCCCTAGGTAACACATACCCTTTCTTCTTCTCCGAACCCTTATCAAACGACCCATAAATCGAATCCAATTTCTCAAAAGCCGACTTAGTCCAAATCACAAATCTCCCCAAATGCCCACCCGGTGCAAGCTTCAAAAGATTCAACCTCTCCACATTAGTAATCTCAACACCAGGTATATTCCTAAAAGCCTTCACCGCCTTCGCCCCTTCAGTACCATAAACAATCAATGGCCCCTTTCGCGATATATATCGCCTATTCCTCATCTTCCCTTTCCCCGGTCGAATCCCAAGGCTGTCTTTTGCCTTTTCAGCATCAGCAAAAGCACCAACCTGCTTCAAAACCTTGATAGCCTCCTTAGTTTTCTCTACTCCTTCAGCAGCATCACCAACAACAAGAGGAAACTCAGGAACAGTTTCAATCCTATGACCACGAGCAAGCACCAATGAAGGAATAGCAGAAGCTGCTATAGCTGAAACAACAGCATAACGTTTCTGATTAACGTTAATCTTCCTATGCCATTTTCTCCAGATCCTTGTCGGAGCAAACATTCTACCACCACGACACATGTTACCAAAAGCAGCCTGACCAGCACGGTGGGTCCCACCACCGGCAACACGAGGTATACGTGAAACAGCACGTCCGGTACCCCATGATTCAGCGGAGGTTTGGTGACCAGCTTTACGGCTGACGGCGTAGGGTTGTCGGGAGTTTTTGGAGATGTTGGAATGGACGAAGTTGACGATGTCAGGACGAATTGAAGCACGCATGACATCGGGGATTGGAAGGGTGGTTGGTGAATCGGTGGACATTTCCGATTCTAGGGTTTGGATGGTGACAAGGGGACGTGCTGCGGCGGCCATTGGTGGAGGAAGAAACACTAGCTAGGGTTTTTGCGGGAGTGCTACTGCTAAGTGTGTGTGAGAAGAAGGGTTTGTTTTGTGATGTTGAGATGAATATTGTTTGTTTTGGGCTATTATTTTGAAACCCTAAGATCCATGTCTGTTTGGCCCAAAAAATTAAATTATGTTTTTTAACTAAGAATTACCTTATTGAATCAAGATCAAATTTAGTCCTTCAAAAATTCACAAAATACAATTTAATCTTTGAGAAAAGTAAAAACGATTTTTAGTCTATGAGAAAAGTTAAGTGGGATAAATCAGTCTGTGTCCTATTTATACTTTGTTTGGTTGATCAAAGAAAGATATAGGAAAGAAGAGAAAAATTTCTTGTTTTAGTCTTTCATCAATTTTTGGCCCCTCAAATTTCCCGTCACAGCTTTTGGTCTCTGCAATTAAGTAAAATCATGGGTACAATTTTGTTTTTTTTTTTTGTGGTTGTGTTTAGTAGGTTATAGAAATCTCTATTGCAAAAGTTTAATTTTTTTTAACAATTCATATATTGTTAAAATATTCAAAAAAAATTAGAAAAGATTGTTATAATATTATAAACATCTCTATAAAAATTCATTAAAAAAATATGAAGTATACATATGATTTGATTTTAAAATAAGGACCATAAGTGACGAAAGAACAAATTTTAGAGACAAAAAATTGATGAAAATTTTTATAAGGACTGAAACTTGAAATTTAAAAAATTTATAGGGACCAAAAACATATTTAACTCTTTATTTTTTAACTTGCAGAAATATATCAAATAAACAATCAATTACATCTCTAAACTATCACACTCTCATCAATTTAGTCCCTACAATATTAAAATCAACTAAAAGGTCCATAAAATATTCTCTCATCTAATTATGTAATCCCTCAAGTAACAAAATTAATAGTTTTTTCTTGACAATTTAGGGGCAAATTAATTGTTTATGGAGCAAATTAATTGTTTATTTGAGATATATCAACTAATTTTAACAGGGTTAAGTAAGTTTTTGATTCTATAGGAGAACGAGGGAGTTTAATATTGCTCTTTTAAGAAAGCGGTGTTGAAGGATGTTAGTGGATAAAGGGGTTGTGGTACAAGGTTATGAGGGAGAAATATGGCGAGGAGGGGGCACTTGAAGGAGGGAGGTAAAGATGGATCTGTTTGGTGGAAGGAGTTAGTGAGGACTCATAATGCTATTGGGTTTGGGGAGAGAAGTTGGTTTGAAGAGAATTTAAGGAGGGTGGTGGGGTGATGATCTTGATATTTATATTTGGTTTGATCCATGGTTGGAGGGTATTCCTCCCATGGAGCAATTTAGGAGGTTGTTTGAGTTGTCAATGAATTAGTGGGCGTCTATGGCAGATATGTCTATTCTTGGGTGAGATGATGGAAGATGTGTTTGGAATTGGAGGCGTCATTTGTTTGCGTGAGAGGAGGAGTTGGTAATGGAATGTATGGTTTTACTTAACAATGTTACTTTACTGGTTAGTAGTGGTGATCATTGCAACAACCCGATTTTTAGAATTAGAATTATTTTAGTTGTGATATTTGTTAATTGTTTATTTTATTTAATTAATGATTATTTTACGTGTGATTGGTGGGTTAGAGGATTATTAAGTAATTGAGGGTACTTGTTGAAGCAGTATTTCATACAACAAAAGTAAGTATTTTCAATTATCGTCTCCTCAGGGATTGGTGCGTTACTTCGAACCGTTCAACAATCGATATTGTTTTGAGTTAAGGGTTTGTACTATTTGTTTCATAAAAGAACGGAATGTAAATGCGGGAATTAAAACGACAAGTAATTAGGGAATAAAAGCGTTGAGATTAGAGTTCATCAATCTTGCAAAGAATGTAATTCATGAATCATGCATATGAATTTAGCGTTTTAGCATAAATATCACGTATCGCTCGACAACGTCATTGATTTCCCAAATGACATCGTGAGATCGATCGTATCGTTTAATCGACGATTTCCCAATCAATCAAACGATCCGAAAGCATTACGATCCGAAACTTAGTGCGATTATTGATAAGTGCTTAAATGTTGTTATATTTTGGTACAAATTTAGGCACTTATGGTTACTTGTTGTACAAGTTATCTTAGGATTAGGGCCTAAATGTGTTAGAAATGCAATGAATTTGATCCTAAGCCTTACCCCACTTGATTATGCAGGAAATACATGATTGAACCTGATTGAAGCAAAAGATTGAAGCTTTTCTGGATGCCATCGCTACAAGCGCAGAAGTCATCGCTAGTAGCGAGGATAGGCAGGGATTTCCAGACATCCATCGCTTGAAGCGCAGAACCCATCGCTAGAAGCGAGCTTAGGCAGGGATTATCAGGAGTTCATCGCTTGTAGCGATGAACTGGACGCTTGAAGCGAGCCTAGGCAGGGAATTTCAAAGGCTGGTCGCTAGTAGCGACAGACTGGTCGCTTGTAGCGACCAACAGGGCGGTTTAATGCTGATGGTGACGTGGAGCTCTTGGATTGGACCAACTGAAGTCCTCGCTACAAGCGACAGACTGGTCGCTTGTAGCGAGCGAAGATTTTCTCAGCATATAAATAGATTTTTAAGCTCATTTCTTCAGATATAGCTTTTTATCAGAATATTTATTTTTCCAGAGCTTAGAAAACATTTAATCTTTGAAAGAGAATAGGCTTAGAAGGAGGAAAACTTCATTTAGCAATTAGATTTGGATTGAAGAAGATCATTAGAAGCTTTGAGACATCAAGCTCTCAACTATCTTCATCTTTCTTTCCTATTTTGCAAGAGTTGTCATGAAAATGATCAACCAATCTCCTTTGTTGGGATTGATAGGTAATCAATCACTTATGTTGTAAACTTTTGATTATTCAATATATGATTCTAGCAATTTTTATATACCATTGAATTTCTTCTTGCTTTTCAATCTTATGTTTGATTTAAATGTTGTTGAAAAAGGCTTTTGAATCTAGGTTTAGAATGATTTTCTATCAAGATAAGAAATTCTAGAAATGGGATTTGGTTTTGATAATTACATTATAGTATTGAATCTTAATGCTTTTGGATCGTTTAATAGATTGAGAAATCATCGATTAAACGATACAATCGATATCTCGACGTCATTTGGGAAATCAATGATGTTATTGAGCAATACGTAATAATGCAATATATAAGAAAACGCTAGAATTCGTATTTGTGATCAATCGGATATAACCAATGTGTGATTGATGAAAGTCAATCCTAAACACCTTCTATGTCCTATTACTCTACCATTTATTTATTATGCTTTAAAAATTTGATTAGTGTAGTAAAACAAACAAGTAAACCCTAACTTAAAACGATAATCGAAGTTGAACGGAATATGATATCGCCTTAATCCCTGTGGAACGATATAAAAACTGATACTTGCTTTTGTTCAAATTAACAAAATGGCGCCGTTGCCGGGGATTAAAGTTTTATGATGTTATAATCATTGCAACTTTAATTATGGTTTTAAGCAATTTTGCACAAAATTCTTTTATGTATATAACTAATACTCTTATCCATCTTGTTTGCTAATTCTTTTTGGTCAGATTATTGAAATCGTTTATGCGAGGTCAAATTTCCGAGGACCAACTTCTTTTTGATTCCGAGATTGAAAGAACAGCTAGAAGAGCTAATAGCAAGAATCGGAGAAAGAAGCAACAAGCTAAGAGGAGGCAACAAGAGGAGAGTTCTGTTTCTAGTCATTCATCCAGTCCTAATCCAAACCAAGAATTTCAAATGGCTGATCCAGGAGGAGATGGTGCAGGAGGTTCTGGGGTTCCATGTATCAACAGTCCACGCCGTTTTGCACAACTAGGGAAAACGACGAGGACTGCCAAGCAAACAGAAATGAAGACAGGAATCCTACAAATCTTATATGCTAATCCATTCTCAGGATTAGATCATGAAGACCCGTACCAACATCTCACAAAATTCTATGAGATTGCGGGAACACTCGGTGAGACGGAAAATAATGAGGAGGCAATGTGGATGAGAATGTTTCCACATTCATTGATTGGCAAAGCGAAGGAGTGGTACTTAGACCAACCTCCTACGGTTATGACGAACTGGAATACACTGGAGGAGAAATTCCTTGATAGGTTTTTCCCTCAGAACCGGTTTATGGAGGCAAAGACAACCATTGCGGTGTTTTCACAAGGTACAGGTGAAACACTATGTGAAGCTTGGGAGCGTTTCAAGTCAATGCTCAGGAGATGTCCGAACCATGGATTTGATGAGTTAACACAAATTCATCTCTTCCGGAACGGAATGCTACAACAATCAAAGCTTTTGCTTGACGCTGCAGCTGGTGGTTCTTTAATGGCCAAGAGCGCGGAGGAAGCTGTTGCTATTATTGATAGAATGGCATTGAACGATCACCAAGCTCATCACAACCGGAGCCAAAGCCAAAGGAAGACTGGAATCTTAGAGTTGGGAACCAATGATGCAATCCTTGCTCAAAACAAGTTGCTCACGCAACAAGTGGAAGAGTTGACGAAGAAAATGACCAACCTTCCCCAACAGATAAAGGACATTCAAAACGAGCAAAGAAAACAACATCAAGTCGCATCTTGCGAGCTTTGTTCGGGAGATCACCCAACCGGATTCTGTCCACCCCCCACAGAAGAGGTAAGCTATGTTGGTAATCAACCAAGGCCTCAACAGTTTCCTAACCAATTTCAAAACCATAACAACAACTTCCCAAGAGGGAATAACCCAAATTATGGTCAAGGGTGGAGAGGAGAAGCTGGCCAATACAACCGACAACCTTACCAGAATTACAACCAATATCAACCTCCACAACAAAACCGCAACCAGTCCACTGATGAAACCCTCAATCTATTTATGCAGCAGTCAATGGCCAACCAGAAAAACACAGATGCGTCCATTAAAAACCTGGAGACGCAAGTTGGTCAATTGGCACAACAACTTTCACAAGCTACTCAACAAGGCGGAACCTTTACCGCCAACACACAAACCAACCCGAAGGATCATGCATCATCATCGAAATGACAATTAAGTCATTTTGATGAGGAAGTCCTTGCAGCAAGAGACAACGAAAATTGCAAGGCAATAGCTACAAGGAGCGGGAAGGTAATTGGCAAAGGTATCGGGGACAATCTAGAAGTAGAGAGGAAGGTGGTTGAGAATGAGGTGAATGAGAAGGATGAAGATGAAGGGCGTGAGGAAGAAACGGAGGATGTACATATAGAGGATGTAGAAGTAGAAAAAAATAATAAGGATGTAGTTGAAAATGAAAACATTGTATGGAAGAAGGATGTGGTGAAGGAGAAGAGCAAGAAGCAAGATATAGTGAAGAATGCACCAACACCGCACCTACCTTACCCAACTACACCAGCCAAAAAAGAGAAGGAGAGGCAGTTTGCTAGGTTCCTTGAAGTTTTCAAGAGATTACAAATCAACATACCATTCTCAGAAGCCTTAGAGCAAATGCCTACATATGCCAAGTTCATGAAGGAAATCTTATCCAAGAAGAGAAGGTTCAATGAAGAAGAAACAATTTTGCTAGATGCAAATTGTAGCGAGATCATCCAAAACACATTGGCAAGAAAGAAGAGAGATCCGGGCAAAGTTACATTGCTCGTGTCCATTGGCAATGTGGATGTCGGCAAGGCACTTATTGATTTGGGTTCAAGTATCAACTTAATACCATTATCCGTTGTCAAAAGGATAGGTCATATAGTTGTGAAGAGAACCAACTTAACCTTGCAATTAGCCGACAAATCCTACACTCGTCCATTGGGAATTGCTGAAGACGTGTTGGTGAAAGTCGACAAGTTCTTGTTCCCGGTTGACTTCGTAGTGATGGATATTCCGGAGGATGATGACGTGCCACTACTTCTTGGAAGAACTTTCATGCAAACGGCAAGGATGATGATTGATCTTGACGGAGGCTTAATGAAGGTCCGTGTGGACGATGAAGAAGTCAATTTCAACATCCATGAAGCCATGAGGTTCCCTAGCGATAAAGCTGCGTGTCTCAAGATGGATGCAACGGAAGAATTGATAGTTGATACAAGAAACCAGTTGCATGATTTGACGCATCTTGAGAGGGTTTTGACAAACGCACTAAGTATCCTAGGAGAAGAAGATGAACATGAGCTTGAAGAGTGTTTGAAGGAGCTCGATTCGTTGAAGGAAATTCCTCCTCATAAAGCAATAATCGAGGAATTGACGAATGAAGCTATAGTAGAAGAAGTGAAACCGGAGATGAAGATATTACCCTCACATTTGAAGTATGTGTTTCTTGACAAAGAGGGTACCAAACCGGTGATCATTAGTAGCTCCCTATCAAACCAAGAAGAAACAAGATTGGTAGAAGTTTTGAAGTCCAACAAAGAAGCAATAGGTTGGACACTATCCGACTTAAAAGGGATAAGTCCTTCCTATTGTATGCACAAGATCATGATGGAAGAGGATTATAAGCCGGTGGCACAACCTCAAAGACGGCTAAACCCAAACATGAAAGAAGTAGTCCGGAAAGAAGTAGTGAAGCTACTAGAAGCCGGCATGATTTATCCGATCTCGGATAGTACATGGGTTAGTCCGGTTCAAGTTGTCCCTAAGAAGGGAGGTATGACGGTTATCACAAATGAGAAGAATGAGCTCATACCGACGAGAACCGTGACCGGTTGGAGGATGTGTATTGACTACCGGAGGTTGAACAAAGCAACGAGAAAAGATCATTTTCCTCTACCATTTATGGATCAAATGCTAGAGAGGCTGTCAGGACAAGCTTTCTACTGTTTCCTTGACGGGTATTCAGGTTACAATCAGATATTGGTAAATCCAGACGATCACGAGAAGACTGCTTTTACGTGTCCTTTTGGGGTATTCGCATATCGACGCATGCCGTTCGGTTTATGTAATGCTCCAGCAACATTTCAAAGATGCATGCAAGCTATATTTGCCGACTTGATAGAGAAAAGCATTGAAGTGTTCATGGACGACTTCTCAGTTTTCGGGTCATCGTTTGATTTATGCTTGGAAAATCTGGATACGGTACTGAAAAGGTGCAAGGAAACCAACTTGGTGCTCAATTGGGAGAAGTGTCACTTCATGGTAACCGAGGGTATTGTCCTTGGTCACAAGATCTCCTCCAAGGGTATCGAAGTTGATAAAGCTAAGGTCGACGTGATAGGAAAACTTCCACCACCAGTCAATGTCAAAGGAATCCGAAGCTTCCTAGGCCATGCCGGGTTCTATCGGAGATTCATTAAAGACTTCTCAAAAATCGCAAAGCCATTGAGCAATCTGCTCAACAAAGATAAGTCTTTTGATTTTGATATTGACTGTTTAAATGCTTTTAATAGTTTGAAGGATAGCTTAACATCCGCACCCATAATCACCGCACCAAACTGGATATACGATTTTGAACTTATGTGCGATGCTAGTGATTATGCGGTAGGCGCGGTGTTAGGTCAACGCAAAAACAAAATTTTTCATGCTATACACTACGCAAGTAAAGTTTTAAATGACGCACAAGTCAATTATGCTACCACTGAAAAAGAATTACTTGCCATAGTGTTCGCATTAGAAAAATTTCGTTCATATCTCATAGGTTCGAAAATTGTTATTTGGACTGACCATGCAGCTATTAAGTACTTGATTACCAAACCCGACTCAAAGCCGAGACTCATCCGTTGGATGTTGCTACTCCAAGAGTTTGATTTGGAAATTAAGGACAAGAAGGGGACTGAGAACCTTGTAGCTGATCACCTGTCCAGATTGGTGAACAAAGAGATAACGAAGAATGAAAGGGACATCCTTGAAGAGTTCCCGGATGAGCAGTTGCTTACGGTGCAAGAAAGACCATGGTTCGCGGACATGGCCAACTACAAAGCAACGGGTTTCATTCCGGAGGATTACACTTGGCAAATGAAGAAAAGGTTGTTGAGAGACGCCACTCAATTCATTTGGGATGACCCGTACTTATTCAAGATTGGAGTAGACCACTTAATCAGAAGATGTGTTGCTAGAGAAGAAGCCAAGGACATCATGTGGCATTGTCACAACTCGCCATATGGTGGTCACTACAGTGGAGAAAGAACTGGAGCTAAAGTTCTTCAAGCTGGCTTTTATTGGCCCTCGTTGTTCAAGGATTGTTATGAACATGCGAAAGAATGCGAGAGTTGCCAGAAGACCGGAGGGATTTCAAAGAGGAATGAAATGCCTCTACAAAGTATCCTTGAAGTCGAAGTCTTCGATTGTTGGGGTATTGACTTTGTAGGGCCATTTCCATCTTCTTTGAACAACGAGTATATTCTGGTGGCTGTTGATTACGTTTCAAAGTGGGTTGAAGCAATAGCATCTCAGAAAGCCGACAGCAAAACGGTGGTCAAGTTTCTGAAAAGAAACATCTTCTCCCGATTTGGAACTCCAAGAGTGCTTATAAGTGATGGAGGTTCACACTTCTGCAATCAGCAGTTAGCAAAAGCACTTGAGCATTATGGAGTAAAGCACAAGGTAGCTTCACCATACCATCCACAGACGAACGGTCAAGCCGAGGTGTCCAACCGAGAAATCAAGCGGATACTTGAGAAGACCGTGTCATCCTCAAGGAAGGATTGGGCGTTGAAACTGGACGAAGCGTTGTGGGCCTATAGGACCGCATACAAAGCTCCTACGGGTTTCACCCCATTCCAGTTGGTGTATGGGAAAGCGTGCCACTTGCCGGTCGAGTTGGAGCATAAAGCGTTTTGGGCGCTCAAGTTTTTGAACTTTGATCAAGAGCAAGCTGGGGAGAAGAGAAAACTTCAAATGCATGAGTTAGAGGAGATGCGTGACCAAGCCTATCAGTCAAGCAAGCTCTATAAGGAAAAGGTTAAACGGTATCATGACAAGAAGATCATGAAGAGGGAATTCAAGCCTGGTCAGATGGTGTTGCTGTTCAATGCAAGACTGCGTTTATTTCCGGGTAAATTGAAGTCCAAGTGGTCCGGTCCGTTCATGATAAAGGAAGTGAAACCTTATGGAGCTGTGGAACTTGAGGATCCTATCACCAAGTCGACGTGGACAGTGAATGGACAAAGGCTGAAGCCATATTTCGGAGGTGAAGTCGTTCGACACACGACGACGATTTCACTCATCGATTCACATGCGTAAGCGAAACAGGCGTCGATCTAATGACGTTAAACAAGAGCTTGTTGGGAGGCACCCCAATTTTGTAAGTATGTTGTGTTTTTAGTGTTAGTTTACTTCTGTACATATATTTATGCATGTTGGGATAGTGGTTAGAACTTCAAAATTTATTTTTCTGTTTTCTGTCATGGTCGCTACAGCGACCAACTCATCGCTGTAGCGATGGAATTTACACGTGTCGCTTGTAGCGACGCACTTGTCGCTTGTAGCGACAACTTTTGTACTTGCGCTTGTAGCGCCACTGTTCGCTTGTAGCGATGGGCTTCTTGCCTGTCGCTGTAGCGACGAATCGCGCGCTTGTAGCGAGCGTATCAGAAAACAGTTTTATATTTCCCAGGCTTGACCTGTCGCTTCAGCCACCCCCCAACCACTTTTATTTATTGCTTTAGGCTTTTTAACTTACATTTTCGCATCTGAACATATCTGTTTACATTCCATTAGCATCCATTCAATTCTGCATCTCTGTCATTTCTATTTCTGCATAAATCTGCTAATTCATCTCTGTGCCTGTGCAAACTTGCATCCTAACAACCTTCAAGTAAGTATTTCGTTCCTCTCTGTTAATGTTTAAAAGCTTTTTACTGCTTTTTGGTGCTGCATGCTGATTTTAGAAATTTAGGGTATTAGGGTTTTACGAAATTTCAATTAAATCATGCCCTGTTGTTACCCAGTGCTTATAATTAGTTTAAGCTGTTGTAAATGACCTAGAATCACTAGGAAAACTTCCCTTTAATCCTCTTGTACATAGGAATCGTATTTTTGGAAAAACCCCTTTGTGAAAATTCAAAATAAATTAGGGTTTTGAGGATTTAGGGAGTTTGAGTGATTGTTAGTCATTTATTTTAGCTTTAATGTTGATTTCGCATGCTAGAACCAAGTCAAAATCAAGAAAAACATAAAATTTGAAAAAGGGTCTGGTCGCTAGAACTGCGCTTGTAGCGCAGGAATCTGGGTTTTTCTGGGTTTCGTCGCTACAGCGACCAAGCTGTCGCTTGTAGCGAGCGAACCCAGATTTTGTTTTATTTTTGTTTTGATTGATGTTTTGACTTGTATCCTACCTGACTTCTATCTGTTTTGATTAATTGTGTAGGAATGGCACCAAAAACTACTTCAAAACGTCAAAGGAACGTGGAAAGTTCCTCTTCAAGACCAAGAGTCAATGTTCCGCAACACGATGCAGCTCGTTTCCTCAGCTGGAGGAACCAGGAGCGATACGAGGAACTGAGGACGAGAAGAATCTGGTCCGAGAAGAGATTCGAGATCTCTGAAGAGGGTGAATATGGGCATATAGCAGCTGTGATTAAAGAGAGGAAGTGGGGAATCCTTTGCACACCTCCTAGGAAGATCAACTATGAGATCGTTCGCGAGTTTTATGCGAACGCGATCCCCGCCGATCCTTCAGATGAGTTCACTTTCACTACCTATGTGCGTGGGCGCACCGTCACTTTCGACCGCATGTCCATCAACTCATATCTGGGCAAGCCTATGGAGGTGGTTGAAGATGAAGAAGATAATCTGCTTGCACCCACAGCATTGTGTGACTTTGGTGAGCGTCAGAGGAGTGGTGAGTGGGACCACGACACCATAGCACAGGACATCTTCCAAGCGGGGAAGAGTTATGATGTGAGTCGGGCTTCAGGTAAGCCTTTCAGAGCACTCCGTGAGCACATGACTACTGAGGCTCAGGTAATCCTTACCTTGATTTTATATAACATTCGCCCTAAGTCTCACACCTCTTCCACCACTTTAGATGTGACCCCCTTAGTCCATTACATCCTCACTCAGCGTCAGGTGGACGTAGCTAGGCTCATTGCTAATGAGATGAGGATTGTTGCTGAAAGTGGACTATTACCCCCGGCCAAACCTAAATGTCCCTTGACTTTTCCCGGGTTGATTATGGGTCTATGTAGGAGAGCCAGAGTTCATATGCCATCACAAGTTGATGAGGAGATTAAAAATCCTATTGATGATAGATACATCAATAGGTATTGCTCTGCACCTGCACCTGTTGCACCACCATCACCACCTCATACCTCACCACGACCATCATCCTCAGCAGGACCTTCACATATGCCACCACCACCACCTCACACTACTAGCCACACTAGCCATCCGACCATCCCACCTTTGGACTTTTCCGGTTGGAATGCTACTGTGAGTTCTATGCTGTTGGCGCAGAATGCGTCAAATCATCGGGCACTTACTACGATTCAGAGCCATCTGCACGACAGTGGCCATAGCCCGTGGACACCTGCATTCTTCTCGGAGCACATTGCTTGGCCTGGGGACAGGCCATTCTTTCCAGGAGGGGCAGAGGCAGCTGGAGCTGGAGCTGGTGATGATCAGGATGCTGGAGACGATGGAGATGACGACGTTGATGTCGACGCTGATCTGGGGGATGATTCTTCTTTTGAGTCTATTGATCGCAGGGTAGCTGATTTGATTGACTCTGACGACGACATGGCCACAGACTCAGATTGATGCAGAGCTGCAGTTTATGATTTGTTTTCTTTCGTTTTATTTATTCTGCTTTGTACTTTAACATTTTGATTTATGTTTTGTACTTTGAGTATTTCCGTTGTACCTTGGATAATATTATGTTTATGTTTATGTTATTTATATTTTGGGTATAACATGTTAGTATAGTTAGTATTTATTTATGCTTTAGTATTTTTGTTAAAATTTTTTGAAAATCCATCCCAACAAATTTTGAAAGAAAGATGATTGATTCAAAAGCAATGCTTGAACTGTGAATCATCTGAGTGATAATGATAAGAATGAGTGTTAAAGCGCGCAGCTAAGGTACTCGTTTTCTCGTTTTTCTAGGTATATTCTTTAATGTGAATAAGTTCTTTACACGCACAAGTTAATTTATTCAGTTTTTAAGCAAGCATGTGTTTAGTTTTGAACCAATTTAGAACTAGCCAAAAATGTGAGGAATCCTCAACCAATGTATATATGCAGGAGACCAATACCATGTTTAACTTAGTTAGATTATGTTAAATCTGTTGTTGTTTTAATTTGTATAAGAGCATTGAAATGATCAAGGCAATTTTTTGAAATTGAGAGAAATACTTGACCAAATGAACCTACCCTGTGAGATGTGTGAGTATCTGTTAACCCAGCTGAGCCTAATGAAATCAGAACTGTTAACTGTGGACTGTCAATTTAATAAGCTCATCTGCGTATTTAAATTGCCGGAGTTTGTAAAAAAGATTCAGTCACAGTTAACTCTCTATTGAATTCTGATAATTGTTTTCTTTTGAACCCTTATCCGTCATTTTTATTGACCTTTGCCATAATAACAAAGGAACATTCGATTAGGGTATCATTGGAATAAGTTGGGGAGAAAGGAAGGTTTTATTTAAGTCAATGTATGGTGAATAATGTTTATTGATCTTGACAACAAGAAAAAGAAATGAAAAAAGAAAGAAAAGCAAACCAAGAAAAAGAAAAGAGAAAAATGAAAAGGTTTGCAAGTTTTCTAAGAAAAAGAAAAGTTGTCAAGAATCAATCAAGAATAGAAAAGAATGAAATTCACCAAGTGTTGTATTGGAGAAAGAAGGAAGTTGTAATTAGTTTGAATGTTTCCTTTTGCTTGGCCATTTGAATTCAAATATCCCACATATGACAATTCTTTTGTAGCTTAGCCCAATTACAACCCTTAAAGTCCTTTTGATCAATGCCTTTTATGCTTTTTGAAATGATAATAAGATAGACACATAATTTGATTGTATGTTATCATGTTTATTGGATGAGTGTTCATAACCCTCACAAATGATTTCAATTGTTCATATACTTAATATAGAAGTGTGTTAGGTTTGGTTCAAATTTAAACATGTTGCTTGTTTAGGATTGTATGATTTAATTCCTTGTGTTTAGAACTAGTTCACATTTGTAGAATGTATTTTGTTTAATGAGAAACTGGACTTAAGCATGCGCAATCACATTTGAATCACTCTTTGGATGTTTAATTCTTCGCACTTTTGAATCCTTTGCTAAATTGCTCAATACTGTGGTTTTAAAAGCTTTGAAAAATTTCCTTTTGTTCTTTGGTTTGAGGACAAACCAAAATGTAAGTTGGGGAGAGTTTGATAAGTGCTTAAATGTTGTTATATTTTGGTACAAATTTAGGCACTTATGGTTACTTGTTGTACAAGTTATCTTAGGATTAGGGCCTAAATGTGTTAGAAATGCAATGAATTTGATCCTAAGCCTTACCCCACTTGATTATGCAGGAAATACATGATTGAACCTGATTGAAGCAAAAGATTGAAGCTTTTCTGGATGCCATCGCTACAAGCGCAGAAGTCATCGCTAGTAGCGAGGATAGGCAGGGATTTCCAGACATCCATCGCTTGAAGCGCAGAACCCATCGCTAGAAGCGAGCTTAGGCAGGGATTATCAGGAGTTCATCGCTTGTAGCGATGAACTGGACGCTTGAAGCGAGCCTAGGCAGGGAATTTCAAAGGCTGGTCGCTAGTAGCGACAGACTGGTCGCTTGTAGCGACCAACAGGGCGGTTTAATGCTGATGGTGACGTGGAGCTCTTGGATTGGACCAACTGAAGTCCTCGCTACAAGCGACAGACTGGTCGCTTGTAGCGAGCGAAGATTTTCTCAGCATATAAATAGATTTTTAAGCTCATTTCTTCAGATATAGCTTTTTATCAGAATATTTATTTTTCCAGAGCTTAGAAAACATTTAATCTTTGAAAGAGAATAGGCTTAGAAGGAGGAAAACTTCATTTAGCAATTAGATTTGGATTGAAGAAGATCATTAGAAGCTTTGAGACATCAAGCTCTCAACTATCTTCATCTTTCTTTCCTATTTTGCAAGAGTTGTCATGAAAATGATCAACCAATCTCCTTTGTTGGGATTGATAGGTAATCAATCACTTATGTTGTAAACTTTTGATTATTCAATATATGATTCTAGCAATTTTTATATACCATTGAATTTCTTCTTGCTTTTCAATCTTATGTTTGATTTAAATGTTGTTGAAAAAGGCTTTTGAATCTAGGTTTAGAATGATTTTCTATCAAGATAAGAAATTCTAGAAATGGGATTTGGTTTTGATAATTACATTATAGTATTGAATCTTAATGCTTTTGGATCGTTTAATAGATTGAGAAATCATCGATTAAACGATACAATCGATATCTCGACGTCATTTGGGAAATCAATGATGTTATTGAGCAATACGTAATAATGCAATATATAAGAAAACGCTAGAATTCGTATTTGTGATCAATCGGATATAACCAATGTGTGATTGATGAAAGTCAATCCTAAACACCTTCTATGTCCTATTACTCTACCATTTATTTATTATGCTTTAAAAATTTGATTAGTGTAGTAAAACAAACAAGTAAACCCTAACTTAAAACGATAATCGAAGTTGAACGGAATATGATATCGCCTTAATCCCTGTGGAACGATATAAAAACTGATACTTGCTTTTGTTCAAATTAACAATTATCAAAACCCAAATCCATTTCTAGATTTTCTTATTTTGATAGAAGATTATTCTTAAACATAGATTCAAAAGTATTTGTCAATATCAATTGAATCAATCATGAGAGTGAAAAGCAAGAATAACTTCATAAACACTTAAATTGCTAAATCATATATTCACATAATCATTTGTTACATCAAAGCTAGAAAGATTACCTCTAATCCCAAAAAAGGGATGTTAGTTGCTCATTTTCATGACAACTATACAAAAGATAAGAGAAAAGATGAAGATCATAACCCAAAGTCTTGATTTCCCAAAGCCCTTGGTGGATTTCCACAATTCAATCCTTTTGCTCCTTGAAGATCACTACTTCTAGCCCTATTTACTAAGTATTAAACTACTACTAAAGCAATCCTAACAATTGGAAGTAAAAGTTCTCAAAGTTCTCCAACTGATTATATCTGAAAATGAGCCAAAAATGCTTTATATATCTGAATTTTTGCACGCTCGCTACAAGCGATGAGCTGGTCGCTTGTAGCGAGGAAGTCTGTTGGCCAATGGGGATCCTCCACGTCAGCATGGAGCCTTAAACCGCCCTTGGTCGCTTGAAGCGACCGGTCCATCGCTTGTAGCGATGAAGCTCTGAAAATCCCTGCCTAGGCTCGCTTGAAGCGTGGCAACTGGCGCTTGAAGCGATGAAGCCTTCAAATTCCCTGCCTATCCTCGCTTGTAGCGAGGAAGTGCACGCTTGTAGCGATGGCTTTGATAAAAACTTCATTTCTTTGCTCAGCATGATCAATCATAAATTTCCTGCAATAATAACATGGGGTAAGGCATAGGATCACAAATATAGCATTTGAACCATAAATATGAGCTTATCCTAAGATAACTTGTAAAATAAGTTACATAAGTGCCTTAATTAAATGAACATTTTAACCACTTTCAGGCACTTAACACACTCCCCAACTTAAATCTTTGTTTGTCCTCAAACAAAGGACACAACAAATAAGGAAACAAGCTTTAACCATGGCTTTGAGCAAGAATGCAAAAGAATCAAAAGTTTGAAGCAAATAAGTGTCAGATGAATGATTCAACGTGATTGCGCAAACTAGGGTTAAGTTTCTCATAAAACGAGATACATACTATGAATGTGAACTAGTTCTAAACACAAAGCATCTAATCACACAATTCTTAACAAGCAACATGTTTAAAATTGAACCAAACCTAACACACTTCTATATAAAGTATATGAACACATTGAAATCTATTGTGAGGGTATGAACACTCATCCAACAGACATGATAACATTCCAATTAAATTATGTGTCCATCTAATTATCATTTCTAAAAGTATAAAAGGCATTGATCAAAAGGTCTTTAAGGGTTGTAATTGGGCTAAGTTACAAAAGAATTGTCATATGTGGGATATTTGAATTCAAATGGCCAAGCAAGAGGAACATTCAATCTAATTACAAACTTCCTCCTTTTTCCAATACAACTCTTGGTGAATTTCAAACTTTTCTTTTCTTGATTGATCTTGACAACTTTTTCTTTGAATTATTGCAAACCTTTTCATTTTTCTCTTTTCTTTTTCTTGGTTTGCTTTTCTTTCTTTTTTTTTTTCTCTTTTTTTTTTCTTTTCTTTTTCTTGTTGTCAAGATCAATTATCACATTCACCATTACATTGACATAAACATAACCTCCCTTTCTCCCCAACTTATTTCAATGACACCCTAATCGAATGTTCCTTTATCGTTATGGCAAAGGTCAATAAAAACGATGGATAAGGGTTCACAAGAAAACAACTATCAGAATTCAATAAAGAGTTAACTATGAACTGAAATTTTTTTACAAACTCCGGCAATTTAAATAAGCAATTGAGCTTATTAAAATTGACAGTTCACAGTTAACAATTCTGATTCAATAGGCTCAGATGGGTTAACAGATACTCACTCTTCTCACAGGGTAGGTTTATTTGGTCAAGTATTTCACTCAATTTCAAAAAAATTGCCTTGATCACTTCAATGCTTTTATACAAATTAAAACAACAACAGATTTAACATAAAATAACTGAGTTAAACATGAAATGTTGGTCTCCTGCATATATATACAATGGTTGAGGATTCCTCACATTTTGGCTAGTTCTATATTGGTTCAAAACTAAACAAATGCTTGCTTAAAACTGAATAAATTAACTTGTGTGTAAAGAACTTATTCACATTCAAGAATATACCTAGAAAAACAAGAAAACGAGTACCTTAGCTGCGCGCTTTAACACTCATTCTATCATTATCACTCAAATGATTCTAAGCTCAAGCACTGGCTTTTGAATCTTTCTTTCCAAAGTGTTGGGATAATTATTCAAAAATAAATAACAAAATTTGAAATTAAGCATAATATATTAAACATAATAACCAAAATAAGATTATCCAAAGTACATAAGGGTTCAAAGCGGCTTTGGAAACTGTACTGTCATAATTTGGTTCCATCGCTACAAGCGAAAGATGCATCGCTACAGCGACAGAGTCTGAAGCTCGTCGCTATAGCGATGAGATCCATCGTTGTAGCGACCATGACAGTAAACAGAAATTTTAAATTATCAGCCCTTGCCACTATCCCTACATGTATGAATGGATATTCAAAACTAAAATACTACTTAAAAACAATAAATGTAACACCCATACTAATTTTAACTAGTATATTAGCATGTGCGTTAAACTGATACTGGATACATTTAAAAATTTCAATAATAATAATAATACATCACAAAAGAGTGATTACAAGTTTACTCGTTTGTACATAAAATCCAATACTATTACAAATACTTATACTTCATCCAATGAGCTCCTGAGCTGATGCACAACGAGCAACTGTACTCCATCCAGTATCTCTGTGAAGATCTCCGTCACGAACCTTTGACTAACCTGTAAACCTGCACCAGAAGGAATGGGATGAGACATAATGTCTCAGTGAGCTCTACCCAACCTACTGTTGGCAACCACAGGGAACCTAGGGTCGCCATGCCTACCTTGGCAATCTTGGGGATTTCCTATGATCGCCAAGTCTTTTATCTGCCTATGACTATAAATCCTCCTGTAACTATAACTTATAACTGCCTGTAACAATTGCTGTAAACAGCCTATGACTATAACTATGATCTGGCTTTAACTATAACTGTAACTTCCTATGACTATAACTTAGTGGTCGAGGGGAAACCTAGGACCACTTTCTGATAACTGTCTATAACTATAACTACAACTATGAATTTCCTGTGACTATAACTGTAACTTTAACTTTGACTATAACTATAAGACATAAAACATCTAAACAGTTCGATAGCAGTTTTATGTTAGCTGTTAGCGTTGAACAAACAATTATCTGAGTTCAATTTTACGGAGGGCACCCCGGGTGGAGCAACCCCGAGATACGTCTCCCTATGACCCGGTGAAACTCCTATCATATCAGGCTATCACCGGACTCCCTATGAAAATTGCATGTGGATAACCCTCTCGGAGAGATCCCATCCGGCGAAACCCGGAGTCTGCTGAACATGCCTATGACTGTGAAACGTGCAAGCACGCCAATAACTTTGATCTTTAATTCTTTAACTTTAACGCATGAACGTATAATCTGTTACTTTGATTCTATAACAATACTGTAATCTATAACCTGTAATCTATAACCTGGGCTTATCGTTCTCATAAGCCTCCTATAATTGTTGGAAAACCAACTCTATAAATCCATCTATAACTGAACTTGCCGAAGCATTCCCATTAACCTTGTATTCATGCTATTAATGCTATGCTAAATCCTCAATCACTTATTCCTTATGCATTATGAATCCTTGGTTATGTCCACAATGGTGTTTTACTTATTTAATAAAAAGGTTTTCTTTGAAGACAGTTACCAAAAAGCCTCGCCGAACACCTACACAGCACTCAGAACGAAACAGAACAGACATGTGCTGTCTGTCAATTTCGCCTAGCTAAAGGTTGGCGAGATCACTGATTTCGCCTAGCGAAAGCTTGGCGAAAGCTAGGCGAAACTGGGCAGAGAAAATTGCTGAAAATCGCCGTTTTCTCGCCCCGAGGTCGCCTGGCGAAAATAACAGTTCAAAATCTGATAAAAGTGTGATTTTTCCACCATTTTGATCCATTTAAACATACCCAAGCTTCATAATAGCATAAGGAACGATTTAAAACTATTAATTGAAAGATTAAAGTGTGATTGAACAAGAATTTAGCAAGCACAAGAGATTAGGGTAAAAACTCTATAACTCTATAACTTTACCTATGAAACACAACTCATGAATTCCACTCTAGGAGGGTTCTAACAACCCAAGAGAGCTCACCTTATACAAGATTTGGTGCTGGTTAGCTTGCTTTCAACTTTGCCTCAAAACCCTAGCTCTTAATTCTTTTATCCTTTCATGTTCCTTGACTCCCAATGGCTCAAGAGTTCCCAAAATTGGTGCATGCTCATGGATTTAACCATATAGGAGGATGATTAATTGAAGATTGAAGTGAGAAAGAGAGGAGGATGGCGTGAAGGAGTAGAGAGAAGGGAGAGGATTGTGATTAGAGAGAGAAAGAAGAATGTAGAGTGAAGAAGTAAATGACTTTTGTCATATAAATAAAACCCAAGAGTGGTAATTACCAAAATGCCATTCCTCTCGTTAATTCCTGTAATACTGTTAAATGTCTCGCTTAAGCGGGATATTACACTCTACCCCCCTTAAAGAAATTTCGTCCTCGAAATTTAGATAATCCTTATGAGATCCTGAAAAGATAAATCCTTTCTACCTCTTTCTCTACTATGAAAATCTCCGATTCCTTTTACTTATTGGGATTCCATGGCAACTCTAATGTCTGACATGTAGATTAATTACGCACCTCGATTAAACCGTACTGGTTAAAACTTGTTCTTTAGCCATGATTTTCATTTCTATAAACTATAACATATAACAATCTCCTTTCCGCCGAAAGATTTGGTGCATCTTGCATAACTATTACCTGTAAAGACGCATGGTTATCTGAACCAACTTTTCCATCTCATCTGACTATGATCTCTGATCGACATATTCCTTTCAAATCCAATTTAGAATTATTAAATCTTGGATTTCACTCATCAAATTCTATCAGTTCTTCTTTAATTGATCATTCTATATTACCCTGAAGACGTCGAGTCATTCTGATTTTCCTCAATTATTCCAACTTTCCGAGGAATCTATTACTTTACTTTTAATTCCAAAGAACTTTTGTCTTTAGCTTTTGCCTCACAAGACGACCTGTTACTGTTACATTCGTATCATTCTTCACATAGACTAATCTTGCACCGCAAAGCATCTGATATCAAACATTCTCAAATGGAAATAAAGTCCGTTGCAAGTACTTTCACGATTCAATTACAAGGAGGTGGCTGTACTATTGGTACAAAATTCCTTTCTATCTGACATCCCGATGTAACTATTATCACAACCATGACCATTGTTTACATTTCCACTGAGGAAATCTTTAAAGTTCGAGAAATTTTATGAGCCACTCCTGCTCCAATTTAATTAATCAACGTTAACACGTAGCTAAAGATCTTAGGGCTTTCTTCTTTCTATGATTCTGACAATCTTTTTTTTCAATTACGATATTCCTTACTCATGGGAATAATACTTGCTTTACCAATAATTTCAACTTATACTTGAGACAAAACCACGTCAACCAAGGTTACTCTCTTAACTTTTGATTCATACTTGTATTCTTTGAACATACACAATTCCCATAACATAAATTATGGTTAAATTCCGTTGGCGTTAAAACTTATTTTGTCCAAGGACATTCTCCGTTTTCGAAAAGAAAACTCTATTCTGTTCGCTATCAAAATAGCACTCTTAAACTCTGAATCCTTTAATTCATAACTTCAATTCACGTAACCTTTTACTATAAACTATGAGTACTCTTCTAATCCGTGTAAAACATTTCATTCCTTTAACTATGAACATTAGTTCGAGAATTCTTGAACTCCTCAACTGAGATTTATTCGGCAACAGCAAATCTGTTATGCATAAGACTTTTCTGTTAAAACATTACCGACTGCGTACCACGGTTACCGATACATGTCACACGACTATAAATATGTTACGCTACTATCTAAGTAGCATAAACTCTGCCTGATCAGTATTCATAATACTAATCATAACTTGTAACATGCCTGTTACATGCGACATGCTAGCATAACGTGGATACAATGCGGAACAACTGCATGCCACAGTATAATTCCTCTTTGATTAAACTTACTATTCAAGTTAACTTTAAGTTACTGAGTTAAACAGCTAGATCATCGTATGAAATGTGGCCTCCTTCGCGTGCTATAATTACATCCTTTAAAATTTTCAACCTGCTTCGATTCTCTTATCTCATGAGTTTTGGGGTCTGATACATTCCTCGACTTATCTATTAAAATTCCCTGTTAGAACTGGTGATAAGTTCAAGTCATCACTGCTTATACATATTCTATAACTTGAGACTTAATCTCTGAATACCTTTCCTGTAGTTCCTCTGACAAGAACTTCACAAACATCCTTTTCTCTAAACTTCAGCTTTGATTTGTCTGTTAACTCATAATGGATTACTTCTCCGCTGCGCAACTCTGATTTAAACGATTAACCTTGGAATAAAAGTAATACTCCACTATTACCATATATGACCATCTTCCATTAAAATTTCCCTTGTGGTTTAATTCACCTGTTAACCTTATTGATTGCTAGATGCTTGACTTTGCATTTCCTTGCGAACATAGACAAAACTCTCACTTTCATGAAAACACCGAACCCTGTAGACAGTCTTTAACAATGAATACGAGCCCAACAATGCTCCTGTTAAAACAACTCATTCACTAGTTCGAGCTTTACTCTTCATATCTGAATCGAGTCTCCATACTATAATTATCCGTAAGGAACTTACATCCTCAATCTTTTTTTTCCAAGACACTTAGGTCCACAAAACTCTAACATAACTCTTGGTTACTCCTCGGGTTTCTCCGGAAACAATCCGTCTGAATAAAACTCAACTTTTATCGACTCTCCTGTAAATTCAAACACATGATACACCTCTTCGAGTGCTCGATTAATCAATCTTAAATTTCAACTCTTATATTTCCCATTGGATCCTTCCTGTAACTTGTTATTATATTCACAATTCCATTCTAATCCTGTTATCTATATAATATTCCATACGTCTACTCGACCGTTGCCCTCTTCATGGTTTCGATCAATCCAAAGTATATATATATATCTACCATCTTTAACATCCACCAACATAAGGTGATCTTTGTCGGCTTACCCAAATACTCATGTAAGGAGCCCATCAAAGGATAACATAGAACTCCTTAACATTAACCATAACTTTAACTGTAACTTGTACGTCAATAACGATCTTCCTGCTGCTAGAGCCTCTCAATAGTTCTTGGCTAATTCCCTGAAACCAATCTGCTATAATCCATCAACATCAGATTCAATCTTTAATCCATACCTTCACCGGGGGTTTCGTTTACTTATCGCTACGCTCGCATTCTTCATACCAAGCATCTGGGTGTCCCACGAAAAAGAAAGTAACCTGTTCCATCTGTTCACTATTTCGCTTAATCCATAAACGAGTCTCTTATCCATCAGATATTTAAATCTCATCCGATCCACGTGCGCAAGTTCTTCCATCCTTACACACTTTATCCTTACTGAAAATCCAGAGCTTCCAATAATTAATTGATCATTCCTTATTCCAAGTCGCTGGGTTTTGTATCACAATCCTTTGCATCTGTAGCCGGAAATAAAACTCTAATCAACCCTAAACTTTAACTTTCCAAATCACGGTTCCCGTTAGGATTCCATAATTCTTTACTCTACACATCTCTTCGGAGTAGGCATCGCTCAATGATGCGTCCAACTAACCAAGGTACTCGACCTTACTCTTAGATACTTTTAAATACATCTTACGTTCCTGAGCCTTTGCCATTAACAGACTCAGTTACTTCACGGTTAGAAAACCATCCTTTGACATTAAACACTTCCAAATTCGTCTTAGAATCTGACGTCTTAACCTTTACCCTTCGTACACTTCTTTCCTCCTTGGTCACATTCAGCTCTCGGATATCTGTCCTAACTGTCATATACTAGACTGAGTTGATCAGGCTCAACTAGATGTGACCTTTAGAACAACATCCGGAACCCAATGATTCCACTACTTTTATTGAATCTTTAACGACCCATGGCACGGTCTGAATCGACCTGCTCTGATACCAATTGTAACACCCATACTAATTTTAACTAGTATATTAGCATGTGCGTTAAACTGATACTGGATACATTTAAAAATTTCAATAATAATAATAATACATCACAAAAGAGTGATTACAAGTTTACTCGTTTGTACATAAAATCCAATACTATTACAAATACTTATACTTCATCCAATGAGCTCCTGAGCTGATGCACAACGAGCAACTGTACTCCATCCAGTATCTCTGTGAAGATCTCCGTCACGAACCTTTGACTAACCTGTAAACCTGCACCAGAAGGAATGGGATGAGACATAATGTCTCAGTGAGCTCTACCCAACCTACTGTTGGCAACCACAGGGAACCTAGGGTCGCCATGCCTACCTTGGCAATCTTGGGGATTTCCTATGATCGCCAAGTCTTTTATCTGCCTATGACTATAAATCCTCCTGTAACTATAACTTATAACTGCCTGTAACAATTGCTGTAAACAGCCTATGACTATAACTATGATCTGGCTTTAACTATAACTGTAACTTCCTATGACTATAACTTAGTGGTCGAGGGGAAACCTAGGACCACTTTCTGATAACTGTCTATAACTATAACTACAACTATGAATTTCCTGTGACTATAACTGTAACTTTAACTTTGACTATAACTATAAGACATAAAACATCTAAACAGTTCGATAGCAGTTTTATGTTAGCTGTTAGCGTTGAACAAACAATTATCTGAGTTCAATTTTACGGAGGGCACCCCGGGTGGAGCAACCCCGAGATACGTCTCCCTATGACCCGGTGAAACTCCTATCATATCAGGCTATCACCGGACTCCCTATGAAAATTGCATGTGGATAACCCTCTCGGAGAGATCCCATCCGGCGAAACCCGGAGTCTGCTGAACATGCCTATGACTGTGAAACGTGCAAGCACGCCAATAACTTTGATCTTTAATTCTTTAACTTTAACGCATGAACGTATAATCTGTTACTTTGATTCTATAACAATACTGTAATCTATAACCTGTAATCTATAACCTGGGCTTATCGTTCTCATAAGCCTCCTATAATTGTTGGAAAACCAACTCTATAAATCCATCTATAACTGAACTTGCCGAAGCATTCCCATTAACCTTGTATTCATGCTATTAATGCTATGCTAAATCCTCAATCACTTATTCCTTATGCATTATGAATCCTTGGTTATGTCCACAATGGTGTTTTACTTATTTAATAAAAAGGTTTTCTTTGAAGACAGTTACCAAAAAGCCTCGCCGAACACCTACACAGCACTCAGAACGAAACAGAACAGACATGTGCTGTCTGTCAATTTCGCCTAGCTAAAGGTTGGCGAGATCACTGATTTCGCCTAGCGAAAGCTTGGCGAAAGCTAGGCGAAACTGGGCAGAGAAAATTGCTGAAAATCGCCGTTTTCTCGCCCCGAGGTCGCCTGGCGAAAATAACAGTTCAAAATCTGATAAAAGTGTGATTTTTCCACCATTTTGATCCATTTAAACATACCCAAGCTTCATAATAGCATAAGGAACGATTTAAAACTATTAATTGAAAGATTAAAGTGTGATTGAACAAGAATTTAGCAAGCACAAGAGATTAGGGTAAAAACTCTATAACTCTATAACTTTACCTATGAAACACAACTCATGAATTCCACTCTAGGAGGGTTCTAACAACCCAAGAGAGCTCACCTTATACAAGATTTGGTGCTGGTTAGCTTGCTTTCAACTTTGCCTCAAAACCCTAGCTCTTAATTCTTTTATCCTTTCATGTTCCTTGACTCCCAATGGCTCAAGAGTTCCCAAAATTGGTGCATGCTCATGGATTTAACCATATAGGAGGATGATTAATTGAAGATTGAAGTGAGAAAGAGAGGAGGATGGCGTGAAGGAGTAGAGAGAAGGGAGAGGATTGTGATTAGAGAGAGAAAGAAGAATGTAGAGTGAAGAAGTAAATGACTTTTGTCATATAAATAAAACCCAAGAGTGGTAATTACCAAAATGCCATTCCTCTCGTTAATTCCTGTAATACTGTTAAATGTCTCGCTTAAGCGGGATATTACTAGCTCAATTGGTAGTGGGAATGCATTGAGCGTGTACTTATAGCCTCCAGGGTACACGGTTCGATTCCCACGGAAGGCATGAAACTCCACTTGGGGGGTGGAGAAGTCCATGAGTACATCGCGGGGGATCGCGGGGGCCGTTAGTTGCCGAATCCCGGATCCGAATCCCGGATGTTACAAAAAAGGCGCCTTTTTTGTAACATCCGGTGGCTCCCAATGGGCTGGCCTCCCTATCTTTCAAGGGCCGAGATGTACTCATGGACTTCTCCACCCCCCAAGTGGAGTTTCATGCCTTCCGTGGGAATCGAACCACGTACCCTGGAGGCTATAAGTACATGGCCAATGCATTCCCACTACCAATTGAGCTACTAGCTCAATTGGTAGTGGGAATGCATTGGCCATGTACTTATAGCCTCCAGGGTACGTGGTTCGATTCCCACGGAAGGCATGAAACTCCACTTGGGGGGTGGAGAAGTCCATGAGTACATCTCGGCCCTTGAAAGATAGGGAGGCCAGCCCATTGGGAGCCACCGGATGTTACAATAAACCTACACAGTTGGGTTGCCTCCCAACAAGCGCTTGTTTTACGTCGTTAGCTCGACGCCTGATTCGTTAGGGTGGCCAATACGAGACGGAAAGCACATCAGCTTCTGTACTCCTTTGCTGTGGGAGGAATTCCATGAACTTGCAGAACAGCTGATGTGGAGTCCATAACCTCCCTATCCAGAATAAGCTGAGCAAGGTACACAAGCAATCTAAAACCAATTTCACTCCGGCCTTGCTCACTTTCATCCCCTCTTCCTTAGAAGTTTCTTCCTTGTTAAGAAACTGTGGCATCTTCTCAAGATCCATCACTTCTTCTCTATCAACAATGCTGGCCTCTTCAGTATTTGACCTGGCTTGAGGAAGTTCATCCTTGCGTGGTATCTCTAATTCTTCCATTAATGTCCTTATACCACATCCTTCAAATAACGTCTCTTCCTCACTCTCATCAATATCGTCTTCAACAATCTCTCCGAATTCCAAAACGGATTGATTGTTAGCCTGAACCTCCATGATTCTTGGTAGATAATTCATTTGAACTTGCAAAATCTCCAATTGGCATGACAAAGCTCTTAATCTATGGTTGGTGTTTTGCATGTTGATCATGGATTGTTGCATGAACAAATTCAACGTGTTTTCCGTTCTTACCATTTGTTCATCTTCAGACTGATATTGTTGATATTGTTGATAAGCTTCATACTCGTATGGATCATAGTAGTTGAAATAATCATGATGATCAGCCATAATTTCTTTCAATGAGAATCTGAAACACAAATACTAACAAGAAACTTTTCTTTGCAAAACAAAGAGGGTTAATGCCAAACAATTATAATGTACAAAAGAAACGAAAAATATATACTAACACGATATATACAAAAGCTTAAAACAACACAAACTATTGCGATGTTCAAAATAAGTAAACACTAATCCCCGGCAACGGTGCCATTTTGTTGAAGCAGTATTTCATACAACAAAAGTAAGTATTTTCAATTATCGTCTCCTCAGGGATTGGTGCGTTACTTCGAACCGTTCAACAATCGATATTGTTTTGAGTTAAGGGTTTGTACTATTTGTTTCATAAAAGAACGGAATGTAAATGCGGGAATTAAAACGACAAGTAATTAGGGAATAAAAGCGTTGAGATTAGAGTTCATCAATCTTGCAAAGAATGTAATTCATGAATCATGCATATGAATTTAGCGTTTTAGCATAAATATCACGTATCGCTCGACAACGTCATTGATTTCCCAAATGACATCGTGAGATCGATCGTATCGTTTAATCGACGATTTCCCAATCAATCAAACGATCCGAAAGCATTACGATCCGAAACTTAGTGCGATTATCAAAACCCAAATCCATTTCTAGATTTTCTTATTTTGATAGAAGATTATTCTTAAACATAGATTCAAAAGTATTTGTCAATATCAATTGAATCAATCATGAGAGTGAAAAGCAAGAATAACTTCATAAACACTTAAATTGCTAAATCATATATTCACATAATCATTTGTTACATCAAAGCTAGAAAGATTACCTCTAATCCCAAAAAAGGGATGTTAGTTGCTCATTTTCATGACAACTATACAAAAGATAAGAGAAAAGATGAAGATCATAACCCAAAGTCTTGATTTCCCAAAGCCCTTGGTGGATTTCCACAATTCAATCCTTTTGCTCCTTGAAGATCACTACTTCTAGCCCTATTTACTAAGTATTAAACTACTACTAAAGCAATCCTAACAATTGGAAGTAAAAGTTCTCAAAGTTCTCCAACTGATTATATCTGAAAATGAGCCAAAAATGCTTTATATATCTGAATTTTTGCACGCTCGCTACAAGCGATGAGCTGGTCGCTTGTAGCGAGGAAGTCTGTTGGCCAATGGGGATCCTCCACGTCAGCATGGAGCCTTAAACCGCCCTTGGTCGCTTGAAGCGACCGGTCCATCGCTTGTAGCGATGAAGCTCTGAAAATCCCTGCCTAGGCTCGCTTGAAGCGTGGCAACTGGCGCTTGAAGCGATGAAGCCTTCAAATTCCCTGCCTATCCTCGCTTGTAGCGAGGAAGTGCACGCTTGTAGCGATGGCTTTGATAAAAACTTCATTTCTTTGCTCAGCATGATCAATCATAAATTTCCTGCAATAATAACATGGGGTAAGGCATAGGATCACAAATATAGCATTTGAACCATAAATATGAGCTTATCCTAAGATAACTTGTAAAATAAGTTACATAAGTGCCTTAATTAAATGAACATTTTAACCACTTTCAGGCACTTAACACACTCCCCAACTTAAATCTTTGTTTGTCCTCAAACAAAGGACACAACAAATAAGGAAACAAGCTTTAACCATGGCTTTGAGCAAGAATGCAAAAGAATCAAAAGTTTGAAGCAAATAAGTGTCAGATGAATGATTCAACGTGATTGCGCAAACTAGGGTTAAGTTTCTCATAAAACGAGATACATACTATGAATGTGAACTAGTTCTAAACACAAAGCATCTAATCACACAATTCTTAACAAGCAACATGTTTAAAATTGAACCAAACCTAACACACTTCTATATAAAGTATATGAACACATTGAAATCTATTGTGAGGGTATGAACACTCATCCAACAGACATGATAACATTCCAATTAAATTATGTGTCCATCTAATTATCATTTCTAAAAGTATAAAAGGCATTGATCAAAAGGTCTTTAAGGGTTGTAATTGGGCTAAGTTACAAAAGAATTGTCATATGTGGGATATTTGAATTCAAATGGCCAAGCAAGAGGAACATTCAATCTAATTACAAACTTCCTCCTTTTTCCAATACAACTCTTGGTGAATTTCAAACTTTTCTTTTCTTGATTGATCTTGACAACTTTTTCTTTGAATTATTGCAAACCTTTTCATTTTTCTCTTTTCTTTTTCTTGGTTTGCTTTTCTTTCTTTTTTTTTTCTCTTTTTTTTTTCTTTTCTTTTTCTTGTTGTCAAGATCAATTATCACATTCACCATTACATTGACATAAACATAACCTCCCTTTCTCCCCAACTTATTTCAATGACACCCTAATCGAATGTTCCTTTATCGTTATGGCAAAGGTCAATAAAAACGATGGATAAGGGTTCACAAGAAAACAACTATCAGAATTCAATAAAGAGTTAACTATGAACTGAAATTTTTTTACAAACTCCGGCAATTTAAATAAGCAATTGAGCTTATTAAAATTGACAGTTCACAGTTAACAATTCTGATTCAATAGGCTCAGATGGGTTAACAGATACTCACTCTTCTCACAGGGTAGGTTTATTTGGTCAAGTATTTCACTCAATTTCAAAAAAATTGCCTTGATCACTTCAATGCTTTTATACAAATTAAAACAACAACAGATTTAACATAAAATAACTGAGTTAAACATGAAATGTTGGTCTCCTGCATATATATACAATGGTTGAGGATTCCTCACATTTTGGCTAGTTCTATATTGGTTCAAAACTAAACAAATGCTTGCTTAAAACTGAATAAATTAACTTGTGTGTAAAGAACTTATTCACATTCAAGAATATACCTAGAAAAACAAGAAAACGAGTACCTTAGCTGCGCGCTTTAACACTCATTCTATCATTATCACTCAAATGATTCTAAGCTCAAGCACTGGCTTTTGAATCTTTCTTTCCAAAGTGTTGGGATAATTATTCAAAAATAAATAACAAAATTTGAAATTAAGCATAATATATTAAACATAATAACCAAAATAAGATTATCCAAAGTACATAAGGGTTCAAAGCGGCTTTGGAAACTGTACTGTCATAATTTGGTTCCATCGCTACAAGCGAAAGATGCATCGCTACAGCGACAGAGTCTGAAGCTCGTCGCTATAGCGATGAGATCCATCGTTGTAGCGACCATGACAGTAAACAGAAATTTTAAATTATCAGCCCTTGCCACTATCCCTACATGTATGAATGGATATTCAAAACTAAAATACTACTTAAAAACAATAAACCTACACAGTTGGGTTGCCTCCCAACAAGCGCTTGTTTTACGTCGTTAGCTCGACGCCTGATTCGTTAGGGTGGCCAATACGAGACGGAAAGCACATCAGCTTCTGTACTCCTTTGCTGTGGGAGGAATTCCATGAACTTGCAGAACAGCTGATGTGGAGTCCATAACCTCCCTATCCAGAATAAGCTGAGCAAGGTACACAAGCAATCTAAAACCAATTTCACTCCGGCCTTGCTCACTTTCATCCCCTCTTCCTTAGAAGTTTCTTCCTTGTTAAGAAACTGTGGCATCTTCTCAAGATCCATCACTTCTTCTCTATCAACAATGTTGGCCTCTTCAGTATTTGACCTGGCTTGAGGAAGTTCATCCTTGCGTGGTATCTCTAATTCTTCCATTAATGTCCTTATACCACATCCTTCAAATAACGTCTCTTCCTCACTCTCATCAATATCGTCTTCAACAATCTCTCCGAATTCCAAAACGGATTGATTGTTAGCCTGAACCTCCATGATTCTTGGTAGATAATTCATTTGAACTTGCAAAATCTCCAATTGGCATGACAAAGCTCTTAATCTATGGTTGGTGTTTTGCATGTTGATCATGGATTGTTGCATGAACAAATTCAACGTGTTTTCCGTTCTTACCATTTGTTCATCTTCAGACTGATATTGTTGATATTGTTGATAAGCTTCATACTCGTATGGATCATAGTAGTTGAAATAATCATGATGATCAGCCATGATTTCTTTCAATGAGAATCTGAAACACAAATACTAACAAGAAACTTTTCTTTGCAAAACAAAGAGGGTTAATGCCAAACAATTATAATGTACAAAAGAAACGAAAAATATATACTAACACGATATATACAAAAGCTCAAAACAACACAAACTATTGCGATGTTCAAAATAAGTAAACACTAATCCCCGGCAACGGCGCCATTTTGTTGAAGCAGTATTTCATACAACAAAAGTAAGTATTTGCAATTATCGTCTCCTCAGGGATTGGTGCGTTACTTCGAACCGTTCAACAATCGATATTGTTTTGAGTTAAGGGTCTGTACTATTTGTTTCATAAAAGAACGGAATGTAAATGCGGGAATTAAAACGACAAGTAATTAGGGAATAAAAGCGTTGAGATTAGAGTTCATCAATCTTGCAAAGAATGTAATTCATGAATCATGCATATGAATTTAGCGTTTTAGCATAAATATCACGTATCGCTCGACAACGTCATTGATTTCCCAAATGACATCGTGAGATCGATCGTATCGTTTAATCGACGATTTCCCAATCAATCAAACGATCCGAAAGCATTACGATCCGAAACTTAGTGCGATTATCAAAACCCAAATCCATTTCTAGATTTTCTTATTTTGATATAAGATTATTCTTACACATAGATTCAAAAGTATTTGTCAATATCAATTGAATCAATCATGAGAGTGAAAAGCAAGAATAACTTCATAAACACTTAAATTGCTAAATCATATATTCACATAATCATTTGTTACATCAAAGCTAGAAAGATTACCTCTAATCCCAACAAAGGGATGTTAGTTGCTCATTTTCATGACAACTATACAAAAGATAAGAGAAAAGATGAAGATCATAACCCAAAGTCTTGATTTCCCAAAGCCCTTGGTGGATTTCCACAATTCAATCCTTTTGCTCCTTGAAGATCACTACTTCTAGCCCTATTTACTAAGTATTAAACTACTACTAAAGCAATCCTAACAATTGGAAGTAAAAGTTCTCAAAGTTCTCCAACTGATTATATCTGAAAATGAGCCAAAAATGCTTTATATATCTGAATTTTTGCACGCTCGCTACAAGCGATGAGCTGGTCGCTTGTAGCGAGGAAGTCTGTTGGCCAATGGGGATCCTCCATGTCAGCATGGAGCCTTAAACCGCCCTTGGTCGCTTGAAGCGACCGGTCCATCGCTTGTAGCGATGAAGCTCTGAAAATCCCTGCCTAGGCTCGCTTGAAGCGTGGCAACTGGCGCTTGAAGCGATGAAGCCTTCAAATTCCCTGCCTATCCTCGCTTGTAGCGAGGAAGTGCACGCTTGTAGCGATGGCTTTGATAAAAACTTCATTTCTTTGCTCAGCATGATCAATCATAAATTTCCTGCAATAATAACATGGGGTAAGGCATAGGATCACAAATATAGCATTTGAACCATAAATATGAGCTTATCCTAAGATAACTTGTAAAATAAGTTACATAAGTGCCTTAATTAAATGAACATTTTAACCACTTTCAGGCACTTAACAGTACTTTAGTCATTTTGGTATGAGTGGCATTTTTTTAATTATGCTAAAACTAGTAGTTTGAATTTTAGAGAATAGTGGTGTATAACTAATATGGGGGGTTTAAGTGAAATAAAAGTGTAGAGAAAATAACTGTGAGTTAATTGTGACTAAGCTCATTAGTAGGAGTAACCCTAAAACCATATTATAAATAGACTAGTAGTGAGTAGTGGTGAATTAAGTTAAACATTCTAACACAAATTTTGAGAGGCAAGTGAGAGAATAGAGAAAGGAGAGGCTTGGAGAAGAGGAAACTGGAAGAGCTCAAGGGGAAGAGGGGAATTCAACTAAAAGTAACAAGAAAGGTGAAAAATTAAGGCAAGAGGTGAGATTACTTTCACCAAATGGGTTTAATAAGCAATTGAGAGGTTTGAGTATTTTAAACTATGATTAATTGCATGTTAATTGATGCTGATTTTGGGTGAATTCCGTGCTCATTTTTGTTGATTAAATTAAGCATGTTAAACCTTGATGAAATTGCATTTTCTTCATGTTAAAATTCATTTTTTATTATGATTAATTGATACCTTTGTGAATTTTGATGATCTTGATGAACAATATGATAATTGAATGATGTTTGTTGATTATGAGCATGGGTATGTATTTTGTTTGAGAAATCATGAAGTTGTGTTGAATAAGTTGTGATTTTGGGAAAATTGATTAATTGAGTGAATCTGATTAAGTTGCTATCACATGATGAGAAACATGAAAAGATTATGTTGGTTGTGTAGCTTTGGTGTGAATTAAGTTGTTGTTGTTGGTGTTTTGGTAAAATGGCTTAATTAAGTGAAAGTGAATAAGTTGCTGCTGCTTAAATGAATACATTGTTGTTGGAATAGTTTGAATATGTGATTATGATGATGTTGAACTTGATGAAATATTGTTGATATTGCTATACAAGCTTATTTGTTAAGTTGTTGGTGAAAATGGATTTTTGAGACGAACTTTGAAATTAACCAAAAAAACCTTGAGAATTCATGTCAATTTGATGTTTCATTGTGTATCCATTGTTCAATTAAAGTGTATTGACCATGAGCATTGTTTGTAAAATGATTTTGGGTCAATTGAGATGAAAAATGAGATTTTTGAGGTCTTCCCGTAAGGGAAAACCTGTTTCCTGGTTGCCCAGAAAACAGGGACTTCGCTGAGCGAAGTTGTGCAGTAACAACATTGCTATTCTGCTCGTTTTGGTCATTTGGGGATGTTTTCGGACATCCCTAGACATTCCTTTTGTGATGTTTTGTTGCTGTTTTGACCATTTGTTGATGGATAATGATTGCTTGCCATGAATTGATTATAAAGTTTAATTTTGAGACGAACTTGGCAATTTTGTGAAACTTGATAACTGTCGAAATGAACTTAATAACCAGTTACAGTAGTATGAATGAAGTTGAATCATGAATATAATGTGGTGTAGTAGTAGGTTGAAGTAACCTTACTTAATTTATTCGTGAAATGTGATTTATGGTGAATAAATGCAAGAATGACGTGTTTATGATTAAACTTGGCGAAATGCATTGATATGAAGTTAATGATGCTTGATGTGACTTAATGAATTATAGTGGTGATTTAAATGATGTTGTGATGAAATGATGTTGTGATGATTAAGCATGATGAATGTGATGATTAAGCATGATGAATGTGATGAAATGACGTTGTGACGATTAAGCATGATGAATGTGATAAAATAATGTTGTGATGATAACATGATTTGTATTGTATGGATGTATTGATTTGATAATGCAAATAGTAGAGACATGTTATATGATATAGTGGATTATATAACAACACGATGATGAGTGCATTATTGAGTCTATACGTGATGTCCATGCATACATATGTCGAGCTGGGACTTGTTAGTTCCCAACTTGCCGATGGGACTTTAAGCACAACTTGCCGAGGGATTTGATAATCCAACATGCCGTGGGATCACTCAGTAACAGACCTCTAATATCCAAACTTTGGTACAACATGCATTTAGTGTCGTGTTAGGCACATTGCATGAACGTGACGAGTCATACGTGGAAGTGTTTTGGTGTGAATTTGTGCCTTTATGTGGTAAATGTATACTTGATGATATGGATGACGTGGTGAATGCTTTATGCTTGAATTGAGGATGAGATATGAACAATGTAAAATTGAGTTGATTATCTGTTGATGACTTATAGATGAGTGATGATTATCTGTTGATGACTTATAGATGAGTTGATGATTATTCGTTGATGATTTATAGTTTAGATTATGATTTAATTGTTGATGATGTATAACTAAGTTGGTAATTATATAATGATGAGGGTATACTATAATTTATGAATTATGCATGAGTATTAATCAGGCTTTATGTATTGATGAATACTTATATATTAAGTGATGTTTTGCATGAAACTTACATGCGTTTATTATATCCTTTTGTTGAATGTATATCTTACCCTCTGGTGGCTTTATTGTCGCCTCATCCGTGGGTTCAACCCTTGTGGATGTAGACTTGCAAGTTGAGGAGTAGTTGCTTGGTGAGTTTGTGTTGAGGACGACGTTACGTCTTCTCTTTTATGTTGCATTTTTCTAGGATGTCTAGATTAGGTGCTCTGATCTAGGAGTCCGGGATTTATTTTACCTGTTGAATTTTTATGACGATGTATTTATTTGAGATATTTTGGTGAGACCCGAGATGATTATTATGTTGAGATGTATATTTTCCGCTGTGTTGTGATAATTGTTGATGAAATTTTTATTATGAGAAATTAACATGAGATGTTTGATGTACCATAATACCTCGATGTAGTTGAATTACATGAATTATTATTTAAATAGTAGTCTCGGGGATCGGGGTGTTACATGTAGTACCCTAATTTTGTCCTAAGCATTTTAAAACAAAAATAAAAAAAAATCAAAGAGGGGAAAAAGTCAAAAGTCAACAGAAAAGTCAACATTTCAAAAATGCTGACTTCGCACTGCGAAGTCTGCGATTTTTCTGCAGATTTTTGGTTTCTTTGATTTAATTCCAGAATTTGTTGCATATCATTTCCATAATTATTTTAAGTAGCATTCATGGCTAATTGGGCCAAGCAAAACCAGAATTGAAGGACTTGCCATTAATGCCAAGGTTGGAAGCTTTTTCTTCCAACCTAGCATGTGACAAGCAAGTGGGCTTGCCCTTGGGCAGCTCTAGTCCCTCCCATGTGACCTGCTAACCACCACAAGGTTGCCAGCCACCTGCTTGAGGACTTTCCTCCTGCTTGCTCCCCCAAAACCAGTCAAACTAGCTGGATTTTCTCACTTGAAAAGCCATGAGTGCCTACTCTGTTTTTGCAGCAGCTTTTCACCCCTCACACCAGCCATAAGTAGCCTTTTTCATCCCTCAATCTCTGCACATTACAGTCCACGTTTTCATTGATCAACCATTGAGATTGCAAGGATTGATCCCCAAGCATTAGCCAATTGCAATTCAGCTTTGTTCTTCATCATTGCCTTCTAGAATTGGTTGAATTTGTGGCTGAAATCAGGCTGAGTCTTGCCCCTTGGTACAAGGCAAGGTTGCCTCTATCCATTAGCATTTAATGCAAAAGGATCCAGCTTGATCTTAGCCACAAATCAGCTGAATTTTGGGATTTAGTAATGATGAAAAAGATTTGGTTTTGGCCTATAAATAGAAGGCAATGCCCAAGGTTTCAAACACAACTGATAACAGCATTTCAAGAGCAGAAACTCTACTCATTTTCAGCTTACAAACCTTCACAAACAACCAGAAAAAACCAATCCAACACAAAGCTTTACCAAAGTTCAAGTTCATCACCAATATCAAAAACCTTTGTGAAAGCCTTCAACCAATACAAATCAATTGCAGCTGGAGCTTTGCTAAGGAGTTCTGTAAGTTTCTAAGCTTTTATATTGCATTTACAATTGTGTTTGCATAGCTATTTTGGTTCAAAACCATTTGATTCTAAAAGACCCCTTTTGAATTTCAAAGAAATCCCAAGGTTTTCAAAACATCAAAACTGGTTTGTCCAGCCTTTTTCACCCCAAAAACTCAAAGTTTTTCACCCACCTATAAGGTCCTGAGTGTGTTCAGAAGTTGTTTCTGAACAAAAGTTCAGAAACAGCTTCTGAACTCAAAATTTCGCATGCTTCGCAGTGCGAAGTCATGGTCGCAGTGCGACCATGACAGAACTCAGAATATGAGTTTTTGTGTCAAAATGACCAATTTTTGAGGTTCTAGCCCAAGAGCTCAGAACCTAAGAGTTTTTAAACCCATGTCTTTCAAACCATAACAAGGATTTTGCATAATTTTGACAAAATCACAAGTTCGTATGACCATTATGTGGATGACTTGCAAAACAAGTTATGTTCTCTAACTTTCAAAACCACATGAACAAACAAGCTATGTTCATCATTTCAATCTAAACTTGAACAATAAATATTGTTCATGATTTTTAAAATTCAAACATGAACATACGCCGAATACGTTCGCATTTTCGCAAAATGAGACGAACTTGTGCGTTTTCTAGCAAAATTTGCTAAACCTTCCCATTTTGGGTTTTCAAACCAAATGTTTTGCGCACATTACAATCATTGACAGTAGCAATTAGATCCGACATTTGGTTACTCTGTCAGTGGGACATATGATCAGTTGTTAGCTCAGTCTGTTCCCTAGGTTCATACTCCTGTTTCAGATCCTCTCTGGCACAAGGACATTATTTTGAATGTATATATGTTTGCCTGGCGTCGTCTCATAAATCGGCTTCTTACTAAGGATAGCTTATTCATACGATGTACCCTTAATCAAGACTCTCGGCTTTGTGTTGGCGGGTGTGGTGCTTCTGAATCGGCTAATCACTTGTTTTTGAGTTGTAATTTCTTCAACAACATTTGAGAGCATGTTCAACATTGGATTGGTTTCTCTTCGGTTGATCTTTTAAGTATTCTAGATAATTTTATGCAGTTTGGCTTTTTAGCAGACGATTCAAAAGTGTGGCTGTCTTTTATGCATGATGTTTGATTTTCATGTGTTTGGCTAATTTGAAAAGAGAGAAATAATATAATATTTAGTCAAAATAAAGTCTTAATTCATGATCTTTTAGATAAAGTTAGGTTACTTTTCTATCAATGGTTGAAGGCGAAATGTACTAACTCAGCTTTCGGTTATCATGGTTGGTGGCTTAGTCCTTTCTCTTGCTTGGTCATTGACTAACACCACTCTTTCTTTGTTTTCCTCTTTTCGGTGTGCTCTCTTTATAAGACTTTGATGTTTCTCTTTAATACATATTGTGCTATGAAGAACACTTCTTATTATTAACATAACTCAAACTCATTTTCACTTACAAAAAAAAGTTTAAAAAAGTTCAATCCCTATTAATTTTTTAATCGTTTTTAGTCTTTATCTTTTATAAGTCCTACCATAGATACTTTTAGTCTCTAAAGAGGGACTAAAAACACCCATTTTTTTTAAGTTACATACCAAGAACACCCAATTTTATTGAAGGTAAGGACTAAAAATTTTATGCGAAATGTTAACTAGTGCCCCCGGGGCATTAGTTAAAGACCTTAAATAGTAACTTTTTATGAATGTTTGTGTAATCAATGCATTGGTAATTGAAATCTTTAACATTTTTAAAGAATAATTACTTAATTTAGAATGCTTAAAGAGCGCCCCGGGGGCACTCGTTAACAAGACCCAAATTTTATTTCGACTAAAATAAGAAATAAATATTCTATAAGGACCACATACGTGTTTAACAATTTTTTAAAATTGTAAATTGTTAATTAAATTAGTACCCCATTAATATTCCAAGAGCTATATAATGATGTTAAGTTGTTAATGTTATAAGGGAAATGTTAACTAGTGTTCCGGGACATTAGTTAAGGACCTAAATGGTAAACTTTTATGAAAGTTAGTGTAATCAGTGTATTGAAAATTGAAAAGTTTGACATTTTTAAAAAATAATTACTTAATTTAGAATGCTTAAAGAGTGTCCTGGTGAACTCGTTAACCAGACCCATGTTATAATAATACATTTAAAACGATGTTAAGTTGTTAATGTCATAATAATACATTTAAAAAAAATAATAATATCAAGAATGCATTTGATAGAAAACCCAAACTAAAAGGAACTTGACTAACATTTTACAATATTTTGAATATTTTTGAAACATTAAAAATATGAAGGATAACATTGATACGGTTCTAACCAAAATGTATATTTAATATTTAGAGGAACATTACTTAAAAAAAACAATATTTAGAGGAACATGCACTTTAACGTTCACCTTAATGTGTAAAATATAATTAGAGCTCCTCATTTTATGTGAGGCCATTTTTAAATGATGGGATCCATTTGAATTTTACTCGATAAAAAATGATTGTAAAATAGTGTTACTCTTGACAATACTCTTATTAAGTGAAATGACGTGGTTAATTTCTATCATTTTATACGAGTGTATTTTTAAAATGGCGGGATCTATTTGAATTTTATCGGATAAAAATAATAATATAGAAAGCGAACGTTAAAGTGAATGATTTTAGCACTCATTTAGCGAAAATTTAAAAATAAATAGTATAAAGCAATTTCAGACACTTTTCTTGTTGTTGCCACCATATAATTTGGCTTTACTAGCTTCTTTTGATCAAGCATAGTTTCTTTAACACCCTTATTTGAGGAGTAAAGACTATTGCTCCTCACAATTCTCATGCTTGTCTTAATTGTCACATGACTCTGCAATGCCACGGTTGTTGGGCGTGGGGTAGTAACTCATAAGGTTGATTGGTTTCAACTTTCAAGCAACCTTTCATAATTTTCTGTAGAAATGGAAGCGAGGATGTAATTGTCGTTGCATAATGTAGCTGAAAAAATAGGTCATGAAATATTCATTTTCTCGTGAATCTTATAACTACACATTAATTGAATCCATAGTTTCCTTCTCTAATATGCAATCTCTATAAATATTTTGTTTTCTTCATTGTAGATTGTACAGGCTATGGCCGGCTCCATCGACAGATTAATTAGGTTATAGTAAGATTATTACGTACAAGTCACATTTTCTTTGACAAGGTTACGTACAAATTACATATGCATACGATTTTGTCAAAATAAATAATGAAAGACGACTCCATTTTATTTTAACTATACCACCTTCGGTTTCTTTATTAACAAAAATAACTAATTAAGATACATTAAGAAAAATAGTCAATTCCATTTTTTTTCATGTAATAAAAAAAGTTATTGCACTCCCTAAACAACATTTTTTTTATGACAACCCTTCGGTTTCCAGAAGAAGGAGATCCTATTAATCTAAAATTCGATCGAAAGATAAATAAAATCTGACAAAAAATTGTTCCACTGAACAATCAAATTTAGGTTCTTCTAAACGATTTGTCATTAGACGTAGTTCATTAATTATTTGAGTTCAATCTCTTGATTTCTTTGCTAAAAAAATACGTGGTTTCTTTTTATTTAATTTTGTATGATAATGTCTTTTATTGAATGATATTTTGATAATAGTAACATATTACGATAATTTTAATTTTTTTATATTTGAGTAGATCATACTAGTATTTTGTCTACATGATTCCGTGGCATTTATCACGAATTCATGATAATAAAATATGCACTACTGTACTAGAAAAAAAGCACCACTAAGAGCAATTATATATATATATATATACATCATGCAATAAATAAGTTCTTCTAAAGAAACAGCTAAAAAAAGATTAAAAGACCCATAATGTATTTTTTTGATGATAAGAAAAAGCACCCGTGCTATCTCATCCTCTTAGTTAAAAATTAGTTTCTTATTTTTTTTAACTCGATATTCCGTTCAATAGTCGACTAATTTGAAAGGTCTAATCCTACCGTCCATTTACAGAGATCCCATTTAAAGTCAGAGAATAACATTGTATGAACTTATCCCATCGAAATTAACACTTGAAAAAATTAGGCTTATTTGGTCATTTGGTCCTCTAAATAATTTCCAGTTTTCATTTTGGTCTCATATCTCGAAAAATTAACATTTTGGTCCCCTTGCTTTTTCTCCGTTATTCAAAAAGGTCCCTGTCTGTTAACTTTAACCCCAAATGTCTATGGTGGACCAACCTTAAGAGTGGTCCACCATAGATCCTCTTAATTATTTTAATTTAAACTGTTTGATTTTTTTTTTAAAAATGGACCATTGGATTACACAAGTCTATTTTATCTTACGATGTACCACCAACATCTAAATTTTTTTCCTTTTCTTCATCTTCTTCCCTCAACTTCTTCATCATCTTCACCAACATTCATAAAAAAAAATCCATAAAAAAACAAAAAAAAACTCATACTCAATTATACACTATTAACAACAACAACAAACATCATCAATAATAGAAAATTCAAAAACATCAAACACCATCAACAACAACAACAAACACATATTCATAAAAAAAAACCTTCCTCTTTTCTCTCAACTGCAACTCCTTTCTTTCACTCACCACCACCATCGCCATTCACCACCACTGTATTCTCTCTTTCTCCTCTCTCTTTCACTCACCACCACCATCGCCATTCACCACCACTGCATCGCCATTCACCACCACTGTATTCTCTCTCTTTCACTCCCGTCCTCCGTTCCAGCACTTCGTCACCACCACTTCGTCTCATCTCGCCACCACCACTTTGTCTCAGATCCGACCACCACGCCATCTAACCACCACCACCACACCCACTTGGATCGAATCTAATTCAGAGAGAACGAGCAAGAGTGTGAGAGAGAGAGAGGGAGTTGTGGAGAAGGATTGGAGAGAGAGAGGTCTGGTCGTGAGGGAGGGTAGAGGGAGATTTGTGCTGTTGTGGCTGAGATAGAAGAGGGTTTAGGGATGAAGATAGGTCAAATAAATTTCTGGTTTTGTGATAAATTTAACCCATCCATTTCCATTATGTTCCTCCCTCCTTCACATATTGCTGCAACTTCAAAGCCCCAATTTTGATTTTAATTTTAATTTTGATTCATTTTGTGTAATTGCAGTAGCAACTGCTCATATTGTGTAATTTCATTCTAATCGTGGTTTTGCAGTAGCAGCTGCTCATGTTGTTGTTGTTGATAGTGTATAATTGATTATGAGTTTTTTTTTTTGTTTTTTTTGGATTTTTTTTTATGAATGTTGGTGAAGATGATGAAGAAGTTGAGGAAGAAGATGGAGAAAAGGAAAAAAAGTTAGATGTTGGTGGTACATCGTAAGATAAAATAGTCTTGTATAATCCAATGGTCCATTTTTTTTAAAAATCAAACGGTTTAAATTAAAATAATTAATAGGATCTACGGTGAACCACTATTAAGGTTGGTCCACCATAGATATTTGGGGTTAAAGTTAACAACCAGAGACCTTTTTGAATAACGGAGAAAAAGCAAGGGGACCAAAATGTTGATTTTCGAGATATGAGACCAAAATGAAAACTGTAAATTATTTAGAGGACCAAATGACCAAATAAGCCAAAAAATTAAAACTAATACCTTGAGAGAAACATACTCTAAGATCTCAAGGCAATCACTAGGCCAGCTCAAACCAGTTAAAATTAGTTTCTCATCATCTTAAACTTTCATCTGAAAAAAAGAAAAAATAATCCCCTACTTTGCAAATAGGTGGCAACAATGTTTTTAACTATTCCTTAAAAAAATGTTTTTAACTATTTTCCTCCAATTTTAAAGTAAAAATATGCATTTTTAATTTTATTTTTTTATTATACAATTAAATTGGAAAACCCTATGAGCTTGGAAATGAAGGGTGAGTGACCAGGGATGGGAATAGGTCAGATCGGCCTACAGGGACCTACGACTTAGCCTACGACAGGCCAGACTAAGCCAGATTTTTTTCTTAAATAGAGAAGACCTATGTTTTTTTTAGAAGCCTATTTAGCTTAAAAGGTCAGACCACATGCCATTCAAAAAGCCTCATAGCCTATTAGGCCGACCTATTTAACTAAATATGATTAATATTATTTATTATTATAATATATTTTGTATTTTGAATTACAATATAAATTCAAGTTGATTTGTAATTTAAGTTTATTAGTATACATTAATTTTTCGCACATACAAATGTATTATTATAAACTAGAATTGAAATATGATGCAATATATAGTTAAATTTCCTAAAAACTCATGTTGATTACTAAAAGTGAGTTTAATCTAATTGATCTATTAGTTCGCTAATCTATTTAAACTTAGATCACATTGCTTACTTAAAGATGTTCATATGATATAGACTTTTAAACATGCTAGCAGACCTTATCAGACTTTCAGAAGCCCAGACTCAGATCTCAAAAGTAAATCTATGACAGATCGTAGGTCAGACTTAGGCCTTAAAAAATTTGGCAGGCCAAACTTAAGGCTTGTAAAGCATAACTCGGTCTAGCCTATTCCCACCCGTACGACTAAGACTAAGCAAGAAATTTTGGGTGGCCTCTTCCCGCCGGAGGCAGACAGTGACAAATTTTAAACAAAGAGTGTGGGGTCCACTATGACCTTTTCAAATTATGCATGAATTATTACTATTAAATTATATTTTTATATTACAACACATATGTATGACAAATATATTAGTATTTAAAAATAAAAAGACAAAGTGTAAAAAAAAGGACAAATTTTTATCATTAATCTCATCGGTCTATATTTGACAAATTTTAGATAATTACATATTTTTTATGAAACAATGAATTTAATTTTAATCAAAGGTGTCACGTTTATTTAAATACAATTTTTTTTGAAAGTAAGTGACATTACATTAACACGAAGTGACATAATTTTATAGTGTGTGAAAAACCAAAAGATAGTAACACAATGTACACATTAATATCATATCATATGCATGTAGTAAATTAATTAAGGGAAGAAGAGAAAGAGACTCCAATTTATGTTTGTAGACTAAATGCAGCCAAAGTATTTGGCCGTATAATCACTAGATTATGAGAATCTTTTTTCGGTTGAATAGTTATAAATCATCAATTACTATCAATTATTGATATTATTATTATTATTAACTCCAAAGACCATTCATATTTTAGATTTTTCTAAACAAAACACTCAAACATAGTCTTATGCCAAATGGAAATGCAAGATTTAAAAATTAAAAACTGTATAATATAATATAATGCTACTTAAATGATAATGAAGTTTATGTTTATGCATATTTAGTTGTGTAATGAGAATCTTGTTTCTCTGTGTTTTCTTTCATGTCAATCTTTATTTTTGAGTGAAGAAGAAGAAAGTGAAAAAGTAGTTTAAGTTCCCCAAAAGCCTCATTGTTTAATAATGTTCTCGTGACTTTCTCTCACTTGTTTTTTTTTTGTCCACTGGTAACAATTTCAGCCTCAAAAATCATAACTTCAATTATTTTTTTCTTTCATTTTTTCAACCAAATCTACTCTTAATTTGCTTCATCTTCACTTTCTCACTGGCCCAGATCTCTCTCTTACACAACACATCATTGGCTGTCTCATTGCAGCTGCAAAGGTTGTTTTTTTTCCTTCATGTTTTATTGTTTTGGATGCTCATGTTTTTTAGTGGAAATGCAAAAGTTTCTTACTTCTGTTAAACTTGTACTTGCTAGTTTAATGTTTTAGCATTTTAGTTTCTGGGTCTGTTTCTTTCTTTGTCCTTCATAATTGTTGTGTTTTTTTTTGTTGATAAAATTCATGAATTGTTAAAAAAAAATTGTATTTTTGTTAATTTGATGTATTTTTGTTTGTTTCTGTTCTGTTCTATTTATGACATGGTTTTGAATTTACACTAGACTTGTGTTTTATGCTGCAATTTACAAACTAGCATTTTTATTTAAGTCAACATAGCTCAAATTGTGTGTGTGTGTGTGTTCTATTGTTTTAACTTATGTTTTAGTGTTTGGTGATGCAGTGGGGGAGCTTGAAGAAGAACAAACTTTGTTGCTTTGACTAGTTTCAATTTTTGTCTGTTGGCAAAAGAATATGATATTTGATATGCCACCATCTGGCGCCCAAAGTGTGAGGACAAACAGATCTTCATTTGGTTCTATCAATGGCAGTGAGGGTACACCTTTACATAGCTATGCTACTGTTAGCAATGGTGATGGATATGACAGCGATGGCTCCAATTTCGCACCACTGTGAGTATTACCTTTTCTTTTTGAGTTACACTATAATGTTTATAACTTTGTTTGTGTGGAAAATGAACATTTTATTAATTTGGGATGTTAGCAAGCAAATGTTGAAGTTAAAATTTATAAGTCACATTAGCTAATTTTACTAATGAAGCTAGTAATATTATTTTCTTCTTCCACATTGTTTCTCTGGGGGTATGTTTGGTTCAACCAATGGGAGGGGAGAGATTTTAAAATCGTTTGTGTTTGGTTCATTGGGGAGAGGAGAGAGATTTTATTTAAGGGAAAGTGTACACAAGCTTAATTCTTGCATTATCTTCTTATTGTTTGATCCAGCCATAATTCTAAGAATGTACTTTTTATGCTTTTTTCGTGTTTGGTTTTGCGGTGGGAAGGATTGATCTACACATTTGATTATGGCTGAAAGTCAGTAAAATGTGAAGTGATTTATGTTTGAATGCATTCATGTAAAAGTGTGGGTTGAACAATAATTTTATGGCTAAATATCAATTGTAGAGGCAAAAACTCTAAATTATAGGTTCATGTTAGAATCAATTCTAGAGGCAAAATCATTTCTATTTGAGAACAATCAAACATGTCAAGATCAATTATACACATCTAGATCAATTTTACTTCCCCCAAAAATGGAACCAAACATAGTCAAATCTCGAATTGGATGACTAGATAACAACAAAGCGAAATGAATTGTGTGTTTGCTCGTATGCAGCATTCTTCAGTTTTTGACGTTGTATTTTATTTGTTACTTGCAGCACACCAACAACTCTATCAACGGCTATTCCAGCACAACTCGCTGAAGCCGAACCTTTGATTGACAGATTTCAGGTGGAAAACTATATATGTAAATCTTGCTTCAAATATTATTTTCTTTAACAGTTATGCATTCCTATTATTTTGTGTCTCAATGATTTTTGTTAACATTCTGCTTGAAAGGTAGTGTACTTTCTAATTTAGTGCAATATTGCTATGATCATGGTGACATGATCTTTTATTATCATGTTTTCTCAAATGTTGTTTGTTATAGGTGGAAGGTTTTTTAAAGTTGATGCAAAAACAAATTCACTCTGCTGGGAAGCGAGGATTTTTTTCTAAACGATCCGTGGGACCCCAAGTTCGAGAGAAACTTACAATTGAAGACATGCTTTGCTTCCAAAAGGTAATCAAATACCAAATTTTCGTTATTTTTTTTTATTAAGCACATGAAAATCTAACTCATGAGTTCATGCAGGATCCAATACCAACATCATTGCTTAAGTTGAATGGCGATTTGGCAAGCCGGGCAACAAAGTTGTTCCAAATGATTTTGAAGTATATGGGTGTTGATTCGTCTTTGCTAAGTTTAGAGGACCGGGTTGAGCTTGTAGGTAAACTATACAAGCAAAGTTTGAAGCGTTCAGAACTCCGAGATGAACTTTTTGTCCAGATATCAAAACAAACAAGAAACAATCCAGAGAGGTAAATTTTTTTCTTAGTATTTAGTAGCATGTTTCATGTTTTCTTTTCCTAGCCTTTGCTCAATGTAGCTGGATTTACGTGGTTTGTGTACTATTGGTTAATGGTTGATACATTTCTTGTCTCAAAATCAGGGAATACTTGATGAAATCATGGGAGCTAATGTATTTATGTGTGTCGTGCATGCCTCCAAGCAAAGACATTGGAGGATATCTGTCAGAATATACCCATAACGTGGCGCATGGTGTGGCTGTTGATTCTGGGATCCGAGGTGTTGCATTGAACACTTTAAATGCTTTGAAGCACTCTCTCAAGGCTGGTCCTAGGCATATAATACCTGGACCTGCTGAGATCGAAGCTCGGATGACTGGGAAAAAGCTCACAACTATAGTCTTCTTTCTGGATGAAACATTTGAAGAAATTACATATGACATGTCAACAACCGTAGCAGATGCTGTTGAGGAACTCGCAGGAATCATTAAACTGTCAACATACTCTAGCTTTGGCTTGTACGAATGCCGCAAAGTTGTCACAAGCGCTAAATCATCTGATTCTGGCAATGGTATGTCTTTTTCACTTCTTGCTTGTGAATATTACTAAATTAGCTGAGATCAGTAGTATAACCAATCTTCTAATGTTATTATTCAGAGGAGTACATTGGTTTGGACGACAATAAACATATCGGGGATCTACTAGCGGAATTTAAGGCAGTAAAAGAACGAAGTAAGGGAGAAGTTTTGCACTGCAAACTGGTCTTCAAGAAAAAGTTATTTCGTGAATCGGATGAAGCCGTGACAGATCCTATGTTTTGGCAGTTGTCCTATGTACAAGTATGCCTTTTTCGCTTTTGTTTTACGAGTTTGGTTTGGTTTGGTTTTTCTTCCTGAACCAAACCATGAACAGTCCTGGGCTGTCTAGCTTGAGAAAGCGGTTTCCTTTTATTTCCAGTTTTCACTAGTAATTACAAAAATGTCACATTTTTTATTTCTTTCTACTTTGTTACCATTTCCTATACAAATATTTGAGATCAGGGAATAAGTGGAAAAAATGTTACATTTTTTAATTATGATTGAAAATAGAAAATGTTTTCTCCAGCCAAACAATCTATTGTTTTGATTTGAACAAAACTGCGATCTGCTTCAAGGTGTTGATTTGTTGGTGCTTGGATACTTGTTTACAGTTGCAGCATGATTATATTTTGGGTAATTATCCTATTGGAAGGGAAGATGCATCAAAGCTTTCTGCATTGCAAATCTTGGCTGAGATTGGATTTGTTAAAAGACCTGAATCATGCCCGTAGGTGACTTTGAATGTTCATCTTGCTAGAAACAATCTTCCAATATTATTTTAACATCTTTTGATTGATTTTACTGTGACCAAACTTTACAATATTTTCTACTTTCTATAATATATTATATTATGACTGCAACTGACTGATTTCTGTGTTTATCAGTGATTGGAATTCATTTCTCGAGCGATTTCTGCCCAGGCAAATAGCAATGACTAGAGCTAGACGCGAATGGGAGTTGGACATTCTTTCTTGCTATCATTCACTGGTATAAGAGCCTAACTTCATCTGATTGTTTTTCTTGTTCAATCTGTGATAAGATGGATTTCCCTTTTCAGGAGAATGTCACGAAAGATGATGCAAGACAACAGTTTCTGCATATAATAAGAACACTTCCTTATGGCTTTTCTGTATTTTTTAATGTTCGCAAAATTGATGATCCTATTGGACTCCTACCTGGACGAATAATACTAGCAATTAACAAGAGAGGGGTAAGATTCAACACTGATTTAATGTCATAATGATAATATTATAAGGTTTATTTTACATGTAATAGAACACTGAATTGTACTTTTAATTAATTAAATGTTTGTTTCTGATCAATTTTCTATAGGTTCATTTTTTTCGTCCCATTCCAAAGGAATATTTGCACTCAGCTGAATTGAGAGACATAATGCAATTTGGAAGCAGTAACACTGCTGTATTTTTTAAAATGCGAGTTGCCGGTGTTCTTCACATATTCCAGTTTGAAACCAAGCAGGTATTATTAACACCACTGAAATTTACCATTTTACTCTTCAAGTTCTCAATCTTTTCCTTTGGACTTGATCAATATTTTTTTGTTAGATTGGAGTTATTTTATATCGTTGTTTTATCATTTTCTCAGGGAGAAGAAATTTGTGTAGCCCTTCAGACACACATAAATGATGTAATGCTGCGCCGATATTCCAAAACACGATCTTCTCCTACAGGTTCTTTGGATAAAGAAATTTCTAATGAATTCAAGTCTCCGAATTTGGAATCGTACGAGAAACGTGTTCAAGATTTAACAAAAGCTGTTGAAGATTCTCAAAGGAAGGCTGATCAAGTAAGTCTAAGATTCTAATGTATGGTATAGAATATAGAGTATTACACAAGGTGTAGAACAAACACCTAACTGTTTATAATATTTAAATCATGTTGAATAGTTGATGGAAAAATTGCATGAGAAGCAAATACAAGAAGAGGAGACTCTCCAAGAATTAGAAGGCTTGAAAGAATCGTTAGAAACTTCCAAGAATAGTCTTGCAGAAGTTACGAATGACCGTGATAGGCTTATATCTCTGTGCAGTGAAAAAGATAATGAACTTCAGGTAAAACTTTTGACTCTTAATAACTTCATCGCATCAGTCTCCTTTTTATCTTTGCAATATTAACTTTTCTTAATGATTATGCAAATTTACTAGGCTAAAATGATAGAAAAAAGGAGCTTGGAAGCAAAGATAGCCAAGTTGAATAGTTTGATGATAGAGGGAATTACCAATAAGGACTCTATTGGAGCTAACGACCGAGTAAGATACTTTCTGTTGCTGATATTGATTGGTTCTTTTTCTTTTCCTGATTAACCGCTGTTTTCATCTTTAAAATGTTGACTTCCGATGTTACCTAATAGGCGTTGCAAAAGCTTGAAGATGACTTGAGACTTTGTAGAGATGAGCTTATGGTAGCTGAAGAGACCATCAAATGCTTGACAAATGAGAAGTTAGTTTTGAGACAAAAGATATCTGAGCTTGAGAAGAAGAATACTGAAGAGGTAAACTAGCATGTTGGAACTAGATATATATAATTAAAAGCCTTAATTTTAAGACGATATATTCAATCAACATAAATTCTGGTTGGTGTGATGCAGATTAATTATCTTCAACGAAAACTTGAACAAGAACGCAAAGCTCTGAATTCCCAAGTACACGGCCTTGAAAGAAAACTAGATGTGCTTAAACAAGAATTTGTTATGGCTGAATCTACTCTTTTGGCGAAGGACTCTGAATTGGCTGCGTTGAGGAACAATTTAAAAGAACTAGAAGATTTGAGAGAAATGAAAGAGGTTTTGATACTTTTTATTTATAGGTTCAACATGTTCACTTTATTTGTGTCAAGTACAAAGTAATTTCATTTATCAATTTCAATTTTGCTTTATGTAGGACATTGACAGAAAGAATGAACAAACAGCTTCCATACTGAGGATGCAAGCGGCACAACTAGCTGACATGGAATCACTTTATAAGGAGGAGCAGGTTCTCAGAAAGCGATATTTCAATACCATAGAAGGTGAACATAAAGTTTAACATCTATGTGAATGCGTATATATTTACATATATAACTCACATACATAATAAAAACATTGGAATTTGGTTATCTTTTTCAGATATGAAAGGAAAAATACGAGTTTACTGTCGTCTAAGACCCCTTGGTGAAAAAGAGATTGCCGAGAAAGAAAGAAAAGTTCTTACTAATGTAGACGAGTTTACTGTTGAGCATCCATGGAAAGATGATAAAGCAAAACAACACATATATGATCGCGTGTTTAACGGCAATGCAACTCAAGAAGATGTATTTGAAGATACAAGGGCAAGTCTTAGCATAACTACTAAGAAATAATAGTTGTTTACTTTTTTTTCTGAACAAGCATAATAGTTGTTTACATTGAAATAGATTTAACATTTTCTTATGCTCGTTACTAAGGTCTTTCTTTTGGAAATTCACAATGCAGTACTTGGTGCAATCTGCTGTAGACGGTTATAATGTTTGCGTATTTGCCTATGGTCAAACTGGCTCTGGAAAGACGTTTACAATATATGGATCCGAAAACAATCCTGGCCTTACGCCACGTGCTACTACAGAGCTTTTTAGAATTTTAAGGAGAGATGGTAACAAGTTTTCTTTTTCCTTGAAGGTACAATTGCAAAATGGAGCTTGATAAACATTTGTCTATCCATCGATATAAATTTATGTCATTAAATACACTTAATGCACACACAATTGTTGAGTAAATTAACCACAACTTTGATTTGACGAATGTCTTTCTTTACGGTTTGATGTAAACTTCTTTTTGTGTTTACAATGCAGGCGTACATGTTGGAATTATATCAAGATACACTTGTAGATCTCTTGTTGCCGAAGAATGCAAAGCGATTAAAGTTGGAGATTAAGAAGGATTCAAAGGTTATTCATTATTTTTGTGATTGTAAATTTTCCATTTCATAATTCTTTTAATTTTATGGATTGGTCTCTCAAGCTGTGATTGTTTATTTTAGGGAATGGTAACGGTAGAAAACGCAACCACTGTGTCGATTTCCACCATGGAGGAATTGAATAGAATAATACAAAGGGGTTCGGAACGGCGGCATACAGCAGGGACACAAATGAATGAAGAGAGCTCAAGATCTCATCTTATACTATCAATTGTAATCGAAAGTGTCAACCTTCAAAGCCAATCAACTGCAAGAGGAAAGGTATTAATTGTCTTCTATCATATTCATTTTTTATATATGCAACTTGTACCATATTAATTTTTTTTTTTTTAACTATTTGAAACATGAACATTTTATTATGTAGCTGAGTTTTGTGGATCTTGCTGGCTCTGAAAGAATTAAAAAGTCAGGCTCTGAGGGTAGTCAATTGAAAGAAGCTCAAAGTATAAACAAATCATTATCAGCACTTGGAGATGTTATTAGTGCTTTATCTTCAGGGGGTCAACACATACCTTATAGAAATCATAAGTTAACTATGTTGATGAGTGATTCACTTGGAGGCAACGCCAAAACTCTCATGTTTGTGAATGTATCTCCAGTAGAATCAAGCTTGGATGAGACACATAACTCTCTTATGTATGTTATCTCTTTTCTGAACTTAAAAATGTTTGACTTTCACATTTTAAATAGTATAATTTGGCTGATTTTCACTCCTGTTAGGTATGCGTCGCGTGTGAGGTCAATTGTGAATGATCCAAGTAAAAACATATCTTCGAAAGAGATTGCTCGACTGAAGAAATTAGTTGCTTATTGGAAGGAGCAAGCAGGTAGGAAAGGGGAGGATGAAGATTTAGAAGAAATTCAAGATAAACGACCAACTAAAGAGCGGAGCGATGGCCGCCATTCAATGTAGTAGCTTCAGGCAACTGAGAGTTCATAAATGGCTTCTAGTGCAATGGATTGACCACCTGCTGTAATTTTTGTCTAAGGAATGCTGCAGTCTCCACATTCCAAGATCTCATAGGCTTAATAGGTTGTTGTAATTTGTTTCAGAGGGGTACAAGCTGTATAGTTTAATCATGTATATATTTTTTAGTAATCTTTAACTCATTCACATATACATAAGTATATACATTATGCTACCTTAATATGATAGTTCCTGCTAACTAATATTGAAGACATGTCGCTTCACAATCATACAAGGAAATAGTGTTAGTATTGAGGTAAAATAAAGTGATTGGAATTTATTTTGGTAGAGATTTCCAAATACAAGCTAGCCTCAAAAAAGGAAAATATTGGGTACTTTGATACACTGCATGATTGTGAGATGGTATAAGGTTAGATGTTGATAATCTGGAGTTGAATTCCAATCTAAGAAATTATGTTAAAGACGGGACCTTTATTCTTTTGAAGAATAGTGTCACAAAAGATAAAATATGTACATAACTTTTTAAAAAAACTTTAATTTAGTCAGAGAAACAGGTCGATAAAACAAACAAGTTTGTCTCATCCAATACACTTTCTAAATGTAACAGGCTGCCAAAATTTATCTTCATTTTTCTGCAGGACTTGAACAATAAAGACTAATTACACAATGAAGAAAACATATGGCTTATCAATTATCTAGTGTCTTCTCATAAAAAAAATAAAGGCAAATTCTAACACGTCCATAATCACAATTAGAGGTGTCAAATGGGCTGGTCCGGCTCGGCCCGGCCTGGGCCGATGTGCCAATGCATATAACTGGGTTGGGCCAGCCCGGCCCGACTGAATAATGGGCTGTAAAATTTGAGCCCGGCCCGGCCCTAGCATGGGCCAGTGGCCCGATGGCCCGGCCCGGCCCGTATTTCAATTTTTAAAGTTATGAAATGTACAACAAAAAACTACTCTTTTTTCACAAACACACCAAAAGGATTAATAACACAAACAATAAATTGTAGTAAGCTAGGGATAAACATTCACCCAACCTTAAATAATAAAATATTATGAGTCTAGCAATTCAAAATAAATTAACAAAAGAAATTATAGTACATGAGAAGTGAGAACTTGATTCAAAATGACAATTTAAAATGAGTCTAACAATTCAAAATGTTATGAGTTCATTGAACACTTCAAAATGACTAAAAAGTGAGATACATTAGGGTTTATTGTTGGACTTGGGCCTAAAAATAAGTGAGATTTTTTCAAAAAAAAAATTATAGCATACTAAAATAATTTTTTTAATTAAATTTTTTTATATTTATTTTAAATGGGCCGGCCTAAAGCCCGATGGGCCAGCCCGGCCTGACCTGGCCCGTGTTTTAAATTGGGCTGGGCCAAAAAGGCCCGGTTGTTTTTTGGCCCGGCCCAAAAAATGGGCTAATGGGCCCGACCCGTTAGCCCGGCCCATTTTTGACAGCTCTAATCACAATGTCAGTTTTCACATATCAGAGACAGACCAACGATAAGCCTATTTGTCTATAGCTGTCTCTCATCACACATACTACTTTAAACAAACTTACGATGTGTGACTAGTTTGAAAGCTTAAAATGAATGATGCTATCAACATTCAACATTTAAGTTTATTAGTATACATTTCATTTTCACATATTTAAACGTATCACAAATTAGAATTGAATATTATATGATATATAGTCAAATCCTTTAAAATAGATTGTTAAATATACAAAGGGATTTAATTTCATTGATTTATTAGTTCGTCGGTCTTTTAAATCATAAATCAAATTACTTATTTAAATAAGTTCAAATGAATAGCATACTAGTTAAGTAGTTATTCTATATTTTGTCAGCGGTTAGGCTTTTGAATAGCTTACTAGTTATTCTATACTTTGTTAGCGGTTAGGCTTTGTTTTGTGATGCTCCGTGTTCGTCTGTCTATTCTTTTTATTGTGCTAACACATTTAAATTATGAATCATATTTTGTTTTAAATTTTGATTTTAATTAAAATTATATGTATATATTTGTGACTTCAAATTGTAACAAACCATATTTATAACATTTTTCAATTTCGATCGCTGTGTGGCTTCTCAAAAAACATTTGTTATAAATTTTACTTGATTTGGCTTTCTTGTGTTTAGACCGTTGGCGTGACAAGAATGCTAGAGTTTTTCAACATAAGGGGAATTCTATTTATTAACTTATGGATAAAATTAAGCTCAAATCATTCTGGTATTTGAAGACAAATCATCCTAATTCATTTTCTTTTTTGTGTTTTTCTTAGCGTGTCTGCTTTGTGGCTTAAACACTTTAACTTTTCATGGTAAACTGATGTAACATATACTTTTCTTTCTTAGTTCTTCTCTGTCACTTATTGTGCTTGAGAGACTAAGTTTCTGGTTTATATATTCCATTTTAGATTCTAAAAAAAATTATTATAAGAAAATTTGTTTAATTGAATAATCTATTCTATACTATATATAAAGGTAATACATGATTTTGAAGTAATTTTTTTACATCCAGTTATACCCATAAACAAATTTGTATATAAGAATGATATATTGTATTTTTAGGGAAAATATTATATATTGTTATTGATGTCATTAAAAAATATAAGAATTTATATTATATTTACATGCCCGTCTTTCCGCTCTTTTTATTGCGCTAACGCGTATAATTATAAACAGTATTTTATATGAAATTTTGATTTTGATTAAAACTATAAGTACAAATATTTGTGACTTTCAAATTGTAACAAACCCAAAAAATCATGTTTATCTTTTTCAATAACAATAGTAATTTAACAAATATAATATAAATCTTTATCTTTTTTAATACCACCAACAATATAACATTAATATAGGAAAATTTGTTTAAGGGTATAATTGAAATTATAAAAAATTCAGCCCAAAATTTTTATCCCCTTCATATATAATATTGATAATATTGTTCCTATTGTAGTGAGATATTTCATATTTTAAGGAGATTTAATTTTTTTAATTAAAATTTAAAATAATATTATTAAAGGATAAAAAAGTAAATAAAATAGTTTAAATGAAGGGTAAGATATGTAATGAAAAATCCAGCCCAAACTCATGTATTTTAAGCTTAGTTTCTTTATATATAGTATAGAAGTATAAACTATATTGTTGGGGTCATTGTAAATTATAAGTTTAATTTGTTACAATATAAAAGTGCAAAGTATATACGCCTAGTATAATTTTAATCAAAATATCATAAAACTATTGTTTGTAATTTATATGCATTAACACATTGTAAATTATATGCATTAACAATGTCTGAGCGCAAGTTGATATAATGAAAACACAATTTCTTCCTTATATCAACGACATACTAGGGAAAATACTTGCGACTTCTCAAAAGGAGAATACATGGATATCATTAAGTTTTGATAATATTTATGTATTTAATTGATAAATGAATGATCAAAATGAATTAATTTGATGAGAGAGAATAATGGGTTAGTAAAAGATACTATTCCGTCCCAAAATATAAGCAAAAATTGGTCAACAAAAGTTATTGTATTTGATTCAAAATTTGTACCAAATACATCAATCTATGTTATACTCATTTTTACTTATATTTTGGGACGGAGCGAGTATAAAACAAGTCCCTTTGAACTTTTGCATGTTCGAATCCGGAGACCTCAATTCTCCAAATGTTAGATGTGACCGCTAGTCTATTTGAAAAGACAAAAAAAAAGATATAAAGACAAAATTGATGAAACTCAGAGTGAACAGGTGGAATTCCATTACCACTACCACTAGTGCCATAACCTTGCTTCAACACCTTCTTCATTCACTATTCCGCGTTGTTTTGTTTTATTAATTGATCCTTCCAGTTCTACTTCTAGCTACGCGTTTTCCAGAAGCGATTCAGCTTCTTTGAGACGAAGTGATTATAGAATGGAGCATACCATTCCAGTGATTGATCTTGAGAAGATTTCTGAGCAATTCGAATGCAAAAAGCTAAGAGAAGCATGTGAGAAATGGGGTTGCTTCAGGATCATCAACCACTCTATTCCTTCCACCCTTATGTCTGATATGAAGATCGTTGTTCAATCTCTTCTTGATCTTCCTATGGATATCAAGAAAAACAACAAAGACGTCATTGCTGGTAGTGGTTACATGCCACCAAGTGTTGTTAACCCTCTCTATGAAGCTTTAGGCCTCTATGATTTAGGTTCTTCACAAGCTGTGCAGGAATTCTGCTCTCAATTGAATGCCACACCCCATCAAAGGTTTCTTAATTTTTCTTATGTTTATCATTTAATTGATTTAGGTATAGGATTTAATTCATATACACCCTCGATGTAAAACAAATTTTATAAGAAGAATGTTTTGCTATTAGTTTCTTATGATCTTTGTCAATGTCTCCAAAAAACGATCTTGTAGTGTGCTTCGTTGTATGAAGCTAGTGTCGAATTACACAGTTAAGTTAGTTATAGTTATGTTAGATAGTTGTTAGTTGGTTATGTTTGCAATCAGTTAACTACTACTATATATTGGCGAATGTAAGCTTATTGCTATTGCATTTCTTTATCATTATTGAGCTGAATGAATTTCCGAGTTCTCAAGCACATTGCTCTGGTTCTCTTCATTTTCTTCATAGGGCCTGTTTGGGTTGGTTTATTTGAGCTTATCTTTTGTCATAAGCACATGTGAGACTATTTTGGAGAGCTTATGGAAACAACTTATGACACGTCCATAATTTTTTTCCGCCATATTTCCATAAATTGTCCAGGATAACTTATAGCTTGTGCAAAAAACAATTTGATATTGTACACAGTCACATATATGTCGAGGGTTTATATTGTTTGGATTACTGTGTCTTCCACATTGATATGTTTTTTTAGGCATAATAAAAATGTCCATCTAGATGTTATTGTTTTCTTTGGTTTTGGTTCTTTTGAAGAGTTTATCCATTTAGTTTATAAAAATGCAAATACTGGTTTCTGGAATTGTTTGATGGTTAGGTGCATTTGAGTTTGATCACTTTAACTTGATGTGGTGCTTATTTCGTATCCTGGTGAATTTAGCAATATCGCAGTTAGCCACTGTGATTTTTTAAACTTTGTAGCTTTGAACCGTGATTTTGTCCAACACACGATATCAAACATTCATATGATGATTTATAAGATTATATCCTCTCAAATACAACAGCAAATTTTTGCAAATTTTATATTATATAGTAGCATAGTTTAGTTTCCTATTTTGTTGAGTAAAAAAAGAACGTTTCCTATTTTGTTACTAGTATTGAACGGCTGTGACCATTTTATTTATATTTAGTTTTCTCTTTCTACTAGTCAATTATTGACCTTTTTATGTATGGTTGATTATTATTATCAGGGAAATAATGGAGGCATATGGCAGAGCAATTCATGATTTGGCTGTCAAAATAGGACAAAAGATGGCTGAATCACTGGGCATAGGTAGTGCTGATTTTGAGGACTGGCCTTGCCAGTTCAGAATCAACAAATATAGCTTCACCCAAGAATCTGTCGGGTCCCCTGGAGTCCAATTACACACAGATTCAGGGTTCCTAACAATTCTTCAAGACGATGAAAATGTTGGCGGTCTTGAAGTGATGGACAGTTCTGGATCATTTGTTTCAGTCCCACCATTTCATGGAACCCTCCTTGCCAATCTTGGAGATATTGCTAAAGTGAGTGCTAGTTAGTAGTTACACTGTAAATCACTAACTTTGTCTCTAAACTTTCACATTCTTTTCTACCTGCTATTTTATATTGACAAAATATAAGAAATTTGACAAAATATTAAATACAACAGTAACATATATAACAAATGTGTTATATTTTTTTTTTCTTTACTTGATAACCAAAGCAAGAGAGAGTGCCTAAGTTCAGAAACTAAATTGGTTAATCAATGATTAGTCACCTTCATTTGGACCTTAGCTTATGTTTTATTAACCTTATGGTGTTTGAAAATTGTGTGCTGCAAGTCCTGAGTATATGAAATGAAATGAATACAGGTATGGAGCAATGGAAGGTTTTACAACGTAAAGCACCGTGTACAATGCAAGGAAGCTACTACACGCTTTTCAATTGCTACATTCATGTTGGGACCGAGGAAGGGAAATGTTGAGGTCCCAACAGAGGTGGTGGACCATGATCACCCACGTCTATATAAACCTTTTGTTTATGATGATTATAGAAAGCTCAGAGTTTCCAAAAAGATGCACACTGGTGAAGCCCTTGAGCTATTACGCTTGGCGTAAAGATTTGAGAATATTAGGACTTCATCCTCTCTACTGGGCATGTGCATCTTGTGTCATTTTTTTTTAATCCAACACTCCATGGCCATGTCACAATTCACAAATAAGTATGTGTAAAGGGTACATCCGTGTGTACATATAGTTGATTTTATGATAGTGATTACATGCTATTAGAGAATGATAGTTGGGAAAATTGGTGATACTCTATTTTTACCATTTGATGTAAGGATTACAAAGTAGAGCAGAGCACAAGTATATATAGTGCTGAGATGAATACATTACACACAGATCCTAACTAAACTAAGTCTAGGAGATAGATGATGAATAAAAGTAAAAGGTTCTATAACAGTTTGTCAAAATAAAAATAAAAACATATTCTATAACAGAAGACTGTTTATATGGTAACTGTAACTCTAATACCCCCTTCAAGATCAAGGTGGGTGAAACACTTTAAATTAGTTCTTAAGTCTTCAAAACGAGAGGAAGAGATAGGCTGTGGTAAAGTTGTTTGCTAACCAATGCGCAGCTGGGAAATGAATTCTTGTGCAATGGCTCGTCAAATTTAGCTTTATAATACATTACAAAGTTTTCTTTTCTTTTTATTTTTAAAAACAGTACATCACAAAGGTTGAGTGTGTATCATGTAACTATGAGAAATCCCCTCAAAAAAATTTAACCATGAGAAATCCCCCTCCTCCTCCTCCTCCCCTGTTATAAACACCTCCAACTTCTTATAGGTATACATGTCATCACAAGAATCAATTTTAGCTTATCATAGCATTAAAAAGAAAAAATTCTTAGCTTTTTCCAACGAGGGAAGCACCTTTTATTGCATTTATGAACCTCTTCCGCCTTTTGTCACATGATTCTTCAACACACTTTAATCTTTATTTTCAAATTTCAAAACTCCCTCCACCCTTTCACTCGCCTTCCTTCATTTCTTTCTTCTCACCTTCGGCCCACACACACCCCACTTCTTTTTCTCTTCATCATTTATTCCCACATAAAAGAGTCTGAAAATTGTTGTTCCCACATCAAATTTTGCTATGAAACACCACAAAATTACCATTTTAACTTCATCGGGGTTAGGTTTCAACGGTAGTTAACTACCGCCGGTTAGTTTTCAGCGGCAGCTAACTGTCGTTGCGATCCTGATGATATTGTTGATTACAGCAAGCTACTCTTACACATTATTCCATCATCACCTTTTTTCCCTCTTCCATCAAAAATCCTCAAATCAAATATTTTTTTTTCCAATCCTTGTCCAAAAATCATTGAAGCAACAATCCTTGAAGGTTTCAACATACATTTGACATAAAAAAACAGGTAATGCATTTTTTAATCGGTTTATATTTGTTGATTTTTCTGCCATTTTTTCGTATTACTGTCATGCACCGTAGCGGCAGTTAGCCGCCGATGGGAGGGTGCATCGACATTTAACAACCGATGGGATAGCGGCATGATACTCTGTAGAATTGTCGTCGACGTTGCAGATTCGGAGACATGATACTATGAAAACTTGAATATAGTCATATCTGTAGAATTGTCGTTTTATGATATTAATATGGATGTTGTGAGTTTCTTCGCATATTCATTCTTTTTGTTTTTATCGACTTTGAATTTGTTTTGTATTGACGTACTCTATCAACTTGAATGAATAAATATCATTTATTTTTGTCAATATATATATATATATATATATATATAATAAGATCATTGCTCTAAACTTTGGTCTACTCTTTGGTCTTCCCTTGCCCACTTTAGTCAATATATATAATTAAATTTCTTCTTCATTTATTAAGTTCTCTAAACTTCAACTTTTCTCTTAGTCTATGAACTATAAAAATATAATAAGTGGTTCAAAAAATAAGAGAAATAATGATAGTTCAAGGATTAGCTTGATGCACAAAAAAGAATTTATGTACTAATTATATTTATATAGTTTAGAGTATAAATATTATATGTTCTTTGTTGATTTTGAGATGGTGTATGATTCAGGGGAGTGGGAGTATCAGATGCGGTGACAGGGAAGATGAATTTACCAGTTGTGTGGCGAAGATGGATAATGGAGTGTGTCGTTTCAGCGTCAGTGTTGGTTCTGATTAACGGTAGTCCGACTGAGATGAGTTTAAAATGGGAACGTGTTTGCGGAAAGGCAATCCTCTTCCTCCATTTATGTTTCTTATTGCAGGGGAAGGGTTAACTGTTATGTTGAATGCTTTAAATGAGTCTGGTTTGTTCACTAGGTATAAGTTTTGTCATTCAACAAACCTGCGTATTTTTCATTTACAATTTTCTTATGACACATTTATTTTGGGAAAAAGTTGGGAGGACATTAACCTTATCATGTTTGAGATTATTTATGGGTTAAAGGTGAATTTTTATAAGTGTTTGCTTGATTGTTGTGAATGTGGTTGATTTTTGGTTCACAAAAGCCTCTAGTGTTCTTAATTGCAAAATTGACCATATTCCTTTTATGTATCTTGGTCTTCCTATTAGAGGTAACCCTCATCCGTTGTGCTTTGGTACTGTAATATCCCGCTTAGATGCAATTATTATCAATGTTAGAAACTAATTAAGAAGCATGGCATTATGGTAAATAAGTGGTAATGGCAATTATGTAAATAATTTAAAAGGGAAGGATTGGTTAAATTTGGGAAGCAAGATATTTTCTTGCTATTTCTTCACTCTTTTCACTCATCCAAAAACCAGAATTTTCTCTCCTCTCCCTCTACCTTACACGCCCTCCTCCCTAAGTGTTGCAATCCATCAAGTTCATCAAAATCTTGTGAAGTTATTGCTAGAAAGCTTGTGTTGGAAGATAGAGCAAGAGAAAGTGAAGAGGAGAAAACAAGGAGAATCAAGAGTAGAGTAGATTGGAGCTAGAGCTTTTGGAATAAGAGTTTAGCTAGCACCAAATTGTGGATAAAGGTGAGCTCCACAGGGTTTTTAGAACCCGTTTTGAGTAAGTTTGAAAGTTATAGCTTTATGACCTAGTTTAAGGTTTTAGTGCCCTAATTACATTTCCATGTGGTTCCTTGATTATTCATGATGTAATCTAGCTATATGCCTTAGAAATTGATCCATTAAGCTGTTATGATGTCTGGGTATGTTTGGATAAGCTGAAATGGTGAAAATCACGTTTTAAACTTGCCCTATGCTGTCCAACTGCAGGTAAAATCGTGTCACAATTTTCCAATCGTGTCACGATTTCACAGGCAGAACCAAACACGTTTTCTAGGTAGAAAATCGTGTCACGATTTCCAAATCGTGACACGATGGGACAGTAGACAGGATCATGTTGTTTTTCATCAAATTCTCGCACCATTCCGGCTATCTAATGCTACCTCGGACTCAATAACGACATGTAGTGACTAAGTGTCGCTAGCAAGCATAGAAAGCCCTATCCTTTAGAGAATGTATGGATGAATTATAGATGAGGATAGGTACAATGATAAGAGAGGATTATCTTAATCCATAAGTAGTCATAGCGATGTTAAGGAACTAGTTTAGGGTTTAACTCTTACGAAGCAATGTTATGGACTCGATTCAGTATACACGAATCCAAGAATGATACGATGATTAAGCTTAGAACCTTTTTATAGGTTAAGCACTTATGAATGATTACATAAAGAATAAGAACAAGATACGAATATGTTATACGATTATGAACACGTGTTCATCAGACTCCGGGTTACGCCGGATGGGATTCCTCCGAAAGGGCTATCCACACGTCAGTTAAAGGTTTTAAGCATGTCCATCAGGCTCCGGATTATGCCGGATGGGACTTCACCGAGAGGGTTGTCCACATGTAAAGTTAAGATGTGTCCAGCAGGCTCCGGATTATGCCAGATGGGACTTCACCGAGAGGGTTGCCTACACAAAGATAAGAGGAGTCCGATGTTAGCCTGATATGATAGGAATTTCACCGGTATGATGGGAGATGTACTTCGGGGTTACTCCACCCGGATGCACTCCGTAAAATGAACCAAGATAATGAATGTTTGTTCAACGCTAACTTCTAACTTAATGATGCGAAAGATGAATATGTATATTTTATATGTAATACGAGATATGATAATTAGTTCCTAGTGAAAGAGATGTGATCATAGGATGTCCCCAAGATCACTACGTCTAAGTCTAAGATTAAGAATGGAATATGAATGCATGAGATAAGCCAATGAAGCGATCCTAGGTTTTCCCCTTGATCGCGATAAATGTAAAGAATGATGGCGATCGTAGGAATCCCCAAGATTGCCAAAAGTAGGCACGGCGACCCTAGGTTACCCCCCGTGGTTGCCAACAGTTGGTAGGGTAGGAGCTCACTGAGACGTTATGTCTCATCCCTTTCCTTCTGGTGCAGGTTCTTCGCAGGCAGCACGACGTAAAGGTAAAGAGAAAGCTACGGATTGATCGTGCTGCTTATGTTCTCTTGGATGTTGTATATGATATTGTATCATGATGTATATATATTATGAAGAATGTTTTGCATCGGATAATGAGTTGTATAACAAACTTATGCATTGTATATTCTTTAAGCAACTTTCTGTATTGTATTTAATGTATCCGGTACGAAATTTTAATACTCGTAAGAGATCCTAGGCAATCTCTACATGGGTGTTATAGGTACCCTTTGCTTGATCGTATTAAGAAATATTATTTGGGTCGAAGAATAGGAATCTTTTGATGGATGGTCGCCTGGTTCTTTTAAAATTGTCTTTTCATCGATATCAGTACTCTAGTTTCTTTCCTTCTTCAAGGATCACATATGTTTAATTTCCTCCATTGATCTCTTTGTAAATGTTTTTAATTGAAGGTTGGGAATTAGGAGGCTAGGAAAGTCCATTGGTTAAAGTGGGCAAGGAAAGACCAAATTAGTGAGCTTAAGAGTAGACAAAATGGTAGACTTCAATTTAATTATATTAGCAGTAGACTGACTATTTTTTCTCTCAATAGTATTGAAACAACTTTATGGTTTTCACTTAATGAAATCATATTTAATTATATATGTGTGTGTATATGTAGGGCACATCAAGTGAGAATGACATTTGTATGTGAGAATGTTAGGAATAAATGGTAGCCATCAGATTGAAAAGGAAGAGCTAAGATTAAAAGATGGGTTAGGTGAGTGTGTCAGTTTTCACATTTTCCTTCAACGTGAACGCTTCTTATCTCCCTTCCTGCTTGCGACTCTTCTTCCCCTCACCTTCCACCACCAATTCCGACGAATCAAATTCCACCACCAGTTCCGTCGTCGTTTCTTCCCCCCCACCCCACCAAACATATATATTCTAATAAAACATTATTTTTGTTGAATTTATTCCTTTTCAATTTAAAAGTTGGATGTAGAACATCATTCCATTTTACTCTACTTTAATTTATGTGTTTAGTCCAAAAAATATTATATTTCCATTTCATATATTCCACATTAAATAGCTTAATAAAGAAAGTTGTGAATAGTTGACCATTGATATATATATATATATTATATATTCCTAAAAAAACATATATATTTTAGTTTATATTTTCATTACATTCTATTCAACACATTAAATATCTTAACAATTTTTTTATACTAAAGATAGCTTAATATAGAAAGTTATGAATAGTTTTTTAGGGAGAAAATTATGAATAGTTGACCATTGATATGTATTTATATATTCACACGTCTATATTTTCTCCCTTCACTATCCCCTAACAGAAGAAAAAGAAAAAAAAAAGCAATAGGAAAAAAGGATGGAGGAGAGCATTCCAGTGATTGATTTTGAGAAGATTTCAGAGCAATTCGAGTGCAAGAAGTTAAGAGATGCATGTGAAAAATTGGGTTGTTTCAGGATCATTAACCACCCTATTCCTTTGTCCCTTATGGCTGAGATGAAAATGGTTGTTGAAACTCTTCATGACCTTCCTATGGATATAAAGAAAAACAACAAAGATGCCATTCCTGGAAGTGGTTACATTGCACCAAGTGCTTTTAACCCTCTCTTACAATCTTTCGGCCTCTATGATATGGGTTCTTCACAAGCTATGCATGATTTCTGCTCTCAACTGAACGCTACACCTCACCAGAGGTATGCTTATGTTTATTTTAAAAAAAAGATTGAAGAAAAGATAATTTTTTAATAATTAAAATACATTAATCATCATTTTTCAATCGTATGCGAGAGGATTTGAACTCTTATGTTTATCTATTTAGTTGTTTTTATAAGTTTAAATAAATTTTTAGTTTATGAAAAAAATACCATCTTTGCTTTTAATCCTTGCAATTTTCTTTGTTTTTGTTTTAGTCTTTACACACACACACACACACACATTTATCGTTTTATTATTTTGAACTTATTTTACTTTAGTTCCTACAAAATATGTTTATATTAAAGTTAGTCTATATAATATTCATTTTAGTTCCTTAACTAAAATAAGATATTATACATATTAAAGGGACAACTTTAATATAATAAATTTTACCATGACATGATAAAATGTTAAAAATTACAGCAAAAATGGTATTTTTCTTGAACTAAAAATAAAATAAAAATAACAGGGGCCAAAACTAAAACTTTATGTAACAAAACAAAAACAAAAACTTCTAATATTTGCGGGGAGCATGTGACTATTTAAGTTTTTTTTTTCTCAATAAAAAGTACATACTGGCTTTTGGATTATTTAATGGTTAGATTTTACTTATTAGCCAATTATTGTCCTTTTTATTTTACTTAGAGTGTGAACGGTTGATTTTCTTTGATTACTAGGCAAATAATGGAGACATATGGCAAAGCAATCCATGATGTGGCTGTAAAAATAGGACAAAAGATTGCTGAGTCACTAGGCATATTTGATGCTGATTTTGAGGATTGGCCTTGTCAGTACAGAATTAACAAATATAGCTTCACTTCAGAATCAATAGGGTCCCTTGGAGCTTCAGTGCACACAGATTCAGGGTTCTTAACAATTCTTCAAGATGATGAAAATGTTGGTGGTCTTGAAGTGATGGACAGTTCTGGCTCATTTGTTTCAGTCCCACCATTTCGTGGAACCCTCCTTGCCAATCTTGGAGATATTGCTCGAGTAAGTACTAAGTACAAAGTAATTCACTAATTTTGTCACTAAATTTGCATCTAAATGGAAATATTAACCAGTCTCTAATGTTTAGTCCCACCATCTCATTAGTCTCTACTATTATATAGATTGAAAATATGTTAGAGACAATTAGATTTTTATATAGAGCCTCATTTATCCTCTGCAACTATATAGAGACAATTGAGATTTTATATTAAGTATGATTAAAACTTATAAAACAAGCAATTTCATGCGTGAATATCTATGGTGGGTGACTCGATTGATATGCTTTAATACCATATTATATTTTTTTATTAGATTTAACTAATTCTTACAAAAAAATATTTGTAAGATGAGAAATGTCAATCTTTATCAGCTGATGTTAGGTCTTATCTTTATTCAACGTGGAAAATAGTTTTTTTTTTCCAATAAGTTTCATACAAATATCAGTGACAAACTATTTTTATTACTTGATAAATAAACCAGGATAGAACTCAAACGAACATGATTGGGTTTAGTAGAACGGACCAAACTCCTATAAAGTGGTGAACCAAAGGTTGAAGTTTGACTAAAAAAGGTACCCATGTCTAGTGCCTGATAAGTCTTAAACATGATTACATCATGTGGAGTAGGGACGTTCAAATTCAAACTAATCCAAAAAATCCAAAACCACACCTAATCCAAAAAATCCAAAACCACACAAAACTGAATATTGTTGGATGTGTTTGGACTTGTGAAAACCACTTGATCGAATCATATTTCAGATTCATTTTTCAAAACCAAAACGAACTAAACTGCATACATATATTAATAATTATGTTTTTTTTAAGGAATTAATACTTATGTTTTATTAGTATAATATATTTCATTAATCTTTTATCATTTCATATGTTTCAAATATAATCGATCTTTGTCATTCTATAATGTTAACTTTTAGTATATTATTTGTTATATTTTGCATAAAACATACTACCTTTTTGTGTCTTTAAAATATTAATAGGATTTTTACAACTGTAATTTGGATATCCTAAAATCAATCTATATTAAAACCCATTTAATTGAATTAGACTAGACCGGTTTCTTTATATGAGTTATTCAAACCGAACCACACATAATTTTATTTTAGGATTGGATAGCTTTTTAGCTCAAAACCAATTCATACCGCAACACAAACAATGTGGTATGTTCACACAAAAAAAACGCACTACAAACATTCATATAGTAAAGGAATCAATGTGAAACCAAAAAAAGGGAAGAAAAAAAATTGTCTAGGTTCTGAAACTAAATTGTTCAATCAGTGATAGCCACCTTCACTTAGTTAAGCTATAAAATTTGAACCAAAAAAGCAAAAATTGGCTTATGGCATTTGCTAACTGTTTGCTTTGTGCAAGACCTTAATATGTGAAAGTAAATGAATGCAGGCATGGAGCAATGGAAGGTTTTGCAATGTGAAGCACCATGTACTATGCAAGGAACCTACTACACGTTATTCAATTGCTACATTTATGCTGGGACCGAGGAAGGGAAATGTTGAGGCCCCAAATGAGTTGGTGGACCATGATCACCCACGTCTTTATCAACCTTTTACGTATGGGGAGTATAGGACGCTCCGAGTTTCTATTAATAAGGCTGGTGATAAATATTTGCATGCCGGTGAAGCCCTTGAGCTATTACGTTTGGTTTAGTGATCTGGGAAATTTAGTGCCCCTCTTTTCATAATTTTTTTTATATATGCCCATTTCTTAATTTTCCAGTTAAATTAAACACTTGTTTTTAAATTCTCTGAAAATAAACATTAGTCAATAAAGGGAAATGATTACCCTGCTAGTGTCCGAATGCTAAATAACTCATTTATGAATGAGGGAGAATGTGATGACTTTTATCCATGTGGAAATAAAGTGAGTATTACTTCTAATTTTAATAACTTTAAATACCAAGTTATATTTCAATACAATTTGTTGATTTCTAAACCCCCAAACTTCCATACTCCTTTTATAAACAAATATTGTCCCATTTAATCCAAGATATTTTCTTATTTTCCTCACATCCTTCCCAAAAAAAGCGTTAAAAAATAGATTTATGGGAAGAAATGTTACTTGTGAGAGGCTTGCAGAAGAAGTCAACAAAAAAAAAAGTCAACAAAAAAAAGTCAACTTTTATTTTCTTTTAAATAAATAATAAATAATAATAAAAAGTTTTATTATTATTTATTTATCTTTCTTTTTTTATTTTATTATTACTATTATTATTATTATTATTATTACTTTTATTATTATTTAAGTTTGTTTCAAAAAAAAGAAAGAAGAAAAGAAGAAAGAAAACGTGTGCCTTTGCCAAAGGGAACAAGACGCAAGTTGCTGCCCAGGGCAGCACTTCTTCCCTCCCATTTTCCTCTGCTACTGCCCCTGGCTTTCCAGCAAACCATTGCCATTTTCTTCCCTTTCTCCTTTATCAAAACCAGTCAAGGTAAGTGTGCGCTCTCTAAAAAAATGCTCGAGCGTAATAGACGCTCGGAAAGACTGCGGAGTCGCCACCAAAGTTTTTATTTTTAAAGGGAAACGTTGATAAAACCCTTGACGATGTGGAAAGGATGGTCATCGGAACCATTAACGGGTTCGGGAGTCGATTATGCAAGGGGAAGGTATTAGCACCCCTCACATCCGTTGTACTCAACGGGAACCTCCTAGTTAGTTAAGGCTAAAAGTGTTTTTAAAGGTTTGCTTGCTATGTTTTAATATATAAAGGGGAAAAAGAAAAAGGGGAAAAAGATATTTTTTATTAGTGTGCTTGACAAGAGTGGGATCTTGCTCCTACGTATCTCCTGGTGCGATGGAGAATTCAAAGCTACGAAGTTCTTTGGTAGAACACGTTTGTTTGTTGGTTGATTTTAAAGAACGATGTTTTTGATCGTATTCTAGCGGTTAAACGTAGCTTGTATGCTCGCGCGTGGGAGGCTTAAGCGTTTGTTTGTATCGTGTTAGAATTGATAAAAACATGTTCGTTTGCGAAAAAGGGTTTGAATTGACCACGAGGGGGCCAAAATTTAGTTCAATTGACCACAGGGGGCCAAGTATTAGTTCCATTGACCACGGGGGGCCAAAAAAAGTTTGAATTGACCACGGGGGGCCAAAAATAGTTTGGATTGACCACGGGGGGCCAAAAATAGCTCAATTGACCACGGGGGGCCAAGGATTAGTTCCATTGACCACGGGGGGCCAAAAAAGGTTTGAATTGACCACGGGGGGCCAAAAATTAGTTTTGGTGTGTTGAATTTGTTTTATGTTTTGTATTTTTGAAAATAGAATGACGATTGTCCGAACAACGAGACATACGTCAAGTATTCGTGCAACCGGGAAATGGAAAGACATACGTCAAACCACTCCTTTTTTCATTCAAGTTTGTTGTTGAAGGTAAAATGTATTTTTGGTGAAGTTTGAAAAGAATGACGATTATCCAATCAACGAGACATACGTCAAGTGTTTGTGCAATCGGGGAATGGAAAGACATACGTCAAACCACTTCTTTTTTCATTCAAGTTTGTTGTTGAAACTTAATGAAATTCCAAATAAGAGCAAAAACACTTGTTATATTTTGAAAAAAAAAATTTTAACCCTTTCAAAAAAAGTTAAAAAAAAAGACAAGTTCTTAACCTTAAAAAATGCCCAGAAGCTGCTTCTGAACCTTAAAAAATGCCCAGAAGCTGCTTCTGAACCTTAAAAATGCCCAGAAGCTGCTTCAGAAGCTGAACTTCAGAAGCACTGTTCAGACGCACTGTTCAGACGTTGACTTTTGTTGACCATCAGACGCACTGTTCAGACGTTGACTTTTGTTGATCATCAGACGCACTGTTCAGACGTTGACTTTTGTTGACCATCAGACTCTGAACTTCAGAAGCACTGTTCAGACTCTGAATTTCAGAAGCACTGTTCAGACTCTGAACTTCAGGGTCTGAAGCACTGTTCAGACTCTGAACTTCAAAAGCACTGTTCAGAAGCTGCTTCTGAACTACTGTTCAGAAGCTTCTGATTTTTTGATTTCAGAACCTCACAGGGGTGAAAAACTTTCGAATTCAGTTAGAAAAAGAAGTAAACCACTTCTGTTATGGTATTTTGTAAACTTTGGGATTTCTTTGGAGTTTCAAAAGATGTTTTTAGTTCAAAATGAGTTAAAAAAACCACTAAGAATGCAGAAAACTGATGCTGAATCAACAGGAACCAGAACAAATGCAAACAGAAATGCCAATGAAAGATAAAAGGTTTAGGGTGACTTACAAATTCCTAGCCAAGGCTTTAGTTGCAAGAAAATGAAAGGGGCTTTAGATGATTGTGATTTCTTGAATATGGGAATGATGAGGAATAAGAACAGCAACAACAAATGATGTTTTGCTGTTATTCTTCACTCTGGGTATGATGTTTATGGAGGTTTAATGGCTGTTTTGATTGCTTGATTGGTTTGTGATTGTTTGCAAAGAAAGAAACAGAAAACAGAGCTTCTGGCTTTCAAAGGTTGTTGTGAATTTTGGCTATTCCTTCTGGTTCTGAGTTGCTCTAAATTTCTCTAAAACAAATCTCTAGAATTCTCTCTGAAATTGCTCAAAGATCAGGTCTGAATTGTGTTAAACTGTGTTAAAACTATGTTTAAATTGCTCTGTGTTTTTTCTCTCAGAAATTGCTCAAAAGATTCAGTTAAATTCTCTCTGAATTGCCTAAAAACCAATTGTCTTTCTGTGTGAAAATTCTGTTTTGATTCTTATCAAATTCTATATGAAAGAAACTGTATTTGTTAAGCAAAACCGTGCTCAATCCTTCTGCATTGTGTTGCTTATATAGGCAAAATGTGATCATTTGTAATCATGAAAATCCCTTGAAACAGGGCTGTTTTGTGTGCTATGACCAAGACTTTGGTTAGCATTTAATGCAAAAGGAAGGAAGTGACCTTGCCTTGTGATCATAGCGAAGACTTTGGGTTAATTCAGAACCAGTTGGGGCTGAGTTTGACAGGAATTGCTGGAAACATGGGAAAACAGGGTGCTGCTTGTGCAGAGCTTGGGAGAAACAATGGAAAAGGTGTGCTGCACTGTGCAGAGGTTGGGAGAAACAAAGGAGAAAGGTGCTGCACGCAGGAGAAGGAAGAAATGCTGGAACAGGGTCAGCAGTTTCAGAACCTGGGCAAGCAGTTTCAGAACCAGGGCAAGCAGTTTTGCAGCTTACCTTGACTGGTTTTGATAAAGGAGAAGGGAAGAAATGGCAAGGTGGTGGCTGGAAAGCCAGGGTCAGAAGCAGAGATTGGAAGAGAAGAAGTGCTGCCCCTGGGCAGCCACTTGCTTCTGAAAAAACATGCCAGGCACGTGCTCTTTTCTTTGTTCCTTTCTTCTTTTTTCTTTTGTTTGTTTTTTTTTAAATAAACTTAAATAATAATAAAAGTAATAATGAAATAATAAAAAAGAAAGATAAATAAATAATAATAAGACTTATTATTATTTATTATTTATTATTTTTAAAAAAAAGAAAATAAAAGTTTACTTTTTTGTGTTGACTTTGACTTTCTCTTTTTTTTTTGTTGACTCTTTTTTTTTTGAAAAAAGCTTGGACAAAATTAGGGTACAACATCTGCCCCTACTTAATTGTGTCTTCGCGTAGAGAATGTGAATGCCAAGGGCATCACGTAAACTCTTTGTGAAGAGCAATTAAGTAAAAAGGATCCAAATTTTGTCCTTCAAAGTGAGAAAAGACTGTAGTAAATAATGAAAATATTGAAATGCGAAAGCAATGGACACAAAAGTAAATGCAGGGTCACCTCTGGGTTGGTTACTGGTGCATAAACTAAGAATAGATCGTCGCCTCGGGGGGTGCTTAGATCTAGAAGACAAGTCGTCGCCTCGGGGGGTGCTTAGACTGGATGGGGATAAAAAGATAGATCGTTGCCTCGGGGGTGCTTAGTTTTTGAAATAAACTTAAATAATAATAAAAGTAATAATGAAATAATAAAAAAGAAAGATAAATAAATAATAATAAGACTTATTATTATTTATTATTATTTTTTTAAAAAAAAGAAAATAAAAGTTGACTTTTTTGTGTTGACTTTGACTTTCTCTTTTTATTTGGTTGACTCTTTTTTTTTTGAAAAAAGCTTGGAAAAAAATTAGGGTACAACAGTAAGCTGCAAAGCTGCTGCCCCTGTTTCCAAAACTGCTGCCCTGTTCCAGCATTTCACCCTTTCCATTTTCTCTGCTGCTGCCCCTGTGTACAACACCCCTTTTCCATGTTTTCTCCCAACCTCTGCACAGGACAGCACCCTACCTTTCCTGTTTTTCTTTCCCAAGTCTTCACTAAGATCACAAGGGAAGGTCACTTCCTTCCTTTTGCATTAAATGCTAACCAAAGTCTTGGTCATAGCACACAAAACAGCCCTGTTTTCAAGGGATTTTCATGATTACAAATGATCACATTTTGCCTATATAAGGAACACAAAAATCAGAGAATAGGGATCTGATCTTTGAGCAATTTTAGAGAGAGTTCTAAGAGGAAATTTTAGAGCAAGCTCAGAATCAAAAGAAACAGCAAGAATTCATAACCAATCACAAAGAAAAGCTCTGTTTTCTGTTTCCTTCTTCACAAACCATCACAAACCAATCCAAACAATCAAAACAGAAACTAAACCATAAAGAAACATCATACAAAGAGTGTAGAACAATAGCAAAACATTATTGTTGTTGCTGTTCATATTCTTCTGCACTTCCATCATAAAAAAACCACAACCATTCAAAAGCTCCTTTCATTTTCTAGCATCCAAAGCTTTGGGCTAGGAGTTAGTAAGTATCCTGAACCTTTTTTATCTTGGTAAATTACACTTTTGGTCCTTTAAATATTTTTCAGGTTTCATATTGGTCCCCTAATTAATAAAAGTAACGTTTTGGTCCCTTAAATCCTTTTATGTTAGTCACTTTGGTCCCTTCCGTTAGTTTGTGTTAAAAAATGTTCAGTTTTGGTCCCTTAAATATTTTTCAGGTTTCATATTGGTCCTCTATTAGGGGACCAATATGAAACCTGAAAAATATTTAAGAGACCAAAAGTGAAACCTGAAAAATATTTAAGGGACCAAAAGTGAATGTTTTTTAACACAAACTAACGGAAGGGACCAAAGTGACTAACAGAGAAGGATTTAAGGGACCAAAACGTTACTTTTATTAATTAGGGGACCAATATGAAACCTGAAAAATATTTAAGGGACCAAAAGTGTAATTTACCTGAAAATCTGGCTAGGACAATGATTATGAGTTAACTGGTTCTGAATTAAAACTTAGCACAAATAAAACAATTCAGCAGAAATAAAGGTGCAGGAAATTAAAAAGGCACACAGAATTTGTTAACCCAGTTCGGAGTAAACACCTCCTACTCTGGGGGATACCAATCCAGGAAGGAAATCCACTATAGGAATTATTCCTTAAGACTCAAGACACTGAACCCCAGTTCCCAGCCTAAGCAAACAATCACCTCCTAGTCAGATTTCTACCCAACACGTTGAGTATTAGAAAACCTCCAACTTCCTATTCAAGTAACAAACCTGTTACTGAACAACTTAAACAAAACTACCCTGTTTTTGAAGAAATACTTCAATACATAAACTGCACTCGTACCTACAGGCTTAGAGTGATTACAACTCAATAACACACCTAAACCAACTCAATAGAGTGGTGCACAAACAAAGCTAAAAGCTTAAAAACTCTAAGACTCTATTTCTCTGATTTTCTTTTCAATTCTTCGTACATCTTGAACAATGGCATAAGCACTCCTTTTATAATCTTCAGCAAGCAACTTAATTATGACTCCAATCTTCTGAATTGATATGTTTCTAAATTATGCAAGGCTCAATTAGGAAACATATAATTCTGCAATGTATCTCTTCAAAGATTCTTCAGTAAAATACGAACTTCATAAAAACGAGCCAAATCTTCATTAGATCTTCACCAATTCAATCAGCATTCTAGAAGCATTAATCCATAATAAAACCATGATAAATCTTGCAAAGATTCGTGCAGAAATAACATGTAAATATGCAGCTTCTGAAGAAGTCAACAAAAGTCAACTGTTGAATAGTGCGTCTGAAGCACATTTCAGCGTCTGAAGAGCTACAGTACGTCTGAAGGTGCATTCAGCTTCTGAAGGGCAAAACAGCTTCTGAACAGCTTCAAATGAAATTTCTTGCAACTGAAGACTTGTTATAAACATATAGATGCTTCCATTGAACACATTGGATTTGCCAAACATGCAGCCAACTTCAAAATACTCAACATTACCTTTTTTATCTCTTCTTTTGCATTCTGTTTGCATTTTTGTTCTGCTGTTCCTGTTGTTCAGCATCTTTGTTCTGCATTCTTAGTGGTCTTTAACTCATTTTTGAACTAAAAACATCTTTCAAAAACCCCAAAAAATCACAAAGTTTACAAATCATCAAAACAGAAGTGATTTACTTCTTTTTCTTACCATTTTCGAACATTTTTGTACCCCCTGAGGTTCTGAAATCAGAAATCAGAAGCAGTCTGAACAATAGTTCAGAAGCAACTTGTCATACCCCATTTTTTGACTCATTTTTTCTTTTTATTTTGTTTTTCTCATTTTTATTTTTTATTTTATTTGTTGTTTTCTTCTGCTTTTATCATTATTATTATCTTTATTTTCTTTTTAATAGTATTACTATTTTATATTTTATATTTATTTTTTTTATTATTCTTTACTTTATTTTTACTTTTATTTCTATCATCATTACTTTATTATCTTTTTCATTATTATTATTATTATTATCACATTTATTACTATTATTATTATCATTACCATTATTATTATTATTATTATCATTTATTACTATTATTATCTTATTATTATTATTATCATTACTACTATCATTATTATTATTATTATTATCATTATTATTATTATTATTATTATCATCCTTATTATTATTATTATTATCATTACCATTATTATTATTATTATTATCATTTTATTACTATTATTATCTTATTATTATTATTATTATTATTATTATTATTATCATTACTACTATCATCATTATTATTATTATTATTATTATCATTATTATTATTATTATTATTATCATCCTTATTATTTGTACTGGCAGTGAGTACAATACTTCTAGAAACTAGGGTTTTTGTGCTGTGTTTTGGTCCTGCCTTGGGAATGATACCAAGGTTACTATTTGTAGCCTTTCCTGGGCCTACCCGGTCATGGTTTTGGGCCTAAATCGTAAAGGGCCAAAACCATGACTTGGGCGCCCTCGTAAGCTGCTGAGGGCGCCCCCAAAGGGCTATTTGTGATTGTCAAGTGGGCCCTCTGCCCTCTTGGAGGACGCCCAACCCTATTTTAAGGGTTCACACCCTTGGCTTTGGGGTCTTAATTCCTAGATAGTGAGATCTACGGTCCATTATTATTATCATTACCATTATTTATTATTATCATTTTATTACTATTATTATCTTATTATTATTATTATTATTATTATTATTATTATCATTACTACTACTATTATTATTATTATTATTATTATTATTATTATTATTATTATTATTATTATCATCATTATTATTATCATCATTATTATTATCATTATCATTATTATTATTATTATTATCATTTTTATTATTACTATTATTATTATTATTATTATTACTATTATTATATTATTTTTATTTCAAAAAGCAAAAAAAAAGAAGCAAACAAAAGAAAACAAAAAAAGAAAAGGAAAGAGGAAGAACACGTGCCTGGCACGTTTCTTCAAAAAGAAAGAAAGCCAAGCAAGCAAGCACGTGCCCAGCACACAACTTCAGAAGCAGGTTGTGCTGCCCCTGGGCAGCACTTCATTTTCTTCCATTTTCCTGCTGCTGACCCCTGCATTTCCAGCAAACCACCTGGCCTTTCCCCTTTCTTCTTCACCCAAAAACCAGTCAATTTAAGCTGCAAAACTGCCTGCCCTGGTTCTGAAACACTTGCCCTGTTTCTAAAACTGCTGACCCTGTTCCATTGTTTCTTCCTTCCTCTGAGTGCAGCACCTTTACCATTGTTTCTCCCAACCTCTGCACAGTGTGCAACACCTTTTTCATTGTTTCCCCCAAGCTCTGCACGAGCTACACCCTGTTTTCATGGTTTCCAGCAATTCCTGTCACACTCAGCCCCCAATTGTTCTGAATTAACCCCAAAGTCTTCACCATGATCACAAGGCAAGGTCACCTCCTTCCTTTTGCATTAAATGCTAGCTAAAGTCTTGGTCATGGCACACAAAACAGCCCTGCTGTTAAGGGATTTTTCATGATTACATTTGATTTCAAATGATGACAGTTTTGCCTATATAAGGAAACCAATGCTGAAGGATTAAAAGACAGTGAGAATTTCATAAGAATCAGGAGGATTTTATTACAATTCAGAGAGAATTTTCACACAATCTCAAGAACACAACTCAGTTTCAACACCCAGTTTTCAAGCAGTTTTAACACAGTTTGTTAAACATAATTCAACTGGATCTTCTGAGCAATTTTAGAGGAGAATTTCAGACAGGAATTTAAGGGATTTTAGAACAAACTCACAATCAACAGAAACATTAGAAAAGCCCTGTTTTTCTGTTTCCTTCCTTCACAAACCACCACAAATCATCACAAAGTAATCAAACAATCCAAGCAGCCACTAAACATCATACAAAGAGTGAGGAACAATAACAAAATACTATTGTTATTGCTGTTTGTATTCTGCAACATTCCCAGCTTTGCAAAACAGCAATTATCCCAAGCCCCTTTCAGTTTTCTTGCATCCCAAGTCTTGGCCAGGAATTTGTAAGTCATTTTGAACTCTTTATCTTTCATTTGCATTTCTGTTTGCATTTGTTCAGTGTTTCCTGCTTGATTCAGCATTATTTTCTGCATTCTTAGTGGTTTTTCAACTCATTTTGAACTGTAAACATCTTTTAAAACCTCAAAGAAATCACAAGTTTGAGAAACATCAAAACAGAAGTGGGATACTTCTTTTTCTAACCAAATTCGAAAGTTTTTCACCCCTTTTGAGGTTCTGAAATCAGAGTCTGAACAGTGCTTCAGACTCTGAAGTTCAGAGTCTGAAGGTCAACAAAAGTCAACCCATGAACAGTGCTTCTGAGGGTCAACAAAAGTCAACCCATGAACAGTGAGTCTGAAGGTCAACAAAAAGTCAACGTCTGAACAGTACTTCAGACTCTGAAATTTAGCTTCTGAAGTACTGTTCACTCAGACTCTGAAATTCAGCTTCTGAAGCACTTCTGGGCATTTTTAAGGTTCAGAAGCAGCTTCTGGGCATATTTTTTAAGGTTCAAAACTTGACTTTCCTTTTGAACTCTTTTTTTGAAAAGGATTAAAACTCATTTTTGTTCAATACATAACAAGTGTTTTGGCTTTTTATTTGGAATTTGTTAAGTTTCAAAACAAACTTGAACAATAACTTGGTCATTTTTCATAAACTTGAACAACAAACTTGTTCATTTTTCAATCTAACTTGAACAATAACTTGTTCATTTTTCATTAACTTGTTCATTTTTCAATAACAAACTTGTTCTTAAGTTTAAACCAAGTGTTTTGCTCTTATTTGGGATTTCTTAAGTTTCAATATTAAACTTGAATGAAAAAAAGGAGTGGTTTGACGTATGTCTTTCCATTCCCCGATTGAACAAACACTTGACGCATGTCTCGTTGTTTGGACAATCGTCATTCTTTTTCAAACTTCACCGAGAAAAAATACATTTTAAGTTTCAAACAATAAACTTGAATGAAAAAGGAATGGTTTGACGTATGTCTCTCCATTCCCCGATTGAACAAACACTTGACGTATGTCTCGTTGTTCGGACAATCGTCATTCTATTTTCAAAATACAAAACATAAAATCAATTTTCTTTTTGTGAGTGAAAAAGGAAAATTTGGGTAGACACCCGACGCTTCCCCGAATATTCGGAAACGAGGTAAACACTTCGCTTTTGTTTATTCGTCCTCCGTTTAAAATCAATCCTAACTCACCAAATTAAACCTTTTCACGCCCATGCACGTTTTCAAACGGATACCATCGCCCAAGTGCGAGTCCGTCTTTTTTACCTTCATTAAGCTACCATCACAACGGTAGTAGGTAAAATAATTTGTCGGTCTTCATTAAGCTATCATCACAACGATAGTAGACCATGTTTTTGCATTTTTAAAGCAAACTTTTTCACCCAAACGCGATCAAATCATTTTTCATATTTAAAATCAATCAACACACAAACATTTTCTACCAAAGAACTACGTAGCTTTGAATTCTCCATCGCACCAGGAGATACGTAGGAGCAAGACCCCGTTCTTGTCAAGCACAATAATAAAAATATCTTTTTCCCCCTTTCCTTTTTCCCTATATATATTAAGCATGCAAGCAAAACTTTAAAAACACTTTAGCCTTAACTAACTAGGAGGTTCCCGTTGAGTACAACGGATGTGAGGGGTGCTAATACCTTCCCCTTGCATAATCGACTCCCGAACCCGATAATGGTTGCGTTGACCATCCTTTCCACATCGCTAAGGGTTTTATTATCGTTTCCCTTTAAAAATAAAAACTCAAGGGGTTTATCAACGTTCCCCTTTACAAATAAAAACTTTGGTGGCGACTCCACATTTTCTTACCGAGCGTCTCATCACGCTCGGGCGCGTTTTTTTAGAGAGCGCACAGCTGTCGACTCCACTGGGGAAATTTTCCTCACTAGCGAGTCAAGCCTATCCTAGTTAGCTTATAGGCTAAGTGTTTTTTGTTTTTCTTGCATGCTTTTGTTTTATTATCTTTATCTTCTTTTATTTTCTTACCTTTATATTTATATGTTTCATGATGCTTTATGTTCATATTGATATGTTAACTGTGGTTTGTCACATTGTTCGGGTTAATGCCGAATGTGTGAGGCTCTATACCCGAGCTTTGAGAGAAAATTAAGATAAGATGGTGGTTGTGTAGCGGAGGCCCTCATGACGTATGTCTGATAGGGATGATGCGAAAACCCCGCCTAGAGTAGATTTCACTTGGAATTTATTGAGGTCTTTGCGAGTAGTTTGCAATTGACGGCAATATTTCCCTGTGGGATCCGTGACTCTAGGGACCTTTTAGAAAATCTCTAGAGCCTACATGTGAGAATGGGGGGAAGTTTTGAACGTTCCTATATCACACCCCTACATATCATCACATTTAGATTCATGAAAATAATTTTTGCATATACATTTTGCTTTATAGGGAATTAAAAAGGCTAAAAGTGTGTTGCAATTGTCTAACAATTTGAGCATGTGCTCCAAAAAACCTTTTCATGCATTTGCATTAACATCATCCATAACATGCATACATTTGTTTTCATACACAAAACTCATTCCCCTTCTTATCGTCAGGATTTCTTTTAATCCAAACTGAGTCATCAGTGTTCGCATTACGTTCGCAACACCACGCGTCATCCCAGTCAAAGAAAGTGGCTCGTCGTCCCAAATCAACCTACACGTACAACACTCGGGCAAATATAAGAAAGAAAATGGAACATTTGGAACAAGAAAACCAAGAACTCCGGGGAGAATTAACGTCCATGCGGACCGAGATCGAGAAATTAACAGAGTTGGTAAAACTGCTAGCGGCTACACAAGTTCCGCCAACGCCTCCTCCTCCCTCCAGCTCTCTAGCTCAAGTATCAGCTTCTACTACTCCGGCTACAACAGTGCACGCCGATGCTCCACATCACACCATGCCCCCCAGTTGTCCCTGGGGCATGCCCCTCAACTTTGGTGAAGAGTTTGTCCCTATTCCTACTACACATCAAGAAATTCCTGTTCCTCAACCCAATGTTACTTTTCCCCAGGCTACTGCGGCCTTTTCAGCTCCGGTGATTCATACCACCCCATATGACCACAGACCTATCTTTCACGCAGAAAGTATAGGAGCTCAAGATCGGATGGATGATTTTCAAGAAAAGTTTGACGAAATGCAACGGGAAATCAAGGCCCTTCGCGTGAAAGATTTGTTTGGGAAAAATGCCCACGACCTTTGTCTAGTGCAGAATGTCAAAATCCCACCCAAGTTCAAAGTCCCAGAATTTGAGAAGTATAAGGGAAACATCTGTCCTCAAAGCCACCTAGTAATGTATGCTAGGAAAATGTCTACTCAAACAGATAATCGTCAACTACTCATCCACTATTTCTAAGACAGTCTAACTGATGCCGCTTTGAAATGGTACATGAGTTTGGACAACACCAGGATCCAAACTTTCAATGACTTGGGAGAGGCCTTTGTTCGCCAATACAAGTACAATCTGGACATGGCCCCAGACAGAGACCAGCTCTGGGCCATGGCCCAAAAGGATAAAGAGACTTTCAAAGAATATGCCCAAAGATGGAGAGAGATTGCTGCTCAGATTAACCCACCTCTAGAAGAGAAGGAAATGACCAAGATTTTCCTAAACATTCTTGGTTCATTTTATTATGAGCGGATGATTGCAAGCGCACCTAGCGATTTCACTGAAATAATGAATATGGGCATGCGCCTAGAGGATGCGGTCCGGGAAGGACGCTTGGTGAAGGAAAGTGCCTCAGCCAGCAGCACAAAAAGGTTTGGGAACAGTTACCCAAAAAAGAGGGAACAAGACATTGGCATGATTGTCCACGGGAGACCCCGCCAAGAGTACTCAGCCTACCCGCATGTTGCCGCCATTTCACCGTCCATCCCTACACCTCAAAATCCGAGCTATCAAATCCAAATTCCACAAAGACCTTCATCCCATTATCCACTATCATATCAACAACCTTATACACAAAATCCACAACAACATCGTCAACAACCTCACCCACCAAATCCACAACAACCTCGACCTCAAACTCCCCAATAACCCTTCACTTAACAGAATCGCCAGAAAATGGCATTTGACCCTATACCAATGAAATACACGGATCTGCTCCCTGCTCTGATTGCAAGGAACCTTGTTCAAACCAGAGCACCTCCTCCCGTGCCGAGTGTGCTGCCTGTATGGTATTGTCCTGACCTCACATGTGCATTCCATCAAGGAGCACCGGGTCATGATGTCGAGCATTGCTATGCTCTCAAGAATGAGGTTCAGAAATTGATCCGTGCTAAGTTTCTAACCTTCAAAGACTCCAATCCCAATGTCCAAGTTAACCCTCTGCCAGACCATGGGTCCTCCATCAATATGGTTAAAAGTTAGTGGACTCTAATACTCATGCGTGGGTAGAAGTCTGACTAGGTGGAAGTTGATTGCTTAGGATAGGAACTGGGGGGTCAGTGTCTGAGTCTTAAGGATTAATTCCAATAGTGGATTTCCTTCCTGGATTGGTATCCCCCCAGAGTAGGAGGTGTTTACTCCGAACTGGGTTAACAAACCTTGTGTTATGTTTATTTCTGCACTTTTAATTTCTGCTGCTGAACTGATTTAATTGTGCTAAGTTTTATTCTGAATCTGCTAAGTGTTAATTCAGAACCAGTGTAATCAGAACTTGTTAACAACTACTTCTCATTGTTGTCCAGCCAGAAATTTCAATTGGCATCAGAGCAGACACCCTGCCTGTGTTTTGGGTGTGATCCAGAGTTAATGATGTCTGGCTTAATGGAGAAAGAAGGAGGCTATGTCAACAGACCACCCCTACATGTTGCTGCTCTTATGGTTTCAGAAGCTTGCTCAAGGTCTGAGCCTGTAGTCTATTCAGAGTCTGAAACTTCATCAGTAACTGAAACTTCATCAGAATCTGAAGCTTGTGATGAAGAATTGATTTTTGAGGAACCAGCTGTTTCTTATGAAGAATTGTATCTCAGAAATCAAGAATTGATCAAGTTATTAGAGACTGAGAAGGAAACTGTGTGTCAGCTGCAGTCTGAAAGATGTGCTCATATAGGACAGATTGTTGATCTTAATGATGAAGTAACACATTTGAATTCTCAACTTGATCAGATGAAGAAACAAGTTAGGATGATGAACTCTGCTACTGATAAGTTGGAGGAGGTTCTGGATGTTCAGAAACAAGGAAAAACTGGTTTAGGTTTTGTTGATCAAACTCAGAATACCAAACAGATGAACCCAGTTAATCAGTTTGTTCCTGCTACTCAGACTCATGATTCTATGGTTGGAACATCAAAGAGGAAACCTCAGAAACAAGCACATATGCAAGGTCAGAAGCATGTCCAGATGCAATCTCAGAAGAAAGCTCAAATGCAACCTCAGATGCTGCCTCAGAAGCAATCCCAGAAATTTTTCAGAAACAAAAGAAGAAATCATACTTGGGTTTGTCATCACTGTGGTAAAAAGGGTCACATTAAACCTTTTTGTTACAAGTTGCATGGTTATCCCAAACATTTGCAACACAGAAAAGTTGAACCAGCTGTGAACAAGAGCAAAATCAAGAAAGTTTGGAAACCAAAGAGTGAAGGTGTTGCTCAGAGTCTGAACAAAGGAAAAGGAAAGGCTGTTGCTGATGACAGCAAGCCAATTCCTGTAGCACAGAAGAATTCTGGTGCTGGACCATCCAAAATCTGGAGCAAAGTTCCTGTTCCTGATCAGAAGGTTCTATTTTCTTGTGAGTCTGAAGTTGCTAGGACTTGTGTTCAGAAAAGAGTGGCTGATTTTGAGAAACAAATTGCTGGGAGAAATGTTTTTGATTGTGGTTCTTCAAATGTTTGTCAACATAAGGACTTATAACAATTAAAGCAACCTGGATGTGAGGAAGATAGAGTACCTGCCAGTTGTGCTAATGATAAGTGTGTTCCTGATCCTGGGTCTGAAGTTGATGCTGGGACTGATGCTGATGATGTATGTGCAGTTTTTAAACCCTATGTTAAGTCTGAAGTTTGTCATAATTTTGTGGCTAAAAAGGGGGAGAAAAACTTGTGCTTGAGCTGTTCAAAGTGTATCTGGTGCAGAATTCATATGGTTCAGAAGCTGTCTAGATTTATTCAGAAATTGAGTGTTTTGTTCAGTGTTCTAAACCATTGCAGTGCACATGTGTTTGAGGGGGAGTTTGTGTCTCAGGGGGAGTACAAGGGTATTATATTCCTGAGTGTTTGTGGTCCTGAAGTGTTTCAAGCTTTCCAGAATTTTTCAGAAGTTACTTGTTTCACAAGTTACTGCAATTCAGAATTAAGGGGGAGTTTCTATGGAGTAATGTTGAATGCTGAGTTGCAGGGGGAGTGTTGTGAAGCTTCAGGAGTGTTTGTGATGATCAGGAGTTGATCAGTAACTGTGTTTTGTGAGCTTCAAGTGTATCAGAAGCTGTTTTTGTGTGTTTCAGTGTTCAGAAGTTGAAGCTGCTGTTTAACATAGCTCAGAGAGTGTTTTGTCCGCTGCTAATCTTTGCTAATCTCTTTGCTATGTTATATAATTGTGGAGTTCTTCATTGCTGAGTTAGTTTTATGGGAAATTGAAGAACTTGAGTGTGTGAACATTGGTTTTAGCCAAAAAATTTGCCAAAGGGGGAGATTGTTGAGTATTTTGGTGTTGGCTGCATATTTTGGCAAATCCAATGTGTTGAATAGAAGCATCTCCATGTTTAGAACAAGTCTTCAGTTGCAAGTTTTTTTATTTGAAGCTGTTCAGAAGCTGAAATCACCTTCAGAAGCTGAAAGTTCCTTCAGAAGCACTGTAGCGCTTCAGAAGCTGAAATGTGAGTCTGATGCCCGCGTTGACTTTCGTTGACTTCATCAGAAGCTGGTTTTTCTGAATTGTTTTGGCGCGAATCTTTGCGAGATTTAACAAGGATTTATTCAAGCATGTTGATTCTAGAAGGCCTGATTAAATTGGAGAAGATCTTTGAAGATTTGACTCGTGTTTATGAATGTTCTTATTTTACTGAAGCAATCTTTGAGAGATATATTGCAGTTTTATTTGTTTCCTTTTTCAAGCCATTCATTATTCAGAATTATATCAATTCAGAAGATTTAATTCAGTTTAATGTTGTTTGCTGAAGACTATATAAGGAGAGCTTTGCTGCTATTCAAGGTGTGTGAATTTTTGAAGAAATTCAGAAATTGAGTCTTAGTGTGTAAGCATTTTAGCTTTGTTTGTGCACCACTCATATGTGTTGAGTTGGTTTAGGTTTAATTGAGTTGTAATCACTCTAAGCCTGTAGGTATGAGTGCTGTCTTTATGTATTGAAGTTGTTCTTCAAAAACAGGGGAGTTTTTGTTCAGAACTAGGTGTTAGTTCAGGTTTGTTCAAGTGACTGGGCTGTTGCTTGAATAGGAAGTTAGTGGACTCTAATACTCATGCGTGGGTAGAAGTCTGACTAGGTGGAAGTTGATTGCTTAGGATAGGAACTGGGGTGTCAGTGTCTGAGTCTTAAGGATTAATTCCAATAGTGGATTTCCTTCCTGGATTGGTATCCCCCAGAGTAGGAGGTGTTTACTCCGAACTGGGTTAACAAACCTTGTGCTCTGTTTATTTCTGCACTTTTAATTTCTGCTGCTGAACTGATTTAATTGTGCTAAGTTTTATTCTGAATCTGCTAAGTGTTAATTCAGAACCAGTGTAATCAGAACCTGTTAACAACTACTTCTCATTGTTGTCCAGCCAGAAATTTCAAAAATGTATGAACAACTCTCTTTTGGGTTTTGATGATAACAAAGTGTTAAAAAGAAAATTGGAATTGCTAATGCTTGATTCTAAGTGTGCAGAACCACATTCTTAATGTTTGGTATTTAACATTGGTTTTGGAAGAACAAGCTAAGAGCAAGAAGGAAGGCATAAAAGCTTATGTTGCAAGTATGAAGCAATTCTGTGTCTGAAGGCAGCTTCTGAAGACTGAGTCTGAAGGTGCGTCTGAAAGCAGCTTCTGAAGGCAGAGTCTGAAGACTGCGTCTGAAGGGTGCGTCTGAAGACTGAGTCTGAAGGTCAACAGATGTCAACGTCTGAAGGCTGAGTCTGAAGGTCAACAAAAGTCAACGTCTGAAGAAGTGCGTCTGATAAACAGTGCTTCTGAAGGGTGCGTCTGAGACCTGCGTCTGAAGAGAGCTTCTGATGAACAGTGCTTCTGAAGTGCGTCTGAAGTCTGAGTTCTTAAGGAAAAACAGCTGTCACTATCAGCATTAAATGCCCGTAATGTCATAACAGCTCAATGGAACAGTTGCCTCCCTCAAAGAAACATTATCCAGCTTTTAAGGAAAACAATTCAAACTTTGTGTGCTCTGTTTTCTGCAACTTACGCACACAAACTCAGATGGACATAGTCTCTACTTTGCAACGGCTCTTTTCTAGATTTCTGGCAAATCTCAACAGCTCTTTTACCCTCTATAAAAGAGTGAAGATTTGAAGAAGTAATACAAGACTCTGTACAGAAAAACAACACTGCAAAAAACCATAAAGCAATACTCTGTTTTACGTGTCTGTCATCAAACAACTTAGGAATTCTTACAAACTTGTTTATCTTAGAATTCCTTAAGTGTAGAGTCTCAACTGAGTTGTATTTTGTGAACACCTCTGATAGTTGATCAAGTGTTCAACTCAAACTGTTTTCTGTGTAAAATCTGTTTGAATCCAAGTCTCAAAGCCTGCGTGCTTGAGCAACCAAAAGTCTCTTTACTTTGTGTATTGAGCAATTAGAAGTCTCTTAGCTGTGTGCTTTGAGCAGGGAAGTCTCTTACTAAGTGTTTGAGCATAGAAGTCTCTTAACTTTGTGTTTTGAGCATAAAAGTCTCTTGACTGTGTGTCTTGAGCATTGGAAGTCTCTTGACTGTGTGTCTTGAGCATTAGAAGTCTCTTGCTAGGTGCTTGAGCATTGGAAGTCTCTTAACTTTGTATTTTGAGCAATTGTAATCAGTTGATTATAGTTAAAATCTCCTGTAAGTGACAGGGGGACTAGACTACTTCCGGTTTGTGGAAGGAACTAGTATAAAAACTCTTGTGTCTTTCTTTCCCTCTCTCATTTACTTTATATCCACTGCATAAACAACTCTGAAAATAGTTCAGAACTGATCATTATCAGAATCTGAACTTAACCAAAGTTTTTGAGAAAGAAAAGAATTTACCCACACAATTCAACCCCCCCTTCTTGTGTGTTTTTCTCACCTTCAGTTGGTATCAGAGCCCCTGGTTCTGATATTCAATCACTTAAAAGTGAGTCAGTATTGATCCTGAGAAAAACATGTCTTCTGGTGGTTCTGGTGAATCTACATCCAGAAGTGGTGGTGGTGGCTTTGGTACAGATAACAAGAAATCTCAGTCACACAATAAACCTCCTATGTTTACTGGTGATGCTGAGAAATTCTCATGGTGGAAAAGCAAGATGTACAGCCACATCATTGGAATTGATGACTCCTTATGGGATATCATAGAAGATGGAATATCTATTCCAGTTGATGAAGAAGGAGTGGCTATTAACAGAAGAGGTCTGTCTGATGCTGAGAGGAAGATCTACAGGAAGCATCACAATGTTAGAGGAATCATTGTGGACTCTTTACCCCACAATGAGTATCTCAAGCTGAGTGACAAATCAACAGCAAAAGCCATCTTCACCTCTCTATGCTCCAACTATGAAGGAAATAAAAAGGTTAGAGAAGCAAAGGCAAACCTTCTAGTTCAGCAGTATGAGCTGTTCAGAATGCAGGAGGATGAAAATATTGAGGCTTTGTTCTCAAGATTTCAGACTCTAGTTTCTGGACTTCAGATTCTGAAGAAAAGCTACACTACTGCTGATCATGTGAACAAGATCCTCAGAAGACTGCCATCTAAATGGAGATCTAAGGTGACTGCTATTGAGGAAGCTAAAGATTTAAATACTCTAAGTATTGAAGATCTTATAAGCTCTCTCAAGGTGCATGAACTGGGACTCAATGAAGATAAATCTGTTAGACAGTCTGAGTCTATTGCACTGAAATCTAAAGGAGAATTATTAAAAGCTCTAAAAGCTTCAGAATCTGATAAAGAATTTTCTGAGGGAAATTCTGAAGAAGATTCAGAAGCTGAGGAGCTGGAAATGATTTCTAAAAGAATTCAGTACTTGATGAAGAGACAAAATAAATCTTCTAACAGAAGCAGCAACTTCAAAGGATCTAGTTCCAAGAAGGAAGAACAGAAAGGTTGCTAGAAATCCAGAAAGAACAACTCAAAGTCAGGCAACTTCAAAGACAGAATCAGGAAGAGTCTTATGGCTACTTGGAGTAATCTTGACCAAGAATCAGATTCTGAAAATGAAGATGAAGATGAAAAAGAAGCTAACCTGGGTTTGATAGCAATAATATCATCTGATGAGGAATCTGGATCAGAATCTGACAAGGAAAATGAAGAAGAAGCCAAATTGGATTTGGTTGCAAATGTATCTTCTGATACAGAATCAGGTTCAGATTCAGACTCTGAAAATGAGGTATTTTCTGAACTCACTCGTTCTTAACTTATTGATACAGTTAAGGAATTTATGAACCATCTCAGAAGCAAGTTAAATCAATTTAAATCTTTGAAAAAGAAAAATAACTTGCTGGCTGATGAGAATCTTCAACTTCAGAATCATATCAATGATATTGATGAAGAAGTTAAAGAGCTCAGAGAAATGGTTCATAAGAAACCTGAAGAAATTCCAAATGAACAAGAAATTGCTCTTCAGGATTTCATTTTAACTGGAATCAACAGAAGCAAAGTTGCTTCTATGATTTATAATATCAGCAGAAACAAAGGAGAAGGAATTGGTTTAAAAAATGATTCATTTATTTTTTTCAAATGAAACAAACCTTCCATCCTGTTCTGAAGATAGTATAAAAGGCACTAAGGTATGCTTTGTACCTGCATCTGTCAATTCTGAGAAACAGAATTTAGCAGAAACTGAGACTGCTAAGTCTGAATTTCTGAACTGCTCAGAATCTAAAGCTTCTGAACCTAAGGGAAAGATAAAGGCAGGATTTAAAACTTTGCCAAAGTCTAAACCAAAAGGTTCTAAGTCTAAGACTATGAGGAAAACAGACTTTAAATTTGAAAAGGTTCAAAGTCTGAAGAGTTCAGAACCTAAGACAAGCAAGACTCAGAATCTGGAAAATTCAGACTCAAATTTTCAAAAGGTTGTGTTTAATAAACCAGTTTATACAAAACCTTTTCAAAACCAGAATGTCAGGCAAAGCAAACAAAAGAAAGCCAATCTGTCATCTGTTTCTGATTGTATTAAGAAAGGTCAAACTGAAGTTTGCCTTGTGTCAGGAGCTAGCAAAACTGAAGTTCTTAACAAATCAGAACCTTTTACTTCTGAATTCAAGATTCTGAACAAATCAGAATCAAAGATTCTTAAGTCCAAAGTTTTGAAGAAATCAGAACCAAAGTGTTCAATGGTTCAGACTCTAAACAACTCAGAACCAAAGACCTTCAAGTCTCAGGTTCTGAAGAAATCTGGGTCAAGACCATTGAGAACTCAGGTTCTGAAGAACTCAGTTTCTAAAACTAAGACTTACTCAAGATTAAAGGATTCATATCCAAAGTATCTGAACAAGTCTGAGTGTTATAACTCCAGACATAAGGTGCAACAAAAGACTAAACCTTTCAAGACTAACCCTAGAGGACCCATATGGGTACCCAAGTCAGAAATCATTTCTGTTGCAGATATGATTAAATGCCAAAGAAAAGGTGAAGTCTTGGTGCCTGGACAATGGCTGCTGGCATTGCATGACAGAAGACAAGTCTATGTTCCAAACCCTGATCATGAAAGAGGGAGGAACTGTGGAATCTGGAGGAAACCACAAAGACTGGATCATTAAGAGCTCTGCAGAAGTTGATACTTCTCCTAAAGCCAATCAAGAACATTGTTGCAACAAACTAAATGAACAAGGAGAGGTAAATCATAAGCTCTACAGAGGTATGTTTTGTTCTTTGTTATACTTAATAGATTCTACATGAGTTGGAAAACTATCAGATTCATGAAAACAGCATAACCTTCTTTGTGATAAAACTGCTGTAATTTGTTTCTCAAAAAAATTCCAATTCTACATTCAAGAGCCAAGCATTTTTGAACTTAAACATCATTTTATTAAGAGATTTTGTTCAAAGATAGATTTAAACTTATTAAAACGAATCTGAACAATGCATTTCATCTCTTGGAAAAATTTGCTTGACTCTGAATAAGAAACTAAGAATCTGAAGTCTAACAGAAGCTAAGACTTAACAGACACTCACTTTGAGAAGTCTGCAGAAAGTTCAGCTTCTGAAGACATCAGAGTCTGAGTTTCAGAATCTGAATTTCTGACTTCTGAATCTGCATAGTTATCTAACTTTTGGTCAGAATCTGATAAGGTATAACTCTGGGCAATGATGAATTAAGCTTTGAAAGTTACACTTTGTCCCTCCCAAAGTCATCAATATGCAAATGTGTTTTTCCGTTTTCAGTTCTGAAATGTTTTAACAAAAACACAGACACATTTTTTCATCATAATTGCTCAAATTGGTATCAGACATGTTCAGTTTTTCAAACCTATTTAAAAACTCTGAACAGTTTTGTCTGAAAGAGTTCAGCAGCACTGAGCTAAATGCTCTGTTTTTCAGTTTTCTGAAAAGAGTTCAGTTGTGCTAAAACCTTCAGTTGGTATATGATCTGAACAATTTTGTCTAAAATAGTTCAGTGATACTAAACAGAATGTACTGAACAAAAATGCTCTGAACATTTTTATCTCACATGTTTTCAAACTCTCTTAAAATTCTGGAAATTTTCTTTTTGTTGATGACAAAAGGGGGAGTAAAAGTAAACAAGTATTAAGGCTCTGAGCTCAGAACAATAAGTTAATTTCTGATTAAAATTAACTTATGAGAACAGTTTATTTTCTCTTAGCCTCTGAATTAATTTTTGTGAGATACATTACTCTTTATTGAGTTGAGATGAATTTAAATAACTTGGATAAGACTCAGGGAGCTTACAAACCTCATCCTGTGGATTATCAGACTTAGGGGGAGAGCTTACAAACCTCATAACCTGAAGTCAGCTTGTTATTTATAATTCTGAGTGATAATTTCACCTTATTGTTTTAAGTCAAATTTAATTAACATGGATGAGAATCAAGGGGAGCTTGCAAACCTCACCTTGTGGATTATCAGACTAAGGGGGAGCTTGCAAACCTCATCCTGAAGTCAACTTGTTAATTAAAGTTAACAACAATTCTGAAATTTTCATCTTTTTGATTTAAACTGAATTTAATTAACCTGGATCAGACTCAGGGGGAGCTTGCAAACCTCACACCCTGCAGTCAACTTGTTAATTAAATTAACAACAATTTTCTATTAATACTTGTGTTTGTCATCATCAAAAAGAGGGAGATTGTTGGAACAAAATGTATAAACAACTCTCTTTTGGGTTTTGATGATAACAAAGTGTTAAAAAGAAAATTGGAATTGCTAATGCTTGATTCTAAGTGTGCAGAACCACGTTCTTAATGTTTGGTATTTAACATTGGTTTTGGAAGAACAAGCTAAGATCAAGAAGGAAGGCATAGAAGCTTATGTTGCAAGTATAAAGCAATTCTGTGTCTGAAGGCAGCTTCTGAAGACTGAGTCTGAAGGTGCGTCTGAAAGCAGCTTCTGAAGGCAGAGTCTGAAGACTGCGTCTGAAGGGTGCGTCTGAAGACTGAGTCTGAAGGTCAACAGAAGTCAACGTCTAAAGGCTGAGTCTGAAGGTCAACGAAAGTTAACGTCTGAAGGCTGAGTCTGAAGGTCAACAAAAGTCAACGTCTGAAGAAGTGCGTCTGATGAACAGTGCTTCTGAAGGGTGCGTCTGAGACCTGCGTCTGAAGAGAGCTTCTGATGAACAGTTCCTGAAGAAGCTTCTGAAGTCCGAGTTCTTAAGGAAAAGCAGCTGTCACTGTCAGCATTAAATGCCCGCAATGTCAGAACAACTCAATGGAACAGTTGCCTCCCTCAAAGAAACATTCTCCAGCTTTTAAGGAAAACAATTCAAACTTTGTGTGCTCTGTTTTCTGCAACTTACGCACACAAACTCAGCTGGACATAGCCTCTACTTTGCAACGGCTCTTTGCTAGATTTCTGGCAAATCTCAACAGCTCTTTTACCCTCTATAAAAGAGTGAAGATTTGAAGAAGTAATACAAGACTCTGTACAGAAAAACAACACTGCAAAAAACCAGAAAGCAATACTCTGTTTTACGTGTCTGTCATCAAACAACTTAGGAATTCTTACAAACTTGTTTATCTTAGAATTCCTTAAGTGTAGAGTCTCAACTGAGTTGTATTTTGTGAACACCTCTGATAGTTGATCAAGTGTTCAACTCAAACTGTTTTCTGTGTAAAATCTGTTTGAATCCAAGTCTCAAAGCCTGCGTGCTTGAGCAACCAGAAGTCTTTTTACTTTGTGTATTGAGCAATTAGAAGTCTCTTAGCTGTGTGCTTTGAGCAGAGAAGTCTCTTACTAAGTGTTTGAGCATAGAAGTCTCTTAACTTTGTGTTTTGAGCATAGAAGTCTCTTGACTGTGTGTCTTGAGCATTGGAAGTCTCTTGACTGTGTGTCTTGAGCATTAGAAGTCTCTTGTTAGGTGCTTGAGCATTGGAAGTCTCTTAACTTTGTGTTTTGAGCAATTGTAATCAGTTGATTATAGTTAAAATCTCCTGTAAGTGACAGGGGGACTAGACTACTTCCGGTTTGTGGAAGGAACTAGTATAAAAACTCTTGTGTCTTTCTTTCCCTCTCTCATTTACTTTATATCCGCTGCATAAACAACTCTGAAAATAGTTCAGAACTGATCATTATCAGAATCTGAACTTAACCAAAGTTTTTGAGAAAGAAAAGAATTTACCCACACAATTCAACCCCCCCTTCTTGTGTGTTTTTCTCACCTTCAGTTGGTATCAGAGCCCCTGGTTCTGATATTCAATCACTTAAAAGTGAGTCAGTATTGATCCTGAGAAAAACATGTCTTCTGGTGGTTCTGGTGAATCTACATCCAGAAGTGGTGGTGGCGGCTTTGGTACAGATAGCAAGAAATCTAACTCACACAATAAACCTCTTATGTTTACTGGTGATGCTGAGAAATTCTCATGGTGGAAAAGCAAGATGTACAGCCACATCATTGGAATTGATGACTCCTTATGGGATATCATAGAAGATGGAATATCTATTCCAGTTGATGAAGAAGGAGTGGCTATTAACAGAAGAGGTTTGTCTGATGCTGAGAGGAAGATCTACAGGAAGCATCACAATGTTAGAGGAATCATTGTGGACTCTTTACCCCACAATGAGTATCTCAAGCTGAGTGACAAATCAACAGCAAAAGCCATCTTCACCTCTATATGCTCCAACTATGAAGGAAATAAAAAGGTTAGAGAAGCAAAGGCAAACCTTCTAGTTCAGCAGTATGAGCTGTTCAGAATGCAGGAGGATGAAAATATTGAGGCTATGTTCTCAAGATTTCAGACTCTAGTTTCTGGACTTCAGATTCTGAAGAAAAGCTACACTACTGCTGATCATGTGAACAAGATCCTCAGAAGTCTGCCATCTAAATGGAGATCTAAGGTGACTGCTATTGAGGAAGTTAAAGATTTAAATACTCTAAGTATTGAAGATCTTAAATACTCTAAGTATTGATAACACGTAAAATACACTAATATTTTGACTCGATTTACACATGTTTTAACCTTGATATTTTAGATTTTTTGCAATGTTACGCTAGTATTGTGCGTCCATTTCAGGTATCTATTGATTGAAAGTCCCTACGAGTCAAAATGATGAAAAAACGATGAAAAAAGAAAGAAAAGTCAAAGTCATCAGAGAGTCAACTTTTCAGGGGTTGCAACTTAACAGAGTATTATTGGTACGACAATCATCAAGTATTGATACAAGAAAGTTAATATGATAAACTTTTGAAAACTCATGACTATTTTTCACTATTTTCAAAATGGTGAAATTATGTGAGAAGAATAAACTGTTTTCCTATGTTTATGCTATAAGAAATGAGAATAAACTATTTTCCTATTTTTATGACATAAGACATTTTTTTTCTTATTATTTAATAGCAAATTGACCTTGAAACCCACCAAATTAGTGCGATTAAGAGTCTAACCGAAAATATTTCAGATAAAATGATAGGCTTTAGTTTAATTATACTAGCAGTAGATTGGCTATTTTTTCTTTTATAATATTGAAACAACTTTATAGTTTTCACATTATGAATTCATATTTAATTAATTTTCTATATATATGTGTGTGTGTGTTTAATCCTTTCAATTTTAAAGTTGGAAATATAACCTTTTTCCATTTTACTCTTTTTTAATTTATATGTTTAGTCAAAAAAAATATATCATTTTTCCATTTAATTAAATTTCACATTAAATAGCTTAACATAAAAAGTTATGAATAGTTGACTAGATATTGATATTGATATGTATTTATATATTTGTATCTCTATATTTTCTCCCTCCATTATCACCCGAACATAAAAATAAGAAAAAGAAAAAGTAAAGGCAACTGAAAAATGACGGGTGAGACCATTCCAGTGATTGATCTTGAGAAGATTTCAGAGCAATTCGAGTGCATGAAGTTAAGAGATGCGTGTGAAAAATGGGGTTGTTTCAGGATTATTAACCACTCCATTCCTTTGACCCTTATGGCTGAAATGAAAATGGTTATTGAAGCTCTTCATGACCTTCCTATGGATATCAAGAAAAACAACAAAGATGTCATTCCTGGAAGTGGTTACTACGGACCAAGTTCTTTAAACCCTCTCTTAGAGGCATTCGGCCTCTATGATATGGGTTCTTCACAAGCTATGCAAGATTTCTGCTCTCAATTGAACGCCACACCTCATCAGAGGTATGTTTTTGTTTATTTAAAAATATTGAGAAAAAGAACTTTTTTATTAATTAAAATACACTAATCACCATTTTTCAATTGTATCCAATAAGATTTGAACTCGTATGTTTATCTATTTTGTTTTATTTTATAAGTTTAAATATAATTCCAGTTTCTGAAAATATATCTATTTAGTTTTATTTTATAAGTTTATATATATATGATTTATAATCCGTTGACACGTGTCACAAATCTTTTGACACCAAATCTCATCTATTAAATTGATTTAATCTAGAGGCTATTAATTATTCACTTAAAAGCGCACAAGACATCAAATTTATTTTACACACCTTAGTACCTCTTTTTTTTTTTTGTCTCATCCTTTCTTTGGCCATATACCATTATTTTATAGATTGGAAATCTCTATGGGCAATAACCTCCTTGGTCTCATCCTTTCTCCAATCGATTGGATATCAATTTTATCGATTGAAAATTATTAATTTATATATTGGAGATCAATTTTATGAGCAATAACCTCCTAGTTCTCCAATATGGAAAATCTCTATCAGCAATTTTATGGATAAATGTTTTTGAAATCCGTTAGTGTTCTTCTGAAAACCATCATGGAAATGGAGAATCAATTTTATGGTTTTGATAAAATTGAAAAATCGTTTAAATTAATTTAATTAGTGGCCAATTTTTTGAACACCGCTCCGCGTATGAACAAGGAGGTTATTGTGTAATTGAAATTAGGGATGGGAATAGGCAGGCAGACCTACAGGAGTCTACGACCTAGCCTACGACAGGCCAGACCATGCCAGACTTTTTTCTTAAATAGAGAAGACCTGAGCTTTTTTAGAAGCCTATTTAGCTTAAAAGGCCAAGCCACAGACCATTCAAAAAGCCTCTTAAGTCTATTAGGTCGGCCTATTTAAGTAAATATGATTAATATTATTTATTATTATAATATATTTTGTACTTTGAATTAAAATATAAATTCGTTAGTAATTTAAGTTTATTAGTATACATTAATTTTTCGCATATACAAATGTATTATTATAAACTAGAATTGAAATATGATGCAATATATAGTTAAATTCCCTAAAAACTCATGTTGATTACTAAAAGAGAGTTTAATCTAATTGATCTATTAGTTCGTTAGTCTATTTAAACTTAGATCACATTGCTTACGTAAAGATGTTCATATGATATAGACTTTTAAACAGGCTAGCATGTCTTATCAGGCTTTCAGAAGGCCAGTCTCAGACCTCAAAAGTAAGCTTATGACAGGTCGCAGACCAGGCTTAGGCCTTAAAAAATTTGGCAGGCCAGACTTAGGTCTTGCAAAGCCTAGCTCGGCCTAGCCTATTCCCACCCTTAATTGAAATTAATGAACATGACACACATGCTTCCACTGTTTGCTTCCCTTGTTGCTCATAACACACTCAACGGCAAAATGTTGCGTAGAGGAAAAGCTCACGCGAGTTCACTACACCAACTGTATGTGCCTTTGGATTAAATAGATAGACGGTTGAGATTTGATGTTAACGAATTCGTTGACACCTGCTGTCAACGGATACCAACTCTCTTTTTCTTTTAATCTTGACCACTGATTTTTAATTCTAAGGCTATTAATTATTCCTACCATTCTCACATAAAATACTCATTTTCACTTGATATGACTCATATATATATATATATATATATATATATATATTGAAGTTAGTCTATGTTATATTCATTTTAGTCCTTATTTAGAGGAATTAAAATCTGATATTTAACTTTTCTATTAAAAAAGTAAATATTGGTTTTTGGATTATTTAATGGTTTGGTTTAATTAACAATTAATCTTGATGGACCCCACCCTAAAATATCATCAAATCAATTATTTAAGTGTTCGGTGTACACTTCCCAACAATTCTTCATCATATCATCAAGATAGCACTTGTGTATCTTTAAGGTATCAATGTTATATACCATTGACCAATTAGATTGTGCCACGTGGCACACCCTTTAAAAAAATATATCAAATATAGCACTTGTAAAATAACATTGTTACGTGGCACACTCTAATTGACCAATGGTATATTACATTGGTACTGGTACACAAGTGTTATACATATCATAAAATCCTGGTTCAAGTTTCCAAGCGTTCTCAAAGCAAAAATTACGTTCGTATATATTGGGGCGTACAATAGGGTTTATGTTCAACAGAATAGGATAATGATCTGATGTTGGGACTATAGGATTTTCTAATTTAGCTACCGAAAAAAGATGAAACCATGCAAAATTTGCTAATGTTCTATCCAACCTTTTCTTCTACAACACATGGTGTACCCAAACTCTTAAACCAGGTGAATGTATACCCATCAACTGGAACATCAAATAACCTGAAATTAATTACCGCTTGTGTAAATTCATTAATCAAGCAATTTGAACAACCCACTTTGCCCCTTTTTTCACTTGCATCCATAATATCATTAAATCTCCGAAAATACATTGGGAACCATTTGACTGACAAGATAGCTGACGTAGGAAATCTCACACGACGCGCCTACGTCCACCATTAGGGTACCCGTAGTATCCTTAAAGTCTCCAAGAACCATAAATAGCATCTATAACTTCTACAGTAATATGACTTTGTGAATAACCAACGATTCGACAATTAAAAGAGGTTCGCCAATATAAGGGTAGGCCACCCCTTCTACCAGTACGATCAACATAGAAACATAAATCAAAACCCAAAGCATAACGTAATTCCTCAATTTTATTGGTGTGGGCTAATGTCTCGCATAAGAAGAGGGCTTCTGGATTATAGTATTGGACGAGATATTTTATATTAGGAACTATGTTCGGGTTACCCAATCCCTAACGGTTTCAACTAATGACACTCATTTATCAGCCTTAAAAGAAGTAACCCTATTTCCCTAAAACTGAGAACCTAAGAAAAACCTCGTGGTTGTCTTGCTCAATTTCTAAAACACAAGTAAGACCAGTGGTCGTCTTACTAAATTTATGTTAGAACAACACACAATGGATAGCTGCAAAGGTTATATATCGATGGAATAAAGGAATCAATTGACAAAATCATGATCTAAAGATGTGTGAATACAACTTCGTGGAAACAAACTAAACATGATACGAAGATGTATGAATATGGTTTTATGGGAATGCAACACCTGGGCAACAAATAAAGCTTTATGAGAACACAGAGACATCAATATCATAAACGTTCGGGGAATAGAGCTTACGGAACGACATCAACAACACTCACTAGGGGGAAGAGGCAATTAATATGTACCCCTAGGAGAGAAAACAATTAATATGATTTTACATATTAAATGTATTTTTCTCTTATAGATTGATATCACTTAGTATACACGTTTCAGTTTAATCACTTTTAGAGATGACAATATGTACCCTCCGAACAAGATAACATAGTGTTCAATTAATTCCTGAACCCGCATTGTAAAAAATGTTCGTACTTGAGTACATACTCTCATAGGAAACAAATTTAGTGCTTGTTGCCATACCCACAATGTCCATAAGCTCTTACTCGCGTCTATTACCCTCACTTTTACAACACAAATTCAATAAATACAAAAAAGGGTTAATAGTGCTTTACCCCCTGTAATATTGGTCATTTTCGGTTTTCCCCTTTGTAAATTTTTTTTTAGATTCCGTCCTTGTAATTTGAAGATTTTTTGGTTTTGGACCTTCATGGAAAATTTCGCCCCCTGTAATTTGAGCAAATTTCGGTTTACCCCCCTGTAATTTGAGCAAATTTCGGTTTATCCCCCTGTTAATTTGAGCAAATTTCGGTTTACTCCCTGTCATATCATCGATTTTGTACAGTAAAAAATCGTCAAGGTCCAAAACCAAAAATCTTCAAATTACAAGGACGGAATCTAAAAAAAAAAATTACAGGGGGGAAAACCGGAAATGGCCAATATTACAGAGGGGTAAAACACTATTAACCTACAAAAAATAAACATCACAACATCATGAAAATATGATCCAAAATATTTCAAATCAATTTAGTCAAATAAAAAGCATTCAAAGTATATAAAAACAAGTGCATATTGCAATGAATATCAAAGTTCTATGATTAATTAATATGTGTTGCATATAAAATTATAATTATATAAGTGTATATGTGTGGGTTGCGGGGCAGGCTAGGCACTAGATTGCCTCTACCCGCACTCATAGTCACTCAAATCTGAGGATAATTACTCGATCATAGACCTATACCCATAAATGTGGGTTATTATCCTATCTAATGCAGAGTTCTTTTTTTTTATTGTCATCTCATTCACTTTTCACTTGATGTGATGATTTATAAGAATATATAATCTTATACAATCCTCCATTTTAATATGAATATTGTTTAAGGTTTGTACACATATATTAAAAAATAAAATAAATAGACAAGAATATTAACTTTACGAAATTATCAGTGTAACTATTGGTTGTATTCTACTATCATAAATGCAAAATAAAAGTAATAATTTGAGTGTAATGAATACGGATCATATATTAATACATAGAGTTGCATTGAAAACTAAAGATGAGATTCATTTTAAAACAATTTATATTGCTAAAGTGACACTTGTTGTGAAACAGAGTTAGTACAACCCTAAATTTGTGCAACTTTCTAAAAAAGATAAATGATAAAAAAGCTCACTTTTTGACACGTACTTGTTCGTTCTCTTCGTTGTTACTTTCATTTTGTACTATGTCCTTTGTAGAACCTTGAATTCTATCCTTAGACTCCTTATGTTGGATATGATTTTTGTTGATATAAATATATTTCATTTTGCCTTCTTAAAAAAACATATTCATCTAACTTTTTATTTTTTTACTAGTAACCAATTATTGACCATTTTATTTAGAGTGTGAACGGTTGATTTGCTTTGATTATCAGGCAAATAATGGAGACATATGGAAAAGCAATACATGATGTGGCAGTGAAAATAGGACAAAAGATTGCTGAATCACTAGGCATATTGGATGCTGATTTCAAGGATTGGCCATGTCAGTACAGAATTAACAAATATAACTTCACTCCAGAATCAGTAGGGTCCCTTGGAGGTCCAGTGCACACAGATTCAGGTTTCTTAACAATTCTTCAAGATGATGAAAATGTTGGTGGTCTTGAAGCAATGGACAATTCTGGCTCATTTGTTTCAGTCCCACCATTTCATGGAACGCTCCTTGCCAACCTTGGAGATATTGCTCGAGTAAGTATTTAGTAGAAAGTTATTCATTAATTTTGTCACTAAACTTGCAGCTAAATGGAAATATAAACTAGTCTACCCGCGTACACATCACATATTCATTTCATTTTTTAAGAGATAACTTAAGTGGTTCCTCCGCATACACATCACATATTCACTTCATTTTTAATTTTAATGTCTAATAAGAGCTCATTTACTCCAACCCAGCAACTCTTAAAAAATCACTCCATTTTTAACATTGAATTCATGCATTAATTTTGTATTTGAAATATGATGAAAGAAGTTGAATAAAGAATCCAATGAAACCATATTTATGCAAGAGAGAGAGACAATACTTGTAAAAAACCTTACATCTCAGTAGTAACACTTCTTATTTCTTCTCTAATAGGAGTAGCTATTAAGAAAAACATCTCACATTGGAGATGCTCTAATGTTTAGTTCCACCATCTATTAGTCTCTACTATTATATAGATTGAAAAAATGTTAGTTGACAATTAGATTTTTATAGAGCCTCATCTATCCTCTGCAATTATATAGAAACAATTGAGATTTTATATTGAATATGATTCAAACTTATAAAACACGCCACACTAGTGGTTTGATGCATGACCACATATGGTCAGGGACGAAACAAAAAAAAATAGAGGTGCCGACGAAATTTTTTAAGGCAATTTTGCAACGACAAAAAAATTTATAATAACACAACTGCAACCGATAAAACCACCTTCACATTTTCAAAATTTTTTGGCGACATATTACATTTTTTTTTTGTTTTTTTTCCATCATTTCAAATGAGTTGGATGTTGAATTTGAGGATTATGACTCTTATTTTTTAAGTTTCATATATGTTACTTTTATCTGAGGTACTTCTATTTAAGATGTGTTAGACATAAAATGTGGGTACCTCTTAGTCAGAATTCAAAAACTGATTTATCACATTGCAAAAGTCTAACCTCTTCTAATATACTTAATTTTCACTGATTTTTAATTAGTTTTTTATTCAATCAAATCATTCTTTTATAGTTTTAAAAACTCATATTTTTTGCAAAGGTGGAAGTGAGTAAGATGCATGCCAAGTTGAGAAAAAGAGGTATCTATATTAAAACTTTTGATTTTTTGGTTTACTTATTTATATTAAAACTTAACTATCACATATATGATTTAGGGGGCGGATGTGTTTTATACACAGGGGTCTTTAATATTTAGTATGAACTTGGGGTGGCGACAACTCCATTTCTAATGTAACCTAGTTCCGTCCCTCTATATAGTGGGTGACTCAATTGATATGCTCTACTACTATATTAGATTTTTATATTGGACTTAATTAATTCTTATTGATCTTACCTGATCATAAATGGACTACCGGTGTAGTTGTATCTGAGATGAATATGAATGTTCGCTGTTGACTGGAACGGCGGGGGGGGGGGGGGGGGGGGGTGTGTGTCAGACAATCCGACGCTCAAGTTAGTATTGAGTTTGAAGATGGGATTAGAGAATGAGAAGAGTCTAACCTTGGGGACTGTTGAGAGTCCCCTTTTTATAGAGGTGGGTGGTGCAGGAGCCGTTTTGTGGCACACGTGCGACTCGGCGGTTACGAATTCGTGGGAAGTGTAACCGCCGAGGAGAGATTCGCGGGAGCGTGTGAGAGACGTTACTGACTGTTTGAATCAGTATCCGTTTGCTCTGAGCACCCCCTCGCGGGGAAGAGGTGTGTTGCGAGTAATTTACCAGATGCTGGATCTGGGTCAGTTTGTATTGGGCCTAAGTAAATAAGCCTAATGTTATTTGCTCGCTCCAGAACAGAAGCCCCTCAAGTCGTTGCTCTTGGCAAAGAGTGGTCACTTTGAAGATATGAAGGCCTTGTTTGAGAGAAGTTTTTGGGGAGGTGAGAACCTCGGTTGTTTGAAAAAGAGATGTTCGCGAGGAACTAGTTCACACGAGGGGTCACAGGGAAACGAACTGACCCGCTTTGGAACAGCGTTGTTCACAAGGGGATGTGATGTTCCTCCTTACCAAGGATATATCGAACGTATTTCCCTGGTCACTTAGAGGAGTTCAGATTGAGGAAGTTTAAGAACGATCAATTGAATCTTGAACTTGAGGAAGATCAAGAATGATCAACTGAATCATGAACTTGAGGAAGATCAAGAATGATCAACTGAATCTTGAACTTGATGAAGATCAAGAATGATCAATTTAATCTTGAACTTGAGGAAGATCAAGAATGATCAATTGAATCTTGAACTTGAGAAAGATCAAGCGAGGGACAGAGAAAGGTGGGGGGCATGCCTGGGTTTCCTTTCGTCAGACAAGGAAACTCTTTTCCCTCTTTGTGGGTAAGGTGAAGACCTTTAAAGACCGCTTCTTCTTGGTGCGACCGAAGACGGAGGTTACTTTGAAGAATGTCATGAAGACGGTCAGGAGGACCCGGGAAGACAGAGGGGAAGACCGCTTCAGGGTTCCCCACTTTTCATTTTATTGGTACAAGGACCATTACGGGTACAAGCCTTCTGCTTTCGGCCCTGGGTACGCCGAGCTTAGTGCGGGGGAAAAGGAGAGTTACGACAAGTTGTGGACTTTCGTATCTTCTTTTGTGCCCGCCAAAGTGCCGAGGGAGGATGGTGTCCCTTTAATTGATTCCGCTGGACAGGAAGTGGCGGAGCCTCGATACATAAACACGCACGACCTCGTGCTCTCTGAAAACCCGACGGCGTTGCTCGGGTAGAATTTTGTAGGATTTTCATTTAGTTTTGCATTGATATTTTCTAATTTCTTTTCGTTCTTTTTGTTCGCATGGAACATGTCTTCAATGAACGAGTTGATCAGGCATTTGAGCAAAAAGGTGAGCAGCTGCGGAGCCGTGCGGCAGAGTGATGTCCAGTGTGGGCCACTTGCTCGCCGGGGCTGCGGGAGGCTCTTCTTCTCGTGCACCTGTAACGCTTGTGTGGGTGCTGGATGATGACCCGGTGGAGGAGGTCGTTGAATCTTTCAAGAGGAAGAGGGTGGTGTATGCTGGAGAGGGGCAGCCTGTGCCTGCCACCTCTTCCTCTGTTCAACCCGAAGGCGGGGATTTGTTGATGCTACCAAACGTATGGTCTGAGCCAGACCGTTATGGTGCACACTCTTCCCTTTGCTTGATTGACTAGGAGCTGAAGGTTATTTATGACATGGCCGGAGCAAGGCGATGACCGAAGGGATCATCTCTGTGATGAAGGCTTTAGAGATAGTTGTGGCCCTGAATAACTCTTCCACCGAGGATGTGGTATGGGCTGATGTGCTGGTGAAGGAGAAGGATGCCCTGGTGGCCAAGGCGGCTAAGTTGGAAGCCAATTTTGCCAAGGTGGTTAAGGAGAAGGATGGCCGGATAGCCTCCCTGGAAAAGAAGGTGGAGAATGATCTTCTCAAGTTGGAGGAGTTGCAGGAAGCTGGCCGTAAGTGGGAGGAGGACAAGAAGGAACTTCTAGCCGCTATCAACCCAAGCGCAGAAGAAGTCGAGGACACCGTTGGTTTGGATCGTGCTGGCTTGGTGGCGAGGATTGATGAGCTGGAGTCTAGTCTTGTGGGATCAGCCACTCATGCCTTCGAGAATGTCGTGCAGCAGGTGAAAGTTGTGAACCCTGGGGTTGAGCTCTCAACCGAAGGGATTCGTTTTTTGAAGTGGGTTGAAGATGGCGCCCTTAAGTCCCCCCCCACCCCCCCTCCTAAAGAGAATGATGGGCATGTTGAATGAGCCCGAATCTATATGACCTTGTAATATTTGAACAAAATTTTTTTGGTGTGTAACCATCCTTGTGCCATGACAATGTGCGCCCTTTGTGGTTAACACCCCTTTTTGTACAATTTATTTTGTTTTCAATTTCTGCTCGCTACTTTCTTTTATACCTTGTGAAAATGTATGTTTAATTTTCTAAGTACAATGTGTGATCAGAATGCTCGTTGTGTGAGGCTTTCATATTTGAATTGAGACGAATATCCTCGTAAATGAGAAATGTTTCAACTTAGATGTATGCTTGTAGGGTTCTTTTTCAAGAGTAGATTGAGTAGGCCGAGGATAAGGCTCGCCCCCTTGTAACCGTTGCTTTGTTTCAAAGTAGCGGCTAGACTTGACGCGAGGGTTAGAAACGGCGAGTGTCGAACAACTTGCCCGTTCTCTCAAGTTGAAACTTAGAGATGTTGCCTTTCCTCCCCCAAGTGTTCTCTCCGATTGTATGGATAGCGTACACTTGTGTGTTTTGTACTGGGGAATTCGAGCGTGATAGTTCTGAACATTACGCGGGGTATACGTCAGAAGGGTTCACGTTCAAGAGATGTTTATATGAACGTGTGTTCGAATCTAGAGTTTGAACGAGTAACGGTGGACGAACGAAAAACTCAAATTCAATGCCCCGAGGCGTGAATCTCCCATCGCGAGCTAGGGTTCTGCCTAACAGGCCGAGCGGTGATGCCGCAGCTGTGAGCAAGCATACCGCGGATTTAGTGAATTCGTTGTGTATAGGTTTCACTAATCCTTTTGAGATTTTGGATTCGGAGTGGCACGATTTTCCTCTTTTGTTGTAATTGCCCGTTCGTGAGAGTGTTTTAGTTCAATAGTTTGAACTTTGCGGTCGTATGCACAGTATAGCGGTTTGTAGGTCTGCTGCTTAACTGTAATACCTTTTTAATTTTTCTGTGTTCCAAGATCTGGGGATAGGACCCTCAATGAGATCTTCGAGGCCGTATGCTCCTGTCCCCATTTTCATGTGGATTCGATAGGGGCCCTCCCAGTTGGCAGCGAGTTTCCCTTCGTCAGAATCCTTTTGGTTCCTTAGGAGGATGAGGTCGCCAACTTCGAATTCTCGATTGATGACTCTTTTGTTGTGGCGAGCGGCTATTTTTTGTTTTAGCACTGTCTCTTTTAGAGCTGCTTCACTTCTGATTTTGTCGACGAATTTGAGTTCTTCTCATAGGTTCTCGGTGTTGGCTCGGAAGTTTGTGTTGGCGCCAGTTCGCCAATTGAGTTCGTTTAGCTCAATGGGAATGACTGCTTCCGTTCTGTACGTGAGGCGGAAAGGTGATTCACCGGTTGTTGAGTGGGGGGTCGTTCGATAGGCCCATAGAAATGTGTGAAGTTCTTTCACCCAATTACATTTAGCTTCATCTAGCCTTCGCCAAATTCCTCGAGGAATGACCCTGTTTGCTGATTCCGCTTACCTGTTTGTTTGGGGATGTTCGACGGAAGTGAAACTGCTTGAAACCTTCGCCTGTGAACTGAGTCCCGTTATCGGAAATCACTAGGGCCGGTACTCCGAATCTTGCTAGGATATTCCTTTTGAAGAATCGAAGTACGTTTCTTGCTGTGATTTTGGCGAGGGGCTCAGCTTCGATCCACTTTGTCAAGTAGTTTACTGCTACTACCAGATATTTCAGTTGACCTTTTGCTTTAGGGAAAGGTCCCAATAGGTCGATTCCCCACCATGCGAAGGGCCAAGGTGACGCTAGCGAAGTGAATTTGGCAGGAGGGGAGATCTGCATATCCCCGTGTCGCTGGCACTTGACGCATTTGGCCACGTATTGTTTAGCGTCCTTGAGCATAGTGGGCCAGAAGAAACATGCTCGTAGTACTTTTTTAGCGAGTGATTTGGCTCCGAGATGCTGCCCACAGATGCCCTCATGAGTTTCAACAAGGGCCTATTGGGCTTCGATAGGGCCGAGGCACTTGATTAGTGGGGTGATGAAACCTCGTTTGTACAACGTTCCCTCCACCAGTGAAAATGAGCAGGCTCTACGTTTGATTAGTGATGTAGCGAATTAGGGGTCCCTATCAGTCCTGTATTTCGGAAATTTCGTAGATTTCGAGTAATCGAGCTTTGTGCCTTTTGACGCTTGGTTCTGTAAGGACTTCTTCGATTACCGTTTTGTTCGCATTAGCTGTTCGCGTACTTGCGAGTTTTGAAAGAATGTCCGCTCGGGCATTATGTTCGCGGGGAACATGTACCACTTCGACAGATTTGAACTCTTTCATTTTAGTTTGGACCAGCTGAACGTACTCTTGTAGGTGTTCTTCCATCACTTGGTATTCACCAGTGACTTGGGATGCGACTAGCTGGGAGTCAGTGCATATTTTGACTACTCTGGCTCCCATGTCTTTGGCTATTCGTAAGCCGGCTAGGAAAGCTTTGTATTATGCGGTGTTGTTGGTCAACGCGAAGAATAACCCCAAGGATACCTCGATTACGATTCCTTCATCAATTTCGATGATTACACCTGCTTTGCTGCCCTTTGAATTGGATGATCCATCAATGTAGATGGTCCAGATGCCCCATTTCTCTTCCTCGGAGGGAAAAGTCATTTCGGCTATGAAGTCGGTAAATACTTGGGCTTTGAGCGCTTTCCAGGATTCGTAATGAATGTCGAACTCGGATAATTCGAGTGACCATTTCATCCTCCTTCTGACGATGTCAGGACGTCCAAGTATTTGTCATATGGGCTGGTCTGTCCGAACGATGATGGTGTGTGCAAGGAAGAATTGCCTGAGCCTCCTGGCCGCTACGACCAATGCGAGAGCAACCTTCTCTATTATTTGATACCTCGTTTCCGGCCCTTGTAAGGCTTTGCTAGTGAAATACGTGGGTTTTTGTCCCTCTTGAGTTTCTCTTATTAGTACTGCGCTGACGACATCAGATGAAACAAAGAGGTACAAATAGAGAGCCTCGTCTTGATTTGGTCGCGACAGGACGGGAGGTTGAGATAAGGCGTGCTTAAAATGGGTCAAAGCGGCTTCACATTCGTCGCTCCATTCGAACACACTCTCTTTTCTTAGCAATTTGAAGAAAGGGATAGCGTGTTGTGCGGATTTTGCAACGAATTGTGAGAGCGCTGTTAGCATCCCATTTAGAGTTTGGATGCACTTTTACGACGTTGGAGTCGGATATTCTATGAACGCACGACATTTGTCAAGATTAGCCTCGATGCCTCATTCTGTAAGATAGAAATCGAGGAATTTGCCCGCTTGTACCGCGAATGTGCACTTCTCAGGATTGAGTCTCATGTTGTCCTTCCGAGTTTGTTCGAAAACTCTTTTTAGGTGGGCGGTATGATCAATCTCTTGTTCGGATTTTACGATCATGTCGTCCATATATACTTCAAGAATGTCTCCGACGGAATTTTTGTCGTATATTTTGTTCATCATTCGTTGATATGTGGCCTCTGCATTTCTAAGACCGAAAGGCATTACGTTGTAGTAATAATTTCCTGATACGGTCATGAAAGCAGTTTTCGTTTTATCTTCATCAGCCATGGGTATCTGATTGTACCCAGAATAGGCGTCCATGAAGGATAGTAATTTATAGCCAGATGAATTATCAACTAATTTATCTATGTTAGGTAGAGGATATGCAACTTTCGAGGAGGCCCTATTAAGATCGGTATAGTCAACACACATATGTCATTTTCCATTAGATTTTTAACCAGTACAACATTGGAGAGCCAAGTTGTGTACTTGGCCTCAGAAATAAAAGTTGCCTCTAGGAGGTCTTTTACAGCGTTTTCAGTAGCCTCTGATTTTTCAGGAGACTGCTTCCTACGTCGCTAAGCTACAGCACTAGCACTAGGACTAATTGTCAGATGATGGCATACGACACTAGGGTCGATTCCAGGCATGTCAGCTGCACTCCAAGCGAATAGATCAACATTCTCTCACAAGCAAGCTATCAGTTGGGCTTGCACGAGGTCTGGAAGATCCTTTCCAATTTTGAAGTTCCTTGAAGTATCATCTCCAAAAGAAATCAGCTCGAAATCGCCGTCAGGAATGGGCCTTAAGATCTCAGCACTGAGCGTGTCTTTCTTCTCCTTCTTCTGCTCCTTGAGGTCAGATTTGCTGAACCTGGAGTCGAGCTCGACTACGTTAGTGTCCAGAGTGCTCGCAGCAATTTTCTCTTCATCCTCAGAGGATTGTTTCGACGAGGAAACCGAGCTCTGGTTCTTGTTTGCCTGGAGGAAACATCTTATGGCAGCTTCGATGTCTCCATGCAGAGTGGCGACGGTGTCGTTTTTCGCATGGTATTTCAACTTCAGATGAGCGGTTGAACATGCTGCTCCCAATCCTGCCAATCATGTTCTCCCTATAATGCAGTTATAGAGAGAAGGGCTGTCGATCGCCAGGAATGAGATCTTGATGGTTTTCCTAGCCTCCTCCTTCCCAAAGGTTACAAGCTTCTCCACGTAACCCCAGGGCTTAGTTGATGATCTGTTGAATCCATACAGCTCGGATCCAACGTAAGGAGAGAGGTTTTTCTCCGTCAGCTGGAAAGTCTTGAACAGCCCGGTGTACATGATGTCGCACGAGGCCCTTGTGTCAATCAGGACTCGTCGGACATCGAAGTTGGCCATGTACGCCTGAACTAGCAGGGGTATGGCTGAATTGGGAGCTCCGCCGGGCAGCTCGTGGTCATGGAATGCCAAAGGTGGTCGCCCCCCAGATGGTATGTTGGGGAGGACTAGCTGGTTGACGTTCATGAGTTCTTCAAACTTCTTCTTCATGCTTCCCATGGAGAGGTTCATTGCTCCGCCAATGATCACTTTGACAGAAGGGAGCTGTTCCTAGGTGCACGAGTAGGGAGTTATCTCGACGTGCTCTTGGAAGCTGTCCAGCGTTTCGACAGACATGGCAACAACAATGTCTTGATTGTTGCCATCAGCAATCTGGTCGACGGTCTTTCTTTCGGGAGAAGTAGTCTTGGTGAACTGCTTCAACCGACCTCGTTGTATGAGGATTTCGATTGCATCCTTGAGGTGGATGCAATCATCAGTGAGGTACCCATGGCACTTATGGAACCGACAATACTTCATCTTGTCGGCTCCTTTCTTTTCCTGGGTCGGAGGCTTGGGGTATTTGATTTCTGCCTCCTTCAGATCGGCTGCTGCGATCTCAGTGAGGATCTTCTCCCTCGACGCCGCTAGGGGCGTGTACTCAGCAAAGCGACCGATGGGTCCCTTGCTCTCGCGAGCAGGCTGTATGCCTTCTCGAGCAGCTTGCTTGCCTTCACTCTTTTTCTCTTGGAAGGGCTTTTTGGAGGATTTAGCAGCATGTTCCTCCTTCATGGACTTATTCAGGTTGTCAGCGTACATCTCCTCTTCGTACCTGATGTAAGTCTTTGCGATCACTAGGAACTCGTTCAGAGTCCTTGGTAGATCCAGCTGCACAACCTTCTTCATATCGGTGCCATGGCGAAGTCCCTTAGAAATAAGGTACTTCTTCATCGTCTCATCTGCACCTTTGACCTGTACAACCTCCTTGTTGAACCTCTCGATGTAGTCTCTGAGGGGTTCATTCTTCCCTTGCACAATAGCTTCAAGGGATGCCACAGTTTTTGGTTGGGTCTTTGAAGCCGTGAAATGCATAGTGAATTCATGGCATAGGTCGTTCCAGGAATCGATGGAGTTCCTTCGGAGGCCTTTATACCATGGCATCGCTCCTCGCCTTAATGTGGTGACAAAGAGCTTACATTTGACAGCCCCTCGCACCTCTCTGTAGGTAAGGACGACCTCAATGTTCTCTACGTGCTAGTCGGGGTCGGTCGTCCCGTCATACGAGTCCATTTGTAGGGGCTTGTATAGCCCTCGTGGGATGCGAGCCTCGCAAATACGCCTTGTGAAAGGGTCGTAAGTGGGGCATTCGTCATCAGATGCTGATGTAGAGGACGAGAGTCTGCTCTGCCTGGGTGGAGTCCTTCTTTCAAGAGATCGTCTGGACGATCTCCTGCTGGGTGACCTTCCGTTGGGCGATCTCCTGATTGGAGATCTCCGGCTGACAGAATGTCTAGGCGACCTTTATCTGGAAGGACGCGGGCTCCCTCCCCTTCTTCTAAGTGGTGAAGAGGGAGGCCTTTTGGGTGATGGATGTTGTCTTCTGGGACACTCTTTCTCGATATCCATCAAGTGCCGGTTCTGCTCCTCGATAATCAACGTCTGACGTTGTACCGTGCAGAGGATGTTAGACAGCAAGGCGTCCACAGGGGACGAGTTGTTTGCTTCCTCGCTAGGCCGATGTGGATCGTATAGAGGTTGCTCTTGTAGTGGCATGACGGCCTGATGGATTTGGTGGAGTGCCTCCTCCCTGTGACTATTTACAGGGGACAGTGTAGAAGTGTGTCTGTCGCGGTAGACGCGGTGGATTTCACTCCGTACCTGAGACGTAGCACCATTGGTAGTCATGGTGTATATGACTATATATTTTGTGAAAGCTTTGGTTTTTTGTCGCTTAAAAAACGGGGAGAGCTTGTATTTTCCCACAAACGGTGCCACTCATCTTACCTGATTAGAAATGGACTACCGGTGCAGTTGTATTTGGGATGAATATGAATGTTCGCTGTTGACTGGAACGGCGGGGGGGGGGGGGGGGGGGTGTACCTGCAGACACTCCGACGCTCAAGTTAATATTGAGTTTGAAGAGGGGGATTAGAGGATGAGAAGAGTCTAACCTTGGGGACTGCTGAAAGTCCCAGTTTTAAAGAGGTGGGTGGTGCAGGAGCCGTTGTGTGACACACGTGAGGCTCGGCGGTTACGAATTTGTGGGAAGTGTAACCGCCGAGGAGAGATTCGCGAGAGCGTGTGAGAGACGTTACTAACTGTTTGAATCAGTCTCCATTTGCTCCGAGCACCCCCCTCGCGGGGAGAAGGTGTGTTGCGAGTAATTTACCAGATGCTAGATCTGGGTCAGTTTGTATTGGGCCTAAGTAAATTGGCCTAATGTTATTTGCTCGCTCCATAACACTTATAAAAAAATGCTTGTAAGATGAGAAATATCAATCTTTATCAACTAATGCTAGATCTTATCTTTATTCAATGTAGAATATAGGTTTTTTCCAATAGGTTTCTTACAAATATTAGGACAAACTATTTTTATTTACTTGATAAGCAAAACAAGAGAGAATTCCAATCAACGAGATTGAGTTTAGCGGAATGGACCAAACTCCCACAAAGTGACGAACAAAAGTTTGATACACCTTAAATATGATTACCTCATGTGGAGTAGGGATGTTCAAATTCAAACGGATCCAAAAAATCAAAAATCACACAGAATTGAATATTATTAAATGTGTTTGAATTTGTAAACACCGCTCGGTTCGAATCAGATTCCGGATTTATTTTCAAAACCAAACCGAAATCAATTAGACACACACACACAGACACACACACACACACACTAGCGAAAAGACGGGCACTCACGTGCCCGTCTTTCCGCTTTTTTTATTGCGCTAAAGTTTGAAAATTATGAACGGTGTTTTTCTATGAAAATTTGATTTTGATTAAAAGTATAAATATAAATGATTGTTGCTTTCAAATTATAACAAACCAAACTAATTTTATTTATCTATTTCAATGATACCAACAATATAACAAAAAAATATAATCTAAATTCTTATCTTTTTAATGACACCAACAACAATCATTATTATATAAAAAATTGTTTTAAAGTATAATTGGGATAATGAAAACGTCAGCCCAAAATCTTTTATATATATATATATATATATATATCCGATCTAGTTTGTTACACTTTTTAAAGCATAAAAGAAAAAAAAAACTGGACATATATTCATATTGTGTTTGTTAAGTTTATTTTAAATTTTGAATTCACTCCCATCAATTATCTTTTTTAAAGAATAAAGGATTAGAAGAATAAAATTGAAATATCGTAGACAATAAAGATTGAATTTGTTACACTTTTTTTTAATATTTAAACTTACTCTTATCTATTTGTTATATGTGCTTTGTATTTACGTTCTATTACTATAATATATTTCATTACTCTTTTATTTGTTGGATTTTATTTCTTTGTTAATAATAATTGTTCGTTTAAACATAATCGATATTGTTATCCTGTAATGTTAATTTTTTGTATATTATATGTTATATTTTGCATAAAACCATACTACCTTATCATGTCTTTATAATATTAGTAGGTTTTTCTAATTGTAATTTGGATATCCTAAAATCAATTTAAGTTAATTTGCATTACGTTGAACTAGATCATATTGTTTTTTTTTCTTTTCCAAACCGAACTGAATCACATATGATTTTATTTTAGAATCGGATAGTTATTTAGCTCAAAATCAATTCATACCGTATTCCAAACAATGTGGTATGTTCACAAAAAAAAACTACAAACAACCATATAGTAGGGAATCAATGAGAAACTAAAAAATGGGGGGGAAAGAACAAAAAGAAAGAGTGTCTAAGTTCTGAAACTAAATTGTTCAATGAGAGTGATTAGTCACCTTCACTTGGGCCTTAGCTTTGTTAAGTTATAAAATTTGGACAAAAAAAGCAAATATTGGCTTATGGTGTTCCCAAACAGTGTGTATTGTGTAAGTCCATGACAAATGAAATGAATGCATTATGCAGGTATGGAGCAATGGGAGGTTTTGCAATGTAAAGCACTGTGTACAATGTAAAGAAGCTACTACACGTTATTCAATTGCCACATTTATGCTGGGACCCAGGAAGGGAAATGTTGAGGCCCCAGAGGAGTTGGTGGACCATGATCACCCACGTCTTTATAAACCTTTTACTTATGAAGAGTATAGGACGCTCAGAGTTTCCATAAATAAGGCCAGTGATAAATTACTGCATGCCGGTGAAGTCCTTGAGCTATTACGTTTGGTCTAGTGATTTGGGAAATTTAGTACCCCTCTTTTTCAGAAATTTTTATATGTCCCTTTCTTTGTTTTCCGGTTAAAATAAAGGGGAATGGTTGTCTTGCTAGTGTTTGAATGCTAAATACTCCCTCCGTCCTAAATTATATGTCGTTTTGGAAAAAAAATATTCTCAAATTATATGTCGCTTTACAATATCAATGAAGCATTAATGTTACTTTTCCTATTATATCCTTAACTATTTATTACTCTTTCTTCTTTCAATTTTTCATTTATTTTTTTCATATCATTTATTAAGGACAATTTTGTAAAACAACTCATAATATCTCTTTCTCACACAAAATTAATTACATTTCTTAATACGTGTGAAATGTCCAAGACATCATATAATTTGGGACGGAGGGAGTAACTCATATATGAGGGATGAATATGGCAACTTTGGTCTGTGTGGAAATAAAGCGAGTCTTACTTCTGATCTTAATAACTCTAAATGCTAAGTATCTTTTAATGCAATTTGTTGATTTGCTTAAAAAAAAAGGAAATGCTAACTTGTGCCCTTAGGGCACATGTTAAGGAACCTAAATTAGAATTTTTGTCTAAGAAATTGTGCCAATTTATTTTTCTAAAGATTGAAAATTAATGTTTTGTAATAAATATTTACCATTTATAGAATTTTTAACATGTGCCTTAAAGACACAAGTTAGCATGACCCTTAAAAAAATACTTCTCATGATTTCATGTATTTATTTATTAAATCATTTTCGATAATTGTTCATGATTGCTATAGGAATATGGGATTGTCAAGATGTTTCACAAGTTCCAAAAATATCTCAAACAAACTCCCCCACACCCTAACCCCATCACCACCACCTTTAATTTATCACCTAAGTAGAGCTATATTTTAAGGCTAATCTCAATCCTTGTGGATACAGGATACGGACCTGTTTTACTACTTGAACGAAATTTGGCACATTTGCCAAAATTTTATAAGGGTCCATAGTCACCTGATCCACAATTCACTTTGATATGTCTTATGAGTTCGAGTACGCGCTTCGTATACAACTTTTAAAGACTTTTTTATTTAGAGGATTTACATAGTTGGTACGTTATTTAGATTCGTGATATACGTTATAATATTATATTCAATATGTTAATTAACAATAATTTATTTTATCTTGTTTAATTAAAAATAACAACTTACATACTAACATTAAAAAGATATATCTCAACGAATAAGTCTTATATGAACTCAACCATAAATCAAACATGTTTGAGTAGGCTGGGAAAAAAAAAAAAATTGGTCCCGTCTGTTTCTCTTTTAATTTTTTTATGTGTGTGTTTGTCCAAAGATTTTTTATTTGAGATTTTGCCTAAGAAACTATTTTCCAATGGCTAACTATTGCTCGTGGTTGAGGCTCTTCTTGACCTTCCTATGGAGATCAAGAAAAACAACAAAGATGTCATTGCTAGCGGTGGTTACATGGCACCAAGTGTTGTTAATCATCTATATGAAGCTTTAGACCTCTTTGGTTATGTTTGTAGAAATTGTATAATGGTTGTGTGTCTATGGTGATCACATTGATCATTTATTTATAATTATGTGCATTGTATACATTAAGATAATGTAATCAATTACAATAAATACAATATTAATTAATGCTAATCAATTCAAATAAACTCTAATGGATTCATAACAATCATCCTCAAACCGGCCGGATCGTATATGTCATAGCCGAGTTTGTTACATATATAATCCACCCGAGAGCCCTTGAGAGACTTAGTAAACATATAAGTCAGTTGATATTCAGACTTCACAAAATATATGATGATTTTTCCTTAAATACCTTGTCCCTTAAATAATGACAATTTATCTCTATGTGCTTTTTTTTCATTCATGGAAAACCTGAACGGATGCAATAAAGAGTGCATATTGATTGTCGCATATGAATTTTGTGGCCAGAAGGTCTCTCAATCTCAGATCATATGAGTTTTGTTGTTGCTTGAACTTTTTTTATTATTGGTTGTCATTATTATTTGCTCGACGTCTTTGTTCTTGTTCGATTTGCTTTACACATTGTTGCTTTATACAAAGGTCTTCCTCTATTGCACTTCCAAACAATTTTGTGAACTATACATAAAAGAAAAATAAGGTGAGGTTTAGACTACCTTTAGAAAAATGGAGATAAGTTACTAACAACCAATTGAAATCAGTCATGTGTACTCTACTATATATATATCAAACATTTAATTTTTTTTTAAAAGAAGTTAATGGTGTACAAATGGTTATTTTTAATTTGTATGTGGATAGCTTACCCACAACTTTTTAAGCCTAGAAATAGGAAGATACCGTGAACAAATCTGTATCCATACATCTGCTAGTTAAATTTACACCAAAAGCATTAATAGTGCTCTTAAAGTAAAATTCATATTGAACCTCATCTACTGTTTGAAGGGAAAATGGGAACATAGCATAGATGTTTTTACTATTTAAGGTAAAATATGTAGAGAACTTATCTAGATTTAATTAGACAACATGAAAGGTTTAGAAAGAAAACTATCATATGAAATATATATGAAGTATCTAATAGTAATGTATGGATGGACTGTACAGAAGTGGACTGAAATATTATATAAGCAGAAGTGATTCTACAAGTGCTTCGATATCTTTATTTAAAGACTTATGTTATATATAGTCATATTTTCACTTCAACCAAAAACATGTCATGTTTTGATATTTGATGTTTCAGTATATACGAAGATAACAAGGAGGCCGAGTTTTATAAATTACTTTAGTAGAAAATAACATGACTTTGTGCATTTTGTTGCTTGCAATTCATACCATCAATAGTTATATGGATTTATTTTTTCATCAATCATAACTAACTCTTAGAACTATCTTTTATTCATAGCCAATATTAGTGATGTGTGAAATTAGCGATGAATGTGTCTACTCTACTTCTATCAATGTGGTTTAGTGTGGGATAAGATTATGAGTGATGTAGTTTAGTGATATAAAGTATTGTCATTTTTTTGTGATATAGGTTAGTGGGATGAGGTTAGGAGTTGTGTGGTTTAATGGGATACTTAATTTCTTTTTAATTTAATGAATTGATTTTAAGGTCGGTGGGGTGTGGTTAGGAGTTGTGTGCTTTAGTGGGATACTTAATTTCTTTTTAATTTAATTAGTTGATAATAGAAAGAGAGCTTTAATTTAATTTATTATTTAATTAACTAATAATAGAAAGTGTTTTGGAGGAAATTTTTTGAGGTATACTACTCCGTCCCAAAATATAAGCAAAAATGAGTCAACATAAGTTGATGTATTTGATACAAATTTTAAACCAAATACATTAACTTTTGTTGACCAATTTTTGCTTATATTTTGGGACGGAGGGAGTAACTTCTAGGATTATAATTATAAATAAATAATGATTATTATAAATGATGATGATATATTAAAAAATTGGAAGGAAAATGTAATAAATAATAATAATGGAGGCTGGATTGAGCGAAACACTTCTGATTTTACCAAAAGAAAATCAGGCAATGTTCTCCTAAATGAAAGTATCCCACTTTTGATTTTCTTTCAACAATATTCTCTTTTTCCAGTCTAAAATGCTCTTTTTATGTTAATGATTAAAATAAAAGTAGGAGGAAATAACCATGCAAGAGAAGGACAAAAGCTATATTATAAATCCATATATTATCAAATTGCGCAGCAAAAGCAATATAAAGCCAAATAAATTATTGTCAAGTTGTTCTTTAAGAAAATGAAATCAATTTCAAAGCTTATCATGATTAGGGAACATACGTATAAGCCATATGCTAAAAGTTTAAAGTCGACACGCAAATAAAACACATCAACGTTGGCACAGGAGTTGTCATTTTATTATTGAAAGGGTCTTTTATATGAAAGGTATCTACTACTTTTCTCCAATTCCTAGGCAGAGAAAAGAAATAAGAAAAGTGTTGTTTTTTACCAAGCAAAATCAAAGTATTTCATTCAACAAAATATTCCAAACACACAATATATGAATAAAGACATTATGAGTAGTGCAATTGATAAATGTGTTTACTAGAGCATATGCACGGAGACTGCATATTTGTTTGTCATCTTATAAAGATAAGAGGTGTCCTGTAAAAGGAAAAAAAAATAGAACCATATTGAGAATAATCATAAATTTGATATTCATTAATCGAGATTCATGGATATGAACCAATTGAGAACTCGAAGCTGATGCCAAACTTCACCTTCTGTTGCAAACATAATAAAACTGAATCTGGCCAAAAAATATTTCGAATAAAAACATTCAAACCAACCTTATGCACAATTTTTATTTTATAATTCTTATGCACAATTTTTATTTTACAATTATAAAGAGGGTCAAATCCCAACACACGGTGCACACTTGAAAAATTACACTTGTTTCTATATGTGGTTCGGACAAAACTGATGAAATAAAAAAAAAATCAAACCAAACAAAATATTATATGATATTTTCTAATTCGGTTAAAAACTAAACTAAAATAAACTTGATTGGTTCTTGATTTTTGGTTCGGATCTCAATTTTCAATTTTAAAATCTAATGAACATTTGAACTGGACATATAAGTTTATCAAGCCCACTTTGACTTAGCTCAGATTCAACATTTTACTTAACACAACCTCAGACCAAAACTACAAGAGCATACAATATTTGTACAAAGTTTAATAAGATTATATTTCACACTAGTTAAAAACTGGTGCTTCGCACGGGTTGAAATTGGAATAAATACTGAATTATTAAAATTTGAAAAATGTATTTTGGCAATTAATTTATGTATCGGCAATAATGAGCTTTGGATAATTTATATAGATATATGAACCACTAAAATATAGTACTTCGATTTGACACTAGACAACAATTACACACACAACATACATTAAAAAGGGGGAAGCATCAATCTCAATGATACCTAAAGAAAAGAAAATATTTTCATCACTAAATAGCATAAATTCCCTCTTATCCAGTATCAGTATGTAATTGCGTCATTGGAAGTCTTGAAATGAAAGAGAAGAAACCAAAGTAACATATTTGTAATAGTTGTTACACTTTTATTAACACTATGTGAGAGCGCACTTTCACATTCAACTAATATACTGAACAATTTAAGAAACCATTAGAAATAAATAAGCAATTTATGCTTTCAACTTACAATTCATTGATATTTGAGCAGACATAACTCACAATTTGACGCACGATTCTCCCGTGTTTTTCTAATAGTGTTATGTTTTCATCTTTTTGTTTCCCGTGTTTCTCAATAAGAATATAAACAGTGAAGACTTCACAATTAGTTCTTGAACATAAAACATAGTAGTAAAGAAAGAAAAGAGGTAACAAAGCAACACAGATGCAAAGAAACCAAAGTGATGATATGAATAAAGCAACACATATGAAGAACATGAAACACATACATGATAAATGGTTACATGGCATTATAACTATGAAATCCTTCAAGAAATAGAATTCTAGTTGTATGTATGTGTGTGTGTGTGTGTGTGTATATATATATATATATAATTTATATTAACACAATAGCAGTACTCAGAACTGATAAACAAAAGACAATAACACAATAAACATAAATTTTTAAACTACCTTAAGGATTGATCTTAAACACATGAACCGTATGATTGAGAATGCCTTCAATAAACTTGAAATGAATTGTATCTCGAGCCTGTTATTCATTTTCAATGTACAAATACTCCATCTTTGTCCAAGTTTTGTTGTAATTGAAAGGTAATTTTGGTAATCAATTCCATAAATGACTTTTACACATTTTTTACCACATAGAACCAAGTACTAGAAACCATTGTTCCATAAGAAATCATAGAACTCTTTGGTCAAAATCTGTAAACAGACATACATAAGTATGATTGTCAAACATAGATATTCACTGCATATGAACATAGTAATGAGAATAAATTTTTTGAATACTGAACTAATTATGATCTTATTGCCATCTCAAATTCTCCTAATAATGTCAAAATAAAATGTTTGACCAAATTATGTGCTCCTGCTATGGTACGATGTTATGATGCTAGAGTCTTGAATTGTTTTTTCTGAAGAAAAAAAAAAGTAAACATAGATTTTCACCATGTTACGTAGTGCAGGTAAGATAGATTTTCACCATGCTTGGTGTATGATTAAACATAGATTTTCACCATGTTTAAGGTGGATACTTATTCTGATATAGGTTACTTGGTAATGTTATAGTATATTATGAAATTATATAAAGCTATGATAACGATAACAATGTTGGTTAAGAATCTGATCATATCTATTATTCAGATTTAATAAGTTTTTTTATTTTAAAAAATTGGTTTTCATGTGTAGTGTAATATGGCACACGGTAAAAAAACTAATGTTGACAATGATAATAAGAAGCATATAAGCAAACCTCATCGACAATAGTTATTAGTTCTTCTGCATCGATCTTCCTTATAGAACCATCCAATTGCACATGCATTCTATAATAACAAACATTGTTAGTAGTAAATTCACATCTTAAGAAATATTGTGATACATAACTACAGATTCTAGACAAACACATCATAGATAAATACATCAAAGCTTGTATAAATCATAAATTGTCAATGTATGACATATTGGTATAGAACTAAAACTTAATTTATGATAAGAAGTAAAATTCACCAAGAATTAAAAAGCAAACAGATTAGGAAAAACTTCATGAAATCAATAACTTAAACAAATGCTCCAAAATCATTCTTGGCATTGTGCAAGAGTTCCCTTGGTGAGAATTCTTGAACAATGGAAATTCATCAACACCAACAAACAAACTTAGTTTCACCGATATCATCAAAACCATCACAGCTGTTAGTGATAGCTTATCAGTCTTTCTTTGATACATTTGTGTGTAAAATGGAAAGTAAATGCCATAAACCTAGTGACATAGAATTTAATAAAATATGACATAAACTTTCATCTCCCATGTTTTGAAATGAAAAAAAAAAAGTGTGAGATGATGAACTTGCCTCAAATGCCATGATTTTACTATTTAATTATGTGTTATCATCAGATCGAGTATCTAAAGGTCCTGCAAAGATATAAAAAATGAGAAGTTGCTAAAAGAGGATAAATTTAGTTAGCAGTGAATTCAAATAATGGATATAAATAAGGGAATAAGATGATTTAATACTAGTTTATTGTAAAAGAATTTTTTCGAGAAAATCACACACCTATTTTAATTTTATTTGCTCCTTTGCCAAGCCTATGTGGAACAACATAATAGTGAATTTTTCAGTCCACAATCTGCAAAAAGCCCAAAATAAATAATTAAAAAGCCAATTTCCCACACAAAAAAGAAAAAGGCATGCAAGAATCAATACTCTTCAAGCATAAAAAGTTTCAAACCTCAAGATCCTTTAGGCATCTCAAGGTTATTTGTAGTGTGTTTTAGTAAGCTAAATTTATTAAATTGCATCAAAGGTAAACATGCATTATGTTGAGTATGGTGCTCCAGAACAATACAAAATATATCCCTCCTATCATGCTAAATTAAATAACCAAATAAACTTCAAATAGACAGGGGACACATGTTTCATAAAAAAAAAAATGAATAGGATCATACCAAATACCACTGTCTTAGGATATGTAGCATAAAAAATTTATGTAGCAGACCACATCTTGTATAATGTACCAATTGTCATTATCTTTCATAGCCAAGACAAACCACTGAGACACTTTCACTAACACGTTGTGACTCATTTTCTCATTCAACTAATAAATTGAACAATTTAAGAGATTATTAGACACATGTTGTGAAAAACGATGTCAAGAACAAAGTATAACGAAAAGGAATGGAAAAACAAGAAGAACAACAAGGATTGGTTATAACTGCTTTTCTTTACTTTCTCTTTAAACAAGATTACAAGTGTTACAAGAATAACAAATAACCCTCTCACCCTAAATTAGGATTTGCCGTCATGTCTAAGATGAGAGACTAGTATGCTATTTATAATAAACCTAACATACTAACTAATGGGCTTTTTCACAATTACCCATTACAAGCTAACTTAGGGTACAAGCTAACTTAAACAATTGGACATAACAAACAAGCCCAATTCGATATGCTAACAAACCTAGCAATATTCACTAATGCATGTTAGAACAACTTCGACTACAACATGCACTACTTCGACAGCAGCATGCGAACAATCTTCGACCTCATGCTTATTCCCTGTCGAACCAGAAGCTACCCTAGAGTTCGTTCCAATATCTCACAAATCTCCACCTTGGAACAAACTCTAATATCAAAGAACCAGCTAGCTTTCTTCATGCAGCTTTATCAACTGCATACAGTGGAAAAACTTGCAACTTGGCAATGTCTTGGTGATCATATCAGCAGCATTGTGATCTGTCGAAACCTTCAGCACTTGGACTTCTCCACGCTCGATTACTCCTCTGACGAAATGCAGCCTCACATCAATGTGCTTCGTTCGCTCATGATAGGCTGAATTCTTCGACAGATGTATTGCACTTTGACTATCACATTTAACAATGATAGTTCGACCTTGAAGTTTCAGCTCCTTAGCAAAACCTTCAAGCCACAATGCTTCTTTCACAGCTTCAGTGAGGGCAATATACTCTGCTTCAGTAGTTGACAATGCTACAACCTTCTGAAGTGTTGCTTTCCAACTAATTGCCGTGCCAAACATAGTGAAAACATATCCAGAAATAGATTTTCTGGAATCCATACAACCTGCATAATCAGAGTCGACATATCCTTCGATTACTGCTTTACTATCTTCACCCAAGGCTCCACCATAAATCAGGACTCTGTTCAGAGACCCATTTATGTACCTTAGAATCCACTTCAATGCTTGCCAGTGAGCCTTTCCAGGATTCGACATGTACCTGCTTACAAGACTTACTGCATATGCTATGTCAGGTCTAGTACAAACCATAGCATACATCAAAGAACCTACTATATTAGCATATGGAATGCTATTCATATAAGCTCTTTCGTCATCAGTACTGGGACACTGATCTATACTCAGCTTGAATTGAGGGTTTGTCGGAGTCACAACAGGCTTTGAATTCGACATACCAAACTTGTAGAGAATCTTCCGTAGGTATGCCTCTTGAGATAAGCATAATTTCGACTGCTTTCTATCTCTTCGAATGTCAATCCCAAGAATCCTGGATGCAGCTCCCAGATCCTTCATGTCGAATTCCTTATTGAGTTCAGCCTTCACCCTCATTACATCTTCGACATTGCTGCTTGCTATGAGAATATCATCCACATAAAGCAACAAAATAACAAATGAATTACCAGGTCGAAATCTGAAGTAAACACAGTGGTCGAACTGACTTCTAATGAAACTTATCCGTGCCATGAACTTGTCAAACCTCCTATTCCACTGTCGAGGAGATTGTTTCAGTCCATATAAAGATCTCTGTAGTTTGCACACATAATCTTCCTTCCCCTTTTCGACATACCCTTCAGGTTGCCTCATCAGGATTGTTTCATCTAGATCACCATACAAGAACGCAGTCTTTACATCCATTTGTTCCAGTTCAAGGTCGAACTGTGCCACCATGGCAAGCAACATTCGAATGGATCTGTGCTTCACAACAGGAGAAAACACATCATTGAAATCGACTCCTTCCTTCTGAGTGAAACCCCTAGCGACCAACCTTGCCTTGTATCTTTTCGACGCCACTCCTTCGATTCCTTCCTTAACTTTGAAAATCCATTTACAGCTGACTAACCTTGCTCCAACAGGTTTCTCGATCAGTTCCCAAGTGTTATTATCATGAAGAGATTTCATCTCATCATCCATGGCCTTCAGCCATTCAGTCTTATTTCGACTCCTCAGAACTTCCTTATAGTCTCTAGGTTCTTCATCTAGAACCTCACTTGCAGAGATTAAGGCATAAGCTATAAGATCTGCATATCCAAGTCTCTGAGGTGGCTTGATGACTCTTCTCTGCCTATCTCTTGCCAACAAGTAGTCATCAACAGTTTCCTCAACTTCCTCAGTATCTACTTCTTCTTCGACTTCATCTGGGATACGCAATTCAGCATCAACATGCTCCACCTCAACAGGAATCTCTCCCTGTTCCAGCTCTTCGTCAGAAATTTCTGCACTTCGATCAACATCATCAGTTTTCTTGAAAGCCATTTCAGCTTCATTGAAAACTACATCTCGACTGGTGATACACCTCCTGTGACCTGGCTCTAGGCACCACAGCCTATAAGCTTTGACTCCTTCAGGGTATCCCATGAACATGCATTTTAGAGCTCTAGGTTCGACCTTGTCTTGCCTAATGTGAGCATAGGCTACACAGCCAAATACTCTCAGTTTGTCGAGATCTGGTGGATGTCCCGACCAAACTTCTTCAGGTGTCTTCATATCTAACGCAGTCGAAGGACATCTATTTATCAGATATGCCGCTGTCGAAACAGCCTCAGCCCAAAACACCTTCTTTAACCCAGCACTGGTCAACATGCATCTAACTCTTTCCAAAATAGTTCGATTAAACCTTTCAGCACAACCGTTTTGTTGTGGAGTACCTGCAGTAGTTCTGTGCCTTGCAATACCAGAGGCAGCACAAAAACTGTCGAACGCCTCATTGCAAAATTCAAGGCCATTGTCGGTTCTCAACCTCTTAACCTTCCTGCCAGTTTGATTTTCAACCAGAGTCTTCCAACTTTTGAAATTCTCAAAAGTTTCATCCTTAGTCTTCTGGATGAATACCCATAACTTTCTGGAATAATCATCAACTATGGATAGAAAGTACCTCGCTCCTGAATGTGATGGACACCTTGCAGGCCCCCAAAGATCAGCATGGATGTAATCAAGGGATCCATGTGTTCTTTGTTTACCTTTGTTGAACTTCACTCTACAAGATTTTCCAAGTACACAGGGTTCACAAAACTTCAGCTTTTCGACTTTGTCTCCACCAAACAGATTTTGTTTCCCTAGTTCGATCAGACCCCTTTCACTGACATGGCCCAATCTCATGTGCCAAATTTCTGTCTTCGACAAAGGTTTCGTGGATGCAACATTTGTCGAACCACTTACAACTTCAGCCTCAAGAGCATACAAGCCTTGTTTCTTCACGCCTCTCAAGACTTCCTTCGATCCCTTCATGACTCTAAGGATACTTTTCTCTCCTTGGAAAACATATCCTTTCTTGTCGAATTCACCAAGAGAAATCAAATTCCTCTTCAAGTCAGGTACATACCTAACTTCAGTCAATAACCTTATTGACTCATCATGGAGCTTGAATCTTACAGATCCAACACCAGCAATCTTGCAAGCTTTGTTGTTTCCCAGCAATACAGATCCACCATCTTGCTCACATAGTTCCTCGAACACGTCTTTGTTTGGAGTCATGTGCCAAGTACAACCTGAATCCATAATCCACTCCTTCGTTGAGTCGCTGCTTGAAACCACAAGAACATCAGATGAGTCGAAATCATCTTGTGCAATGGCTACGTTGCCATTATCCTTACCTCCATGATCCTTCAGGCGTTCAGGGCACACCTTTCTTGTGTGACCCTCCTTCTTACAATGATAGCATCGAATGCCAGATGCCTCGCCACTGTAAGACTTCTGCTGACTTTTACCTTTCTTCTTGTCGAACTTACCATCCTTTCGCAAGAATTTTCCCTTGACGGCCAAACCTTCACCAACAGTCGAAGGTTTATGCTCCTTTCGTTCGTTCAAGTCCTTCGAATACAAGGCTGATTGAACTTCTTCAAAGGTCAGGGACTCCCTTCCATACAAGAGAGTTTCTTTGAAGTGAGCATGTGTTCTGGGCAAAGCGCACAACAGCAACAACGCTTGATCTTCATCTTCGATCTTCACATCAATATTTTCCAGATCAAGAATCAGGTTGTTGAACATATCCAACTGCTCAGCCAACACTTTGTCTTCACTCATCTTGAATGAATACAAAGCCTGCTTCAGGTAGAGTCGATTTACCAGCGATTTGGTCATGTACAAACTCTCAAGTTTCACCCATAACCCTGCTGCCGTCGTCTCCTTTGATACCTGTCGTAGAACCTTATCACCAAGGTTCAGCAAGATTGCGCTGTGGGCTTTCTCTATCATGGCCGTCTTCTCCTTCTCCGTTAACGCAGCATCCATGGCTGCGACTCCCTTCAAAGCTTCTAAACAACCCTGCTGAACCAGCAGGGCTTTCATCTTCAAGCGCCACAGACCAAAATCGTTCACTCCGGTGAACTTTTCAATCTCATACTTTGTTGAAGGCATCTTCTCCACGCTCACCGCACCAATTTGTTGTGAAAAACGATGTCAAGAACAAAGTATAACGAAAAGGAATGGAAAAACAAGAAGAACAACAAGGATTGGTTATAACTGCTTTTCTTTACTTTCTCTTTAAACAAGATTACAAGCGTTACAAGAATAACAAATAACCCTCTCACCCTAAATTAGGATTTGCCGTCATGTCTAAGATGAGAGACAAGTATGCTATTTATAATAAACCTAACATACTAACTAATGGGCTTTTTCACAATTACCCATTACAAGCTAACTTAGGGTACAAGCTAACTTAAACAATTGGACATAACAAACAGGCCCAATTCGATATGCTAACAAACCTAGCAATATTCACTAATGCATGTTAGAACAACTTCGGCTACAACATGCACTACTTCGACAGCAGCATGCGAACAATCTTCGACCTCATGCTTATTCCCTGTCGAACCAGAAGCTACCCTAGAGTTCGTTCCAATATCTCACAACACAAATACAAACATATTCTCAATTTCAGCTTACAACTCATTAAATATTTTATCAGACTTAGCTTACCATTCAACACACGATTCTCCCGTGCTTTCCTTATCGCGTTATGTTTTCGTCTTTCTGTTTCCCGTGCTTCTCAATGACAATGTTCAAACCTCACAATTAGTCCCTAAAAAGTAAACATAGTAGTAAGGAAAGAAAAGAGGGAACATAGCAACATAAATGCAAAGGAATTACAGTGATAAGGAAGTTAAAACGAAAATCTAATGAGAACGAAAATAAAGGCCAAACATTGAACAAAATATATGTTTGGAAAAACAAATAAAGTCTTGAATAAACTTGGTAAAGAAATACAGATATTTGATTAGATATGAAAAAAATAAGAATTTATTATCAATCTCATCATAGAACTCATAGATATTTGATTAGACTTTTCTCACCGTTGGACACACAATTCTTCAGTTTATGTTGGGTTTGTCCTTTTGTTTCTCGTGCTTATCAATGAGTATTTTAAAATTGAAGACTTCAAAATTAGTCATTTTAGTCCCTAAAAATAAAACATATTAGTAAGAATAAAAGTAATGACGGACAATTTATATCGATATATCAACATTAACATATCACTGAAAAATGAATAATTTCACAAATTTTTTAGTATTGAGACACTTTCATTAACACTTTGTAAGTGCTCACTTTCACATTCAACTAATAAATTGAATAATTTAATAAATCATTTGAAACAAATACAAATATATTCTCAATTTCTGCTTGCAACTCATTAAATATTTTATCAGACTTAGTTTATTACCATTCAACACATTATTCTCCCGTCCTTTCCTTGTCGCGTTCTGTTTTTGTCTTTACATTTCCCGTGCTTCTCAATGAGAAACTAAACAGTACAGACTTCACAATTAGTCTCTAAAAAGTAAACATAATAGTAAGGAAAGAAAAGAGAGAAGATAGCAACAAAGATGCAAGAAAATCAAAGTGGTAAGACTGTCAACACAAAAAACTAACGAGAATAAAAAAAATAATGGCAAATAAAATGTTAACTTAAAATATTGTGCTCTCTTTTATGATGAATCATCGTAGACTTAAAATTGTTGAAATAAACTAGAAAAATATTCCTGATGTTATAAATGGTTTATAAAATGTCTAAAATAAGAAATAAAGTAGTTAATGTTATTTTAATCTTTTTATATTATTTTAAATATATAGTTTTTTTTGTCAAGATTTTAAATATATAGTTAGTTATTCAACTGATAAACTATTTAAATGTGGATACTGGAGTTGCACAATTATGATAAATTATCTTTTCTTGTACGACCCAGAACACTTCCTAAAGGGACGTTATTACTCAGCTGTAGATATTTACCACATTTCATTTTGTTTTTTAAAATGTCCATTACCTGCACATGTCAACCTGTATTATCCTTTTAAAATAATATACTTCCCTAGACAAAATCACCAATTTCAAACATGGAAACTTCGTAGAAAACAAAACCAACACAAACCCAATTGCACCTTATTAAAATCACCTTCAAAACCTGCTTTTCCATTAACAGAGAAAATTAACAAAAGAGCAACTAACCATTATAATAAGTATCCATAATCAACAACAACACCATTCATTTCAAACAACACACTCACGACAATGCTTTCCATTCAGTGTCGCCGCCGGCACAAGTCCGACATGGCTTACCTCACCGCCCTCATCGGCATTCTTCTCCTCTTCCCGGCGTCAACCTCCCAAGCTCAAATCCTCAAAAAAGAAACTCACTTCTTTGGACCCTTCAACACCACTAATGAACACTACTTTCAAACTTTATCAACCGCATCCATCCATCTCGGCGCCCTTCAGGTCACCCCGGACAGCGCTGGAAGTTCAACCATCGTTCCCCTCTTCAACAACTCCGGCAGAGTCTTTTTCAAAGACCCCTTTAAACTCTGGGACGGCTCGTCCTCCACCGGAAAACTTGTCTCCTTCAACACCTCTTTCCTCATCAACATCTTTCGCTACAACAACGGTATCCCAGGTGAAGGTCTCGCTTTCATCATAGCACCTTCTCTCTCCATCCCTCTCAACAGCTCCGGTGGTTACCTAGGGTTAACAAACGCCGCCACAGACGGAAACTCCACCAACCGTTTTGTGGCGGTTGAACTTGACACCGTTAAACAAGACTTTGACGATGACAACAACCACATCGGACTCGACATAAACAGTGTACGTTCCAACGTTAGTGTTCCTCTTGATCTGGAACTCGCTCCAAACGGAACTAGGTTTCATGTTTTATGGGTAGAATATGACGGTGACCGGAAAAATATTAGTGTCTACATGGCGGAACAACCGTCACCGGATTTACCTATAGTGAAAAAACCGGCTAAACCGATTATAAGTTCTGGTCTTGATCTAACAAAAGTGGTGAGTCAAAATTCCTATTTTGGGTTTTCTGCTTCAACGGGTAGCACTGTTGAGTTAAACTGTGTACTTAGATGGAATATTTCAATTGAGGTTTTTGATGAAAATGATAAAAATGAAAAATATTTGAGTATTGGTTTAGGTGTTGGGATTCCTTTATTGGTTTTGATTTTAGCTGGTGGTGGATTTTGGTATTATTATTTGTGTAAGAAGAAAAAGAGTGATGAAAATGGTTCTACATCTCAAATAATGGGTACATTGAAGAGTTTACCAGGAACACCAAGAGAGTTTAGTTTTCAAGAATTGAAGAAAGCTACAAATAATTTTGATGAAAAGCATAAACTTGGACAAGGTGGATATGGTGTTGTTTATAGAGGAACTTTACCTAAGGAAAAATTAGAAGTTGCTGTTAAGATGTTTTCTAGAGATAAGATGAAAAGTACAGATGATTTCTTGGCTGAACTTACTATTATCAATCGTCTTCGTCATAGACATCTTGTTAAGTTACAAGGTCAGTTTCATTTTTCCTTCATTTATTTATTTCAGTTCTTTTTTTTTTCTTAATTAATTTTCATTAAGCTTCATCATTATTTCATTAAATTCTCTAAGTTAGCTTAGATCTAATAGTAGATATGTCCAGATGATATAATTGTTTAGGAATGTTTCATACCATTCTGTCTGTTACCGTTATTGTTGATAATTGAATTATTGATACTTTTGACCAGCTATTGGGGAAGGTTGGTGGTGTGTCACTGTGTCTGGTCTTTTAAAAGAGAAAAGGCATTTTTGTAATGTTTTTTAATCTAAAATAAAACATGCATTGTTGTGATCTAGCTAGGTACTGTACCTTGATTAGCTGGTCTTTTGTTTTGCCCTATGGTTTCGTTTTGTTTTGAAAGTGACAGTTGATTCTTATGACCGTATATGGTCAATATTAATTGCTATCCTAATAATTGATAAAGCTTTTTCTGCCTTTTGCCCGTATGGTCAATGCTTAGCTTAAGCTTCATTTCATTGAACCTTCCTTCATCAATCCTCAACGCTGAAAATTGATGGAAAAAAAGAAGAAGAAAATATCAACGCCGAAATTGAAATTACAAGCATAATATCCATTTCATTGTCAACTTGCTTGATTATTAATTAGTCAAAATAAAAAATTCATCCAAACAAAATTAATAGATTTTAGAGTAGAAAAAACTTAATTGAGTATCATCTTGTATGTAGTTAATTAAGGCCCTAGTGGTAAACACAACCCTATCAGCCGGCCAGTGTTTCCACGAGTCTTCTTTTTTTATATAGTAAGATAAGATAAAAGCCACGAGTTATTATCATCAATAATCATAATAGTATAATATATTAATAATAACAATAATAATGCATACCAATTCAGCTTTTCGTAACTTTTAAGCATTGCCAACTAGTCTAACAAAAGAGTTCATAAATATTAATATAGGATGACTTTGGCTTGGTTTGGTGAAGTATAGACTAACCATGTTGTCAAGTCAACTTGTCATCAAAGAGATGACGATGGATGTGTACATAGTAGCTGGCCTTATTTCTGAGACTGAAAAAAAAATATGTATTTGAAATTGTACTTTTGTGTATAAAAATTCAATGTTCTTACTCATATTGACTGAGTACCTAAATTCAATGTTTGAATATAAGTCGATAATTAATAAAATATTATTGTCATTGAATTGATTTTTTTTTTAACAAAACATTTAAATATCTTTAAAAATGATGAAACAATATTAGAAACCAAATTATTTAATCAACTCGACATTCAAATCAGTAAACACCCTGCTACGGTGTTTAGTCCTTGGTGGATAGGGTGAAGTTTCTAACACAAGTGGTTTCTACCGAAGTGCCCTGCTAACTCCTACTTCTTCTGTGAGTGGGAGGTGCAAACTGTTTGTGTTGGAATTTGGTAGGGTACTGCGGTGGTGCCCGTGGTGATCTTGCTTGGAGGTAGCGGTGAGGTTTGTGCCTCTTTGAGTGGTCTCATCCTTAGGGTGTCTCCCTCTCTCTTTCTACATAGTGGAGTTGCAGCCGGTGTTTCTAAGGGTGTCTGGTGTCCTTTGGTGTTTTTGGCCTTGATTTTGTTTCCCTTTCTTCTCTTTTACAATTGACATCATCAAAATATAATATGTGCACCAAGTGTGGGTATCTTAATATCACCTAAAATTTGAGTGAAAATTCAAATTAGTCATTTGACAAAACTATGTGCACCATTTTATTCCTTTAAGAATGACAATAATACACACTAGTCTCTTTAGAATGATAAAACTATTGAATTAAATTAAGGACTAACATGTCTTCATTTTATCATTCTCCATGATTGATTGTGACTTTTTTCTCAAGACTGAAATGGTCGGATTTTATCAGAAACTAATTTGAACCATTATCCTTAAATATTTATCAGCTTATTTTATCAATAATATACATGGATTAATTTGGAAATAATATGCAGGATGGTGCCACAAAAACGGAGTATTGCTCTTAGTATACGACTACATGCCTAATGGAAGCTTAGACAACCACATATTTTGCGAGGAAGGAACAAGCACAACCCCACTAAGTTGGAATCTAAGGTACAAAATCCTCTCAGGTGTCGCTTCTGCATTGAATTACCTACACAACGAGTACGATCAAACTGTAGTCCACAGAGACTTGAAAGCAAGCAATATAATGCTAGACGTAGATTTCAATGCACGTTTAGGTGATTTTGGCTTAGCACGTGCACTAGAGAATGAAAAAACATCCTATGCAGAATTAGAAGGAGTACAAGGTACGATGGGATATATAGCTCCAGAATGTTTCCACACAGGAAAAGCTTCGAGAGAATCAGATGTTTATGGACTAGGTGCTGTGTTACTTGAAACTGTTTGTGGTCAAAGACCTTGGACTAAAATTGAAGGGTATCAATTTTTGGTTGATTGGGTTTGGTATTTACATCGTGAAGGAAGAATTTTAGAAGCAGTTGATCAAAGTGTTGGGAATGAGTATGATGTTGAAGAGGTAGAAAGGGTATTGAAATTGGGATTGGCTTGTTCTCATCCTATTGCTAGTGAGAGACCAAATTTGCAAATGATTGTTCAGATTTTATCTGGGTCAGTTAATGTGCCTCATGTTCCACCTTTTAAACCTTCTTTTATGTGGCCAGCTGTGGATTTAGCTAGTCTTGCAAGTACTGATTTTACAACAACAAATACTAGTGAGTACACACCAATCAATACTAGTAACTCACAATCTTCTATGCATGTTGGATTCTCAGATAACAGTTCTCTGGTCTAAGACTGATCATACTAATTTTTGTTTTTGTATTTTCTGTGTGTATGTTGAGAAACAGGAAGAAGAAAATTTGTTCAGACTTTTCCTTTTTATTTTACTTTTCTATTTTTATTTCATTTGATTTTTAACTGTAGATTCTTTTTTCTTCTACTTTTTAATTGGAAAGGAATGGAATCAGTGTTCATCAATGTATAAATTTTGATGAAATATGTTACTTCCGTTTTGTTTTGCATTATTTCGTACACACATATGATTAGAGATTCTTATATAAATTTTGATGAATTTTATCCTTAATAAAATTCGGATGCATTGCACATCGATAGATATTACTCAACTGGTTAAAGTCGACACACATGCACAAGTGACATCAGTGGATAAATTTTGTATTTTTTTAATTTTGACTCAGACATCAGTAGATAAATATTGTCCCTCAAATAATTCACACACACTACCAATGACCTTCTTTGTCTTTATGCTCGATGCTAAAATCAATGTGGAGTGTGATCCTTATTGGTAGAGTCATTAGATGGACCGATTTGACCCGGTCCAACGAAATAGATTACATAAATTGGCTAGATAAAATTAAAAATTGCTCTTTACATACTTTAAATTACTCATAAGCACCTCAACTTTCCAAAATACCTCTACCGGAAGTTACAAATCGTTTGTCTGTGAACGGTGGTTAGGAACTGTTCGAGACTTTGCAACAGTATTTAGGAATCGTTCCGGACTTTGAAGCATTTGCAATATGCCTTTGAAGTTTCAACACCAAAATTGCTTGTGATTGATAGCTAGATTAATATGTGCTTCTTTTTCAGCATATATGCTACAGTGGAGAAATGGGATGGTGCAAGCAAGGTTAGGAGGGAAATAAAAGAATGTGGCTTACAAAAGAATCTTATGGGGATGATTGAATTTTGTGGTTGAGTCACACAAGAACATAACTTACTCAACATACCTGCTAATTGAGTTCAACAAAGGGATTTATTACCATAATATACTCTGAAGTGTACAGATCAAAAAAATATTAGGAGTCTACAAGTCAAAATAATTTACTGCCATATTTGGAGTCTACCATAATTTACTCAACAGACCTGCCAAGACATATTGCAAATGCTTTGAAGTCCCGACAGTTCCTAACTATCGTTCACAGGCAAACAATTCGTAGCTTTCAATGGGGATATTTTCGGAAGTTTGAAGCGCTTGTGAGCAATCCAAGGTGCCTAAAGAGAATTCTTTTGTTTGTGGGACTTTTTTATAGCCCAATTCATGATAAAATACAAGACAATTAGTTTGGCCCATTGGGTCAAGCCTATTTGGGCGCCTATACTTGCGGCTCTAGTTTCACTTTGATTACAAAATTATATCATAATATTATAAAAGGAATAAATGTCTGCAAGCAAACCCTGGAAAAACCCTAAGCCAGCCCTTGCCCAATTTACGGAAATGCCCTCTGCTGGGCGCCAATACCACAATTCTCACAATTCTCAATACCACCGCACAATTAGCCAATAGGAGGTGAAGCTACACGTGACCATAACAGAGGAAAGCCTGAATCAGTATGAGTTTGTTCAGACCAATTTTCAAATCCTCATTCCTTCACTCTTTCTTTCTCTGTCTTCTCTCTCTCCTCTCAAACCCTCCACCCTCTCCTACAACAACATCCAGACCTTACTTTCCTACCATTGTTTAACAGGTAAAATATGTCCATGTTGTTTATAAGATTGATATCACAGCTCAGAAACGGGATTGGGATAAGATCATCGTCATTTTAGTTGATCATTTAGTATCACAGGTTCTGATAAGATCTAATAAGGAACAGGATTTAATAAGGAACAGATCTAATAAGGAACCTTCAGACTCTGGTATCACAGGTTCTGATAAGATCTAATAAGGAGTATTTCTGGTATCACAGGTTTGAGATAACATTTTTATGGAGTGTTATATTTAAAAAGTCAACCGTGCACGTTTCAAGGAGGTATTATCATCTATATCAAACAAATATTATTGTGCATCTATGATATTCTAACCATTTAGTATTTTTGTATTTCTTTCAAAGAACACAAGGAATTTTTATTCTACGGATGACACGGGACATGTATGGAAATGCACTAATGCATTCGTTGAAAGCCCTGAATTGCACTATGAAATTGGAGGGGATTGGAAACGCTACTGCACACTCTGACGGCTGTCTCGAGGGACTGCAATCAAAATTGGTGCTCCAGCAGTTGGGAGAATTTTTGTTTTATTTATAACATTGATAGTGTAGTGTAGTCTTTTGATATATGGAGTGTATCGGGTCCTATGTGTGTTTCTTGAACTGGATTTGTCTTCATGTATTACTATTGATTTGAATGAATGATTCATGGATACTTGGTTCTTTATTGTTAGATTATGCTCACTTGGATCTTAAATTAATCAGTTAGTTTTATGGCTTATAACTTTGTCATACGTAATGATACAAGAAGGATCCATGTTTTTTTAAAAATATATTATAAACACTAACATAATGCTAATACAATAGATGATCAATAATAAACGAATACATCATCAAAAACCACTCAATCAACTTGAAATTTAAATCAATAAGTTTTAGCGTCTGAAGGTTTTGAGTCTGAGGTTCTGAGTCTGAAGGTTCTGAGTCTGAGGTTCTGAGTCTGAAGGTTCTGAGTCTGAAGGTTCCGAGTCTAAGGTTCTGAGTCTGAAGGTTCTGAGTCTGAAGGTTCAGAGTGCCATTTTTGTCTCTCAGCTCAAATTATAAGCTTATTGTTAGAAACTTATTAGTTGCTGGAATTCTCTGTGCCATTTTTGTTAGTAACTCTGTTTGTATTACCTCCTAAGGTTTAAATCTAAAAGCTATTCCTAAATGTCTTTGGAGGTTCAAAATGCCTTTACTGGGTGCCAAAATAAAAGCATTGCCCTTACACTGTTCAAGTACTGCCACCAAAATTGGCCAGTTAGAGACAAGCAAATGATATACGCAAAAAATCTTCTGCATCGTATCTGCTTCTTCACGTTTCCTCTGTATCTGCTTCTTTTCTTCCTTTCTCTCCCCCTCTCTCTTCACGTTTCCTCTGTATCTGCCATTTTTGTCTCTCAGCTCAAATTATAAGCTTATTGTTAGAAACTTATTAGTTGCTGGAATTCTCTGTGCCATTTTTGTTAGTAACTATTTTGTATTACCTCCTAAGGTTTGAATCTAAAAGCTATTCCTAAATGTCTTTGGAGGTTCAAAATGCCTTTACTGGGTGCCAAAATAAAAGCATTGCCCTTACACTGTTCAAGTACTGCCACTAAAATTGGCCAATTAGAGACAAACAAATGATATACGCAAAAAATCTTCTGCATCGTATATGCTTCTTCACGTTTCCTCTGTATCTGCTTCTTTTCTTCCTCTCTCTCCCCCCCTCTCTCACATACGGCTGCTTCTTCTTCCTCTTCTCTCAATCCATTTTAAATTTTCTCTTCACAAACTCAAACTCTCTCTCCCCCTCTCTCTCCCATACAGTTTCAATTTCCAATTTCAACTCACAAACAAAATCATCACAATTTGTTTTCCATTTTATTATGAATCAATTCTTATGTTTTGTTTGATAATTTGCGTGATTTTTTTAGATAATTTGCGTGATTTTTTTAATTTGATGGATTGTATGTTTTTTTTTGTAATCAACTGAGTGTATTTTTATCATGAATTTAGTGTGATTTTTTTTGTTATGATTTGTGTGTGATTTTTTTGTTATGATTTGTGTGATGAATTGTTTGTGTAGATGGCACTCTGCTGAAACATTTGATTCAGGTTCAGAGTCTGAAGGTTTTGAGTCTGAGGTTCTGAGTGTGAGGTTTGAGTCTGAAGGTTCAGAGTCTGAGGTTCTGAGTCTGAAGGTTTAGAGTCTGAGGTTCTGAGTCTGAAGGTTCTGAGTCTGAGGTTCTGAGTCTGAAGGTTCTGAGTCTGAGGTTTTGAGTCTGAAGGTTCTGAGTCTGAGGTTCTGAGTCTGAGGTTCTGAGTCTGAAGGTTCTGAGTCTGAAGGTTCTGAGTCTGAGGTTATGAGTCTGAAGGTTCAGAGTCTGAGGTTCTGAGTCTGAAGGTTCAGAGTCTGAGGTTCTGAGTCTGAGGTTCTGAGTCTGAAGTTCTGAGTATGAAGGTTCTGAGTCTGAAGGATCAGATTGTCATTTTTGTCTCTCAGCTCAAATTATAAGTTTATTGTTAGAAACTTATTAGTTGCTGGAATTCTCTATGCCATTTTTGTTAGTAACTTTGTTTGTATTACCTCCTAAGGTTTGAATCTAAAAACTATTCCTAAATGTCTTTGGAGGTTCAAAATTCCTTTACTGGGTGCCAAAATAAAAGCATTGCCCTTACACTGTTTAAGTACTGCCACCAAAATTGGCCAATTAGAGATAAGCAAATGATACACGCAAAAGTGATATGTTATTATAGTGTGGACATAAATGTGACTTAAATGCAATGTTGAGCTAAAACGTCATTTTGCTAAAAAAACTAGCGTGCTTAGATTTGATGTGAGGTGTTTGGCATAAAAAGGACTTCCTAACAATATTTGGTATAAATAAGATATATTAAAAAGTATATTGAGACAACTTCATAGTATTTTCTTTTTGTTCTTGCCATAAAGCATAAAGATGTTCAAGTGACTCTTACAAAAGTATGGAATGAAAAAGTAGGGATGTATGTAGCGTCTTTTGCAAAATCTGTTAAAAAATTATAGATCATTGTTCAATCCAACTAAGAGAATTTTGAATCAATTATGAAATTTTCTTTTTCAAATGTATAATGAGATTGAATATTCATATTATTTGCATATAATATAAGTTTGGTTGATTGAACAAATCATATGTTATTTAAATTTAAGTAGTTTTTTTTTAAATGCTATTCATATAAAAATATTTTAAAAAAAGTTTGTCGATAATGCATTTGAAAGATATTTTAGAATGATTTTTATCTCATATTCTATATCTATTAATTTCTTTTATGATTTTTAATAAGCACTGGTCAAAAGTCCTTAGTTACTTCAAGAAAAATGTTAAAGATGTTGTTAACTGATGAGGAAGTTGAAGGTGCAAATGTTACATATAATGTAGATTATAAAGAAGTGGTTCAAAATGTCTGTTAGTTAACGTTATTATTACCCATGTGATGTTGCAATAAAGTTTCAATTATAATATATTTCATGTTTTAATTTATTTTCCTGCGATGTTGTAGTTCTAATTTGTTAATATATTGTGCTCATTATTGACTCGTGCGATAGCACGGGGCGGCCGTCTAGTTAGTTACAACACAACAAACTACATTATTTGATTCAATGAAAGGGATGGGAACAATTTTTAACAGAAGAGGGAGGGAGGGGTTTTTAAAATTATTTATGTTTGATTTGACGAGGAACGGGAGATTTTATATGTGCGAAAAACCCAATGGAGAGAGAGAGAGAGAGAGAGAGAGAGAGAGAGAGAGAGAGAGAGAGAGAGAGAGAGAGAGAGAGAGAGGCGAGAGAGGAGAGGAGAGAGAGAGAGAGAGAGAGAGAGAGAGAGAGAGAGAGAGAGAGAGAGAGAGAGAGAGAGAGAGAGAGAGAGAGAGAATCAGGGGTTTTACCGCCAGCAATACAACTGTCGGCATGAGTCACATCCTGTCATTGTAACTGTGTCATGGGTTGGCCGCTATGGTCTCAAATCCTCTCTCGATTGTCGCTTCAGTGTTGTTGTCATTGAAAACCTGATTCGTCCCATCCTCTTCCTCCCTTTTCCCATCTTCATCCCCCAAAAAGGGTGCACTGCACTGTTTTTACATAGCAAAAATCAACATTGAATTATCAATTTAAAATCTATCTAATTCTTTTCATTTTGGTTTCTTCCACACACAAAAATGGGATGATTAAAACATGCATTCAAAGTATCGACAAAATCACTAGTTGTGGTTTCTACATTCAAATCATTATAGAAAAGGGAGATCAAGTAAACCTAAAGGACTAACACAAAAAAAAAGAGACACAAAGGAGTACGTAGCACCACATTCAAGTATCGTAATTAAATGATTACCACTTAAGAGATATACCTTGAATTAAGTTAGAAGTTTAAGACCTTTGGCACCACTCAGGGCAAATAAATTTCCACTAGCTCTAGGTCTACTAGTTGAAGTACTTTGACTTCCTTGCAGGTAAATTTTCTTGGGTTGAGGATACACCGTGTTGATGTGTCCCTTCTCATTGCAATTGATAAAAGCCACCTCTATATCCTAACACTCATTCGTGGTATGACTGCATCACTCCCTCCACCACTATTATCAATCACTTGACTCCTATTTTCATTATTTCGAGCATTCACACCATGTGCATTCATGTTTCCTCTACCACTTGCACTTCCACTAAAATTTTCATTACATCTTCCTCTTCCAACTAAAGGACCTGCTTGAAGTGTAAACAGAGTGATAAGAAGATCGATGGTTCGATCTCTACAATGAGCCTAATGTTAATAATTACTATAATAAAGTATAATTTGATGAATCGAAGAGTTGTGATTAGTTGCCAATGTAAAATAAAGTTTTCATTGAGAGTGAATATCCCTTAATAGAGTGCAAAACATCATATGATAGAACAAAACATCCTAAACTGTGTTGGCACCCTAGGTTAATCACTTATTATTTGTTGCACCTTATAAATTTTATTGAATAATATGAAAAGATAAAAGAAAACATAAACTTGGAGATTCTAGACCAAAACACAAGATAAAGATCAGAAAAAGTCTTTGTTCATTAAAATCTTTACCAGAAAAATCCAATGGGATAAAACTTACTGAAGAAAAAAAAAATTCATAACAAAAACAACAATCCAATAGGAATCAACAAAATTTGCATGACGAATGTTATTGGCCTTATGTGAAAATATTCTCTTTTGCTAATTAACAAAAAGTTTAGGACGATGGGATGGTGCCTTAGTAGAAGGTTGTGAAGACCTTCAGACTCAAAGAGCATATACAAAAGTATTTATATTTACCTCCTCCAAAGACACTGGCGAGGTTCTAACCCGAAATCTCTTTTCACTCCAAAGGCCCTTGGAGTTTTTTTTTTGTTTTAATAAAAAGATAATAAACATTTTAAGTGAGTAATTGTGCTTGGGATATTTATACAACTATCTTGTGATAACTTTTGGGACGACCATTTTCTCTCTTCTTATTGGTCAATAACAATAAAGAAAGAAAGATAAAGAGAGAGAAAGAGTAAGAATACAATAAAAATATGAGGGAATGTTGTCTAAAAATTATAACAAAATGATTGTACAAATATTATTTCTCATAAGATAAATTAATTAGAGATAATGTCTTACCGAAAATAATGAGAATAATTATTGTAAAACTTAATGTGTTTGTATCTAAAATTAATTCTAAATTTGTATCTAAAATGCTAATTATCCTTTTCATTGTTAAACTTAATGTTTTTGTATCTAAAATTAATTCTAATTTGAAGTTAAAATTTATTGTTTTTGACTTTAATATCAATTTGTTTTTAGGGAAAAAATCAAATTTATTATTGAATTTACTCTTTAAAGTAAATAAATGTATTCAAACATTTTCATATTGAATCGAAAATTGCTTTTCCCACATCAAACAAAGCTAAAACACAATAGAAATTGATGTTTTTACCTCGTCAGCAGTTAAGTGCCGCTGGGATGGTGTATCGGCAGTTAACTGCCGCCGTCTCCATCAGCAGTTAACAATTGATGGTACCATCGGCAGTTAACTGCCGCTGCGGGCAATTATGCATAACAAAACCTGCTATTTTTGCAATCAAACCATTTTTCGGCCTATTTATTACCTGTAATCCAAAACGACAATTCCAGAGGCAGTGCAAATCATACATCAATTATAATCATTCTTAAGCAAGAACAATACATAATCTTTCACAATTGACCAAAATAAAATCAATTCGACATTTAGTTAAAATTACACGAATGTTTGAAATTCAACAAAAACATAAATAGTATTTGAAATTCAACAACACATTACATAATATTACATGAAATCTCTACCGACATTCGTTGCACATACAGTTGGAACGAACACAAAGATATAATATGTTATTTTCAACCATATGCCTAAACATAAATCCAACATCACTATCGTCACGAATAAGCCGAGGCCAATAGACCGTTTTCCACATGTCTTCATCTTTATCTGCCTCCAGGTCATAAATTGGCATCTGAGCAAATACATAACATGTATGATGATTTTCACCAACATGGAGAAAATAATTGTTAAGTTGTGCCTTCAACTCATCCATAGTGTCGGTCGGAGTTAGAAAAACCTTAATTGTCTTTTTGAAAGCAAAGTATCGGACATGAGCTTCGATTTGTGCAACCTCAGACATGTTTAACTTCACAAAAGTTTATGAAATATCAAACATCAGAATAAAACTAAATGAAACGTAATAACCAATATATATATATATATATATATATATATCAAATGCGGAAACATTATAACCAATAACAAAGTAGGTGCATATTCTACCACATAAAAGTCATATATTTATATATATTAATATGTTAGTTATATATTGGCCACAAAAATTGGTGTTATAATATCGACCACAAAAAATATGTCGGTGTAATATCGACAAAAAAAAAGGATGCACACCGACAAAAACAAAAAATCACTCATATCGCATCAAGTGAATTTGAACCATCTTCATATTCCGCAATAACTTGAAATTCTTGCTTTGCTTTTTCAGGAGTGTCACACAAAATTGGATTGGCTTGGTTTGACTCCTTTTTTGGTGGGAGCGGATTCTCTCTTTTTTCAATGTTCATGAGGTCTCGGAACCTAGCTTGTTGATCCAAATACTCAAATTCTCAAGTCGATGTCTCTTCACTCATATGTATGTTCCACTCCGTAGATGATGGAGGTAGTGGACAACCATCTTTCAAAAAAACAAGAACAAAATGATTGGGAATTAAGCCTAGACACATGATGAGGTTTTTTTTCTTAAGCGGTGGCAACAATGTGACTCATGTCGGGAAAAGTCAACCACTTATCTACAAGTGCAATACCACCACTATTTGAGGGAGGATGCAAGCCATTTAAGATGTAGTTAAAACGATCCTCACTCGCAAATACCGGCACATAATCATTTCTATGATCTTTCACCTCTTGAATAAGATTGTTGAGGCAAAATCCCAAATTAATTTTAAAGATAACAAACCCTAAATGATTAAAGGATTAATGGACTTTGATTAGTCTCTTGGTGTTTAACTTGTGCTCTTGAGTGTTTAATTAAGACAGAAACAAGATATGAACTATACCAAGATACAAGGAATCAAAGATCATTAAGAAGAAAGAACTTTGTCATAGCTCAGAAGGTTGGACATAGTTCAGAAGCTGAACAAGAGTTCAGAAGGTTGGACATAGTTCAGAAGCTGAACAAGAGTTCAGAAGGTTGGACATAGTTCAGAAGCTGAACATAGTTCAGAAGGTTGGACATAGCTCAAAAGCTGAACATAGTTCAGAAGCTAAAATGCAGTTCAGAAGCTGAAACACAGTTCAGAAGCTGGAACCCTGTTCAGATGCAGCAATGTTGTTCAGAAGCTGAACATAGTTCAGAAGCTGAAATGCAGTTCTGAAGCTTGTTCACAGTTCTGAAGCCTTGTCATAAGGCTGCTCTTACACAAGCCCAGAAATTCAAGAACACCTTCAAGAACATACATGCCACACGTGGCATAAATAAATGTCCAGGAAAATATACTTGCATGGATCAATCAAGCAATAAAAGCATTTACAAGATGAATGTCAAAAAGGACATTCAATGTTCATTTAAGACTATGAACATTGAATTAACAGGAATATTCCAAAAGGGAGTATCATCCTAGATGTTCAAATTACTGCACTTCATTTATGTTTCACTATTGGGATTTGATTACATCAAATGGAAGTCTTAAAAGTCATCCTAAGTGAAACAAAAAGAATATTCTGAAGTTCAGAATGTTCAATACAGCACATGTTTTAATTCTGACAGCAACAGTAAAGTAGTTGGAAAAGTAAAGCAAAAGCAAAATTACAATCTCAAAGTCAGAATCCAGGAGATCTTGACACCTAAGGGATTTGGTACTGTTACAGATCAGCAAAATCCCCTAAAGCATGGGCATGAAGTGATAGTTCCACTTTTCTCTCTCCTGCACACAATCCAAGACAGATTTGCAAAGCTCTTGGCACAGAAACATTCTGATGTACTGCACGTATAAACAAAAGTCCATCAGCAATCCAGAAATTCATACCTTCATTCAAACATGATGAACCCAGATGAATATCATCAAGAATGCAACAACATTCTGAAGTACTCTCAAGAACACAACAACATTCTGAAATTCAGAATGTTCACCCAGATTTTCAAGAAAAAGTCAGTGGGGCCCAGGACACATGGCACAAGACCATTGGTCAACCTCCAACGGTTACAAGAGACTAATAACTCTATAAATAGAAGTGAAAGGCTCAGCATTACACACACAATTGCAAAGCATACAAGAAAACATTTGAAAAGTGTTTGAAGCTTTAGCATCTCAAATTGATCATCACTGAGATTCCAAGTTATCTCTTAAAGTGTAAATCAATTCTCTTTATCTTGTCAAAGATAAACTCTCCCCATTCTCTTCTCAAAGTCTTCATCTTAACCTCACTTCTTCAATTATCAAATCTATTGTAAAAGAGAAAATCTCATCTAGTTTTAAGGGTATTAAAGTCTAGGTTGAGTAACATAGTACAAAGTCTGGTGTGACTTAGTACAGAAAGTTGAGAGCCTGTTGAGGCATAGAGAATACAGGTTGTAACCGTTCCAAGTGAACAAGATTGTAAGGTGCAGGATTTGAGAGGGTATCTCAAGCATCATAGTGGAAAACTCTCACAAGATTGTGAGGAGTGGACTAGCCCACATTGGGTGAACCACTATAAAATTTTGTGTGTTCTTCTTCTCTCCCTATACTCTTTACACTACTGCATACACAACACACACACAACACTTGACTTAAATATCTTATTCTGCAACTGACACTTCAGAACGTTCTGAAGTCTGTTTAACTTTGTTCTTCCAAGAATCAACTTGAGAAGTAATTTTTTAAGTACAGGATTAGATTTTAAAAAGGGTCACAATTCAAACCCCCCCTTTCTTGTGACTATATTATCTACTTCAAAGATGTCTACGAACCATGACATGACTTTCTTCGGTGAAACCCAAGAACTCAGCTATAGTCCGAAAACCACAATTTATATCGCCTTTAACATCCACAATTTTTTCAATAAATGGAACCATGAATTTTGACATATAGTCAATAGGGCTCAAAATATCAAACACACCATGAACCGGAGTAGGCTTTGGAACCAGGCTAAGCTTAGGAAACCGAGTAGGTGGTGGAAGTGGGGAACGTGATGATTTGCCAATACGAGTACCCTTTCTTTTAGGAAATGATGACATAGTTTGCGACGATTGACTATCCAGAAATTGGGAATCAACACGCTTCCAATAAGAAGGGATTCAATTTGTCGATGCCTCATTTGCTTTACACCTCACTTTTTTCGGCGCTCCCTTGGTTGATACTTTTCTTGGAGGAGGAGAAACCATTGTGGATTCTGGAAAGGCCAACTGATGCAAAACCTCTTTGATTTCTAGTTTGATTTGATAAGGAACTTTCTTGAGACATTCCTGAATACCATTCCACTCCTCCTCGACAGAATAACCATCTTCATTACTTTCTTCGCCCATACATAACCTTTGCCAATGACGGTGTATCTCATCCAATCGAATAGGCTTGTTGTCACGGATTTTCACAGCAATAGTGCATGCACAAGGTAGCCAATACAATGTCCTTATCACACAACCACAAATTTCTTTGTTCATGCACAAGGTTTCCTTGGAACGTCTTTCTTCATCAAAAATAAAGCTCAAAGCAGTCCTAAACACATAACCAGCCAACCCAGAGTACAAAATGACGTCTGTGTATCTATGTTCCAATACAATACAGCTCCTCACAAATGATATGTGTATCTCAGTTAACTAGATCACCAACATATCATGTATTTCCTCCTAACAAGTACCAAAATCACCTACATTATTGCTCAAATATTTCTTCAGTTTACCATGAGCCCCCTCAACTCGGTTGGTGGTTCTGCAACCAAGATGCAAGACACAGTCTGTCCATACCCTCACTATTTTCTCCTTCACAACATCCAATACAGTGCTCTCGACATAAGTAAGAAACTTTGGAAAATCTTTACAAACATTTTTGAATTCCATTAACGCACTTGCATATAATTCCTGCGTAGGTGATTCAACGACAACATCTCATGCTCTCATTACCTTGTTAACTATGTCACTTGACTTCACCTCTTTCCCATCCTTCGATTTCACTCTACAGTCAGTGATGCACTTTGCTCTAACATTTTTACAAACATGAAAATAACAAAGTATTGCACTAGTTTCTGGGAGAACAGTTGCTACCGCATTCATCAAAGTCGTATCTCTGTCAGTCACAACCATTGAAGGCATATTAATCTTTGAGTTAAGAAGTTTGACAAACATCTGTAAAACCCAAGTAAAATTATCCTTTTTCTCAGATGTCAAAAATTCAAAACCAACATAATACGTCAAATCGGTCGAGGTGACCCCAACTATCTCAAACAATGGCATTATGTACATGTCGGTTTTATAGGTGGAGTCCATAACCAAAACTGTTGGAAAATTGTCAAACAACTTAACAGATGTTGGATGAGCCCAAAATATGTCTTGAATAGTAGTACTCTCACTTTGTGTTCTAGTGAAATAGACATAGTTGTGCTCCTCCAACTTTGAGATTAGATACTGCATATCAGTCTTTTTACCTCTGTTTGACTTGAATATTTTTTGACGTTCATTTTAGACTTGCTTGATATTTGTCATGCAATCTTGTCTTTTTGTCTTCAAATTTATCAAAATATTTTTTGGTTGCACCAAACTCTTGGTCAAGTCATGTACAATCTTCTTGTCATTCTCCCTTAATATACCTGATAAGTGCTTAAAAGTAGTTATCTTTTGATAATTTTTAGGCACTTATGTTACTTGTTTTACAAGTTATCTTAGGATAAGCTCATATTTGTGGTTAAAATGCTAAATTTGTGATCCTATGTCTTACCCCATTTAATTATGCAGGAATTTCATGCTTGGACCTGATTTGAGCAAGGAAATTTGAAGTTTTGTTAAAGCCATCGCTACAAGCGCATGATTGGTCACTACAAGCGAGGATAGGCAGGGAAATTTCAGAGTTCATCGCTACAAGCGATGGATCGGTCGCTTCAAGCGACCAAGGGCGGTTTAATGCTCTATGCTGACGTGGAGCTTTCCCATTGGCCAAGAACTGCTGTCGCTACAAGCGACCAGCTCATCGCTTGTAGCGAGCATACAAAAACTCAGAATATAAAAGCTTTTTAGCTCATTTTTTCTGGGAATCAGATAGAGAACTTTGAGAATTTTTACTTCCATTTTTAGGATTGCTTTAGTAATAGTTTAGGACTTAGAAAATAGGGCTAGAAGTTATGATCTTCAAGGAGCAAAAGTAATTGAATTGTGGAATCAACCAAAGGCTTTGGGAAATCAAGACTTAGGTTATGATCTTCATCTTTTCTCTACTCTTTTGTATAGTTGTCATGAAAATGAACAACTAACTTCCCTTTGTTGGGATTGAAGTTATTCTTGATTATCATTCTCATGCTTGATTCAATTGTTATTGACAAATACTTTTGAATCTATGTTTAGAATAATCTTCTATCAAAATAAGAAAATCTAGAAATGGATTTGGGTTTTGATAATCGCACAAAGTTTCAGATCGTAATGCTTTCGGATCGTTTGATTGATGGGAAATCGTCGATTAAACGATACGATCGATCTCACGACGTCATTTGGGAAATCAATGACGTTGTCGAGCGATACGTGATATTTTCGCTAAAACGCTAAAATTCATATGCATGATTTATAGATTATATTCGATGCAAGATTGATGAACTTCGATTCCAACACTTTGATACCCTATTACTTGTCGTTTTAATTCTGTTTTTAAGTTCAATTCGTTTTATGCAACCAAGTTACAAACCCACACTCAAAACAATATCGATTGTTGAACGGTTCGAAGTAGCGCACCAATCCCTGTGGAGACGATAATAGAAAATACTTGCTTTTGTACACTAACAAAATGGCGCCGTTGCCGGGGATTAGTGTTTAGTTATTTTGAGCATCGCAATAATTGGTATTGTTTTGAGCTTTTGTATATATCGTGTTAATATTTTTCATTTCTTTTGTATATTATAAATTTGTGTGTGCATTAACCCTCTTTGTTATACAAAGAAAATTTTCTTGTTAGTTACACTTGTTTCAGATTCTCAACATTGAAAGAAATCATGGCTGATCATCATGATTACTTCAACTTCTATAATCCATACGAATATGAATCATATCAACAACATCAACAATATCCGTCTGAAGATGAACAAATGGCAAGAACGGAAAATACTTTGAATTTGTTCATGCAACAATCCATGATCAATATGCAAAATACCGACCAAAGATTGAGAGCATTATCAATCCAATTGGAACTTTTGCAAGTGCAATTAAATTTTTCATCAAGAGTCATGGATGTTCAAACCAACAATCAATCCGCTTTGGAATTCGGAGGGATTGTTGAAGACGATGTTGATGAGAGTGAGGAAGAGACGATGTTTGAAGGATGTGGTATAAGGACATTAGTGGAAGAATTAGAGATACCACACAAATTTGAACTTCCTCAAGAAAGGTCAAATTTTGAAGAGGCCAGCGTTGTTGATAGTGAGAAAGAGATGGATATTGAGAAGATGGGACAGTTTCTTAACAAGGAAGAAACTTGTAAAAAGGAGAGGAAGAAAGTGAGCAAGGCGGAACTTGAGCTTCTACAAGATTGTATTTGTTCCTTGCTCAACTTATTTTGGTTAGGGAGGTTCTGGACTCCACATCAGCCATACCACAAATTCATGGAATTCCTCCCACAACAAAGGAGTACTAAAGCTGATGTGCTTTCCATCTCATTCTGGCCACCCTAACGAATCAGGCGTCGAGCTAATGACGTTAACCAAGCGCTTGTTGGGAGGCAACTCAACTGTGTAGGTATGTAGTTTTTAATTTGTATTTTAGTACTGAACATCCATTCATGCATGTAGGGATAGTGGCAAATGCTGAAATTTTATTTTTTTCTGTTTACTGTCATGGTCGCTACAGCGACAGATTCCATCGCTATAGCGAGAGCTTCAGACTCTCCATCGCTACAACGCTGCCTGGTCGCTTGTAGTGATGATGTTCAAATCCTGTCGCTGTAGCGACGTATCGCTCGCCTGTAGCGACAGAGGAAAAAAACTGACATTTCAGTTTCCAATGCCACTTTGAACCCCTTCATTTCCCCCCAACCACCCATTCACCTACCTTATCAGTTTTTCTTTCCTTTTTCGCATACCACAGAATAGAAACACTAGCCATTCCATTTTCCATCTCATTTCTGCATTTTTTCGTTTTCTGCTGCATAATCTTTGCAAATCTTCTTTAATCTGTTCCATCTTGCAAATCCTCACAATCCAGGTATGATTTTCGTAACCCTCTGTTATAGTTTCTTAAGCTTTAAACTTGAATGAATGTGTTTACATGTTTTAAGAAAGTGACAGATTAGGGTTTTTAAATTTTTAGATTAGGGTTGTGCCTTTTTGAAATACCCATGATAATCAATAGTTTAAGCTGTTAAAAATGAACTAAAATCATTAAACAAACTAGCCTATCATCATCTTTTGCATGAAATTCGTATTTTGAAAAACCTATTTTGTAAAAATTCAAAATAAACTTAGGTTTTTAATGATTAGGCAGTTTTAATGATTGTGATTCATTTGTTTTAGCTTTACTATTGATTTCGCATGCCACAAGCTGATTAGATGTAAGAAAAATCCAATTTTTGAAAATGGGTCATTCATGGCTATTCAGCGCTTGTAGCGCAGAACACCAACATTTTCTGGGCTTGCTCGCTACAAGCGACCATCCTGTCGCTGTAGCGACAAGCACCAGAATCAGTTTTATTTTTTCTTTGTGTCTAATTCTAACTTGGATCCTATGTGTTTTGTCTGTTTAATATTATTTTGTAGGAATGGCACCCAAAACATCTTCAAAAAGGAAACGCAACGTTGAGGGATCTTCTTCAAGACCAAAACCTAACCCTCAACCCCATGATCCAAACCGGTTTCTTAGCCTACGTAACCAGGAGCGTTACGCCGAACTTAAAACCAGAAGAATTTGGTCGGAGAAGGAGTTCAAGATAGCTGAGGAAGGAAGATATGCCGGCATAGCTTGTAACACCCCGATTTCCCCGCGCGAATAAGCACATAATATATCAGAGTATTTAACAAATAACGGGATGTTACAAAATCATGAAAACATAAAACATACTTATTAACAAACAGGCTCCTCAAGATAACAACATCATGTCTGAAAATCTCTTTATTAGCAGCGGAAAATAATTATAATTTCAACTCATAATCAGCACTATGGCATAAAAGCCGAAACATTCGTCATAATTCAAAACTCAACATAAAGTGAATACTTTAATAAAAATCAGCATTGGAGTTTATAAAGTTAACTCCCAAAAACATAAGACAAACGTATTCCCAGTGTTACATAATATCAGAGCATCACGACCCCAATTCTATATACCACTAGGTACTCCTCGTCTAAGCGTCACAGCAAGCTACTTCGAGTTATCTGCACATTGTCAATATAAAGACAATGGACCAACAAAACAAAAGGGTGAGATATCAAACAATCTAAACGAAAGCATAATAATGAGCAAGTAAAAACATAAGCACAGGATCATACTTCATTATCTCACCAATCATTTTATTCATGTTCACACATCATTTTCATAAACAATCATCATCACCAATATTCAAACATTATCACATCAAGCACATCATGAACATCGCCACACGTCACGGTTATAACAATTTATCATCGACACATAATGCAATGAGACCCGACTTCACCTATATGCATGTGGTACCAAACGTCGCAAAATAATGCCAAATAGGGCATGTCAGGCCGGAGCCCCACGTCACTTTGCCAAACAAGGCTACGTCGCTTTACCATAATTTCAGGCCATCGTCACAAGATGCAATGAATGAGACTTCTAAAATGAAACAACAAAACACATGCAAGCATCATACATAAACAACGTCATATAACATCGTATTCAAACATCAACAATTCATCATATAAAATCGTATTCAAACATCAACAATTCATCATACAATTTTGTAAAACCATAACAAATTATACATAACATATTTCCATGTCAAACCAAGGATACTAGAAAGATATCACAATTATCAACAACTTTCATGTTTATACCAAAGACCAATTTAAAACAGAGACGTGTGAAAAAGACGCAAAAACACGAAACAGGGAATGCTGTCACCGTACAATTTCACTAAGACCTCCTTGGAGTATTTTCATCATAACTCAAAAACTAAAAGTCATTTTCACGTCAAACCAAAGCCACTGGAAAGCAAACAAAATTATCTAAAACCTTCATGTTTACACCCAAGGCCAATTCTGTACCGATCAATACCAGTTTTCGTTTCAAATTCGGAAAAGTTGTGCAGAAATGTCCATAAAAATTCACTGTGACCTACGTGCAGTAATTTGACCATAACTCAAGTTCTATAAATCGTTTTGACGTCAGACCAACGGCATTAGAAAACTAACATCCATACCTACAACTTTTGTGTTTACACCTAAGACCAATTCTGTACGGACAGCGGTAACCGATTACAGCATTAACAGAGGCAAAAATCTGCAATTCTGCTACGAAAAATCCCAATTTCAACCTATCCCAAATCATCCCAAAAGCCATTTATCACAGAATACGAATTCATGGAATCACACACATCAACATACATCACAAACCACAATTATAATGCACAACAACAGCATGTATCATGCCAATTTCATCATCAAAATCACAGACCTCATGAATTGAACAAAAGGATCAAAATCCATACAATCACATATACCTAGAGTCTACCATACCCCATCATTATGCAATCCCTTAGAATGTAAGAACCCCACCCTTACCTTAGGTTTTCCGGTTCTAAACTCTATTGATCGCTTCCCGTAGAATCCCTTCCGGTCTCTCTTGCCTCAGCTTCGTTCTTCGCTCTTTGGTTTTCTCCCAATTTTGGTTTTCACGATCTGTTATGTTTTTATTCCTCTTCTCATCATAACATACCCCTAAATCCTAAATGCCACAAATGCCCTTTCTTATTTTATAATTCTAATTAATTAGTTTAATTTACTAATAATCCAATTAAATTATTAACACTATTATTTAATTAAATACTATAATTTTTCTTTATTCAATTAAATAAACCCAACCACCAATATACTAATAAATATCAATATTTCTCACATTTGGGTTATGCCTTCTAAGGATCTAATTCGCTCAAACTCATATTCCTTATAATCTAAGGTCACTACCCTCTAACAAGGCACCAAAACACCAAGAACATCACAAACACAACAAGACATCACACATACGTCGCATCATCAATTAAAATAACTGAAAATAATTCCAAGTAAATCCGGGGCGTTACATAGCTCATATGCTTAACGAGAGGAAGTGGGGAATCCTATGCAATCCTCCAAAGAAGATAAACTATGACATAGTGCGAGAGTTCTACGCCAACGCCATACCAGCAGACCCCTCGGATGAGTTTACTTGGACCACATTTGTACGAGGGTGCACCATAGCTTTTAACCGACATGCCATCAACTCATATTTGGGTAAGCCACTGGTTCTTTGTGAGTCAGATGACCCATTAGAGTCAGAGGAGCTGTGTGCCTTCCATCAACATCAGGCAAGGGGAAACTGGGATCACGAGTTGATCGCACGGGCAATCTTCCAAGAGGGGAAGACTTACGATGTGAGCAAGGCCTCTGGTAAGCCTTTTAGAGCCTTAAGGGATGATATGACTACCCCAGCTCAGGTGATCCTCACTCTTATACTGTATAACATTAGGCCCAAATCTCACACTTCTTCCACTACTCTGGACGTCACACCTTTACTTCATTATATCCTCAGCAACCAGCAGGTTGATGTTGCGAGGATCATAGCTAATGAAATAAGGATTGTGGCAGAAAGTGGTATCCTGCCACCGGGTAAACCAAAGTGCCCATTGCCTTTTCCTGGCCTGATCATGGGGCTTTGTAGGAAAGCCAGGATCCACATGCCCAGTCAAGTCGACGAGGAGATTAAAAACCCTATTGATGATAGATACATCAATAGGTACTGCTCTTTCAAGATAGCTCCCACTTCTGCTGGACCTTCTTCTTCTGCTGGACCCTCATCCATACCACCCCCTGCACCCCAAGACCCTAGCCAACCTCAACCCCCAACCTATCCACCTTTAGACTTTTCGAGTTGGGATCCATACCACATGACTGCATATTCTCACATTATGGCTCAGAATGAGTCAAACCATCGCGCTTTAACGACTATGCAGAGTCATATGCACGAGGCAGGCTACTCCACTTGGACTCCAGCTTATTTTCAGGAGCATATTGCATGGCCTGGGGACAGGCCATTTTATTCTGGAGGGGCGAGTGCAGCTGCACCTGGTGATGATGCAGCTGGTGATGATGATGGAGGTGATGATGATGACCATGGTGATGACTCCTCTGAGGCTACACGGAGCATTGACCACGAGGCTGCGGATTTGATGGATTCAGACATGGATTCAGATTGAGATCACTTTTGCGAGCCGCAGCAGTTTCTTTTTTCTTTCGTTTTATTTATTTCTGAACAATTTTATTTTGCTTTGTACTTTTTAACTTTGTTTATGTTTATGTACTTTGTTTATGTTTATGTTTATATACTTTGGATAATTTACTTTGGTTATTATATTTAGTATATTATGTTTAATTTCAAAATTTTGTTATTTATTTTTGAAATTTACCCAACAAATGGAAGTGAGATAATCAAAGATTCAAAAGCAAAGCATTGAGCTTAGAATCAGATGAGTGATAATGATAGGAAGTAGTGATAAAAGCGCGCAGCTAAGGTACTCGTTTCTTGTTTTTCTAGGTATATTCTTGAATGTGAATGAGTCCTTTACACACAAATTTAATTTATTCAGTTTTACGCAAGAACATGTTTAGTTTTGAACCAATTAGAACTAGCCGAAATGTGAGGAATCCTCAATCATTGTATATATATGCAGGAGACCGCCATTTCATGTTTAACTCGATTAATTTATGTTAAATCTATTGTTGTTTTAAATTGCATGAAAGCATTGAAATGATCAAGGCAAATTTTTTTGAATATGAGTGAACTACTTGACCATATAGCCTACCCTGTGAGAAGTGAGAATCTGTTAACCCCTTTGAGCCTATTGAATCTGAATTGTTAACTGTGAACTGCCAATTTTCATAAGCTCAATTGCTTAATGAAATTGCCGGAGTTTGTAAAAAAATCCAGTTCATAGTTAACTCATTATTGAATTCTGATATTTACTTTCTTTTGAACCCTTATCCATCGTGATTATTGACCTTTGCCAAAATGATAAAGGAACATTCGATTAGGGTATCATTGAACTAAGTTGGGGAGAAAAGGGAGGTTGTGTTAATGTCAAGTAGTGGTGAATTGTGATAATTGATCTTGACAACAAGAAAAAGAAAAAGAAAAAGAAAAAGAAAAGAAAAAAAAAAGAAAAGCAAACCAAGAAAAAGAAAAGAGAAAAATAGAAAAGGTTTGCAATAAATCAAAGAAAAAGTTGTCAAGATCAATCAAAGAAAAGAAAAATTTGTAATTCACCAAGAGTTGTATTTGAATAAGGAGGAAGTATATAAATAGATTGAATGTTCCTCTTGCTTGGCCATTTGAATTCAATATCCCACATATGACAATTCTTTTGTAACCAAGCCAAATTACAACCCTTAAAGACCTTGTGATCATTTGCTTTTATACTTTTAGAAATGATAATTAGATGGACACATAATTTGATTGGAATGTTATCATGTTTGCTGGATGAGTGTTCATACCCTCACAATAGTTTTCAATGTGTTCATATACTTAATATAGAAGTGTGTTAGGTTTGGTTCAAATTTAAACATGTTGTTTGTTAAGAATTGTGTGATTTGATGCTTTGTGTTTAGAACTAGTTCACATTCATAGTATGTATCTCGTTTAATGAGAAACTTAACTTTAGTTTGCGCAGTCACGTTTGAATCATTCATCTGATACCTGTTTCTTCAAACATTTGATTCTTTTGCTAATTGCTCAAAACTTTGGTTTAAAGCAGTGAAAATTTCCTTTTGATTCTTTGGTTTGAGGACAAACCAAAATGCTAAGTTGGGGAGAGTTTGATAAGTGCTTAAAAGTAGTTATCTTTTGATAATTTTTAGGCACTTATGTTACTTGTTTTACAAGTTATCTTAGGATAAGCTCATATTTGTGGTTAAAATGCTAAATTTGTGATCCTATGTCTTACCCCATTTAATTATGCAGGAATTTCATGCTTGGACCTGATTTGAGCAAGGAAATTTGAAGTTTTGTTAAAGCCATCGCTACAAGCGCATGATTGGTCGCTACAAGCGAGGATAGGCAGGGAAATTTCAGAGTTCATCGCTACAAGCGATGGATCGGTCGCTTCAAGCGACCAAGGGCGGTTTAATGCTCTATGCTGACGTGGAGCTTTCCCATTGGCCAAGAACTGCTGTCGCTACAAGCGACCAGCTCATCGCTTGTAGCGAGCGTACAAAAACTCAGAATATAAAAGCTTTTTAGCTCATTTTTTCTGGGAATCAGATAGAGAACTTTGAGAATTTTTACTTCCATTTTTAGGATTGCTTTAGTAATAGTTTAGGACTTAGAAAATAGGGCTAGAAGTTATGATCTTCAAGGAGCAAAACTAATTGAATTGTGGAATCAACCAAAGGCTTTGGGAAATCAAGACTTAGGTTATGATCTTCATCTTTTCTCTACTCTTTTGTATAGTTGTCATGAAAATGAACAACTAACTTCCCTTTGTTGGGATTGGAGGTATTCTTTCTAGCTTTTATGTAATACATGATTATGTAAATATATGATTTTAGCAAGTTATGTGTTTTTGAAGTTATTCTTGATTATCATTCTCATACTTGATTCAATTGTTATTGACAAATACTTTTGAATCTATGTTTAGAATAATCTTCTATCAAAATAAGAAAATCTAGAAATGGATTTGGGTTTTGATAATCGCACAAAGTTTCGGATCGTAATGCTTTCGGATCGTTTGATTGATTGGGAAATCGTCGATTAAACGATACGATCGATCTCACGACGTCATTTGGGAAATCAATGACGTTGTCGAGCGATACGTGATATTTTCGCTAAAACGCTAAAATTCATATGCATGATTTATAGATTATATTCGATGCAAGATTGATGAACTCCGATTCCAACACTTTGATACCCTATTACTTGTCGTTTTAATTCTGTTTTTAAGTTCAATTCGTTTTATGCAACCAAGTTACAAACCCACACTCAAAACAATATCGATTGTTGAACGGTTCGAAGTAGCACACCAATCCCTGTGGAGACGATAATAGAAAATACTTGCTTTTGTACACTAACAATACCCTCAATCATGTGTCCTTCTAAACTTGGCTCCATCTCATGGTTGTGAACTTCATTAAGAATGTTCAATCTCCAATCATTTGTTTCCCTACTAAGATATCCACGAACCATGAACTTACACCCACATTTTCTTGAACCTGTTGCTTCATGCTTCAATCTTTTTTTCGGCACTTTGTGGTCGCCACTCCTTTCACAAATTAGTTGCAACATTGGATTGATCAAATTGGATCTACGTATAACAATTGTAAATCCCGCCCTATTTGCTTGACGACGTACCCAAATAAGCAAGTCATCTCTATCTTTCCATTTAACTTTGCTTGAAAAAAAATGAGCTGTGTCAACTTCGTTGGCCTCAAGAGGGACAACAAAAATAGGTTTTATCGACAAAAATAGGTTTTGTCTCGACCGGATCAACATTCGCATTTTCATCCATAACTATGAATAAATAACTTACAATTGCAATAACATCAATATCAAAATTAATTAAACCTAAAAAAAACCAAAAAAAATTAAAAAAAATTAGCCAGTAAGCTTTTTTTTTTAGTTTTCCATCAGCAACTAGCTGTCGCTACCATCGACAGTTAGCTACCGATGGCCCCATACATCGGCAGTAAAGTGCTGCTACGCTGTATGTCAGGTTTTTACGAAAATTGCAAAAAAATCCGCAAAAAAAACGGATTAAATGATGCATTATCTGTTTCTTGACATCAAAAGTGCGTTGAAACCTTCTAGGATTGCTGCTTCAATGATTTTGGACAAGGATTGTGGAAAAAAAATTTGGATTTAGGTGTTTAGATTGAAGAGTGTCGCGGTGATTTTTGGATATCAAGCTATTAATTAGCGTTGACTCGCAATTTTAAGTCCACCACCGATCTTTTATTTTTCCGAGGAAAAGGGAGAAAGTTCGAAAAACCCTATTTTTAGAGAGATCAAAGGTCCGGGGGTTGGTTACGCAAAGGGAAGGTATTAGCACCCTAAACGTCTATAGTACTCTATAGGAACCTCTTGCTTATTTTATCTTTATGCTAAATTATTATTTGTTTGTAAAATAAATGCTTAAGTGTAAAAAGATTAAAGTGATGAAAGTTAAAAGAAAGAAAAGGTTTTTTTTGTTATTTTTATTGATTTGGAAAGACAAAGTCTTTTGCCTACGTACCCGAGCGGGATCAAAATCTCGTAGTTCGGGGTAAAAAAGACGAGTGATTTGTTTTGGTTGATTTTAAAGTTTGAAAAAGGTTTTAAGAAAGATGAGAGGCCGTAAAGGCATAGAAGAAATAAAAAGGAAGTGAGTTTGATTGATTTTAATTTGAAAAAAACAAGTTTGAGTGATTAAAGATTGATTAAAATTTGATTAAGAAAGAAAAAAAGAAGGATTGACTTTTTGAAAATTTGATTATAAAAATGTTTTTGAGTTTTGACTTTTTTGACTTTTTATGAAAATTTTGATTAAGTCCTAGGGTCCTGAGACTAAGTTATGCTGAGATATCTAAACGCACCGGATCCCTCAAAATGACGTTGGATCAAGTGAGGGTCCTTTTCCTCGGATACGGTCCAAATTACATAATCGCCCTCGACATAAAGCATAAAAAAAATAAATGTGGTGTCGGTGCATATTCTCATTTATATTTTATTTACATTGGACCTAGATACATTCTAATGACAAGAAAATAAATGACGAAAAATAAAAATTGCATTAAAGTAAATATGCTAAAAGAAATAAAAAAAATGCATAAAATGTAAAACAATAAATAAATATGGTGCTTAAAGTAAATAAAAAAATAAAAATGCAAGGCATAAAATAAATATGATGTTGAAAATAAAATAAAAATGCAAGACAATAAAAATAAACATGATGCTAAAAGAAAATAAAAATGCAAGACAATAAAATAAATATGATGCGTGAAATAAAAGAAAATAAAAATGCAAGGCAAAAAATAAATATGGAGCTGAAAAATAAAATGCAAGACTGAATATTAAATATGGTGCTGGAAAATAAATAAAGAAAATAAAAAAATGCAAGGCATAAAATTAAATATGATGCATAAAATAAAAGAAAATGTAAAATGCAAGGCAAAAAATAAATATGATACAATAAAATAAAAAATAAAAAAAATGCATAGTACTGGAAATTAAAAGCAATAAATAAAGTGCATAAAAATAAAAGAAATAAAAAAAAAAAAAAAAAGTGCAAGAAATAAATAAAGAAAATAAAAGAATAGAGAGGAAGAAAAGGGGGTGCAGAAGTAATAAGGGGAGTGCAGAAATTAAAAGAGTAGTAATCAGAAAAAATAAAGGGAAGAAGGAGAATGGGCCAAGTCCAAAATGCAGAGTCCAGGGTGAACCGGTCTGGTTCGGTCCGAAAGAACCAGACCGGTTCAGCAGTCTATAAAAATCTAAACCTGGTTTTTTATTCATTTTTACCTCACTTTCTCTTTCTTTCTTATCTTCTCTCTTTTCTCTCAGAATCCTTCTCTTCTCACGTCCACTCTTTTCTTTTCTTCCTTTCTTGTTTTCTCACATCCACTCACATGTCCTCTCTTCCTTCAAATCCTCTCACGTTTTCTCTCTGTTTCTCATTCTCTTCTCACGTCCACTCCACTGTTCCTATCTTCCTTTCCATTTTTTCACATCCTCTCACATCCCTATCTTCCTCTTTCAAGTTATTTACGAATTTGAAGCTAGCTTTTAGAAATTTCACAAAATAAACCCTAGATCTAAAACAAAACCAAAGCTGAGAAAACTACCTTGTTCCTTTCGATCTGGTTTCTACGTTGCTATTCTGAGTTCAAACTTCGATTTGTGGGCTTGGTTCGATTTCTGTTTTGTTGGCTTGGTTCGATTTGTTGGCTCGGTTCGATTTCTGTTTTGTTGGCTTGGTTCGATTTGTTATGTTGGTAATTTACTGTGATTTGGTTATGTGAATGTGGGGTTGATTGGATTCTGTTTGTGTTGTGATTTTCGGTTTTGAAAAGGAAAGAAAAGAGGAGAAAAATTTTTTAGTTTTTTTTTTGGCCGGAAAATGGATTTTGGGTGGCTGTGTTGGTGGTTAGTGGTGGTTTGAGGGTTTTGGTGTGGTGGCTCTGATTGATTCTGGGTGACTCACTCTGACTGACTGTGTACTGTGTCCTTTTCGTGAACAGTGCATTGATGCTATTTATAGTAAAATAATGGGTAAAAACGCAAATGACAAAATTGCCCCTCTGGGCCTGGACTGATTTGGACTTAAAATGACCTAAAATGAATAAAATTAAAACCATAAAAAAAAAACAGTAATAAAAAACGAAAATAACAAATTAAAAACTAAAAAAGGAATAAAATAAAAAGGAAATAAATAATAGTAAAAAAAAAATAAAATAAAAAAAAAAATAATAACAGAAAATAAAAATAATAAAACGGTTGCCTTCGGAACAAAAATGAGGTATTTTAAAATACCTCCCTGCCGAAATTTCGTCTGAAACGACGAAAATTTCTGGCCTAAAAGACGAGAAAGAGAAATAAAAACGGGTCAAAAATGGGGTATGACAGATGCCCCTATTTAAGTTTCTTCGTTACGGAGATTTAAAAGTGAAATTTAAAAATCGACGGGTCGAAGAGACTTAAATACAGAGTACACCATTTTTGACCAATTTCAAAATGCAAAACGTTATGAACGCAATGCTATGCATATGATGCTATGCATGTAATGTTGTGAATGCTCGCAATGCAAGTATGAATGCAAGACGGCGAAGCTGACTCAACTGGGGATAGCAAAACAAAAGGGTACCCGAGTCTGTTTAAAGAAACGGGGTCCGACTCCACTGGGGATCACATGGTTTTACTGAGGATAAATGTCAGCTGTTCGGGTTGACGACGAACTGCCACTGACGAGAAACAAAGATAAATGTCGACTGTTCGGGTTATTGCCGAACTAGTCAAGAAATAAAGGTAAATGCCGACTGTCCGGATTATTGCCGAACGGCCATTGGCGACAAGAAATGAAGGTAAAAGCTGGATGAAATGTAAAAGCTGAATGGAATTTAAAAGCTGGATGAAATTTTTAAAAGCTGGATGAAATTTTAAAAGCTGGGTGAAATTTTAAAGCTGGATGAAATTTAAAAGCTGGATGAAATTTTAAAAGCTGGATGAAATTTAAATGCTGGATGAAATTTAAAAGCAGGATGAAATTTAAAAGCAGGATGAAATTTAAAAGCAGGATGAAATTTAAAAGCAGGATGAAATTTAAATGCTGGATGAAATTTTAAAGCTGGATGAAATTTAAATGCTGGATGAAATATAAATGCAGGATGAAATTTAAATGCAGGATGAAATTTAAAGGCAGGATGAAATTTAAATGCAGGATGAAATTTAAATGCGGGATGAAATTTAAAGGCAGGATGAAATTTAAATGCCGGACGAAATTTAAATGCAGGAAGAATTTTAAAGGCAGGATGAAATTTAAAGGCAGGATGAAATTTAAATGCAGGATGAAATTTAAATATAAGATGAAATTTAAATGCAGGATGAAATTTAAAAGCAGGAATTTGCCACTTGTCGACAAAAGACTGGATAAGACAAAACACGAGCTGTTCGTTAAGGAATTGCCACCTGGCGGAGAGGGAGTGACATCTCGGGACCAGACACACCGGGGGTGATACTTGGGGAAAGAGAGTTACAAATTTTCATGATTGATTGATATGGAAAAGATAATTGAGGCAAGACTCATGGTGGTTAATGCAACCATGTATGAATGATATTGTTTTTATTGTATATGCATGACTGTGTGTATGCATGAATGTATGAATGCATGAATGACAACACGACTTGTATGACCGTGTGATTAATTAACTTGTGATTGTATGAGGGACTGACTTGTACGATTGTATGAAAGACTGACTTGTATGATTGTGTGAATGACAAACTTGATGAGACAAGGTTGGGCAGGTAAGAGGGAAAGTGACCCGACGTCGTATCACACACACTCAGCAAATTTCCATGGGGATGATGCCACTGGAGACATATCAAATCATTGACGGGGTAAAAACCCAACATATGCAACAACTGATGGGGTAAATACTTCCTGGGGAAAGCGTTCCAGTCCAAAAACCATGATAGAAGAACTGGTGCTTCTGTGGTCATGCTTATTTTTGTTTTTGTTTGTTTTTTCCTCTTTTTTTTTGAGTCCCTAATTTTTGCCTGGACCGCCCTTTCGGGTTTTCGATCCACCGGGAATATATTCTTTTGTATGCCCCTAATTTTTGCCTGGATCGCCCTTTCGGGTTTTCGATCCACCGGGACGCTCATTTTTTGCCTAAGCCGCCCTTTCGGGTTTTCGACTTACCGAGCTCATTTCTTTTCTTTTTCTTTTTTCATATATATATATTTCTTTTTGTTCTTTTTTTTTTGTATATTTTTTTTTAAAAGCAATTGACCATGTTCAGCCTGCAAAGTTTATCCGTTCTCAGGATAGCTGTTGACGCACCCTTCACTTATTCATGAGTTCAAAGAAAATGTGTTTTGTTGTTTGTGCTTTTCAAAAAAGACATGAGAAAAGTATTTATGATTTTAAAAAAAAAAAAAATTTGTTTCAAATGCTACCATCAAAAATAGAAAAGGTTTTATAAGCTGAATAAATGAGAATTCCAAATGAAAGGCAACTGGCTCAAATTTATTTAAAAGAGTGGTGACCTGCCAATGGCATGGCTCCACAGATCTTACAAAGTTTGGAAAATGGTAAGTATAGATTGAAGGTACATTGAACACAATAACCACTATCCTCCCTGACAACTTTGAATTCCACTGTTTGGATGCTTCAGATTCAGAGCTTCTTTGACATTCAATTGTGCCCCAAGTGAATAGAGATCAGACCAAATGCAGTTACTTTGTCTTTTGATCCTTAATTTTTGCATAGATCGCCCTTTCGGGTTTTCGACCTATCAGGATGATTATTTTTCTGTTTGATGTCTCTAATTTTTGCCTGGACCGCCCTTTCGGGTTTTCGATCCACCGAGACGCTCTTTTTTGCCTAAGCCGCCCTTTCGGGTTTTCGACTTACCGAGCTGTTCTTTTATTTTTTAGACAAAGTATTTCTTGACTGCATCGGCGTTCACAGGACGAGGGAGCTCATCACCATCCATAGTCGTAAGAGTCAAAGCACCACCGGAGAAAGCTCTCTTGACGACATATGGACCCTCGTAATTAGGCGTCCACTTGCCCCTGGAATCGGGTTGAAAAGATAAAACCTTCTTGAGCACGAGATCTCCTTCTTGGAACACACGAGGACGAACTTTCTTGTCAAAAGCTTGCTTCATCCTTTGTTGATAAAGTTGTCCGTGGCACAAAGCATTCATGCGTTTCTCTTCGATTAGATTCAACTGATCATATCTGTTTTGGCACCATTCAGCCTCTGACAACTGGGCCTCCATTAGAACTCTCATTGATGGAATCTCAACCTCCACAGGAAGCACTGCCTCCATACCATACACCAAAGAGAAAGGGGTTGCCCCTGTTGAAGTACGCACTGAAGTGCGATATCCATGTAAAGCATACGGTAGCATTTCAGGCCAGTCCTTGTATGTGACTATCATCTTCTGCACTATCTTCTTAATGTTTTTGTTGGCAGCTTCAACTGCTCCATTCATCTGAGGTCTGTAAGGAGAAGAATTGTGATGCTCAATCCTGAACTCTTCACACAAATCTTTCATCATCTTGTTGTTCAAATTTGTTCCGTTATCCGTAATGATTCTGTTGGGCACACCATAACGGCAGATGATCTGATTCTTGATAAAGCGGACCACTACTTGCTTAGTCACATTTGCATAGGATGCTGCTTCAACCCACTTGGTGAAGTAATCAATAGCCACTAAAATGAAACGATGCCCATTTGATGCTTTCGGTTCGATTCTACCAATCATATCAATGCCCCACATAGAGAAAGGCCATGGAGAAGAAAGAACATTAAGTGTAGTTGGCGGTACATGAATTCTGTCAGCATAAATCTGGCATTTGTGGCACTTCCTGGCATGCTTGCAACAATCTGTTTCCATGGTCATCCAGTAATAACCTGCTCTCAACAACTTCCTAGCCATTGCATGTTCGTTGGGGTGAGTTCCAAAGGAGCCTTCATGTATCTCATGCATCAAAAGTTCTGCTTCTTGCTTATCTACACATCTGAGTAGCACCATGTTAAAGTTTCTTTTGTACAAAACATCACCATTCAAGAAGAAATTACCAGACAACCTTCTCAAAGTTCTTTTGTCTTTGTTGGATGCCCCGGGTGGATACTCTTGACTCTGGAGGAAACACTTGATATCATGAAACCATGGCTTATCATCCACAACTTCTTCGACTGCAAACACATGAGCGGGCCTCTCGAGGTGCTGAATTTTGATTGTTGGCAAATTTCTCCGGTGACTTACTTCATACATGGAGGATAAAGTTGCTAACGCATCCGCCATCTGGTTCTCATCACGAGGAATGTGGTGAAGCTCGACCTTGTTGAAGAAGGTTAACAAACGCCTTGCATAGTCTTTGTAAGGAATCAGGCCGGGGTGGCGAGTTTCCCATTCTCCTTTGATTTGGTTGATTACGAGTGCTGAATCCCCGTAAATGTCAAGATTCTTGATTCTCAAGTCAATGGCTTCTTCAATGCCCAGGATACATGCTTCATACTCTGCCATATTGTTGGTACAATCAAACTGTAACCTCGCAGCAAAAGGCAGATGATTACCTTCAGGAGTGATAATAACTGCCCCAATTCCGTTGCCAAAGACATTCACTGCTCCATCAAAAATCATGCCCCATCTGGACTCGGGGTCTGGCCCTTCTTCAGGCAATGGTTCATCACAATCTTTCATCTTCAAATACATAATCTCTTCATCAGGAAAGTCAAACTTGATGGGTTGATAGTCTTCAATCGGCTGGTGAGCCAAATGATCAGCAAGAACACTACCCTTGATTGCCTTCTGAGTGCGGTACTCGATATCATACTCGGACAACAACATCTGCCAACGAGCAATTCTTCCTGTCAGAGCAGGTTTCTCAAAGATATACTTGATCGGGTCCATCTTGGATATTAACCAGGTGGTGTGGTTAATCATGTAGTGACGAAGGCGTTTGGCAGCCCAGGCTAGTGCACAACAAGTTTTCTCAAGCAGGGAGTACCTGGACTCACAATCTGTAAACTTCTTGCTCAGGTAGTAAATGGCATGCTCTTTCCTTCCGGTCTCATCTTGTTGTCCGGCACACAACCCATAGAATCTTCCAACACAGTCAAGTACATGATCAGAGGCCTTCCTTCAACTGGAGGGATAAGAATTGGAGGTTCTAGCAGATAATTCTTGATGCTATCAAAAGCCTTTTGACAATCTTCAGTCCAAACAACCCCCTGATCTTTCCGAAGCAACTTGAATATGGGCCCACATGTGGCTGTCATATGCGAAATGAAACGGGAGATGTAATTCAACCGCCCAAGAAATCCTCTCACTTGCTTCTCTGTTTGTGGAACTGGCATCTCTCTGATAGCTCTGACCTTGTCAGGATCTACTTCAATACCCTTCTGACTAACAATGAAACCCAAGAGTTTCCCAGATCTAACACCGAAAGTACATTTGTTGGGATTCAGCCGCAGTTGATATTTCCTTAGTCGTTGAAACATCTTCAGCAAATACTCAACATGTTCTTCCTCAGTTCCTGACTTAACAATCATATCGTCCACATATACTTCTATCTCTTTGTGCATCATGTCATGAAAGAGAGTAGTCATGCCTCTTTGGTAAGTAGCACCTGCGTTTATCAAACCGAAAGGCATCACTTTGTAGCAAAAGGTGCCCCATGGCGTGATGAAAGATGTCTTTTCTCTGTCTTCAACTGCCATCTTGATCTGATTGTATCCAGAGAAACCGTCCATGAAGGAGAAAACTTTGGACTTAGCAGTGCTGTCAACCAATACATCGATGTGAGGCAAAGGGAAATCATCTTTCGGACTAGCCTTGTTCAAATCCCGGTAATCAACACACATTCTGACCTTGCCATCTTTCTTTGGAACAGGCACTATGTTGGCTAACCATTGAGGATATTCTGATGTGACAAGAAAACCTGCGTTAATCTGCTTCTGTACTTCCTCTTTGATTTTGAGAGCCATGTCAGGGCGAGTTCTTCTCAGTTTCTGCTTGACCGGTGGGCATTCGGGCTTCAAAGGCAAACGGTGCTCCACAATACGAGGATCTAAACCGGGCATATCCTGGTATGACCATGCGAACACATCAGCATATTCCTTGAGTAATTCAATCACCCTTCGTTTGACAGTTGCTTCAAGTGATGCCCCAATCTTGACTTCTTTTTTTCTCTTCCTCGGTTCCCAGGTTAATCACCTCCACTAACTCTTCGTGAGGCTGAATGGTTTTCTTCTCACGCTCCAACAACCGAGCAATTTCATCTGGGATTTCCTCATCCTCTTCCTCTTCGGCCTCGTAGACAGGGAATTCGAAGTTGGGAGAGAGTGCAGGGTTACCGTGTTCAACGGGCTCAATGATGTTTAGTCTGCATATGATTTATGATTGATTTTAGAGAATGAGTGGAGAATGCAAACCTTTTTTTAATTGATTGGAAGTAAAAGTAAAAAAAGAAATATTTTTGGGTTTTTTGTGTTACCATTTTCCAGAAAAAAGCAATAAATATAAATATCAGGATAAACCACATTTTCTATTAATGAAAGTAGTACTTGAAACAAGATAGCCCTACATAAATGCACTTTCGTCCTGGGCAAGACGAAAGGATCTTTTTGAAAAACAAACAAACAGAAAAACAAAGACACATTACTTTGACGCGTGAACCACTGAAGGGAGGTCAACCGCGTCCCAGTTATGAACAAACTTTCCAGGTGTGACAAAAGCTGGTACTATTTCTTCGGGAACATCTTCCGAGATAGCATTGGCCTCTGGCGAGTCATTGATGAAACCGGCCCTACAAAAGGTGCCACTAACAGAGCTTGACCCAGTACCGTTCTTTGATGATCCTGCCGCAAATCTCAGTCCTTCATGATTTCTACTCACTGGCAACTGTACAACTTTTCCCCATCCTTCACCTGTTCCTTCCTGAATAACTTTCTGTGCGCTCTTCCAAGTACGAAAAGACACTTCACTCCTCTCGGGCACCTTATCTTCCACAGTCAGGCCTTGGAAAGGGGTCCCTTCAGTTTCATCAGCACCAATGAAGGAAAAGGCTGACAAATGACTAATTAGCAAAGCTTCTTCTCCGCTTACAGTAACCAATCTCCCATTCCTGACAAACTTCAATTTTTGGTGTAAAGTTGACGTCACAGCCCCTGCTTCGTGGATCCATGGCCTACCCAAGAGACAACTATATGCAGCTCGGATATCCATTACCTGAAAAGTAATCTGGAACACAGACGGCCCAACTGTGATAGGCAAATCAACCTCCCCAATAACAGACTTTCTCGATCCATCGAACGCTTTGACCACCACTCCGCTTCTTCTCATAGGAGGCCCCTGATAGGAGAGTTGATCTAATGTGGATTTAGCCATCACATTCAGAGAGGAACCGGTGTCCACAAGTACATTCGACAGAGCATCTGACTTGCAGTTCACCGATATATGTAATGCCAGGTTGTGGTTTCTCCCCTCCTCAGGAAGCTCTTCATCACTAAAACTCAAGTTATTGCAGGCAGTAATATTCCTACTATGCTGTCCAACTGGTTAACCGTCACATCTTTCTCTACAAAAGCTTGATCAAGCACCTTCATTAAAGCTTCAGCGGTGCGCTTCAGAGTTTAGTAGCAAAGACAAGATAGATATTTTGGATGGAGTTTGCAGCAACTGATCTACCACCTTATATTCACTTTTCTGAATCAGCTTTAGAATCTCATCATGGTCAGAAGCTTTGCTGGTCCCACTGGACTGGCCTATTTCTTTCTTCGCACCGGAGTCGTTCACTGTCGCCTGCTCCACTACCGGATCCTTCGCTTTCTTTGCAAACAAAGTAGGGATAACACGTCCGTTTCTCAGGACCCTGCTGTCATCGGCAATGTTGTCTACGGAAGTTGCAGGAGTCGGGGAGGGTAAAGGCACCTCCAGCCCTCCTTCCAACATTGTGGCACTGTATTTGTAGGGGACTGCTTTCAGAGAAGCATACGGCATAGGCCCTGGCAAACTGATCACTAAAGGAGTAACAGCTGGATTCCCACTGTTATAACTTATTTCCAGACGCTGAAACTCAGGGGTAATAACACATACTTCCTTATCTTTCCTCGTAACAATCAATTCCTTGCTGTCCATCAACCCTTGTATGTCTTTTTGTATCTCTTGACACCCTTTCACATCCACCGAACACACTTCACATGCTGTATGATCGTGGTTGAACATAGCTGCCTCACACATCTTGATATGTATGGGGACTAGAGGAGTTTTAACATGCTGTACGTCCAAGATAACACCATCTTCACCACAGTCCTGTATCATATTGACAGCCGCCCCATGGTTCGGCAGAGGGTTTGCCTGAACGTTAGGATTTTGATCTTTGAAGGACAATAGGTTGGCCCGAACTAGCCTTTGTACCTCAGTTTTGAGAGCAAGGCAATGCTCGACATCGTGGCCCGGCGCTCCTTGGTGAAAGGTGCAAGTTAGATCATGCCGGTACCAAGGAGGTAAAACATCTGGTGTACGGAGGGGTGGCCTAACCTGGACAAGGTTCTTTGCTAGCAAGGCAGGAAGCAAGTCGGCATATTTCATTGGGATAGGATCAAAGGTTGTCTTCTGGCGGTTTTGTGAGTGGTATGGTTGTTGAGGGGTTTGAGGGCGATTTTGTGGTTGTTGGGGATATTGTAGCTGATGGTATGGTTGTGGAGGATATTGTTGTGAGGGATGTTGTTGTGGGGGATATTGTTGTGGGGGATATTGTTGTGAGGGATATTGTTGTGGGGGATATTGTGGTCTCTGGTGGTGATAGGCTGAGTTTGGGGTGGAGGAGGCAACGTTTGCAACTGGACGGTATGAGGTAAAATTTTGTTGAGGATTGCCATGGGCTACCATCCCTACTTCCTGATCTTTCTTTTTCGCGAAATGGCCTCCAAACTTTTTAGCATTGTTTGCGGCAGGGGCATTCTCCACAGTCAACCGTCCTTCTCGGACACCTTCTTCTAGTCGCACCCCCATGTTAACCATCTCAGTGAAATCCGTCGGTGCGCTTGCTACCATCTTTTCATAATAGAACTGACTCAAAGTCTTCAAAAAGATCTTTGTCATCTCCTTTTCTTCTAATGGTGGGACAATCTGGGCAGCCACCTCCCTCCAGCGCTGAGCATACTCCTTAAATGTTTCCTTCTCTTTTTGCGTCATTGCCCGGAGTTGATCACGATCTGGGGCCATATCCAGATTGTATTTGTACTGGCGGATAAATGCTTCACCGAGGTCATTGAAAGTACGGATGCTTGTGCTGTCTAAATTCATATACCACTTCAAAGCGGCCCCAGTCAAGCTGTCCTGGAAGAAATGGATAAGCAGTTTGTGATTGTCGGTGTACATGGACATCTTCCTCGCATACATCACCAAGTGACTGCGGGGGCAGGAATTTCCTTTATATTTCTCAAAATCTGGCACCTTGAACTTATGAGGGATAGTAACATTCGGGACCAAACATAGCTCACGGGCGTCCTTCCCGAACAAGTCCCTTCCTTGGAGAGCTTCTACTTCTCTTTGCATACCGTCGAACCTTTCCTGGAGCTCGTCCATCTTGTCGAAGGCTGCAACACTTTCTGCATGATAAATCGGCTCACCCTCTTGTTGAACAGTATGGATCAGGGGTGATGAGTAAGTTACGGCAGCTTGAGGGAAAAATGTACCGGGCTGTGGAACCGGCGCTGACTGCTGGGTGACAAAGAGTGGAGCTTCAGATGCAAAAGGCTGGGAGCTCCCGCTAACTGGAGGCGGCATCCCCCATGTACAACCTGGAGGCATAAAGAGGGGGGGAGAAGTCACTGTAGATGATGGGGCCATGCTCACAGGAGGTGGCTCTACAACAGCGGCGGCAGCTTGAGAGTTCTGGCCTGCCAAGAGTGCATTCATCATTGCTGTCAGCCTATCCATTCCTTCACGCAAAGTAGCAACCTCTTCCCTGAGACTATGATTCTCCTGTTCAATCAAATCCATCCTCTTTCGATTGGCTCTGGTGTTGTAAATGCGATTCGGTTTTCTGAGAACTCGTCGGGCCACTTTCCTTAGACGACGGCTGATTAACCCTCTGGAAATAGTGAACATGGTGTGAGACTCAATTTGGGAAACTGTGAATGCAACATGATGCATGCTTATGCTTATGCGAAAAAGAAAAAGAACAAATTATTATCGAAGGACTTGTAATTGTAAACATCATAAACTGAAATACTTCACTTAAGCATTTTTTGAAATATTACAAAGGAGTTTTTGTTTACAAGTCAAAAGATTTTGGAAGCTAAAATCTAAACATAAGGTCCTAAGAACTCAAACTCAAGCTCCCGGAGCAGATGGATCCTCGGAATCTGAATGTGCACTAGAGATCGACTCCATAAACCTCCTCTTCCTCCTAGCGTCCTGGTGGAGCAAGGCATCTTTCCGACGAAGCAAGTCATCCTTCTCAATCATCCTCTGGTTCTGGACGAAAAGCTCGCGACTCTGCTGGGCTAGCTTCCCCTTCAAGGTCTCATGCTCGAGCTCAAGCTCCTGGTACCTCCTCTTCCAGGTTTCCTTCTCTTGCTTTTCCTTGGTTAGCTGCTCCTGAAACTCCTCCTTGGTGTCAAAGGGGATAGGCAAGGATGATGGTGGGATGGTGGAGGATAGATATCTAGGCAGATGGTAGGGTAGGCCGAAGCTCATGGTCCTATCAATGACCCACTGAGTATAGGATTCATGCACATAACCAAACTTCTTCCCCAGCTGGCTCCTGTTAAGTCTGCGGATGGCATTCCAAGCTCGTGCGGATCTCTCTCTCCTGTTTGTGTGGTCTTCATGATAGAGATAGAACTCACTGGTCAAGGCAAGATTGTTTGGCTTTTCTCTCACTGGGTAACCAAACTGTCGACGGGCTAGAAAAGGGTTGTAGCTAATCCCGCCACGCATACTAAGAAGAGGTACATTGGGGTATTCACCACAACTGACAATGAATTTCCCCGTGTCACAGGCTGCCTGATACCAAACTATATCTGAGGGATGGAGGGCCATGATTCTTTGGGACCAAGGAAGATCTTCAAGGTTAGCTTTGAAGGTATGAGTTTGAGGCAGGTGGGAGATAAACCATTTGTAAAGCAATGGTGCACAGCAAAGGATGGTTCCACGGCCGGCTAAGGTACGGTCATGGATAGAGTGGTAAGTATCAGCTAGTAGTGTGGGTACAGGGTTCTTGGAGAGGAAGATTTTGATGGCATGGATATCGATGAAGTTGTCAATGTTTGGGAAGAGTACAAGGCCATATATGAGGAGGGCTAGGGTGGAATGGAAGGCATAAGTGCTAGCTGCTTCGGCGAATATGGAGGCTTGTTGGTAGAGGAAGTGGGTAGGAAGACCTTGGAGGCCTCCTTTAGAGGTAAGGTTTGCTTTGATGATGGAGGTTTCAAGATGGAGAGCGGCTGCGATGTCGGAGGGTTTAGGGGTAGGCTCAAGACCGTGGAATGGTATCTTGTCTGGCACAGGTAATCCAACTAGGTAGGAGTACTCTTCAAGTGTGGGGACAAGCTGGTAATCTGGAAAGGTGAAGCAATGGTAGAGTGGGTCATAGAACTGAACCAAAGTCTCTAAGCATCCTTCCTCAACATCTACTCTCAGAATATTAAGCAACTTCCCGTGATGAGCTTGAAAATTCATTGGATCACTCACTAAAGACCTTAGCTCCCTTAACTTTGACAAGTCTGGTTTCTTGAAAAGATATTTCTTAGTGCTTCTTCGTGGAATGTCCATATCTACAATGTTTACAAAAAAGCTTATTTAAGTCCTTCGATGTTTTTTGGATGAAAAAGAAAAGAGTTTATGCATGGATGCATGTATGCATGATTATGCTAAGGAGCGGAGAAAACATGGTGAGTTTAGGTCCATAATGTTGGAGTCAAGGGTAAACACGCCATTTGGTAAGGACTATGGTTTCACATGTACCTGTATCACGGGTTCTACCAAGTTCCCAATGTCCTCAACCCCTTCCAAATACCGTCGGTTTACGAGATTGACTCCCGATCCGATAATATTTGTAAGAAAGTCTCGTTTGAGTGTAGTATCGCGTATCAACTAATTCAAGATTACTCTTGGTTAGCCACCGCACTACGTCCTAAAAGGCCAAGATGGGTTAAAGGTAACTAAAGGTCCTCAACTTCATAGGTCACTTGAAAATATCAATGCCGAACACGACTTACTCATGTCAACATAGTAATACTTCCAAGATTCCTCCATTGAGTGGGGTTATCACATGTGTCACATCCGAAATTTACCCTCGGAAAGCCACTATGATTATACCACCGTCCTATCTTATGTTTCCCTCAAGTCCGGGTGTAGGACTTATCTCACCACTCACGTAAAAAGGTAAACACTTAAGCACATATTTACAATTACAAATAATAACAAAGCATAAAGATAAAGAAAAGCAAGATAGGTTTAACCCACTTAGGATTTTGGTCCCCAGTGAAGTCGCCATTTTTCTGTCGCGGTGATTTTTGGATATCAAGCTATTAATTAGCGTTGACTCGCAATTTTAAGTCCACCACCGATCTTTTATTTTTCCGAGGAAAAGGGAGAAAGTTCGAAAAACCCTATTTTTAGAGAGATCAAAGGTCCGGGGGTTGGTTACGCAAAGGGAAGGTATTAGCACCCTAAACGTCTATAGTACTCTATAGGAACCTCTTGCTTATTTTATCTTTATGCTAAATTATTATTTGTTTGTAAAATAAATGCTTAAGTGTAAAAAAGATTAAAGTGATGAAAGTTAAAAGAAAGAAAAGGTTTTTTTGTTATTTTTATTGATTTGGAAAGACAAAGTCTTTTGCCTACGTACCCGAGCGGGATCAAAATCTCATAGTTCGGGGTAAAAAAGACGAGTGATTTGTTTTGGTTGATTTTAAAGTTTGAAAAAGGTTTTAAGAAAGATGAGAGGCCGTAAAGGCATAGAAGAAATAAAAAGGAAGTGAGTTTGATTGATTTTAATTTGAAAAAAACAAGTTTGAGTGATTAAAGATTGATTAAAATTTGATTAAGAAAGAAAAAAAGAAGGATTGACTTTTTGAAAATTTGATTATAAAAATGTTTTTGAGTTTTGACTTTTTTGACTTTTTATGAAAATTTTGATTAAGTCCTAGGGTCCTGAGACTAAGTTATGCTGAGATATCTAAACGCACCGGATCCCTCAAAATGACGTTGGATCAAGTGAGGGTCATTTTCCTCGGATACGGTCCAAATTACATAATCGCCCTCGACATAAAGCATAAAAAAAATAAATGTGGTGTCGGTGCATATTCTCATTTATATTTTATTTACATTGGACCTAGATACATTCTAATGACAAGAAAATAAATGACGAAAAATAAAAATTGCATTAAAGTAAATATGCTAAAAGAAATAAAAAAAATGCATAAAATGTAAAACAATAAATAAATATGGTGCTTAAAGTAAATAAAAAAATAAAAATGCAAGGCATAAAATAAATATGATGTTGAAAATAAAATAAAAATGCAAGACAATAAAAATAAACATGATGCTAAAAGAAAATAAAAATGCAAGACAATAAAATAAATATGATGCGTGAAATAAAAGAAAATAAAAATGCAAGGCAAAAAATAAATATGGAGCTGAAAAATAAAATGCAAGACTGAATATTAAATATGGTGCTGGAAAATAAATAAAGAAAATAAAAAAATGCAAGGCATAAAATTAAATATGATGCATAAAATAAAAGAAAATGTAAAATGCAAGGCAAAAAATAAATATGATACAATAAAATAAAAAATAAAAAAAATGCATAGTACTGGAAATTAAAAGCAATAAATAAAGTGCATAAAAATAAAAGAAATAAAAAAAAAAGTGCAAGAAATAAATAAAGAAAATAAAAGAATAGAGAGGAAGAAAAGGGGGTGCAGAAGTAATAAGGGGAGTGCAGAAATTAAAAGAGTAGTAATCAGAAAAAATAAAGGGAAGAAGGAGAATGGGCCAAGTCCAAAATGCAGAGTCCAGGGTGAACCGGTCTGGTTCGGTCCGAAAGAACCAGACCGGTTCAGCAGTCTATAAAAATCTAAACCTGGTTTTTTATTCATTTTTACCTCACTTTCTCTTTCTTTCTTATCTTCTCTCTTTTCTCTCAGAATCCTTCTCTTCTCACGTCCACTCTTTTCTTTTCTTCCTTTCTTGTTTTCTCACATCCACTCACATGTCCTCTCTTCCTTCAAATCCTCTCACGTTTTCTCTCTGTTTCTCATTCTCTTCTCACGTCCACTCCACTGTTCCTATCTTCCTTTCCATTTTTTCACATCCTCTCACATCCCTATCTTCCTCTTTCAAGTTATTTACGAATTTGAAGCTAGCTTTTAGAAATTTCACAAAATAAACCCTAGATCTAAAACAAAACCAAAGCTGAGAAAACTACCTTGTTCCTTTCGATCTGGTTTTCTACGTTGCTATTCTGAGTTCAAACTTCGATTTGTGGGCTTGGTTCGATTTCTGTTTTGTTGGCTTGGTTCGATTTGTTGGCTCGGTTCGATTTCTGTTTTGTTGGCTTGGTTCGATTTGTTATGTTGGTGATTTACTGTGATTTGGTTATGTGAATGTGGGGTTGATTGGATTCTGTTTGTGTTGTGATTTTCGGTTTTGAAAAGGAAAGAAAAGAGGAGAAAAATTTTTTAGTTTTTTTTTTTGGCCGGAAAATGGATTTTGGGTGGCTGTGTTGGTGGTTAGTGGTGGTTTGAGGGTTTTGGTGTGGTGGCTCTGATTGATTCTGGGTGACTCACTCTGACTGACTGTGTACTGTGTCCTTTTCGTGAACAGTGCATTGATGCTATTTATAGTAAAATAATGGGTAAAAACGCAAATGACAAAATTGCCCCTCTGGGCCTGGACTGATTTGGACTTAAAATGACCTAAAATGAATAAAATTAAAACCATAAAAAAAAACAGTAATAAAAAACGAAAATAACAAATTAAAAACTAAAAAAGGAATAAAATAAAAAGGAAATAAATAATAGTAAAAATAAAAATAAAATAAAAAAAAAATAATAACAGAAAATAAAAATAATAAAACGGTTGCCTTCGGAACAAAAATGAGGTATTTTAAAATACCTCCCTGCCGAAATTTCGTCTGAAACGACGAAAATTTCTGGCCTAAAAGACGAGAAAGAGAAATAAAAACGGGTCAAAAATGGGGTATGACAAAGAGGAAGTAGGAAAGTTGAGTTTATGGAACAATATAGGAGTAGGTTGCTGTAATCAGCAATATCAAAAACGCAACGGCAGTTAATTGCCGATGGATTCAAATTAGTTGCCGATGGGATGAAATGTAATTTTCTGCTGTGTTTTAGCTTTGTTTGAAGTGTATAAAGCAATTTCCTATTGAATCATAGCCACTTTTCCTACGGTTACAAAATGTTGGAATTTTTTAAAAAACAAAACAGCATTTCAGAAATGAAATATTCGCCTTTGATTTTTGTCTTCTCTCCTCTTTTTCTCCCTCTCCAACTTTTAACCTTTTTAAAGTAAAAAATGGTTGAGTTGTGGCGTGAACATAATAAGATAAAAAAAAAACAAAAAACCATAAAAAGTTTAACTATGGACGAATCACATGTTGATATGTTACCAATTACCGATATAAACAAAACAAAACAAACAATTCCCTTTCTCTTCACATGAACCCTAATTTTCTTTCTCTTTCACCTTCGAACAAGATTTCATCTCCGTTATCTTCTTCACCTTTTCAAATTGCCAACACCTCAATTACTTTCTCAAGGTTTGTATTTCTATTCCTCTCTTTCTTCACCATGCTTCCTCTCAATTTCACCCCCAATTTTTTGTAGCCAGAATAAGGGTTTTTGAATTCCGTTTTGGTTAATAAATTTGCTTTTTTTCAATTGGGTATTTGTGTATTTGTAGCTTTTAGATGTTCGTGATTAGAGGGGTTGTTGGGTAGGTTAATTTAATTCGATAGCCTTCAATCAAACATATGGTGCTTCTGCTTGTATAAAATTCAACCAGAAAGTTTTCTTTTAGAACTCAAATTTTTAGCTTTAGGTCATGTTTTGATAAACAGCTTATTTTGCAAGTTATAGCATAAGCGCTTATAAATAAGCTGTTTCTATATCACAAGATAAAATAAAGTCAAACTCCTTTCGTATAAACTATAAGCTATTTTCATAAGTTGTCCTGGAGAGCTTATGAAAATAAGCTGAAAACACCTTATCAACATGTCATAAGTTGTTTACATAAGTTCTCTCAGACCAATGTCACAAGTGCTTATGTCAGTAGATAAGCTCAAATAAGCCAATTGAAAGAGACCCTTAGTATATAACAGTGTTGTCAAATAGCGGATAATAGTGATTGAAATTTGAACAAATCACTATTGTTCCGCCATACGCTATTTAGTGCAAAGTGTTGTCAAATAGAGGCTATTGTGTCGGTATAGTGCTGTAGTGTAGTGTAGCAGAATTTGAACAAACTGCTATTTTCCGCGATCCGCAATTCAGAGTACTGATATATAATGCTAAAAATCAATTTTGACTTCAATATTTACATTTTTATTTTTACTTTCCCTAACTTCATGGTGTTTTTTTTTTGTGTGTTGTTAACTTACTGTTTTTTTAATTCTGTAGTGACTATTGGTGAGAAATGCAAGATCCAAGGATTCCTTTGTCAGAGGAGATATTGAGTATTAAACCAAAGAAGAAGAAAAACTCAACCCAGAAGGCATCTCTACTTCAACTGCAAGGAAATATTGTCAAGGGAGGGGGACAGGCTCCTCTTCCATTGAAATCAGGACACAAAAATTCCAAAAGACACTTGATGACTGAAGTCTCGCCACCTTTTCAGAGACCAGAAGGTTCCAATTCAGATTCGTTGCCCGACTCCTCTGCGGGTGGAAATGAATACCGTCAATTGAGGCGGAAGTATTTGCAGCTGGAGGATGATGGTTTTGCATTAGGAAAAGAGCTAAAAGAAGCTGAAGATCAGGTAAAGACCCTTGAAGAAGAGAAGATTGCATTGCTGGATCAACTTGTTGTAATGGAAGGCCTTGTTGATCCCTTGGATATTCATTCGTAGTGTTTGCAATTATCTATTACTTTATCTTCTGATTGTGACACCTACATGTTGTTATATATGTAATGCCTATATAGAAATCAATGTTTGGCCCCTTTTGTGTAGGGCTTTAGAAATTTGATGGATAAAAATCACCTGTAGAGATATTACAAGTTAAATTCTAAAGTTCACTGATATCTTAAATGCAGTACAAACTTCAAATACATTAATAGTTTTATGTCTTAGTTGATGTAGATTGTTCATATTTCTTATTCATCATCTGGATTCCTATATGATTTACTATGAATTGTGATGTACTGTTTTAGAAATCAGCAACATGCAGTCATTGGACAATGAACTTGGGGCTCGGCTAGAGACCAAATATTACTCTGAAAAGTGGCTCTTGAGTAAGAGGGTGTCGCAATGTTACTCATGCATGTTGTTGCATTTTTTGTTGTTTCTGATATGTATAGAATTTTACTATTTTTCCATATTTGATCATCCTGCAGCTATTTAATTCAGGTGTGCCCCACTATAGCTTCAAGATCTTGTATTTTTACTGATATCAGAAGAGCTAGGCATATCTGCAGGTACTTGTTGGCTGTCCAACAATCAGTTCCTGAATTTCTGATTTCATCATGATTGCCTTTAGAAGTGTTTTAATAACATGCTATCAATGGTGTAAAATAAAGTCCTTAACATTCCTTCAGACTAGCATTCGCACCCAAGCATAAGAAAAACATTTAACTGATAAATAATATGAAAACCACTTATAAATAGCAAGTGAGTAGTGGTGATTAATGTATTGAAAGAGATGGGGCAAGTAGGGATCAGAATATGGAATATGTTAGCTAATTAGCTTTGTTGGTATTTAGTAATAAAATAGTATTTTGACCAGCAAAATGTGTTCATATGTTTTTTTATTTTTAAATGATTTTTTTCCACAACTATATAATATTTCTTTAAGAAGTAAATCTTTTAGGTAAGTAAAATCTTATAATAATGGCCAAACTATATTAACATCCCACCCAGCTCCCAGACACATTTAGTATACAAAGTATTACTACCGACTAACCTAAAATTCTACATAATAAACTTTGTGTTTGCCAGATTCTACATAACAAACTTCTCTACTGTAACAACTGACAAATAGTGACAAAGTAAGTTGAAGGCATCGAGATATCATTTCTTCAAATTCTGTGTTTGGTATTGCTTGCTTCTCCAAACATGAAGCTGTAACTTTAGTTTTGGCAGTGATCATCTAGATTCATCAGGAATTCAGTATAACTGTTTGTTCTTATAGTGACCATGGGGGGATCTCACAGCTTCTAAGCAAATATGTACATATTTTACAAGTGTTGTTATCTGACCAACCCAAGGCTTGCTGTTGCAACCTTGACAACTATAGGACTGGTGACCTGTGACATTCTGCTCCTCCATGTTAAGAACCCAAATCCATATCCCTTTAAGGGAGCGATTACTTTGAAATTCACAGTAAACTTGATTTTCTGTCCTGTTCTTGTGAATACTAACCGGTTTGGCACAACTGTAACATTAACTCCGTCTGGAGACAACACTTCAGCTTCATATATACTTTTTGCTTTTCCAACATTAGTCACAACCCGCGTTGCTGAAAAGCTGTCTTCAAGAATGGGAACTGTAATAGATGGATAGTTGAGATCAGATGGTGATTTGAATGCTCCATCACATGTGCTGTTGTCTCTTGTAACGAGATGGAGCGACTTCACATCATAACCAATTGAACACAGGAATGCAACAAAATCTTCTGACAGTGAATCATATACAAGACCAGGATCTAGAGCTCCTGCAGGATTCACAAACCCTGATCCATAATCAAATGCATCAGCCCTTCTTCTATCAGGATCCGCTCTAATTGGTTCGTTTTGCTTATCCACAATCGTTGCTGCATATAGAATTTATATTAGTTCCTTAAGTATAGATAGTGAAGTGTGTGCAGTGTAAGGTCTATGCAATGATCCTTTTCTTTCCTTTAGATCAAATCTAATCTACCAGGGAGCTTTACTTGAATGTTTGATTGTGAAGAATCTCAAATATACCACAATGAGTAATACAAGCTCTAGATAATGTGTAATACCAGTAGTCATGATGGCAGATTTGATAGCAGATGGAGACCATGAAGGATGTGCAGCTTTGATTAAGGCTGCAATGCCAGTTACATGAGGACAAGACATAGAAGTTCCTGATAGAATATTGAACTTCATGTTTCCGGCTGCTGCTGGAGACCATGCTGCTAGGATGTTTAACCCGGGAGCTAAAACATCAGGCTACATGGCAGTACAAGAAAAAATCTTCAAGGGTTAAGTTGAGAAACAAGAAGGCATTTTATGAACTCAATGGCATACATACATACATACATACATACATATATATATATATATATATATATATAGGAGTATAACCTTCAAAATTTCTGGGGTTAAGGAATTGGGGCCTTTGGAAGAAAATGCTGCTGCGCGCGGTGCAGGCTGAACTCCTACTACTGTCTTTGCCCCAGAAATCCTTGACATAGGCATGCTATTCACCATTGTATAATACATGGTTAGAGAATGGAAGTAGATGATATCAAAATGTATCTATTATATCAAATATAAAACAGCAAACCTTGTGCTATTGATATAGGATAGAATCTGTTCTCCTGTTTTACTTCGAACAATAGCTGCAGGTATCACAAATGGGATTGCAACACCTTGATCTGTTTCGTCAATAAGTATCATCCCAACTCCACCTGCCTCTTTCACTACCTTACTTTTTTCCAATTTTGACGCCATTGAACCCTCGTCGTGTCTACACACCAAAATTTTCCCTTTTGTTTTGGTCTTGTTTAGTGAGCTATCCAAACAGTAACTGCAGAAATATAGAAAAGAGGACAAGATTTAACTTATGAGCCATCCGTTTGCATTGATGTTTAGGCAACTCTAGCTTTTAAGTACCTTGTGCTTCACCTGGATTGATAAGGAGTAAAATATCCTGCAAAGGCTTCAGATGCAGGAATTGTTCTCCTAGAGGCATTCATTTCCACTAGACTGAGACTCTCACCCTAATGCAGTTATAGAGAGGACTAATTAGTTGTGCAGAAAACATCCCAAGTTAAAAAAACACAGAGAATTCAGCTTTACCATGATGTTAATGCCATTTCCTAACATGATATCAGACGTGAAATCCCTATCTGTTGAGCTAGCAGCAACAGTAATAATCCATGGTGCAAGGTTTGTTGCAGAGCCAACGGTTCCTTCATTTCCAGCTGATGCTACTACAAGTACTCCGTGTCTAGCAGCATGGAAAGACCCAACAGATATGGCATCATTGAAATAATCACCTTGAGGAGATTCAGGACCAAGAGATAAAGATATAATGTGAACACCATCTCTTATGGCATCATCAAAGGCAGCTAACAAGTCCACATCATAGCAACCTGAATCCCAACAAGTTTTGTAAACAGAAATCCTAGCCATTGGTGCACCTCCCCTGGCATTTCCTGCTGCTAACCCCTTATAATTCATGTTTGCGACGTATCGTCCTGCTGCTGTGGAAGCTGTATGGCTCCCATGACCAGAGCTGTCTCTTGCAGATCTGAAAGAGACTTTTTTGTCTGACCCTTCTTCTGCTTCATATCCACTCATATAGTATCTTGCTCCTATCACTTTCCTATAATATACCATCAATGATTAACCAATGAAGACGGTCCAACTTGAACCTAATAATGCATATGAAGTCAAAAAAAATTAAAAATGATGAGCATGTGATTCAATCAAAAACCTGTTGCAAGATGAAGCATTGAATGCTTCTCCTATTTGACAATGGCCTTTCCATCCACGTGGCACTGGTGGCATGTCAGTGTCTCTAAAACTTGGGGATTCTGGCCAGATTCCTGTGTGAACAGTGTGATAAATGGTTATGATTAAAACCTGTTAGTATTCCCATTTATTAGCAAAATCCAAGTAAAATATAGTTATTGCCTTAACTATTTTCCAGTGGGATAACTTCAAGCTTAAATTTAACCAATTGGAGAGTAAATGTAGTTTGTGTCACAAGCAAAGCAGGAGATGAATAAAACATATTCATGTTCAATTTAATTTTAACTCTTTATAGAAGGTTTATTTAGCCATATGAGTTCTTTTAAAGTTTCGAGCAAGAATTTGATTACCATAATGATGTCGTGTCATGTGAAACATCATACTTTCATTGAAATGCTGTTCATAAAAGTAAAAGGATAAAAAAAGTGTGTAAATCTAATTGAAAACCGACTAATAAATGTTTTCATGAAACTTCTAAGAAAAGGTGCATGTTGTACGTGAGAATGAAGGTATAGTTACATAGAAGTTATCAAAAAGGCATCACCATACTCTAAGAGTAAGACTTCCTACCTGTATCAATGAAACCAACAATGACATTTGCTTGGTTTTTGTTTGAGTATCCCATATTCTCCATGGTTTCATCATCCAAAAGTCCCATAAAGTCCCATGAATGAGTAGTATGCAACTTTCTCTTAGAATTGGGGAACACAGAAACCACTCCCGGCATTTCTGGTCACATTCAAACCAAATAAATAAGTAAACAACAAAAATTATAGGATCCTTTAAGCATTGAAGCTTAAGAAAGAGGAAAATGTCACTGACTTGAAATTTGGTAAGCTTGTTCATCAGTCAACTTTGCTGCAAAGCCTTTGAAACCATGTTTGTAGCTATAGATATGTGAAGCCTGTGCTTGTTCAACACTGTTAAAAAATAAGGAAAAATCACATACATACCTGAAATTACATAGAAAAAGGGATATTCCAAATGAATACAAGCATTAATTTTTTACCTTCCCCTATGAACATCTGTTAGCATTTGATGATTATGCTTCAGAATATCATCTGAGTCTTGATCACTACTTTTGCTTCCCATGTACACTACATAAACCTGTCAGTTCCATCCAATTCAGATTCCATAATTTGCACTTAAGACACACAAAATAAAATAAAACAATACTTTGTAAAAACCATATACCTTAACAGAAAAACAAAAACCAGAATTTGCAACAAGTACTGCAAGAAGCAGATTAAAGATATGGTATCTAAAAGAAGACATTGTTCAAAAGAGAAAAGAAGAACAAGGTTCTATAAATTAAAAAACAAAGAGAATCAAAAAAGAAAGCCTAAATGGAGTGAGATGATGGTTAATTAGAAGTTAGAAACAGAATCTTGGCTGCAGTTGTAACATTAGCATGTGACTATGTGTCATGTATAACGTTGGTTTCTTGTGTTGTCTTAATTGAATGAGATTATTTATATATAACAACAAAAAGAATGGCAAAACGTGGAGTAGTGGGAGTAAAGGAAAGTAGTAGTGGGAAAAGGATTTAGATGAAAACAAAGAGAGAGGGAGTGTTGCTTTTGGTACAAGCAAAAGGAACCGCAAAGCGCCATATTTCTATGAAACCGTTATATCTTTAAAGCAATGTAAAATATCAAACACTCAACCATGTTATAACCGTCCCTATATTGTCATTTCATGATTCATTCATTATTTTCAACGATGTTATAGTGTTTCAAAAACCGAACAGGACGGTTCAATCAGTTGTACCTTAAACTGACGATTTGGTTATTTTAGCGGTTCAATCCCAGTTTCGTTCCGGTTCAAGCAGTTTAAGGCAGTTGAACCATGATTCAAAAGTTTTGCTTGTTTGATGTCTTGTCTGATTTTTAAAACATTGATGTTACTAATAATTAATAATGGGCGGTTTATACTGAATTTGTGAGTTTGTTTGGTTGCTGTGACTTCAATCAATAGTAGTATATGTCTCCATCTTAAGTGGATTGGACATGATTAATTAATCAAATAGTACTTGTCTTGCAATTATTGACTTCTACCACCCTGATGATGTGTTTATAAAGTTTTAGATATCATACATGTGATCAGCAAGCAAATATATAATTGTTCAAACGATTAGAAAGATTCCACTGCCTTTCTCATCATTGACAGTGAAATAGCATATAATTTATTTTTGTATATAAAAATATTTATGCACTTTAAGTTTAACTTTTTACTTTTTAGGACGTTGGAACTTTTTATAACTACAAAATGGTTTGAGAAGCTTGTTAGTGAGCTGAACAGTGACCTGAGGGAAACCAAATGAGTTTTAAAAAGGAGGTTCAAAGTCCAAAACTTAGAAACTAGCATAACAATTAACTTCTAACATTTGCCTCTAAATAAATACCCACCAAATGGTCTATGTAATTGATCCGAAGTGTATCTGACGTGACGGTCGGAAGCATACAGTGAAAAAAGACGGAAGAGTTCCATATGAGGGGGTGATGCATGCACTTGTGAACACTATGATGTTCAAGTTAGTATTTTATTGAGTAGAGTGAGAGACTTATCATAATAGATTGTGTACATTTCTTCTAGCGCGAGCGGCTAGTGTCCTTTTATAAGTGAGATTTCATATGAATTAGGATAAAACTCGTTAGAGCCGTTGAAAGACTTTTAACACGATTATTGGATCAATGTTGATTACGAAATGATTGATTGCTGGGAAGGCATGTTAGTATTGGTTGGTGGTGCAACACATAAGCATGTACCTTCTAGGTGAAGTCCATTCTGTGTTCGGCCTCAACCCTATTCAAATCATTAACATCTTGTTTTTTTGGTTTTCATTCTACAAGTGTACCTTTACACAGAGATTGAGATCCTCTCTATTTAATAAACATTTTCATTTTAAGAGATAGACATAATAGTATAATATATTATTGTGTCTATGTCTCTTCAAATAGAGAGGATTCTAACCATAAAAAAGATATTTAAACCATTAAGGAAGTACCTTTTCTATTGAAAATCCACAATTTGATATTGGAAATTTCATAGTTGATTTGTAATACCTAAGATTCTAAGAACGCACACAATCCAATTCCAAACCAACAAATGTCTTTGGATCTTGTTAGGAATATGTTGACCATTACGAAAAGCAATTGGGCATAATATATACGTCGAAATTCAACCAATGTTTTATATGTTGTTTTCTATCTCTTCTGCTCTAATCCATGCTGTCCTTTTTCCTTTTCACAGTTCCTATCTTGCATCTCACGTAATCATATAGATTCACGCTTATCATATAATGTCTAAGACGGTTGAAGGATTAATAAAAGAAGTCCTTATACTTCACTCATAGTCCTGGGTTTGTCAGCACAACGTTTAATAATTTATAGTAAGATACAAAATTAATCAATTGACTTGTGAGATTATTAACAAATTCGTGAAGAATTGTTGTAAATTTTAAATTAAATTAAAATATGGATTTACTGTAGCATTTTTTTTTATAAGAGATTTTAAAAGTTTTACCAAAAAATTTAAAAAATAAAATTGAGGGAGAGCCTTTGTGTCAACAATTGTGGCCTTCTCCAAATCGATAAATTAGTCTCTAATTGTGTACAAACAATATTAATAACTTTGTCAGTTTTTTGGTTACTAATAACTTTGTCAGTTTGATCTAGTGGTAAAAATATGTCTTAGACTATGAATTTTTAGATTTGAGCTATGTTAGTATCTTTAAAGTGATGTAAATATAAATTTATTTTTAAGTGTTCGTTGAGCCTAAAATCCTCCTTGTCATGAACCGGACATCATCTCCACCCTAAATATCTTCTATTAAAAAATATAGGTATCTTAGCATTAAATGAATTCCATACAACAAAAATTAGTTATGATCTTGGTGCTTTTGTAAGGATATAGAAAAAATGACGAAAATCAAATGTATGAAATATTGTTTTGTCATATCAAGAGAAATCATTTTCTTAAGATAGATAAATAGACAAGCCGCACTAACTCAATCAACTTTGTTGTATAAAAGTATGAGTATACCTATTTTGAGCTTGCAAGTTAGTGAGAACCCTTCTCATCATCCAAAATAAATAGGTTCTGCCAGTGATGAGTATAGGATAAGATGAATCTACCAACAACAGATGTTGGGTTTAGTCGAAGATGCTAAACTTTTATAATATGGTAAACCAAAGTTTTAATTTCAATCAAGACAAATATTTACATTTAGTGTCTGAACACGTCTTGAGTAATATTACTTTAAGTCGGTAGTGGTAATGAGCAAAGACGGTTGGGTCGATCACTCATGACCATAATTTAGGGCACCAATTTTTGTTTAATACTAATATGTATAAATATTATATTAATAAAATTAAATAAGCACACATAATTAAATAAAAAAATTCAACTAATTATTGATCTTTTTTATTTCTTTTATAAACAAAAGCATTTTGATCACATCAAGCATAACGAAATTCATTATCACTAATAGCGTCAGTCTTTTTGATTTTATTGGCAAGGAAAGATAATATGGTAAAACAATAATTAGGTAAAGAGTAAAATTGGAAGACAAAATGTTACAGTAAAACACTATTTTTTTTTTTTATATCAGGTCAAAATAAGGCTTTTCAAAGTGTCAAATATTGTTTCTATTATTGTAGATTGTTCCTCCTATTTTGGTGAATTGTTGCTATTTTAATGAGATCTAACTAATTTTTTAATTGATAATTTAAATAAAATAATAAAATGATAAAATAGTTTAAATAAAGGGAGAAAATTGGAAAGTAAAAGTCCAGCCTAAAATAATAGTGTATTTCCTTTATACATTGCTATAGATATTAGTCATAAGATCCAAAACTCAAGCTTCAAACATAGGTGCATGTTTGCCCTTAATATTGTAGAGAGAAAACTTTTCTTCAATTAGTTGAAGAAGATAATGATCCAAAAATTAAGAATGAAGTTGAACTTTTAGCAAATCGTGGAATTTAAAAATTTTATTAGCTATAACTATTTAGTTTTAAGTGTAAAATTTTGTTAATCAAATCAGCAAAATTTTAAAACAAAGAAATGTTATCTTGACAACTTTTGGTTGTCCAACACCATATATTTATACCGTCTAAAAACTATTTTATTTTTTAATTACTTATTTCTCTCTTATAGTTACATCACTAGTTAAGTTGTGTATTTTTATATTGGTTCTCAAATAGTTGTTGCTTTTTGAATGTTTAAATAACATTGCTCCTAAAAAAGGACATGTGTTTGATGCAGTTATGATACAATTGGTAATGTTTGATTAAATACTTGAAAAAATATAAATAATATATATTTGCAAATGTTATTATTAGTGTCGAAAAAGTGTCAATAAAGTAGAGAATGAGTGTGTGTGCCTATCAAAAACGTCAAATTCAAAGAAAAAAATGATAAACATTCACCTAAACATAATGTGAATAAGTTGGGTGTATGAGGTTTAAGCCTGACCTGATATATATTATGCAATTCCCCAACCAACTGAGTTAAGTTCGGAAAAAATTCATTATTTTATACAATTTTTTTTTGAAAGGTCGATATTTTTTTATATATATTGTAAATAAAAAAATTGACTAAATATAATGTTTTAACAACATAATGCATATGATCGAGGTAATTTCTTTTGAAAAAGCTTAAATCGTTTTCTAATGACGAGCAAAATCGAATATTGTAGTAATAATACCTAAAATATACCCCCAAAAAATACTAATACTTTTTTTTAAAGAAAAAAATACTAATACTTAAAAAGTATTGTTTATATTTACTTAAAAATATTGTGGCTTGAAGGATTTTTGGGTGGCATATATCCTAATATTTTGAACTATTTGAACTTATAAAATATACGGACTCTTCTTCGTCGGGGGTTGACAAGTCTTCTTCGTGGGTAGACAGTGATTGGAAAAATTGGCTAATTTTACATGATAAACATGAAGGAGCTTTTCAGGACGTGGTGAATATTGGTAATTCCATTGGCATAGAGTCAGTTAATATGTCCAGTGCTCTCTCACATTCGAGTATTAAATCAAATTCACGAGTCGGTGAAAATGTTTTAGGTGGTAACGAAAAAGATGGCAAGCCGGTTAGGTCCCTAAGTGGCTTGAAGGATTGTTAATGTTGTGGTTTGATTTCTCTTAGGTGCTGGTTGTTTCTATTAATATCATTTCTTATAATATTCGTGGTTTGGGTGGTTGGGAGAAGAGGAAGGATGTTTTGAAATTGGTTTGAAAACATCGTCCTTGGATTCTTTGTATTCAAGAGACTAAACTAGAAAATTTTGATGAGTTTATTTGTGCCTCTCTTTGGGGTTCTATGGATTTAGATTTCTCTTTTAAGCCTTCATTGGGAGCATCAGGTGGCATTTTAACTTTATGGGATACTTCGGAGGTGGAGGTGTGGGATAGTAGGTGTTTGGCTAATGTTCTTATTATTCATGGTCGCTTCACTAAAAGCGGACATGACTTTTTTGTTGCAAATGTCTATGCCCCATATGACTTCATTGGTAGGCAAGAGTTGTGGATTCGTTTGGGAGATGTTATTGATAGTAGGTGTGTTCGTGGAGACTTCAACGCTATTTGTTCCCCCCTTGAGCGTAGAAGTAGAGCAGTGGGCCCCATCCATGATTTTGCCTCTTTCAATCAATTCATTGATGTCAATATTCTTTTTGATTTACCTCTCTGTGGAAGAAATTTCACCTGGTTCCGAGGTGATGGCACTTCTATGAGTCGGCTTAACAGATTTCTTCTTTCTAAAAATTGGTGCGCTCAATGGCCTAATATGATCCAACGAGCATTACTTCGTAGTCTTTCTGATCATTGTCCTATTTTGTTATCAGTTGATGAGGCTAATTGGGGCCCCCGCCCTCAGCGTATGTTGAAATGTTGGGCCGATCTTCAAGGGGATCACCTATTTGTTAAAGACAAATGGCAATCGTTTCAAGTGTCAGGCTGGGGAGGTTATGATCTTAAGGAAAAATTGAAGATGATCAGAAGCAGCCTCAAAGTTTGGCATCAAAATCATACTGAAAATTTAGATGCCCGAATTAATGACATTCAAGCTAGCATAGCAGCTCTTGATTCAAAAGTTGAGGACTTTATCCTTGACTCGGAAGAGGTAGAGGACTTACACTCTTTATCAGCAATGTTGTTTTCTTTTGTCTAAGATTAACACCAATAAGCAATGGCAGCAATCTAGACTTACATGGTTGAAATAGGGTGATGCTAATTCCAAAAAAAAAATCATAGCATTATGTCCTCTAGACGAAGAGTGAATTCTATTGTCTCGCTATTTGTAAATGGGTCGCAAATTGATGGTGTGTCAGATATCAGAAATGCAGTTTTTAACCATTTTGATTCTCATTTCCGCAAACAGAACTTGGTTAGGCCTAGTGTGGAAAACCTCTCTGTTGGATATTTGGTTGTTGGCTACATGTTTTGCTAAAATCAAATATACAAGCAGCACGTCTTCAGAAGCTGAAAACTCAGTGTGTGTATTTTCAGAAGCTGGTTCAGAAGCTGAACAGTACTTCAGAAGCTGACCTTCAGACGCACTGTTCAGAAACTGACCTTCAGACGCACTGTTCAGAAGCTGACCTTCAGACACACTGTTCAGAAGCAACCTTTAGAAGCTGAAATGTTCAGACGCAGACATCAGAAGCTGGTTTTCTGCATTCTATTTTATGCGCCTTGGAGATGTGTATTTTCATAACATGATCTTTTATGAGAAGATTTAATTAAAGAATTATCCAAGCTTTGTTTCTAGAAGGAAGATTGTTTTGCGTGAAGATCTTTATTGAAGATTGGATTCTTTTATTTATGAATATATTTTCAAAGGAATCTTTGCAAAATATATTTCAGAAATATAATTGCTTCTATTTGCTTCTAAAAGAATTCTGGAAACATATCTTTGAAGGATTTGGTTCAAGAATTATGTTGTTGATGAAGCTATATAAAGAGGACGCTATTGTTGAAGAATGATGATCAAAAACAGAAATCATTATAGAAAGAGTCTTAGTTTTTGAGTTTGTAAGCTTTGTGCTGTATTTTCTGTACGCCACTCATCTGTTAGAGTTGGTTTAGGTTTATTGAGTTGAAATTCACTTAAAGCTTTTAAGCAAAAGTGACTTTGTTGTTTTGAAGTGTGTCTTCATCTTAGTTAATTTGCTTAGAGTTTACAATCACTGGGGCAGTGATTGCTTGAGTGGGAAGTAAGAGGGGTTCTTATACCTAGGAGTTCCTAGGTAGAAATTTTACGGGTAGTGATTAAGTGAGAAGGCTGTGGGAAACAGGGGTTGTTTGCACAATAGTTCGAATTGATACTATTTTAGTGAATTTCCTTCCTGGCTTGGTAGCCTCCAGACGTAGGTGTGTTTGTCACCGAACTGGGTTAACAAATCAATTGTGTTCTTTACTTTCTGTCCTTTTTATTGCTGCTTCTGAATCACTATTTACGTACTTTGTTCTGTGTTTTTTTGTACTCTGTTTTACGGTTCAGACTCAGTCTTGCCAGAATTTCAATTGGCATCAGAGTAGGCACCCTGCCTGTTTTAGGGTGAGCTCCAGGGAAGGTTTTTCTGGCATTATGGACAAGGAAGGAGGATTTGTTAACAGGCCACCTCTGTTGGATGGTTCCAACTATGAGTATTGGAAGTCTCGTATGAGTGCTTTCCTAAAATCTATAGATAGCAAGACCTGGAAAGTTGTGTTGAAGGGTTGGGAACATCCTGTTGTGCTGGACAAAGATGGAGAGAAGACTACTGTGTTGAAACCAGAGGAAGAATGGTCCAAGGATGAAGATGAATTGGCTCTTGGAAACTCAAAAGCTTTGAATGCTCTATTCAATGGAGTGGACAAGAACATGTTCAGACTGATCAAGCAGTGCACTATTGCCAAGGATGCCTGGGAGATTCTCAAGACTACTCATGAAGGCACTTCAAAGGTAAAGTTGTCCAGACTTCAACTTCTCACCACCAAGTTTGAGAATCTCAGAATGTTGGAGGATGAGAGCATACAAGATTTTTACATGAATGTTCTGGATAAGGCTAACTCATTTGATTCTGTTGGAGAGAAAATGTCTGATGAGAAAATTGTAAGAAAAATACTCAGGTCTCTACCTAAGAGATTTGACATGAAGGTGACTGCCATTGAGGAAGCACGTGACATCTCCACTATGAAGGTTGAGGAGTTAATATGATCCTTGCTGAATTTTGAGACAGCCTTCAGTAACCGTACTGATAAGAAAGGGAAAGGTGTTGCTTTTGCAGTAAATACTGATGCTGAGGATCAACAAGGGATTAATGAGGATGATGAAGGCTTATCAGAGGCTCTTGTGTTGCTAGGGAGACGGTTTAACAAGATTCTGAAACATGTTGACAGGAGATCCAAATCAAATGGTCAGAACAACAGATTCAACATCAGTAAGCAACAAAATGATTTGAAGAAGACAAAGACTGATGAGAAGAGCAATCAATCAAAGGGAGTTCAGTGCTATGAGTGTGAAGGATATGGTCGTATTAGGACAGAATGTGGCACATATCTCAAGAAACAGAAGAAAAGCTTTGTTGTTTCCTGGTCTGATAAAGATGACTCAGAAGGAGAAGTAGAGAGTGAATCTACTAAGCATGTTGTTGCCCTAACTGGAAGATACAAGTCAGATGTTAAAGTTAAGGCCTCAGAAGCACTCTCAGAGTCTGAAACACTATCAGAGTCTGAAGCACCATTAGAGTCTGAAGCCAGTGTTGAAAAATCCTCTTATGAAGAACCGACTAACTCTTACAAAGATCTATACATCAGAAGTGTAGAAGTTTGCAAGCAACTAGTGGATCAAAAGAAGACTATCAGTCAGCTGCATGATGAAAGAAGTAACCATTTAGCACAGATTTCTGATCTCAAAGATAAGGTAATCCAACTGAATTTTCAACTTGATCATATGAAGAAGCAAGTCAGAATGTTAAACACTGGTACTGATGTGCTGGAGGAGATTTTGGAGTGTCAGAACCAAGGGAAACCAAATGGCATAGGTTTTGTTGATAGGACTTTGAGCATCAAACAGCAAAATCAAGCTAATAGGTCCATTCCTGCTGTTGGAACTTATGATCCAATGATAGGCACATCTAAGATGGAACATCACAAGGAACCTCAGAAATCTAAGAGAAAGAGGAGAATTCATCCATGGGTATGTCATCACTGTGGTAAGAAGGGGCACATAAAGCCATTTTGTTTCAAGCTATATGGTTACCCCAAGCACTTTCAGCACAGAAAAGTGGAACCTGCTGCAAACAGAATCAATGTCAAGGTATGGAAAGCCAAAGGTAATAATGTTGGCCTCATAGCTCATACATCTTTGAGAGCCTCCTCTAGGGAAGATTGGTATTTTTATAGTGGATTCTCCAGACACATGACTGGTGTCAAGAAGTATTTAAGCAATTTGAAACCTTACTCCAGTAGCTATGTAACTTTTGGTGATGGAGCTAATGGAGAAATTCTTGGCATTGGAGACTTGATCAGTGAAGGATTACCAAGGTTAGACAATGTGATATTAGTAAAAGGACTAACTTCAAATCTGATCAACATAAGCCAGCTGTGTGATCAAGAGTTGAAAGTAAACTTTAACAAAGAGGAATGTCTGGTAACTGGTAAAGAAGGTGAAGTGTTGATGAGGGGCAGTAGATCAAAGGACAATTGTTACTTATGAATGCCTCAAGAAGAAACAAGCCTATCCACATGTCTCATAAGCTCAGAAGAAGAAGTCAGACTCTGGCACCAGAAACTTGGGCACTTAAATCTGAGGGGTATGAAGAAAATCATGTCAGTAGAAGCCATCAGAGGTCTACCCAAACTGAAGATCAATGAAGACAACATTTATGGTGAATGTCAGATTGGTAAACAAACAAGAAAGTCTCATCCAAGGTTGGAGCACCAGGTAACAACTAAAGTTCTTGAACTGTTACATATGGACTTAATGGGACCTATGCAAGTTGAGAGCATTGGAGGAAAGAAGTATGCTTTTGTGGTTGTTGATGATGTTTCAAGATTCACTTGGGTAAGCTTCATTAGAGAAAAATCAGACACTTTTGATGTGTTTAAAGATCTGTGCACTCAATTACAAAGAGAAAAGGATAGTGTCATTGTCAGGATCAGAAGTGACCATGGGAAAGAATTTGAAATTAGTAAGTTCTCTGAATTCTGTTCCTCTGAAGGAATCAAGCATGAATTTTCAGCTCCCATAACACCTCAGCAAAATGGTGTTGTTGAAAGGAAGAACAGAACCTTGCAAGAATCTGCTAGAATTATGATGCATGCAAAACACTTACCTCATTATTTCTGGGCAGAAGCAATGGATACAACATGCTATGTTCACAATAGGGTGACTCTGAAGACAGGCACTACATCTACTCTGTATGAGTTATGGAAAGGAAGAAAGCCTACTGTCAAGTACTTTCATGTATTTGGAAGCAAGTGCTACATTCTGGCAGATAGAGAAAACAGGAGGAAATTGGATCCAAAGAGTGATGAAGGGATCTTTCTTGGTTACTCAACAAACAACAGAGCATACAGAGTTTTTAACTCTAGAACCAAGGTGGTAGTGGAATCTATCAATGTTGTGATAGATGACTTACCTACTGAAAAGGTGGCTGATGTGGAACCAGTTGTTACATCAGAAGAACAGTTAGAAGCACCTGTTGTGGAACATGAAGTAGAGTCTGAAGAAGGAGTAAATAATACAGATCATGCATTAACAAGTAAAGGACCTTCAATCAGAATTCAGAAGGATCATCCCAAAGAACTAATCATTGAGAACTTGATCAAGGAGTCAGAACCAAAAGATCAGAGGAAGTGGCTACTGATTCGTGCTTTGTGTCAAAATTTGAACCCAAGAATATTAAAGAAGCACTTACTAATGAATTCTGGATTGATGCTATGCAAGAAGAACTGAATCAATTCAAAAGAAGTGAAGTGTGGGATCTTGTTCCAAGACCTATAGGCATGAATGTCATTGGAACTAAATGGATTTACAAAAATAAATCAGATGAACATGGAACTGTGACCAGAAACAAGGCAAGGCTAATTGCTCAAGGGTACACTCAGGTGGAGGGACTTGATTTTGATGAAACCTTTGCACCTGTGGCCAGATTAGAATCCATAAGATTACTTTTGGGTGTAACATGTATTCTTAAATTCAAGCTGTTTCAGATGGATGTGAAGAGTGCTTTCCTGAATGGGTACTTGTAGGAGGAGGTTTATGTTGAACAACCAAAGGAATTTGTGGATCCTAATTTTCCTAACCATGTTTACAAGTTGAAGAAAGCTCTATATGGATTGAAACAAGCACCTAGAGCATGGTATGAGAGACTCACACAGTTTCTTGTTACTCAAGGTTACAGAAAAGGAGGAACTGATAAGACACTGTTTGTGAAAGAAGAAGATGGAAGTTTGATGATAGTACAAATATATGTTGATGACATTGTCTTTGGTGGAATGTCAAACCAGATGGTTCAACTTTTTGTTCAGCAGATGCAGTCTGAATTTGAGATGAGTCTTGTGGGTGAACTAACTGTTGAGTCTTTTGGTGTTGGCTGCATGTTTTGGCTAATCCAATGTGTTGTTTAGAAGCATCTCCATATTTATAACAAGTCTTCAGTTGCAAGAAATTTCATTTGAAGCTGTTCAGAAGCTCAAAATGACTTCAGAAGTTGAATGCTTCATCAAAAGCACTGTAGCACTTCAGAAGCTGATTAGAGTCTGATGCCAGCGTTGACTTTGGTTGACTTCATCAGAAGCTGGTTATTTTCAAGTAGTTTCTACGTGAATCTTGGCAAGATTTGTCAAGGAATTATTCACGCGTATTGCTTCTAGAATGCTGGATTGTTTTGGAGAAGATTTATTGAAGATTTGGTTTATTGTTATGGAAACACGTATTTTCCTGATATAATCTTTCAAAGATACAAAGTGGTTTTATTTGTTTCCTTATTGGACCAATCATAATTCAGAAACAAATCAATTTAGAAGATTGGCTACAGAATTAATAAGAGCTATTGAATTCTATAAAAGGAGGTTGCTGCTATGTTTTGAAGGTGAAATTCTGGCCAGGCAATACTTAAGAGAAAAACGCAGGTTCTGAACCAACAGGTTCTGAACAGAACTTAGCACAAAATAAAAGCAGATAAACAGCAGAAAAATAAAGTGCAGGAAAGCTAAAAAAACACAGAGGTTTGTTAACCCAGTTCGGAGTAAACACCTCCTACTCTGGGGGATACCAATCCAGGAAGGAATTCCACTATTGGAATTAATCCTTAAGACTCAGACACTGACTCCCAGTTCCTATCCCAAGCAATTAATCTCCACCTAGTCTTGAATTCTACCCAACACGTTGAGTATTAGAAAAACCTCTAACTTCCTATTCAAGTAACTGCAACCCAGCCACTTGAACTACCCTTAACAATCCCCTGTTTTTGAATTAAAACTTCAAAGACAAAACTTCATTCGTACCTAGAGGCTTAGAATGAATTACAACTCAATCAAACACCTAAACCAACTCTAACAGAGTGGTGCACAATAAAGCTAAAAGCTTAAAATACTAAGACTCAATTCTCTGATTTTAAATTCTATAAAATCGTAAGTCTTGAATAGCAGCAGCCCTCCTCTTTATATAGCCTTCAGTCTTGCAGCATAAATAACAAACTAATCTTCTGCACATGATTTGTTTCTGAAATAAGATTGGTCCAATAAGGAAACAAATAAAACCACTTTGTATCTTTAAAAGATTGTATCAGGAAAATACGTGTTTCCATAACAATAAACCAAATCTTTAATAAATCTTCTCCAAAACAATCCAGAATTCTAGAACAATATGCGTGGATAATTCCTTGTTAAATCTTGCAAAGATTCGCACAGAAATAACATGAAAATAACCAGCTTCTGATGAAGTCAACATAAGTCAACGCTGGCATCAGAACCTGAAATCAGCTTTTGAACAGCTACAGTGCTTCTGATGAGGCATTCAGCTTCTGATGTGATTTTGAGCTTCTGAATGGCTTCAAATGAGAAAACTTGTAACTGAAGAAATGTTCTACATATGGAGATGCTTCTATTCAATACCTTGGTTTTGCCAAAACATGCAGCCAACACCAAAAGACTCAACAATCTCCCCCTTTGGCAAATTTTTGGCTAAAACCATCCAAGTTCTTCAATCTCCCTTATAATCAACTCAGCAATGAAGAACTCCACAACAATATATCATAGCATAAACATAAGCAGCGGACACAGCTATGAATAACCCAAACCAGCTTCAGTTCTACAAAACATAACAGCTACTGAAGCACACATAAGACAAGTACTGATCAACTCCTGATCATCAACCATGGTATCAGAGCTACTGATCAACTCCTGATCATCACAACACTCCCCCTGCAACTCAGCTTCTCATACAAACTCCCCCTTACTACTGAGTTGCAGTGATAAATGGTATCAGAGCACAAACCGAAGTACAATTGTTCTTCAGAACCACACTTCAGGACCACATCATCACTCAGGTATATAACAAGCTTGTACTCCCCCTGAGACACATATACTTCCTTGATTATATCTGGACATATACTGCTTGGTATCAGAGCAAAGCTAGTCACCTTCTGAATCAAAGACACACATATCTGAAATGCAGCAATACATCTTCTGATTCTTGGTATCAGAGCCAACACATTGCATAAGATTTTCTCCCCCTTTTTAGCCATAAAATTCTGACAAATCTCAGACTGCAAATAGGGAAGGAAAACTGCACAAACATCTTCAACTACTGTCCCAGTTTGAACTTCAGACTTAGTATCAAAAACAGCATCACACTTAGCACTAACAAAGCTGGCAGGTACTCTATCTTCCTCACATCCAGTTTGCTTTAATTGCTAGAATTCTTCATGTAAACACACACCTAACTTGCTCCTTAAGTTTTCAAACTGTTTAGCATCCAAGGCCTTTGTGAAAATGTCAGCAACTTGTTCTTCAGTAGCTACATGTTCCAGCTGAATGACTTTATCCTCCACAAGGTTTCTGATAAAATGATGTCTGATGTCTATGTGTTTGGTTCTGCTGTGCTGAATTGGGTTCTTAGAGATATTAATAGCACTCAGATTGTCACAAAATAGGGTCATGGTTCCCTGTTCAATGTTGTATTCCTCCAGCATCTGCTTCATCCACACCAATTGTGAGCAACTACTTCCAGCAACAATATACTCAGCCTCAGCAGTTGACAATGACACACAGTTTTGTTTCTTGCTGAACCATGAAATCAAGTTATTTCCTAAGAAGAAACAACCTCCTGAAGTGCTCTTCCTGTCATCAGCACTTCCAGCCCAGTCAGCATCACAATATCCCATCAGTTCAGAACTTGAACTATGTGAATACATGATTCCATAGTCACTTGTGCTATTCACATATTTCAGGATCCTTTTAACTTGTATCAGATGACTCATCTTAGGATCAGCTTGATATCTTGCACAAACTCCAACAAGATAAGTGATATCAGGTCTGCTTGCAGTTAAATACAATAAGCTCCCTATCATGCTCCTATATTGACTTTGATCTACTGATATTCCATGTTCATCCTTAGTCAACTTCAGGTGAGTAGCAGCTGGTGTCTTCTTATGAGCAGCAGACTCCATTCCAAACTTCCTCACTATGTTCTTGGCATACTTACTTTGAGAAATGAAGATTGTATCTTCCATTTGTTTGACTTGTAACCGAAGAAAATATGTCAGCTCACCAACCAAACTCATTTCAAATTCTGATTGCATTTGCTAAACAAACAGTTTGACCATCTTCTGAGACATTCCTCCAAACACTATATCATCCACATAAATCTGAGCAATCATCAGACTCCCATTTTCATCTTTCACAAACAAAGTCTTATCAGAACCTCCTTTTCTGTAACCTTGAGCCACAAGAAACTGAGTCAGCCTGTCATACCATGCTCTTGGTGCTTGCTTCAATCCATATAAGGCCTTCTTTAACTTGTACACATGTTCTGGAAACTTAAGATCCACAAAACCCTTAGGTTGTTCAACATACACTTCTTCTTGCAGATATCCATTCAGAAATGCACTCTTTACATCCATCTGGAATAACTTGAACTTGAGAATGCAGGATACCCCCAACAGTAGTCTTATGGACTCTAGTCTGGCCACAGGTGCAAAGGTTTCATCAAAATCAAGTCCCTCAACTTGAGTATAACCCTGAGCAACCAACCTTGCCTTGTTTCTGACTACAGTTCCATTTTCATCTGTTTTATTCTTGAATATCCACTTAGTCCCAATCACATTCAGCCCTTCAGGTCTTGGAACTAGATCCCACACTTCACTCCTTTTGAATTGATTCAACTCATTGTCGCGGTGATTTTTGGATATCAAGCTATTAATTAGCGTTGACTCGCAATTTTAAGATTCACCACCGATCTTTTATTTTTCCGAGGAAAAGGGAGAAAGTTCGAAAAAACCCTATTTTTAGAGATCAAAGGTCCGGGGGTTAGTTACGCAAAGGGAAGGTATTAGCACCCTAAACGTCTATAGTACTCTATAGGAACCTCTTGTTTTCATTTATCTTTATGCTAAAATGATTATTTGTTTGGAAATAAATGCTTAAGTGTAAAAAAGACTAAAATGATGAATAAAAGAGAAGAAAAATGTTTTTGTTATTTTTATTGATTTGGAAAGACAAAGTCTTTTGCCTACATACCCGAATGGGATCAAAATCATGTAGTTCGGGGTAAAAATGACGATTGATTTGTTTTGTATTTTTTATTGGTTTTTTAAAAAAGGTTTTAAAGATAAAATAAAGGCCAAGTGGCAAAACAAGATTGGTTTGTGTTTTTTAATTTTGGAAAATGATTTAAATGTTATTAAAATGGATTAATGATTTTTTTAAGAAAGTGAAAGAAAAAAAAAGGGCGCTTGATTGAAAATCAAGGTTTATTTAAGAAAAGATTTTTTTTGAATTTTGACTTATTTGCATGTTTTTGTTTTTTTTATAATTAACTAAGACTAAAAAAGGTAACTAAAAGCTAAACGCGAGGAACTTCCGTGATGACGTTGGATCACCATGAAATCCTTTTGAAAATAAACTAGCCTAATATTTTTTGTATTTTTTTTTGTAAAGCGAAGTAAAAAAAAAATAAAAAATAGAAGACATAAAGGAGGAATGATAAAAAAGAAAGGAAGTAAAATTATTTTTTATGAAAATTCATGTGAGAAACACTAGATGAAGTTTAAAAAAACATACCTTTGATTTTGATTTCTGTTTTCGGTTATGGGTGTTCTGGTTCGGATTGTTCTTGTTAGTGGATTTGAGGTGGTGGTTTATGGTTTTGATTTGCTGGGTTTGTGGTGGTTAGTGAAGCAGTGTGTGAGTAGGGTTTCGGTTTTGTTAGAATCGAAGGAAAAAAAGGAAGAAAAGAGGTGGTTTTGCTTGGTAGTGTCAATTGGGGTTTCTGACTGATGATTCTCTTCAAGAGAGGTGCCTTCTTTATATAGCCTTCAGCAGCAACAAATATTTGAACCAAATATTCTTCAAAGATATATTTCCACAATTCTTCTTTAGAAATATATTTCACCATAAAATCTTTCTTCAAACTAAAACACATATTTGCATCAATTATTCTTTTCAGAAATATATTGAAGCAAATATTTTTTCAGAAATATATTTCCCAAAGATCTCTTTTGAAAATATATTTCCAAAATTTTTCATTAGAAAAAAAACACATATTTGCATCAATTATTCTTTTCAGAAATATATTGAAGCAAATATTTTTCATATTGAAGCAAATATTTTTCAGAAATATATTTCCCAAAGATCTCTTTTGAAAATATATTTCCAAAATTTTTCTTTAGAAATAAAACACATATTTGCATCAATTATTCTTTTCAGAAATATATTGAAGCAAATATTTTTCATATTGAAGCAAATATTTTTCAGAAATATATTTCCCAAAGATCTCTTTTGAAAACATATTTCCAAAATTTTTCTTTAGAAATAAAACACATATTTGCATCAATTATTCTTTTCAGAAATATATTGAAGCAAATATTTTTCATATTGAAGCAAATATTTTTCAGAAATATATTTCCCAAAGATCTCTTTCGAAAACATATTTCCAAAATTTTTCTTTAGAAATAAAACACATATTTGCATCAATTATTCTTTTCAGAAATATATTGAAGCAAATATTTTTCATATTGAAGCAAATATTTTTCAGAAATATATTTCCCAAAGATCTCTTTTGAAAATATATTTCCAAAATTTTCTTTAGAAATAAAACACATATTTGCGTCAATTATTCTTTTCAGAAATATATTGAAGCAAATATTTTTTCAAAAATATATTTTCCAAAGATCTCTGCAAATGAAAATATCCAATCTGAAAAATATATAATTAAATCTTCAAAAGACCAGGAAAATAAACAGCTCCAATGCTTCTGAAAGTACTTCTGAAGTAAGTGCTTATGAAGGTTCAGCTTCCGAAAAACCTCAGCTTAAAAGGAAAAGAAAAAAACGAAATGAAAGTGGGTCAAAAATGGGGTATGACACTCATCTTGCATTGCTTCAATCCAAAATTCATCAGTTAGGGCTTCTTTCACATTTTTAGGCTCAACCTTTGATACAAAGCATGAATCAGTAGCAGCAGCATCTGATCTCCTGGTTCTGACACCTTGATCTAAGCTTCCAATGATTAAGTCTTTAGGATGATCCTTCTGAACTCTAATTGGTGGCCCTTTACCATTTGGAACTTGATCTGGTTGATCTTCTGCTTCTTCAGACCCTGAATGCTTTTCTGCTTCTGAAGTTTGTTCTTCTGAGGCTTCAGACTCTGGAACAACTTCAGGCTCATTCTTTTCATTCTCAGCAGACAAATCATCAATAACCACATTTATGGACTCCATCACAACCTTGGTTCTGGAATTAAACACCCTGTAAGCTCTGCTGTTCACTGAATAACCCAGGAATATGCCCTCATCAGACTTAGGATCCAGTTTTCTTCTATTCTCTCTGTCAGCCAAGATATAGCATCTGCTCCCAAAAACATGGAAATATTTCACAGTTGGCTTCCTCCCTTTCCACAATTCATACAGAGTAGATGTTGTTCCCTGTTTCAAAGTGACTCTATTGTGTATGTAACATGCTCTGTTCATTGCTTCAGCCCAAAACATATATGGCAGCTTCTTAGCATGCATCATAACCCTTGCACATTCTGCTAAAGTCCTGTTCTTCCTCTCAACTACACCATTTTGCTGAGGAGTAATAGGTGCAGAAAATTCATGTTTTATACCTTCAGAAGCACAGAATTCTGTAAAACTCTTGTTTTCAAATTCTTTGCCATGATCACTTCTGATTCTGACTATGCCACAGTCTTTTTCTCTTTGTAATTGAATGCATAAGTCTTTAAACACTTCAAAAGTATCAGACTTTTCTCTAACAAAATTGATCCATGTGAATCTTGAGTAGTCATCTACCATTACAAAAGCATATTTTTTTCCTCCAATACTTTCTACTTGCATAGGCCCCATTAAATCCATATGAACAAGTTCTAGTACTTTAGTAGTTACCTGGTGAACTAATCTAGGATGAGACTTTCTTGTTTGTTTACCAATCTGACAATCACCACAAACACTGTCCTCATTGATCTTCAGATTAGGCACACCTCTGATAGCTTCAGTACTTAGGATTTTCTTCATGCCTTTCAAATTCAAATGTCCTAGTTTCTGGTGCCAGAGTTTGACTTCCTCTTCTGAGCTCATAAGACAAGAAGTCAGACTTCTTTCTTCTTCAGAAACCCACAAATAACAATTGTCTTTGGATCTGCAGCCCCTCATCTGAGTTTTTCCATCCTGATCAGTAACAATACACTCCTGCTTGTTGAATTTAACTTTCAAATCCTGATCACACAGCTGGCTAATACTGATCAGATTAGAGGTTAATCCTTCCACCAGTAGCACATCATTAAGTCTGGGCAAACCTTCTCTGATCAAATCTCCAATACCCAGAATCTGACCTTTTACACCATCTCTAAATGTCACATAACTTCTGGAGTATGATCTGATATTGCTCAGCAGCTTCTTCACACCAGTCATGTGCCTTGAACACCCACTATCAAAATACCAGTCTTCTTTTGAGGTGGCTCTTAATGAAGTATGAGCAATCAGGCATACATTCTGAACCTTAGGTTTCCACACCTTCTGAACACTGTGTCTGGGTGCAGCTGGTTACACTCTTCTATATTGGAAGTGTTTAGGGTAACCATACAATTTAAAGCAGAATGGTTTGATATGCCCTTTCTTTCCACAATGATGACAGATCCAAGAATGATTTCTCCTCCTTCTGTTTCTGAAAAATTTATGGGGCTGCTTCTGAGGTAGCATCTGAACATGCTTCTGACCTTGCATCTGAACATAATTCTGACCTTGCATCTGAGGTCTCTTCTGAGCTTGCTTCTGAGCTGGCATCTGGGCTTGTTTCTGAGGTCTCCTCTTTGATGTTCCAACCATAGAATCATGAGTTTGAGTAGCAGGAACAAAATTCATCTGTTTAGGAATCTGAGTCTGATCAACAAAACCTAAACCAGTTTTTCCTTGTTGCTGATTCCCCAAAATGTCCTCCAACTTATCAGTAGCAGAGTTCAACATCTTCACTTGCTTCTTCATTTGATCAAGTTGGGAGTTCAGTTGGTTCACTTCTTCTTTTAAATCTGAATTTTGCACTAACAGTTCACCTTTTTCAGCCTCCAGTTGTAGAATAGTCTCCTTCTGATCCAAAACTTGTTTGCAAACCTCAGCACTTCTGGTATACAGCTTCCTGTAGTTGTCAGCTAGTTTATCATATGAGGTTTTAGCAGCTTCAGACACAGATGAAGCTTCAGACTCTGAGTCAGACTCTGAAAAGGTCTCAGATTCTAAAACAGCTTCCTTCTTCAAGATAGCTCCTGACCTTACAACCAGACTAGTATCACACATCCCAGATTCACTTCCAGCATCTTCTTCAGAATCATCATCAGACCATGCAACAGCTAGGCTTTTCTTCTGCTTCTTAAGAAAAGTAGGACATTCAGACTTGATATGTCCATAACCTTCACACTCATAGCACTGCACTCCTTTGGCTTGGTTACTTTTCTCCTCAGACTTGGTCTTCTTCTCATCAGTTTGTTGCTTTTTGTTATTGAATCTGAAATTCTGACCTTTGGCTTTGGCTTTTCTGTTAACATTCTTCAGAATCTTGTTGAATTGTTTTCCCAGCAACACTAGAGCTTCTGATAAGTCATCCTCATCAGACTCTTGTTGATCATCAGCTTCAGCATTCACAGTAAAAGCTATACCTTTCCCTTTCTTATCAGGCTGTTTGCAGAATGCAGTCTCAAAATTTAACAAAGACCCAATCAGCTCCTCAACCTTCATAGCAGAAATATCATGAGCCTCCTCAATTGCAGTGACCTTCATGTCAAATCTTCTGGGCAGGGACCTGAGGATTTTTCTTACTATCTTTTCATCAGTCATCTTTTCTCCAAGTGAATCAAAAGAATTTGCCATGTCCAGCACATTCATGTAAAAATCCTGAATAGATTCATCTTCCTTCATCTTCAGGTTCTCAAATTTGGTGGTCAGCAGCTGCAATCTGGACATCTTCACTTTAGAAGTTCCTTCATGAGTTGTCTTTAAAATTTCTCAGGCCTCCTTAGCAACTGTACATTGCTTGATAAGTCTGAACATGTTCTGGTCCACACCATTAAAGATTGCATTCAAAGCTTTTGAATTTCCCAGAGACAAGTCATCTTCAGCTCTGGTCCACTCCTCTTCAGGCTTCAAAACTCCAGTTTTGTTACCATCTTTGTCCAAAACCTCAGGATGTTCCCAGCTTTTTATCACAGCTTTCCAAGTCCTGCTGTCAATAGACTTTAGAAAAGCACACATCCTTGACTTCCAATACTCATAGTTTGTGCCATCTAGTAGGGGTGGTCTATTGACATAGCCTCCTTCTCTATCCATGCTTGCCAGAAATTAATACCCCTGGAACTCACCCAAAACACAGGCAGGGTGCCTGCTCTGATGCCAATTGAAATTCTGGCCAGGCAATACTTAAGAGAAAAACGCAGGTTCTGAACCAACAGGTTCTGAACAGAACTTAGCACAAAATAAAAGCAGATAAACAGCAGAAAAATAAAGTGCAGGAAAGCTAAAAAACACAGAGGTTTGTTAACCCAGTTCGGAGTAAACACCTCCTACTCTGGGGGATACCAATCCAGGAAGGAATTCCACTATTGGAATTAATCCTTAAGACTCAGACACTGACTCCCAGTTCCTATCCCAAGCAATTAATCTCCACCTAGTCTTGAATTCTACCCAACACGTTGAGTATTAGAAAAACCTCTAACTTCCTATTCAAGTAACTGCAACCCAGCCACTTGAACTACCCTTAACAATCCCCTGTTTTTGAATTAAAACTTCAAAGACAAAACTTCATTCGTACCTAGAGGCTTAGAATGAATTACAACTCAATCAAACACCTAAACCAACTCTAACAGAGTGGTGCACAATAAAGCTAAAAGCTTAAAATACTAAGACTCAATTCTCTGATTTTAAATTCTATAAAATCGTAAGTCTTGAATAGCAGCAGCCCTCCTCTTTATATAGCCTTCAGTCTTGCAGCATAAATAACAAACTAATCTTCTGCACATGATTTGTTTCTGAAATAAGATTGGTCCAATAAGGAAACAAATAAAACCACTTTGTATCTTTAAAAGATTGTATCAGGAAAATACGTGTTTCCATAACAATAAACCAAATCTTTAATAAATCTTCTCCAAAACAATCCAGAATTCTAGAACAATATGCGTGGATAATTCCTTGTTAAATCTTGCAAAGATTCGCACAGAAATAACATGAAAATAACCAGCTTCTGATGAAGTCAACATAAGTCAACGCTGGCATCAGAACCTGAAATCAGCTTTTGAACAGCTACAGTGCTTCTGATGAGGCATTCAGCTTCTGATGTGATTTTGAGCTTCTGAATGGCTTCAAATGAGAAAACTTGTAACTGAAGAAATGTTCTACATATGGAGATGATTCTATTCAATACCTTGGTTTTTCCAAAACATGCAGCCAACACCAAAAGACTCAACAGAAGGAATACGAAATTATAGAGTTATAGATCAGAGAATTGAGTCTTGTGTGTTAAGCTTCTAGCTTTGTTTGTGCACCACTCAGTTTGAGTTGGTTTAGTGTTTTTATTGAGTTGTAAATTCATTCAAAGCCTGTAGGTATGAATGAAGGTCTGTCATTGAAATTGTGTTCAAAACAGGGTAGTTTTCAAGGGTTGTTTAAGTGGCTGGGTTGCAGTTGCTTGAATAGGAAGATAGTGGTTTCTATTACTCAGAGTTGGGTAGAAGTCTGAATAGGTGGAGGTTAATTGCTTGGGATAAGAACTGGGAGTCAGTTTCTGAGTCTTAAGGATTAATTCCAATAGTGGATTTCCTTCCTGGATTGGTATCCCCCAGAGTAGGAGGTGTTTACTCCGAACTGGGTTAACAAACCTCTGTGCCTTTTACTTTCCTGCACTTTATTTTGCTGCTCTTGTATTGTGTTTACTTGTGCTCTATTTTTGCAATCTATTGTGCCCTGCATATTGTTCAGAACCTGTTTGGTTCAGAACCTGGTTACTCTGTCTTATTGCCTGGCCAGAATTTCAATTGGCATCAGAGCAGGCACCCTGCCTGTGTTTTGGGTGAGATCCAGAGGACTTAATATCTGGCAAGCATGGATAGAGAAGGAGGCTATGTCAATAGACCACCCCTACTAGATAGCACAAACTATGAGTATTGGAAGTCTAGGATGTGTGCTTTTCTAAAGTCTATTGACAGCAGGACTTGGAAAGCTGTGATTAAAGGCTGGGATCATCCAGTAGTTTTGGACAAAGATGGGAACAAGACTGAGGTTCTGAAGCCTGAAGAAGAATGGACCAAAGCTGAAGATGATCTGTCACTGGGAAATTCAAAAGCTTTGAATGCAATTTTTAATTGTGTGGATCAGAACATGTTCAGACTCATCAAACAATGTACTGTGGCTATGGATGCTTGGGAAATTCTGAAAACCACTCATGAAGGAACCTCTAAGGTTAAGCTATCCAGACTTCAACTTCTCACAACAAAATTTGAGAACCTGAAGATGATGGAAGATGAATCTATTCAGGACTTCTATATGAATGTGCTGGACATGGCTAATTCCTTTGATTCTCTTGGGGAGAAGATGTCAGATGAGAAGTTAGTGAGAAAAATCCTCAGGTCCCTACCCAGAAGGTTTGATATGAAGGTGACAGCAATTGAAGAGGCTCATGATATTACCACTATGAAGCTTGAGGAGCTAATTGGGTCATTGCTCAATTTTGAAACTGCCTTTTGTAAACAGACTGAGAAGAAAGGAAAAGGTGTAGCTTTTAGTGTAAATTCTAAAGCTGATGATCAACAAGAGTCTGAAGAGGATGACTTATCAGAAGCTCTAGTGTTGCTGGGAAAACAATTCAACAAGATTCTGAAGAATGTTAACAGAAAAGCCAAAGCCAAAGGTCAGAATTTCAGATTCAATAACAAAAAGCAACAAACTGATGAGAAGAAGACCAAGTCTGAGGAGAAAAGTAACCAAGCCAAAGGTGTGCAGTGCTATGAGTGTGAGGGTTATGGACATATCAAAACTGAATGTCCTACTTTTCTTAAGAAGCAGAAGAAGAAGAGCCTAGTTGTTGCATGGTCTGATGATGATTCTGAAGAAGATGCTGGAAGTGAATCTGGTATGTGTGATACTGGTCTGGTAGTAAGGTCAGGAGCTATCTTGAAGAAAAAAGCTGTTTTAGAATCTAAGACTTTTTCAGAGTCTGACTCAGAGTCTGAAGCTTCATCTGTGTCTGAAGCTGCTAAAACCTCATATGATGAACTAGCTGACAACTACAGAAAGCTGTATACCAGAAGTGCTGAGGTTTGCAAGCAAGTTCTGGATCCGAAGGAGACTATTTTTCAACTGGAGGCTGAAAAAGGTGAACTGTTGGTTCAGAATTCAGAATTGAAAGAAGAAGTAAACCAACTTAATTCCCAACTTGAGAACATGAAAAAGCAGGTCAGGATGATGAACTCTGCTACTGATAAGTTGGAGGAGATTCTGGATGTCCAGAAACAAGGAAAAGTTGGTTTAGGTTTTGTTGATCAGACTCAGATTCCTAAACAGATGATTTTTGGTAAAAAGTTTGTTCCTGCCACTAAGACTGATGATTCTATGATTGGAACATCTAAGATGGCACCTCAGAAGGAAGCCCAGATGCAACCTCAGAAGCATACTCAGATGAGACCTCAGAAGTATGTTCAGATGCAACCCCAGAAGTTCAACAGAAGAAGGAGAAATCATCCATGGATCTGTCATCATTGTGGAAAGAAAGGGCATATCAAACCATTCTGCTTCAAACTTTATGGCTATCCTGAACATTTTCAGTATAGAAGAGTTAAACCAGGTGCTATCAGACACAATGTTCAGAAGGTGTGGAAGCCCAAAGGTCAGAATGTAGGCCTTATAGCTCATACTTCTTTGAGAGCCACTTCAAAATAAGACTGGTATTTTGATAGTGGGTGTTCAAGGCACATGACTGGTGTGAAGAAGCTGCTGAGCAATATCAGATCATACTCCAGAAGTTATGTGACATTTGGAGATGGAGTAAAACGTCAGATTCTGGGTATTGGTGATTTAATCAGTGAAGGTTTGCCCAGACTTAATGATGTGTTACTGGTGGAAGGATTAACCTCTAATCTGATCAGTATTAGCCAGCTATGTGATCAAGATTTAAAAGTGAATTTCAACAAGCTAGATTGTATTGTTACTGATCAGGAAGGTAAAACTCAGATGAGGGGCTGCAGATCCAAAGACAATTGTTATTTGTGGGTGTCTGAAGAAGAAAGAAGCCTGACTTCTTGTCTCACGAGCTCAGAAGAGGAAGTCAAGCTCTGGCACCAGAAATTGGGTCATCTGCATCTGAAAGGCATGAAAAAAATCCTAAGTACTGAAGCTATCAGAGGTGTACCTAATCTGAAGATCAATGAGGACAATGTTTGTGGTGATTGTCAAATTGGAAAACAAACAAGAATGTCTCATCCCAGATTAGTTCATCAGGTAACTAATAAAGTACTAGAACTTTTACATATGGATTTAATGGGGCCTATGCAAGTAGAAAGTATTGGAGGGAAAAGGTATGCATTTGTTATGGTTGATGACTACTCAAGATACACATGGATCAGTTTTGTCAGAGAGAAGTTTGATACTTTTGAAGTATTTAAAGAGTTGTGCATTCAATTACAAAGAGAGAAGGACTGTGGTATTGTCAGAATCAGAAGTGATCATGGCAAAGAATTTGATAACAAGAGTTTCTCAGAATTCTGTGCTTCTGAAGGTATAAAACATGAGTTCTCTGCACCTATAACACCCCAGCAAAATGGTGTAGTTGAGAGGAAGAATAGGACTTTGGTAGAATGTGCAAGAGTAATGCTGCATGCTAAGAAACTTCCATATATGTTCTGGGCTGAAGCAATGAACACAACATGTTACATACACAATAGAGTCACTTTGAAAAAGGGAACAGCATCTACATTGTATGAACTGTGGAAAGGAAGGAAGCCTACAGTCAAATACTTCCATGTTTTTTAAGCAGATGCTACATTTTGGCTGACAGAGAAAATAGGAGAAAATTGGATCCTAAGTCTGATGAGGGTATATTTTTGGGTTATTCAGTGAACAGCAGAGCTTATAGGGTGTTTAATTCCAGAACCAAGGTCGTGATGGAGTCCATAAATGTTGTGATTGATGATCTGTCTGCTGAGAAAGAAAGACATGAGTCTGAAGTTGGTCCAGAGTCTGAAGCCTCAGAAGAACAAACTTCAGAAGCAGAAAAGCATCCAGAGTCTGAAGAAGCAGAAGTGCATCCAGATCATGATCCTACCAATAAAGGGCCATCAATTAGAGTTCAGAAGGATCATCCTAAGGAGCTTATCATTGGGAGTTTGGATCAAGGGGTCAGAACCAGGAGATCAGACTCAGCTGCTACTGATTCTTGTTTTGTGTCTAAGTTTGAACCCAAAAATGTGAAAGAAGCCCTAACTGATGAATTTTGGATTGAAGCTATGCAAGATGAGTTGAATCAATTCAAAAGGAGTGAAGTGTGGGATCTAGTTCCAAGACCTGAAGGGTTGAATGTGATTGGCACTAAATGGATATACAAGAATAAAACAGATGAAAATGGTACTGTAGTCAGAAACAAGGCAAGGTTGGTTGCTCAGGGTTATACTCAAGTAGAGGGATTGGACTTTGATGAAACCTTTGCACCTGTGGCCAAACTAGAGTCCATAAGGTTACTGTTGGATGTATCCTGCATTCTCAAGTTCAAGCTATTCCAGATGGATGTAGAGAGTGCATTTCTGAATGGATATCTGCAAGAAGAAGTGTATGTTGAACAGCCTAAGGGTTTTGTGGATCATCAGTTTCCAGATCATGTGTACAAGTTGAAGAAAGCCTTGTATGGATTGAAGCAAGCACCAAGAGCATGGTATGAAAGATTGACTCAGTTTCTTGTTGCTCAAGGATACAGAAAAGGTGGTCCTGATAAGACTTTGTTTGTGAAAGATGAAAATGGGAGTCTGATGATTGCTCAGATTTATGTGGATGATATAGTGTTTGGAGGGATGTCTCAGAAGATGGTCAAATTGTTTGTTCAGCAGATGCAGTCAGAATTTGAAATGAGTTTAGTTGGTGAGCTAACTTATTTTCTTGGATTGCAAGTCAAGCAAATGGAAGATACAATCTTCATTTCTCAGAGTAAATATGCCAAGAACATTGTGAAAAAGTTTGGAATGGAATCTGCTGCTCATAAGAGGACACCTGCTGCTACTCATCTGAAGCTGACTAAGGATGAACATGGAGTTTCCGTAGACCAAAGCCAGTACAGAAGTATGATTGGGAGCCTATTGTACTTAACTGCAAGCAGACCTGATATCACATTTGCTGTTGGAGTTTGTGCAAGATATCAAGCTGATCCTAAGATGAGTCATCTGACACAAGTTAAAAGGATCCTGAAGTATGTGAATAGCACAAGTGACTATGGAATCATGTATTCACACAGTTTAAGTTCTGAATTAATGGGTTATTGTGATGCTGACTGGGCTGGAAGTGCTGATGACAGGAAGAGCACTTCAGGAGGTTGTTTCTTTTTGGGAAATAATCTAATTTCTTGGTTCAGTAAGAAACAAAACTGTGTCTCATTATCAACTGTTGAGGCTGAATACATTGTTGCTGGGAGTAGTTGCTCACAACTGGTGTGGATGAAGCAAATGCTTGAAGAGTACAACATGAAACAAGGTGTTATGACATTGTTTTGTGACAATTTGAGTGCCATCAACATCTCTAAGAATCCAATACAGCACAGTAGAACTAAACACATAGACATCAGACACCTTTATATCAGAAACCTTGTGGAGGACAAGATTGTTCAGCTGGAACATGTGGACACTGAAGATCAAATTGCTGACATATTCACAAAGGCCTTGGATGCTAAACAGTTTGAGAATCTGAGAAGCAAGTTAGGTGTGTGTTTACATGAAGACTTATAGCAATTAATGCAAACTGGATGTGAGGAAGATAGAGTACCTGCCAGTTGTGCTTATGCTGAGTGTAATCCTGAACCTGAGTCTGAGTCTGATATGTTTTCAAGGATCTGTGTTACTTGTTTTGATTTTAATCTCTGTTTGAAGTCTGAAGTTTGTCATAATTTTGTGGCTAAAAAGGGGGAGAAAATCTTATGTTTAAATTCAGACAAGAGTTGTTCAGAATGGGTGTCATTGATTCAGAAGATGACTAGTAAGTTAAGCACTGTGTTCAGAGTTCAGAACCTTTGCAACAAGATATGTTCAGATATGAGTGAAGGGAAATATGTGTCTCAGGGGGAGTGCATGTGTGTTAACATCCTGAGTGAAGAGCTGTCCTTGGTCCTGAAGTGTGGTCCTGAAGAACAATTGTGCTCAGCTCCTGAAGTATGCTCTAATACCATTTTTTTATGTAGTTCAGTAGTAAGGGGGAGTTTGTATGAGAAGCTGAGTTGCAGGGGGAGTGTTGTGAAGCTGGAGTGTTTGTTTATGTGTTTGTGAAGCTTCAGGGGGAGTTTTGTGATGATCAGGAGTTGATCAGTATTTGTGTGTTTCAGTGTTCAGAAGCTGAAGCTGCTGTTTAACATAGCTCAGAGAGTGTTTTGTCCGCTGCCTATCTCTTTGATATGTTATATAGTTGTGGAGTTCTTCAATGCTGAGATAGTCTTATGGAAGATTGAAGAGCTTGTGAAGTGTGAACATTGGTTTTAGCCAAAAAATTGCCAAAGGGGGAGATTGTTGAGTCTTTTGGTGTTGGCTGCATGTTTTGGCAAATCCAATGTGTTATTTAGAAGCATCTCCATATTTATAACAAGTCTTCAGTTGCAAGAAATTTCATTTGAAGCTGTTCAGAAGCTCAAAATGACTTCAGAAGCTGAATGCTTCATCAGAAGCACTGTAGCACTTCAGAAGCTGATCAGAGTCTGATGCCAACGTTGACTTTGGTTGACTTCATCAGAAGCTGGTTATTTTCAAGTAGTTTCTACGCGAATCTTGGTAAGATTTGTCAAGGAATTATTCACGTGTATTGCTTCTAGAATGCTGGATTGTTTTGGAGAAGATTTATTGAAGATTTGGTTTATTGTTATGGAAACACGTATTTTCCTGATATAATCTTTCAAAGATACAAAGTGGTTTTATTTGTTTCCTTATTGGACCAATCATAATTCAGAAACAAATCAATTTAAAAGGAGGTTGCTGCTATGTTTTGAAGGAATACGAAATTATAGAGTTATAGATCAGAGAATTGAGTCTTGTGTGTTAAGCTTCTAGCTTTGTTTGTGCACCACTCAGTTTGAGTTGGTTTAGTGTTTTTATTGAATTGTAAATTCATTCAAAGCCTGTAGGTACGAATGAAGGTCTGTCATTGAAATTGTGTTCAAAACAGGGTAGTTTTCAAGGGTTGTTTAAGTGGCTGGGTTGCATTTGCTTGAATAGGAAGATAGTGGTTTCTATTACTCAGAGTTGGGTAGAAGTCTGACTAGGTGGAGGTTAATTGCTTGGGATAAGAACTGGGAGTCAGTGTCTGAGTCTTAAGGATTAATTCCAATAGTGGATTTCCTTCCTAGATTGGTATCCCCCAGAGTAGGAGGTGTTTACTCCGAACTGGGTTAACAAACCTCTGTGCCTTTTACTTTCATGCACTTTATTTTGCTGCTCTAGTATTGTGTTTACTTGTGCTCTGTTTTTGCAATCTATTGTGCCCTGCATATTGTTCAGAACCTGTTTGGTTCAGAACCTGGTTACTCTGTCTTATTGCCTGGCCAGAATTTCACTAACCTACTTTCTTGGTCTTCAAGTCAAGCAGATGGAAGACACTATATTCATTTCACAGAGCAAATATGCAAAGAATATTGTCAAGAAGTTTGGGATGAAGAATGCAAGCCATAAAAGAACACCTGCAGCCACTCACTTGAAGTTGACAAAAGATGAACAAGGTATTGATGTTGATCAAAGTTTGTATAGGAGCATGATTGGGAGTCTGTTATATCTAACTGCAAGCAGACCAGGCATAACCTTTGTTGTTGGAGTCTGTGCTAGATACTAGGCTGAGCCAAAAATGAGTTTAACTCAAGTGAAGAGGATTCTGAAGTATGTCAATAGTACCAGTGACTATGGTATTATGTACTCACACAGTGGAAGTCCTATGTTTGTTGGGTATTGTGATGCTGACTAGGCAGGTAGTGCAGATGATAGAAAAAGTACTTCTGGTGGATGCTTCTTTCTGGGAAACAATCTGATTTTATGGTTTAGCAAGAAGCAGAATTGTGTGTCTCTATCTACAGTTGAAGCTGAGTATATAGCAGCTGGTAGCAGTTGTTCCCAATTGGTGTGGATGAAGCAAATGCTGAAGGAATATAATGTTGAACAGGATGTTATAACATTGTATTGTGACAATCTGAGTGCTATCAATATTTCAAAGAACCCCATACAACATAGCAGGACTAAGCATATTGATATACGTCATCATTTCATCAGAAACCTTGTGGAGGAGAAGGTTGTGCAGCTTGAACATGTTGACACAGAAGAACAGCTTGCTGATATATTTACAAAAGCATTGGATGCCAAGCAATTTGAGTATTTGAGGAGTAAACTGGGAGTTTGTTTGCATGAGGAATTATAGCAATTACTGATTGATGAAGGTGAGCAAGCAGGAAGTGAGGGAAATGAAGATGATACTGGTGTGTCTGATGCAGAGTCTGATATCAAAATAGTCTCTGATACTGAGTCAGTTTGTGTTTTCTGTGTGAAGACTATGTTTTGTCAAAATTGTTTGGCTAAAAAGGGGGAGAAGCAGAAGTTTTACAATTCAGAAAGTCAGAAGCCATACAGAAGAGCTGTTGTGATGCGTTTCAGGAAGATCTCTGTTTCAAGGGGAGTTCTTGAGTGTGTGTTTCAGGGGGAGCAGTGTTTGTTCCAGAAGCTACTAATGAATGTCATAATTCAGGGGGAGTATTTGGGTCTCTGTTTCAGAGTGTTGTTCCTGAGTATCTGTTCAGAGGTAGTTCAGGGGGAGTTTGTATGTTCTCTGTCAGAAGCTGATCTGTTCAGAGGGAGTATGTGTTTGTAACGTAGTATGTTATCCGCTACTGACTCTGTTGCTACGTTTATGTGTTGTTCTTCATGGTTGCGTGCTTTGTTGAGTGAAGAACTTGTTTTTTGTGAAGAAATTGATTTTAGCCAAAAATTTGCCAAAGGGGGAGATTGTTAGTATTTGGTTGTTGGCTACATGTTTTGCTAAAATCAAATATACAAGCAGCACGTCTTCAGAAGCTGAAAACTCAGTGTGTGCATTTTCAGAAGCTGGTTTAGAAGCTGAACAGTACTTCAGAAGCTGGACCTTCAGAAGCTGAACAGTACTTCAGAAGCTGACCTTCAGACGCACTGTTCAGAAGCTGACCTTCAGACCCACTGTTCAGAAGTAACCTTCAGAAGCTGAAATGTTCAGACGCAGACATCAGAAGCTGGTTTTCTGTATTCTATTTTGTGCGCCTTGGAGATGTGTATTTTCAAAACATGATCTTTTATGAGAAGATTTAATTGAAGAATTATCCAAGCTTTGTTTCTAGAAGGAAGATTGTTTTGCGTGAAGATCTTTATTGAAGATTGGATTCTTTTATTTATGAATATATTTCCAAAGGAATCTTTGCAAAATATATTTCAGAAATATAATTGCTTCTATTTGCTTCTAAAAGAATTCTGGAAACATATCTTTGAAGGATTTGGTTCAAGAATTATGTTGTTGTTGAAGCTATATAAAGAGGACGTTGCTGTTGAAGAATGATGATCAAAAACAGAAATCATTATAAAGAGAGTCTTAGTTTTTGAGTTTGTAAGCTTTGTGCTGTATTTTCTGTACGCCACTCATCTGTTAGAGTTGGTTTAGGTTTATTGAGTTGAAATTCACTTAAAGCTTTTAAGCAAAAGTGACTTTGTTGTTTTGAAGTGTGTCTTCATCTTAGTTGATTTGTTTAGAGTTTACAATCACTGGGGCAATGATTGCTTGAGTGGGAAGTAAGAGGGGTTCTTATATCTAGGAGTTCCTAGGTAGAAATTTCACGGGTAGTGATTAAGTGAGAAGGCTGTGGGAAATAGGAGCTGTTTGCACAATAGTTCGAATTGATACTGTTTTAGTGAATTTCCTTCCTGGCTTGGTAGCCTCCAGACGTAGGTGTTTTTGTCACCGAACTGGGTTAACAAATCAACTGTGTTCTTTACTTTCTGTCCTTTTTATTGCTGCTTCTGAATCGCTGTTTACGTACTCTGTTCTGTGTTTTTTTTGTACTCTGTTTTACGGTTCAGACTCAGTCTTGCCAGAATTTCACTCTCTTTTAAAACTATTAATAGAGAATAGGGTGGTGATTTAACAAAACCTTTTTCTGTTGAAGAAGTGAAGTAGGCGGTTTGAGACTTTGACAGTTACTAGAGTCCGAGGCCTGATGGAATTAACTTTGGTTTCATTAAAGATTTTTGGGGGGAGCTTAAAGATGATTTTATGCGCTTCATTTCAGAGTTTCATCGGAATGGGAATCTGTCTAAAGGAATCAATAACACTTTCGTTGCTCTTATCCCAAAGGTAGAAAGTTCTCAACGGTTGTCAGAATCAGGCCAATCTCTTTGATCGGGAGCATGTATAAAGTTTTGGTTAAGGTGCTTTCTAATCATCTTCGTTATGTTATCGGAATTGTTATTTCAGAGTCTCAATCTGCTTTTGTTCATGGTAGGCAAATTCTAGACGGTATCTTAATTGCAAACGAGATGGTTGATGATGCTTGTCGTTTGAAAAAAGAATTGCTTCTTTTTAAAGTAGATTTTGAGAAGGCTTTTGATTTCGTTGACTAGTGTTACCTCAATGTTGTTATGACCAAAATGAATTTCCCTATTTTATGGCGTAAATGGATCATGGAGTGTGTAACAACAACATCTGCTTCTGTATTAGTGAGTTCCATTTCGAACGCGGCTTACGCCAAGGCGACCCCCTTTCACTGTTTCTCTTTTTAATTGCGGCGGAAGGGCTTAATGTCATGATAATGCTCTAGTCCGTGCTGATTTATTTTCCGATTACAAGGTGGGTTAAATTAATAATGTCGGTGTTACTCACTTACAATTCGCTATTGATACTCTATTAGTATGAAATAAAAGTTGGGCTAATATTCGATCTCTAAAGGCTTTACTCCTGCTTTTCGAAATGACTTCTGGCCTCAAAGTTAACTTTCACAAAAGTATGCTTATTGGTGTCAATGTATCGCAATCATGGTTGAATGAGGCTGCTTTGATTTTGAATTGTAAAATTGGCCATGTCCCCTTCTTTTACTTGGGGCTTCCCATTGGCGGTGACTCCCGTAAATTGAAGTTTTGGAAACCGTTGATTGAGCGTGTTAACTCTAGATTGTCTGGGTGGAAGAGCCGTAATTTATCCTTGGGTGGCCGTTTGGTTCTTCTGAAATATGTTTTGTCCTCTCTTCTGGTCTACTTCTTTTCCTTCTTCAAGGCTTCTTTAGGTATCATTACTTCCCTTGAATATATTTTTAGCTCTTTTTTTTTTTTGGGGGGGGGGGTTGAGGAAACTAGAAAAATATCTTGGATAAATTGGGACACTATTTGTAGAAAACAGAAGGATGGAGGGTTGGGGGTAAGGAGGATTAGGGAGCTTAATTTATCTTTAATTGGTAAATGGTGTTGGCGATTGAGGGAGGAAAAAGGATGTTTGAGGTACAGGGTCTTAGTTGCGCAGTATGGTGAGGTCGGTGGGACTATCAGTGACAGGGGTAGAGTAGCTTCAGTGTGGTGGAAAAATTTGTTTAGCATTAAGGAGGGGGGTTGTGTGTGTGTGTGTGTGTGTGGGGGGGGGGGGGTGTCAGTTGGTTTAATGATATCATCTTCGGAGGGAGGTGGGGGATGGAGTAGGCACTTTATTTTGGTGGGATCCTTGGCTGGAGGGAGGTATTTTGAAGAGTCGATTCAATCGCCTTTTTTACCTTTCTGATAACAAATTGGCAATTATGTCGGATATGTACTTGTTAGGTTGGGGGGAGGGAGGAGCTGCTTGGAGATGGAGAAGGACGTTGTTGGCTTGGGGGGAAGAATTTGTGGGTGAATGTTGTGAGCTTTTGTCTTCCATTGTTTTGCAGATTCATGTGAATGACAGGTGGATTTGGCAACTTCATGCCTCTTCAAAATACAACGTTTCTAGTGTTTACAACTATTTGACATCATCGGATCAACCCCTTATCAATGATCACTATGCAATTTTTTTGGTATAAAATGGTTCCTTTAAAAGTCAGCATTTTTGCTGGGCGGTTATTACGTAACCGTCTTCCAACAACTGATAACTTAATTAGGAGAAGGGTTCTTCAACCGAATTCCCAATTATGTTCAAGTGGCTACAGTTCTATAGAGGACATTGATTATTATTTTTTGACTTGCGACTTCTTCGTTCAAATTTGGTATGCTATATACAGTTGGTTAGGTTTGGCTTCAGTCAAGCCTGCTCTTGTTATAGATCACCTTATTCAATTCCGATCGTTAGGTGGCTATTCAAAAAAATATATGTAATGCTTTCTTCTTAATTTGGTTATCTTGTTTGGACTGTTTGGCGAGACAGGGATGCTAGAATTTTCAAACAACAAGGGGGCTCTATTCTTCAACTTTTAGAAAAAACTAAGCTCCAATCCCACTGGTGGTTGAAGGCAAATCATCCTAATTTTGCTTTTAATTACCATTTGTGGTGTCTTAATCCCCTTTTGTGTTTGGGAGTTCTTATTTAGTGTCATTTTCGTTTTGTTTTTCAGTGTTGCCGGCTTGTGGCTTCGCTTTGTTTTCTGTTGGATTTCTGTTGTAACTGGTTTTTTTTTTCCTTAGTCTCCAGAAAGATTAAGAGGCTTTGATTATATATTCCATTTTAGCTTCTTCAAAAAAAAAATATACTGACTCTTCTCTTAAGAAATATATAATGACATTATTTTGAATAATAATAATAAGTCAGTTTGGGGCTTGCCTATACTAGGTTGTAGACCGTCCGGGACACATAATAGATTAATGGTCCTTCAAATTTTCAAAATTATCTTTGGTATAACTATTGGAAGTATGATTCAATGAGATCGGAAAACATCTTTCAATCGTTAGATATCCAAAGATACGTTCTGATTTGCTTTAAGATAATACCAAAACATAATTTGGTTCTCATAAGCGTGTCATTTGATTTAAAACATTAAAGATTTGAGATTTTGACATCCAAACACTCTTCTTACTTCAACCATTGATCTTCATCAAACCGTGTCCAAAACATGTATTTGTTGTCACATTTCTTCTCAAACCCAACAAGTAAGTGTTAAATTCCTCTTCTTTTTTTTAAGGCCTGGTTTTTTTAGTTGTTCAAGTAGAATTTGTTTTGGGTAAGTATCAAAATATAATAATAAGATTTATCTTAGTATTTTTTTATGTATAGATTTAGTTGTTGTTTGCAATTAGTGAAATGTAGTTTTTATGCTCTAAGTATTTGACAAAATGCTTGAATCATTATTTTTTCATTTTTTGCTGGTTGTTGTAGATATGATTGATGATGTTGTTAGAACAATATTTGGTTGGGGGACCTTACATAGTTCTGTGTGAAAAGAGTGTGTCATAAATAATCCTATAAAATAGACTCAGTTGAAGCCTCTAGTTCACGACCCAGAGACTAACATGCCATCACCACCGGACGCTAAGATGGGAGTAGTTGATCATTGATTTGGTGGAGGTCTGATATGTCACTACTATCAAATTTAAGTGGGCATGTAGCAAGTCGGCATATGGATCAAAGATATAAGTATAAATATAATCATATATATGTTTTTTTATTATTAATATTTATTTTATGGAAAATGCTAACAAACTTCTTCTAGCACTAAAATAAGGGTCATGCCCAAAAATAACATCTCATTTAAGTGTTTTTATTCATATCACTAAAAAACTTCTTCTAAAATCATTATAAAATAATAATTTGAGTGACTACATACGTTCATACATACATACAATTATATGTGCCAAAAATATTCTTAAACATGGGTATTCCTGGCGTGCTGGCTCGGGATCTTCATCCTTTTGGTTAAGCAATTGGAGCTCACACGGCCCCATTGGTAATCATGTTCCTATCATTGATATTCATTACCTTTATTTATCTGTCAAAGATGTTTTCTCCGCTAATGGTAATCGCATTCAAGCGCTATACACCAATCTCCCTTCAACAATTGTAGATTACATCAATAATACTCATATCTAGTTTAACGCCACCATTGAAGATGCTATAATCTGGGCTCAAAATAAAAATGACACCTACACTACAAAAAGTGGATACACTTGGCTTCTCTCCCTCACGGAGACAACATCGGATTCCAATACTCACCTTTCTTGGTCTTGGATATGGAGGCTGCAGGTTCTTGAAAAATATAAATTTCTCATATGGCTTGCTTGTCACAATGCTTCTCCTACCTTATCTTTGCTTCATCATAGGAACATAGCTCTCTCGGCCACATGTACTCGTTGTGGAGATCATGATGAAACTTTCATTCACTGTGTTCGTGACTGCCGGTTTTCTAGTAACATTTGGCAAAAAATTGGATTCTCATGTAAGACTTTTTCTCTACCACTACTGTGTATGACTGGATCAAATTTGGCACTTCAAGCTCTCGCTCCACTATCTTTCTTGCCGGTCTTTGGTGGGTTTGGAGACATCGAAACCTAATGTGCCTCAATAATGAAACATGGTCTCTAACTCGTCTTTGCAACAACATCCATAGTTCAGCATATGTAATCAGTTCGGGCTTCGAAAGAGACGGTAGTGCAGTTCATTTAGATCGCCTAATTATATGGAACAACAGTAATCACCCTGGTTCCATTATTAAGTTGATGGAAGCTGCATCAGAACTCCAATCCGCGCTGGTTATGATGGTGTCCTCCACAACAATGCAGGTTTTTACCTCTTAGGCTTTTCAGGCTTCATCCCAAACTCAATTGATATCCTCCTAGCAAATCTCACAACAATTTACCATGACCTGTTGTTGGCTATCGAAATGTGTATTGATGATTTATTTTGCTATTCAGGCTCCCTTTTATCAATCAATCTCATCTTGGGTGACACTATGCGGTATCACGTCTACGTTATCTTAATTCAAGCTATTAAGGACTTGCTAGCTAATCGAAACATCCTTGAAGGAAAGAAAGCACATATTTCAATATATTTTCCCTCCTTTGGATGCAAAAAAACAGTGGAAGGGAAAGATCAAATTAGGTGTGGGGCCCGCACAAAAACTTTTCCCTCACTTGTGGAGAGAAAGTAGGACGACAATTACAATTTTTTGTTATTCCTATTTTGTCCTTGCTTACATCATTCTTATATATAATATATATAAGGGTATTTGTGACATTCAATAAAAAATACATCATTCTTTCCTTTCACTTTTACTCATACCAAACAACCAAAAAATCATCTTACTTTCCACTCATTTTCATTCCTTAAACATTCTTTCCTTTTTGCATCCAAACAAAGCCTAAGCGCTGGTTTTTCTTTTTCCTGTTTCTTTTGTTTTGTTTTGTTTTGTTTAGCCTTGTAAAAAAAAAAAAATACATACATATATGTTCTAAACAAAACAAGACAATCATGTCATAATGCATGACGTTATAGTACTTAGATGCACATAACGGCAACGCCTTATGTTTCTGTCAGTTCACTTAATCAATCAATCAACCAAACCACGTTACTAGCATTGAATATAGATCCCAAATCGGTGACAACTTGGGTACCCATCAATAAAATATGGATAACACAACTCATGCTGAGTTGACATCAATCAAAGTTATTTGTTTGTTTTCTATTATTTTTAATATTATATAAATACATTGTTTTGATTGGGTCAACTCAACATGAGTAGTATTACCCACCTTTTATTGATGATAAACGAGAATTTCCCTCCCAAATCCAAACAACAACATCAACTAATCACAAACAGCCACGTGTCATCCATGTGTACACGTAACAGCTCACCACACTCGATCACTCCCAATACTATCTCTCTCACTCACGTGCCGTAACTTACTTTCTTCTATCAAATAACCCTTTTACCCCTTATTCTTCCTGCGAATTACAAATCACTCCCTCTTCACATTTCCCTCGCCATTCGCTTGTTTCTCCAATACGACACCGTTTTCCGTCGCACACTCTCTGTAGATCGGAGAATGACGACGGCGACGGAGAAAGTCTTCAACGGAAGAGAAGAGTTCAGCGATTCATCAAACACCTTTCGCTCAATTCTTGCATTATCGTTATGGCTTGGATCCATTCACTTCAACATCGCAATAATCCTCTTCGCTTTACTCTTCCTCCCTCTCTCCAAATATCTGTTGTTCGTTCTCTCTCTCTCTCTCTCTCATCATTATTATTGATTTTTTAATTTTCATAATTTTGTTGAATTTTTGTGTGTTAGGGTTTTAGGTTTTCTGTTAATTTGCATGGTGATTCCAGTGGACGCTAAGAGTATATTTGGAAGAAGATTATCTAGGTAGATTTTCGTTTTTATTGTGTATTTGCTTTTTTGTGACGTGAAATTTGAGTTTTTTACTTTCTTTTGCTATGTGTAGAAATTGTATTATTTTTGTTGTTTTGGTATATTTCATTTTCAGGTATATATGCAAGCATGCGTGTAGTTACTTTCCGATTACGCTTCATGTAGAGGATATAAAAGCCTTTGATCCTAATCGTGCTTATGGTTTGTACTTTGTACCTAAAAAATGATAATTTAGTTGTTTCTGTTTTTTATGTTTTACATGAATTATGTTGCTTTATCGAAATGACAAGATAAATTGGGAAAATAAAGGAAATTACTCTCGTAACTACAACTCAAATGGTAGCTGTAGGCACATTTGATGTGTTGAGATGTTCGGTAAATGTAGATTTGGATATTTCCTAAAATGGTAGGTTGGTGATGACTGTGAAAAGTTTGATTATCTACTAAAATTCAAAGTAGACATGAAGCAGTAATGCTTAAGTGCTAATTTAGTCTGATTTGTAGTGCTTGATGTAGTAATTACATTACTTGGACGGACCTTACATTTTTATTGTACTGCATACATCTTTTCTCTTCTGCTTCTCCACAAAACAGTAGAGAAATGTCTTTTTCTTCTTTATGTACTCATGTTTTGGGTGTTTAATGTAATCCATTCTTCTTCTTGCGGGTACCTCAGCTTTGGCTGCTCTCTGTATAGGACCTTTTTTTTTTTTGGATTTAATTTATATGTATAATGTTTGTTATGTAAGTTTTTTTATACTGTCAGTCATTCGTAGACATCAGATTATTGAAAACGTCTGACTTCAAATATAACTACTTCTAAAGTCACACACACACACGAGTGTTTATGATCTGTCGATGGTCTAAAACTTTTTAAACTGACAGTGCATGCAAATTTAATCTCCTTTTTCTCTTCTAGTCTAGAACTATAACCAATAATGAGGATCAGTTGAAATTCTTGAGATTTCGACACTGGCTGTTGTTTTCATCACTAAATTGGATTCCTTTTATGTTTTTATTGCTCTATTGGATTCCTTTTATGTTGATGTATACCAACTCAATGCTGGCCATTACTTTTGATTTCTATATTAAATAGACTTGGTGACCTGTTTTTGACAACATTGACTATCATTTTATTTCTGTATTTTAAATTTTAATAATCACGATTTGCCTCTCATAACTACTTTTAATGAAAACCCGAAATGTGACTGTTAGTTGACGTGTTGAATTAACTTCTTGATTAACCTTGGCCCAAACTATATCAGAAACATGATTTACAAGCTTTAACCCAGCATTGGTAAAAAAAAAAAGCTTTAACCAAGCATGTTTCTGATATATAGTTTGAGCCAGGGTTAATCAAGAATTTAATTCAACACGACTACTAACAGTCATATTTGGGGTTTTCATTAAAAGTACTTATGCGAAAAGGCAAATCGTTTGAGCCGTACGAAATTCGTAGTTTTCTATAATTGGTTTTTTAGAAAGTCAAAGTAACTGTTACTTCATTTTCTCTAGTTTTCCTAGATATTGTGGTATTTTTCTGTTGAAAGGGAGTTTCAAACTCAATTATGTTTTCAGAATGACCTATATTATTAATAAATTATTGGTTATACTTTTTTGGTGTATCTTCTTGTTAGTTGCTCATTGATAGTAACAACAGTGGAACAAATATGCAGTTTTTGGTTATGAACCACACTCAGTTTTGCCAATTGGCGTTATTGCACTAGCTGACAACACAGGTTTCATGCCTATTCCAAAAGTTAAAGTTCTTGCTAGCAGTGCGGTAAAACTTTTACTTGTGGCACCAATGAATAATGATTACTAATAGTTACTGAGATTTCCTTTACAAGTTTTTCTCTTCACATTTGAATGATAGGTGTTCTACACACCATTTTTAAGACACATATGGACATGGTTGGGTCTTACACCAGCAACAAGGAAAAATTTTATCTCCCTGTTAGCTGCTGGTTATAGTTGCATTTTAATACCTGGTGGAGTTCAAGAGACATTTCTCATGCAGCGTGGTTCTGAGGTGCATTGCTTTTTGCCCTCGTCTTACTCAATGCTCATGTGATTTTTCTCTTTCTTTGAGCAGCCGTGTGATAATTATTTTCTTATGATAATGATACATTAAAGTGTTCATTTCCTCCAGATATAGGATTGTTGTTGATGCAATGTTCAATAGTACATGTGTGTAGGAATTCGTTTTGCTATTAAATCACCTCGGCTCGTTTGTGAATTACACATGTTTTGAATTTCAATTATATTAGTTTTTTCATATTATATTTCATATCTATTTTTAATTAAGATGGGAGGAAAAAGAATTCTGTTCTTTTGTTTAGTTGGAGTTTTAAGATCAATAACCAGAAATCATTCAGCCCATTTTATTGTATTTCCTGCATCTGGCATACAAATCACAGTTTGAGTTGAGTCTGCTGTATGATAAGTAAAATATTGCAGAATAGATCACAAGAGATAAAATTGTGACTAACTACTAATATTTCACAAACTATACAACAATTTTCGATATCTAGCATCCTAAAAGTATGTGTTGTCTATCAAACAAACATGTAATGTCCAAAAAGCATTGGTTCTGGGTTGGACTGAATCTCTTATACTAATTCTATATGTTGGAAGAAGAGGTCTATCCATAAAATGGGTATAGTAAGAATGACCTCATGTCATTATATATTTAGTTTCATAGATTTTTTTTTCTGTTTTTGAAAGAATTGGTTTCATAGATGTTAACAGGCTAACTTGAACACTTTACTTTATAGATTGCTTATCTTAAGGCAAGAAGAGGTTTTGTCCGCATAGCATTGGAGAATGGTCATCCCTTGGTTCCAGTTTTCTGCTTTGGTCAGGTACTTATTTCTTCTCTTAATCTCTTACATTCATGTGGAAGGTTTACGCTGGTGCACCTTTAATTTGACTTCACATGTCAGATTCACAAAAGTGTAACTATTAGGAAATCCACTTGCATGTCACTTTTGGATCTGCCAATTTCATTTTCCTTGCTCTTTCGTTTTTGTTTTACCGTGATGCATTCTTCATTCATAGTTTAAGATAACCATCCTTTTTTGTGTAACTTTGATACAGTCAGATATCTATAAGTGGTGGAAACCAGGTGGAAAGTTCTTTCTGAACTTCTCGAGGGCGATTAAGTTCACCCCAATATGTTTTTGGGGTATTTTCGGGTGCGTGATTCTTTTATGCGTCAATTTGCATCCTGCTGTGCCCATCCTGCTTGAAATTGAATCTGTACAATTGATTGAATTGAAGAGGATGGATTAATATAATAAAAGATCTTTAACATGTAGAGCTATGCCTTCCACATTCAAAATGCTACCTACACACATTATCGACAATAAAAGGTTGACACCTAATATAGAAACAATAGTTAAAATAGGTCAGTTTTTGTTGGAAATAAGCTTAAATTATTTGCTAAAGCATGTGATTGGAAAAGTTGGATTCAATTGATGTTGTTCAGGATGTATGCCTTTTCCGATCAGTTATCACTACTAATCGTAACTGGCAAACTCTTATTTTTAATTCATTCGGAATAATTGATTTGAGTCGAGTAGTCAATTATTGTGCAAAACCAGAGTCTAAACAATAGTTAGCATCAAAGTTCATTCCTCTCTAGAACTTTATTTTTCATATTTGCTAAACAAATTATCTCATCTCCTTTTTCAGATCCCCGGTACCGTTCAGACATCCAATGCATGTGGTGGTGGGTAGGCCAATTGTGCTCGAGAAAAATCCAAAACCAACCACGGATGAGGTATGTGCACAATCTTAAAGCCTTTTTATGTTAAATAGGATTCACAAGGATCCAGTAATTGAGAACCTATCCTAAGTTAAAACGTCTCAACTTAATTTCTCGTTAGCTAGTTTTCACAATGGTAATTATAGTTTGGAGTAGTTCTATAAGTAACTTCCATGTCTTTTTTTTTTTTTTTTTTGCACAAAAGAAACTTCCATGTCTTACTCTTAGCTTTGAGTAACATGCAATATACTTTCATAATCAAGATCTATTACAAAAATGTTAATATGATAACCAACATGGAACTGTTTCTAGATAGAAATTCTTGATACTGTGTCATGAATATATGCAAATGTTAATGGTTCAGCTGACAAAAATACTGGCTTATTGAACCTGCTTTTAGATTGCCAAGATACATAGTCAGTTTGTGGAAGCACTTCAAGATCTCTTTGAACGGCACAAAGCTCGGGCTGGCTATCCAAAGCTTGAGTTAAAAATTGTTTGATAAGGCCTTATTATCGTCCCATGTAGCATCAGTTTATTTATGTATTTTCTGTTATCTTTTTTTGTGGATGGAGGTTGGTAAATGTAATTGGGGCCATGTATTGTAGTACTGCATGTAATAAAAGACCATCTCCCGTAGGGTCATTAAATAGAAATCATAATGTGAAATAAGGTGGCGACTTATTTTCGTTAGGTTTATCTATTTTTTTCAATATAATAATAGTATTGGAAAATTCTAGATTGCTTTTGAAAATATATGGATAATTAACCCTTACGCCAATGAAAATCAGTCATGTGTACTAATTGTCTACAAGACTTTTTTTTTTAGCAATAACTGTCTACAAGACTATAACTATGTTTTGTAGTTAATTGAATACACATGAATGATTTTCATTGAAGTCACATCGTGTTGGATTAATTATCAGTAGGCGTATCTAATATAATGGGACACTAAGGCTCTGATTGGATAGAATGAAGTCACTGGAGCGGAACAGGATGGAGTGGGACGGAATGGAATTAATTTTCCATTCCATCGTTTGGATATTTTATGATGAAATCGAACGAAGTTCCCATTCTATTTGGAAATTGAACGGAAAGGAGTAAATATTAACTTTTAATTCCTTTATTACCCTCAAATTGTAAAAACATCATTATGATAATTGAAGCATATTCTAACTTAGGATACACTGTTATTGAAAGTGATTATTAATTAATATTGAATATTGTTTTGAAAAGTATCATTATAATAAAATAAAAACAAGCAATTTCATCGACGAAATAGAAAAAGAAGATTTTGATTGAATTATATATATCATATGTTGAGTGTAAAGTTAAGTGCTCTAAAGTTAAATGTTCATAAAATTTTCTTGCCACACTCAATTCATCAATTCAAATCGGTATAACAACTGTGGACAAATTACGTGCAGCGAAAAAATTGCAAAGAGAAGATATATTTACACCGTGAGAACATATTGGATGTCCCAGATCTTCAGATTAACAATAGGAATATGCTATGCAAGGAGAAATAAAGTTATGTTGCCTATGCATGAGATTGTGGGGAAGAGAAGACGACATAGACAAGAAAGAAGATAGAGGACAACTAGCTAGTTAATGATGATGAGTAATATTGAAAGAAGAGGGTAAATAAGTCATTTTAAAATTTGAAAGCGTGGTTCAATCCCATTCCTCCCGATTTGGGGGGAATAAAAATTGGGAAAAGTAATGGAAATAGGATGGAATACATTCCACCATGTACCATTCCATTCCATCATTATTTTTCAAATCCAAACAATGGAATGGTATATTATTTAATCACATTCCATCTCATCCCATACAACCAATCCAAACATAGCCTAAGGCTCTCTCAGAATTTTGAAGGCTTGGAGGAGCGGGGAGGGCTTTGGAGATGAGAGTAGATGAAAAAATTGAGATTTTATTTTTTTAAAAAAATCTGAGTGTTTAGAGAGAATGATGATAAATGAATACTTATTATTAATATTTTTTTAATTCTATTTTATAATAATACATTTAAATATGTAAAAAATTAATGAAGAATAATAAGCTTAAATTACTTTAAAAAATAATTTAATTTAAAGCACAAAATTCAATAAAATAAATAATAAAAATAAAAATATTACTTATATTTACTTAAATATACCATCCTGATAAGTCTAATAGATCTTTTTTAGTATGACTCGTAGTTTGGCTTCTTAAGCTTCTCTATTTACCCGAAGCTTCTTGTTTCTTCCATGGCAAATAGACCGTTGCAAATTTTTGTTGTCCAATTGAATCAAACCACTTAAATAATTAATTCTTTCAAATTTTACATTTAATTAGAAATATTTAAAATTAAAATATAAAAAAAATCTACAAAGAGCAAGATTAGAAGAGAACAATATTATACCTTTGGAAAATATTGTCCATAGCTCATTTAATAAAAATATTACAACACTTACAACAATCAAGGTTTAAACGACACTCAACTTGAGATTAATTCTAACTTAGAAAACTTTGAACTAAAATTGCAGAGCCTCCGTGAAGAGGACTCTTCCAAAAACTAGCGTATGCCGCTAATTGTTACACTCACACGGTATTCTTTAGTAAAAGGCGAAAGAATAGTTCGCTATTTGATCATCACACGGCTCCGTGGTTATGAAATGTAGAGGTGCTTTCATTTTATATGTGAGCTGCATAGTTTAGTTTGAATTGGTCGATGTGGGACTTTATCAGACACTCACATGTTCTCACATGTCACCCACCTGTTCTCACCTTCACACATTTATTTGAAATGTTTCATTATTTCTCTTCAATTTCATGTGTTTAAAATCATTTAGTTTTCTTCAACATCTCAAAGCTAGAAACCATAAATATTCAATGAAGCTTTCCTTCCAAAGAAAGAGACCAAGATACATAGCCTTCTTTCTTCCCTTGGTGGTTGGGAACGCAGGTGATAAAAAGTTGAGAGATAAGAGTGGGATCGTTTGATCCCTATATATACTTGATAAAATACTTACAGTATTAACAAGGCATGAATTTACGGTAAGGGCTATAGTGTTTATTGTGCAATAAGAGATTTCGGATTAATCCTTTGTCTTTTTTCCCCTTAAGTTGGTCCTTTATGTTCCAAAAGGTTAACACCATTGACCTTTCATTTCATTCCGTTAAAAAAAAAAACATTCATCGATGCCTTTCTCATGTTTAATATACCCCTGCTTAACAAAATGCAGAGATTAAATCTGTCTTACATCTAAGAGGATACACCATAGAGCAATTTGATACATCTGGCTGTATGAAACTCCTGGACCTGGTGATGCATATTCCCTTAGCCACCATTCCTTTAATATCTCTCTGACTCAACATCTGCAGCCTTTCACTGGAAATATCTTTAGGAGACAAAGATGGTGATGATGGAATGGTGAAGGATGGGTTCGGGATACGCAGATAAATAACAGGCATTCTGAGAATCTGTTCACAAAAGTTTAAGATGTAAATAGACACAACAAAAAGTATTCTAAAAAAATATGTAAGCAAGGAAATAGTTAATGATGTCATTTAGTCGGCCAATAAATAATAACTTATCAAACAAGGCCAAACACTAATATGAAAAGATCAGGGACGAATTAGTTTCATCTTTAGTTCTTAACCGAAAAGATATATTGTTACGATGACAACAATCAACACAAAGTTAACGGCTTCACTAATTGAGGCATACCAATCTAGCAACACTTGAACTTCATCATCACTTTGACTATAACAACACTCTTGAGTTCCAGAAAGATTGATCCAAGACATGCCAAGCATGATGACAGCAAGATTGCTGAGCCATGTTTTCTTTTCTTGATATAGTGGTTCCATCCCATTCCTCCCGATTTGGGGGGAACAAAAATTGGGGAAAGTAATGGAATAGGATGAAATACATTCCACCACGTACCATTACACTCCATCGTTATTTTTTAAATCCAAACAATGGAATGGTATATTATTTAATCACATTCCATCTCATCTCATCCCATACCACCAATTCAAACATAGTGTAAGGCTCTATTAGAATTTTGAAGGCTTGGAGGAGCGGAGAGGGCTTTGGAGATGAGAGTAGATGAAAAAATTGAGATTTTATTTTTTTTAAAAAAAATCTGAGTGTTTGGAGAGAATGATGATAAATGAATACTTATTATTAATATTTTTTTAATTCTATTTTATAATAATACATTTAAATATGTAAAAAATTAATGTAGAATAATAAGCTTAAATTACTTTTAAAAAATAATTAATCTAAAGTACAAAGTTCAATAAAATAAATAATAAAAATAAAAATATTACTTATATTTACTTAAATATCCCGTCCTAATAACCCTAATAGATTTTTTTTAGTATGACTCATAGTTTGGCCTTTTAATTAAATAAACTTTTAATAAATTCTTAAGCTTCTCTATTTACCCGAAGCTTCTTGTTGCAAATTTTTGTTGTCCAATTGAATAAAACCACTTAAATAATTAATTCTTTCAAATCTAATTTAACATTTAATAAGAAATATTTAAAATTAAAATATAAAAAAAATCTACAAAGAGCAAGATTAGAAGAGAACAATACTATACTTGTGAAAATATTGTCCATAGCTCGTAAATACATTACAACACATCATATATGCAACGGTCAAGGTTTAAGCAACACTCAACTTAACTTAGAAAACATTGAACTAAAATTGCAGAGCCCTCCGTGAAAAGGACTCTTCCAAAAACTAGCGTATGCCGCTAATTGTGACGCTCACACGATATTCTTTAGTAAAAGGCGAAAGAATAGTTCGCTATGTGGGATCGTTTGATCCCTATATATACTTAATAAAATACTTACAGTATTAACAAGGCATGAATTTACGGTAAGGGCTATAGTGTTTATTGTGCAATAAGAGATTTCGGATTAATCCTTTGTCTCTTTTCCCCTTAAGTTGGTCCTTTATGTTCCAAAAGGTTAACACCATTGACCTTTCATTTCATTCCGTTGAAAAAAATAACATTTGTCGATGCCTTTCTCATGTTTAATATACCCCTGCTTAACAAAATGCAGAGATTAAATCTGTCTTACATCTAAGAAGATACACCATAGAGCAATTTGATACATCTGGCTGTATGAAACTCCTGGACCTGGTGATGCATAATCCTTAGCCACCATTCCTTTAATATCTCTCTTACTCAACATCTGCAGCCTTTCACTGGAAATACCTTTAGGAGACAAAGATGGTGATGATGGAATGGTGAAGGATGGGTTCGGGATACGCAGATAAATAACAGGCATTCTGAGAACCTGATTCACAAAAGTTTGAGATGTAAATAGACACATCAGTTTAACAAAACAACAAAAAGTATTCTAAAAAAATATGTAAGCAAGGAAATAGTTAATGATGTCATTTAGTAGGCCAATAAATAATAACTTATCAAACAAGACCAAACACTGATATGAAAAGATCAGGGACAAATTAGTTTCATCTTTAGTTCTTAACCGAAAAGATATATTGTTACGATGACAACAATCAACACAAAGTTAACGGATTCACTAATTGAGGCATACCAATCTAGCAACACTTGAACTTCATCATCACTTTGACTATAACAACACTCTTGAGTTCCAGAAAGATTGATCCAAGACATGCCAAGCATGGAAAATTCCATGACAGCAAGATTGCTGAGCCATGTTTTCTTTTCTTGATAGAAGTATACAGAACAAATAATATGCAAGATTGAAAGAGAATGAAATTAAGGTATTTAGAAATTTTCCGAAACAGAAGAGACTCATAAATCCTATAAAACTTTACATAAATGCAACCTTTGATAGCAGCACGACGACAAAAAGCTTGTCGTAGTTCTCCTTCACCATAAATAGGACAAAGTAAAACCTCTGGTGCACTGGAAAACCGTAAAGAACATAGATAAGTATGTTTTGAAAAACATCAATCGAGATCCCTTGAATAAAAAGTTGAGGCAAATGTAACACGTGAATTTGATCTCACTTTCCAACAGATGAGCTGCATTGAGCTAAACGATCTATTCCGTTTTTGTTTCAAGTAAGTCTTTACAACCAAACCATTTTCTTGATCAAAATCTACCATGGCTATAGCATACAAAAGAATCCTGTCGAAGACAAAGAGGCTTTACCTTAGTGTACCGACGCAGGTCAACAGGCTATGCATGCACTATAAACAGTTAGACATAAATACGTTATTCAAAAAATACCAATGAAAGATGAAACAATGCATACACATGAAGAGTTAGGCATAACATTCTTCATTCAAAAATACCAAATTCCGTCTAACTTTTCAAAGGAAAATATATAGAACGCCACACCAGAGTATACAAACTGAGACACTGCCAAACATCTCAAGATTTCACTTATGGTTGCAACAGCTTTAGGAGGAAGGAGACAACTAATAGAATTTAAAAACTAGTCAAGCATCAATTCACCAATTACAGGGGAAAAAAATATCAAAGATGTCCAAAAGAGCCACTTATATTATCACTTCCCATTTGTGTAAAATCACGTCTTCTTGGTGATTTGATTATGATTTTCATCCCACTCTTACTTTCTCACTTCTAAAATAAGAAGCCACAAATTTTGACAGCATGCCAAATGACTAGTGCTAAGAGTAACATGGTTGTTATAACGGGACACGAGAATAATGACAATAATAGTAAAAGACAGAATTAAAAACAATACAAGATTTAACGTGGTATCCAGCAATGTGAAAAAAATTCCACTATAATCAATGATTACAGATACTGAATGGTAGAGGTAATATCAACTATAGCAAAACCCCCTAACTATTGGTGTAATAAAAACTAACACACAAGGCCTTTATTTATATGGCCAAGTCTTTGCATATTTCTTTCTATTCTCCGATGTGGGACATTTTCCCAACACTCATTCAAGGCATATTTCAACAATGGTATTGCAGAAACTACTATATTAGAACATTAGTAACTCTTCGATAACAAATTATTATCATCCATTCATCTATAAATCAAGTCAACAATGTTCTATGAAATTATGCAATCATCTCAAGACTAATACATTAGCATAAACAAATTATATGGAAATGAAACAAACAAAGAATATAAAGTAAACCAATTCTCACTAGGAAACGGTAAATACTCTTTTATCTTTGGCGACAACTAAGTTTTGTCAAAGAAACTAACAAATGGACTCTCTGTATCATCATACGCATTCTGTCCATCCTCGTTATCAACCATGTGTTGCTGTACACGGTTGAAGAACTTCATCAATTGGTTTTTTCACTTAAGCGACATATTTGTCTCTAAAAACCGGTTCGCAGGAATCTGGCACATTAACCAAACCCTCATTCGCGTTGTACACGCTACTCATATCGATGCCTTTGAACTCCAACTACTGTGCAGCTCCTGACATCAACTATCTCATGTGGACAGTAGCTAACAATTAGTGCACTCATCGGATATTCATAGCTCAATTGAAAGTGAAGACACACACTATTAATGTCAAAAGCTACAGGATTGGCTGGTTGGAAAACATGGGTCAGTTGCCCTCTGTTGGCCGCTAACCCATAGTCTCCCATCATAGGTCTCAGAGGTGGTGGTGGTGGATTACCTCCGTTATCTCCCATGGTAACAGTTTCAGTTTCAATAGGTGCTAGTTCAGTGTATTGTGTTCTGGGGCTAGGATCAGCTGATCGAGCTAACCGGACAGCTCTCCGATTGGCTCTTGCAGTCTTTTCGATCTCAGGATCGTGCAACAATTCTCCAGGCTGCACTCTACCTCGCATAAACAGCAAATGAATACCTTAGTAGCACTGCACAATACAAAATAATGCAACTGTTTCAATTTTTTCGTACAAAAATTTAAAATACAGAAATCCTAAATAATCACGATATTGCCTTGTTGAAATGATTCAACAATCCCCGGCAACGGCGCCAAAAACTTGATAATAAATTAGCAAGTGTACTAATTCAAATCGTAGTAATAAATAAATTCGTCTCCACGGGGACTATTGTGACTTCAATTTAGCAATGATGTTCATATTTAGGATGTGTAAATGAGGGGGGTTGCCTTAGGCAAATAGGTTTTGGTTGCAATTGTGAATAAATAACTGAAAAATAAAAGTTGATTTCAAATTATGATAACGAGAGGATTAGGTCTTTCGAATCATCTATCCGACGCTCATTAATAATCTGCTTTTAAATCTTATTAGTGTTAATTAGTTCAAGACGATTAACAAAATTAGCTTAGGTCAATCCCTTGACTCAAAGCCCTCTTTTCTAATTATAATTCCCTAATTCCTTAGGTGAGACTATAATCAACAAAGGTTTTTAAGTCCGTTAATCTAAGGTCACAACTTAACAACGTTCCATTCCTAGATTGTCCGATAAGTTGTACAGTATAAATAGGTCAGAGGTTATAAGCTAGTGTCAATAGTCAAATAATCTCTAAAATAAGTTATATTGGGTCAGAATCATAAAAGCATTACGGACAATTTATACTGAATAAACTAGATTAACATTCATAAGATTCAGAGTTACAGATTACATGGCAACAAGCTTAGAACAGATTCATCTCAAGACCTAATCACAATTGACTTAGCTACTCATGGCTAAAGCACAAATAACTAACTCAAATTTAAGACTCATTACATGAATTGACAAACCGGCTATGAGTTTTTGACGGTTTCCCACCTTAGCTCAGATCTCCAGCTCCAAAATGTCAGTTTCTTCAATAAATTCAAATTAAAGCCTGACGCGCCTTCAAAACTGCTCCAAATTGTGCTCCGATGATACAGATCGTAGCACGATTTCTTTGCTCCCAGGAATCATGAAAACTGCTCTTTTGTGGCTCATTGCTCACGCACAATCGTCTGAATTCGACTAAAATAGTATAAACCTCATCAACAAAATGAAATATGACCTAGCGTCATCAGAGGTCATTTCATTTTATATGTTATCAACATAGTTTAGTTTATGCATTGGTCGATGTGGGACTTTAGTCAGACACCAATTAACTTGTTTACTTCCCTTTCTCCCCTTGAGAATGAAGAACCTGTTGTCACATCTTTCCCCTATTCACTCATCCACATATTTATTTGAAATGTTTAATCTTTTCCCTTCAATTTCATATGTTTTAAATCATTTAGTTTACTTCAATATCTCAAAGCTAGAACATTAAACATTCATTGAAGCTTTTCTTCCAAAAGAAAGAGACTAAGATACAGAGGCTTCTTTCTTCTCTTGGTGGTTGGAACACAGATGATAAAAAAGTTGAGATAAGAGTGGGAGAATTTGATCCCTATGATAAAATACTTACTGTTTTAAATTTTAATAACTACAAAGCTCCTAGTTACTCCTTTAGACAAAGATTGTGTTGATGGAATTACGAAGGATGGATCCAGGATAAGCTGATCTGACAACTTTATACAACTCAGTCACCTGCAACATTCGTTTACAAATGACAGATGAAATTGCTTTGCACTTGGGGGATTATTCAACCTCATTTCTTCTCAAAAATATTATATTAGTATAAACATATCAAAGACCATAAGCAGAGAAATAATCGGCGTTCGGCGAACCGGATTCACAAAAGTTTAAGACATAAATAAGCATATAAGTTCAACAAAACAAAACAATTTGCAATATTTAAAGAGAATGAAATTAAGGTATTTAGAAATTTTAAGAAACGGCCTCATAAATCCTTTAATACTTAAATAAATGCAACCTTCGACAGCAGCACGACGACAAAAGGCTTGTGTTAGTTCTCCTTCACCATAAATAGGATAAAGCAAATCCCCCGGTGCACTTGGAAACCGGAATGGACAAAGATGAGTATCTTTTGAAAAATATTAACCATATCACTTGATTAAAAATCATGGCAAATACATGAAACAGCATTGAATAAGAACTCACCTTCCAACAGCAGAGCTGTATTGAGCTAAACGATCTATTCCGTCTTTTGTTTTAACCAAGTCTTTCCAAATCTCGACATTTTCTTGATCAAAATCTACCATGGCTATAGAGTACAAAAGAGTTTTGTTGAAGACAACGAGACTTTATCTTAGTGTATTGACGTTGGTCAACAGGTTATGCATGCACTATAAACAGTTATTAGGTTTAACATACTTCATTCAAAAATACCAATGAACTATGAAACGAGATAGTACTCTTCATTGCACAAGAAGGTGATCAATTTAACTTTTTTAAAGAACATAGTACACTTCATTGTATAATTCATATTGTTTCACTTGGAAAATACTTTATTCTAACAATGAGCATACACAAAGTATAAATGCTGCTTTGAAAAGACTCATAAATGAAGATTTGTATTTTGTTGTCTAATTCTCACACCTTCAAACAAATCTGTTATGATGGCATTACACCCAACCTTTGTTTTAAGAAAAGAGATTCAAACTAAAAGTCAGCTCCAAACCTTGCTTGCAAGAGCAGAATTGTTGACAATAGTGCAACATATTGGTTAATAATGTGTGGTTGTTTTTACTTTCATTGTAGCAACTCTAAATACTTTTTACTATTTGTGTTACACCTCAGAATGTTATCAAAGTCAAGTATACATGTTTAAAAACAACAATTCATATATCACATTGTTAGTTGATAGTTCAAATTACTTAACATCTAACAATATAACTCGTGATGGTTGCTACTTTAACATACTGTTGTGGTAACAAATTTTCATGGAGACTATTATTAGAGTTATGTTTGTTTAGTTAGAGTTATGTTTGTTTACTATTGTCACTATAATTGATGGATTGTGAAAGTGTAACTTATTCTAAGCAGAACTCTTCTAAAGTGAAAAGCAATACTTTAAAAAGCATGTAACTTTTAATGAAAACCTTCACACGATAACTTGAATCACGGTGAATTTGACAAAATAACGGTGGCACCGTGATGTTGGTGGTGCTACAAAGTGTAGCTTTTTCCAAAATCATAATGGCTTGCCGTGATTTCGCCTCGTTCATCGTCAATTCAAACATGCACTAAAGTATTAGTTGCTGCTAACCACCACTAAATATAAAAGCACTTTGCAAACATTAGTAAAATTTCAGCTGTAAAATCTTACCAATCATGAAAAACTGAAAATGGGCCCCAGATTCTTGAAACGGTAGCCCCACCAGAGCTGCTTTTGTTTGGCTACAGAATCTTGAAAGATTGCAAGACTTAAAAAGCATTTTATATCTAAACCCCAAAGCGAGAATAACAACAAGAACCATTATATTAGTCCCACATCGCTTAATAACAGAAAAACTCAATCGTTTATATAAGTGAAACTGAGCACATTCAAGCACGACCTTACTTGAACAGGATCTGTTCTATAGGATCGTACTACTGTGTCCTTGATTTCTAAGGAGACAGGAACATACGTCTGGTGGATGAATCATGACGGTGTGATCAGAGCGTGATTAACGGTGAGGATAATGTGTGCATCATCTTCAGCTGTAGATGATCGTTCTCGGCCTAGTTCAACTGGCCGGGATGGTCACACGGTTGTCTGACAGACTCAAACCCCCCCTTTTTTTTACCCGTATATTCACGTACAAGTAACTACATTGCACTTTTTTTTTTTACAACAAAAAAACACACCATAAAAAAATAAATATGATTATTTGAGAAGGGAATGATAATGTTTTTACCTTGGTTCACATAGAGGACATGGAAGGTTCTTGTTGTTTGTGTTCTATGGTCCATTCTCTTTCCCAAAACTGGCTCGGTTTCCTTCTTCAGAAGCTTAACAAAGAGATTCATGGACTTGCCATTGTTTCACTGGGAAAACCAAATGTTTACTTCAAAGTGATTTTGTTATTTTGTTTCCTTCCATTTTTGGGTTTGGTAAAGTGCTTTAATTAAGTTTGTGGAGATGCCACGTAAGTATGTTTCAAGGTAACAATGAACTTTAACATTGTGACACGTTTCGGGTCTGATAGACATCCACTTTTCTAACTTAGATTTGTAAAATGTCAATATTTAAAAATAAAAAAAATGTGAATAACATATCTAGGCCAAATATCTCTTGCGGTTTTTAAGTTATATGTTTATAACTGATTAATCTTTTAAGTTTTTTTTGTTATCAATTGGTCCTTTTAAGTTATTTTGTGTTACAAATTGATCCTTTAAGCCACATAATATTTACACTGTCATCCATCTTTTCAACCAACTTCGTTAAAAAATGCTTATAGACCGTTTAACATTAAGATGGTAGGTCCAAAAGTGCTTATGACATCAAACATGATTACTTATACATATTTTCTTCTTGTTTTTGAATTCAAGCATAATTTTACAGATAAATATTTGATCAACAATATTATAAATCAAGTAATCGCTCAATTTTGTTTTGAATCAAGATCAAATAACACGCTTATGATCCCTAGTTTTGAGAGCAGTGAATTTGGACAAATCAACTTAACATTAAACATCCACACAAACACTTTTTGACTGAGTTTGATGAAATTAAGATAATGGTGATAATATTTTATGACTTAAAAGACCAATTTGTAACAAAAAAAACTTAAAGGACTAACTTATTATAATCATCTAACTTAAAGGACCGCAAATGGTATTTGGCCATTAATTTATTTATAACATTGTTGATGAAATCTTTATCTGTAAAATTAGGATTAAATTGGAAAACAATAAGAAAGAATGTATGTAAGCAAAGTTTGGTGTCATAAACATTTTTTTGACCTTTCCACCTCAATGTTAAATACTCATGTAAACATTTTTTTAACGATGTTAGATGAAAAAAGAGATCAATTTGTTAAAAAAACAAATTTAAGGACAATCTAGTTCACTTTTGTTGAGGACCAATTTAAAACAAAAAAAAACTAAAATGACTAATTTGATACATAATTAAACTTAAGGGACCCACCGAAAATCTATTAATCATTAGCTAGGCAAATATATATGATATCAAACTCATTTATTTAGGGTGATATGAACCAAATTAAATTTTTCACTTTAGATGAAGCAAATCCTTATGAGTTATTTTTTTTATATTATTTAGAAGAAAAAGGACTAGATAACATATAAATCTTTAGTTGTAGTCTTGTAGAGCATCGTCTTTTCTTTCTTCTAATATTTTGAGTAGAAACTCTCCTTGTTAAGAAATGAAGATAAAGGGGAATTACTTGAGGAACAAGTTAAAGCCTAACTAATTGTAATTTTCTGTTTTAGTTTGTTATGAGCTAGTTAGGTAGAGCACAATCTAGTATAGAGGATCATGGTAACTATTGTAGTCCCTACATTCTCTATATAAGTGTGCTTCACTCTTGTAATTGATTCATTAAGAAATAAAGTCAAATATCACAATGAACACTTTTCTTCTTTCTCAAGTCACAATTCAGTTTCTTAACATGGTATCAGAAAGCCTTTTACAGTGAAAGGTTGTTACGATCCAACTGTAATCTTCCGCCATGAACACACATTCATCAAGCTTCATCCACAGCTTTTGCAGAATTCTTATTCCTGCATTTTTTTCTGATTTCTCAGTTTTTCTTTGTGTGCGTTCTACATTTTTTTTCTCTTTTTTTGCTGCTCCTTCGTTGGTCCTTGATTCTTCTTCTTCTTTCTGCGTTTCTTGCATCAAATTCTTCTCAAAGTATCAACAATGGTGCGAAACAACAATAACAATCAAGATCCAACGCAAGATGCTTCGTCACCGTATTATGTACATCCCAGTGATGGTCCTAATTCTGTGGCTATCAAGCCTCAACTCAGCACCACCAACTATCAAGCTTGGGCAAGAGCTACGCGCAGAGGTCTTGGTGGAAAGAACAAATTCCAGTTTGTAGATGGATCCATTGATCCTCCTGCAATTGATGAGCTCCTTTACCCTGCTTGGGAAAGATACAACAATCTCATCCATTCTTGGATCATGAACTCCGTTTCAGATTCAATAGCTCAAAGCATTGTTTTCATTGACAATGTTTCAGAAGTTTGGCGCGAATTGAAAGAAAGATTCAGCAAAGCAGATAGAATTTGTGTATGGAAACTCAAAACAGAAATCAATAATCTGAAACAAGGTACCAATTCTATCAATGACTACTATGCTGAATTGAGATCATTGTGGGAAGAGTATGATAGTCATCGACCTACTCCTTCTTGCACTTGTCCTCAAAAATGTGTTTGTGCTTCAATGCGTTCTGTTAAGTCTTTTAGACATGAAGATCAAGTAATTCAGTTTTTGAGTGGTTTAAATGACCAATTTGCTATTATAAGAACACAAATCTTGCTTATGGATCCATTACCCCCCCCCCCCCCCCCCTCAACAAGGTTTATTCTTTGGCTGCACAAGAAGAGAGCAATGATACCATTGAATCTGTTGATGATAGTAAGGTCTTGATCAATGTTGCTGAAGCTAAAAAGCCTTTTGGTAGAGGTAGAGGCTCATCATTTAATGGTGGTAGAGGTGGTAGAAACTCTTCTGTGTCTTGCACCTTTTATGGGCGTTCTAGTCATACCATTGATATCTGCTATAGAAAGCATGGTTTCCCTCCCAACTATGGAAAAGGTTACAACTCCAATGTCAACTCTGTGCAAGTTGAAGCTCAAGATCCTGATGAAAGTTGCAAAGGATCTCAAGATGTGATTGTGTCTAGCAATTCACAACCCTCCTTTACTAAAGAACAATATGACAGTATTCTTGCCTTAATTCAATCTTCAAAGATTGCATCTTCTTCTCATCCCACTGCTAATCAGGTCAGCACCTCAGTTTCAATTGGTCATACACCAATTGAAGCTTCATCCTCAGGTAAAACTCCTTGTTCTTTACAAATCTCACACTGCTTGACTTGTATTAAATCTGACTTCTGGATATTAGATTCAGGAGCAAGTGACCACATTTGTTCTTCTTTGAACTGGTACACTACATATTATCACATTAAATCTATTCTTATCAAACTTCCAAATGGTAATTTTGTTGAAACCAATATAGCAGGCACAGTTACTTTGACATCTCAGCTTATTTTACATCATGTGCTATTTTTAAAAGATTTTTCTTTCAATTTGATCTCAGTTTCGAAACTGTGTTCCTCATCAAAGTGTACCTTGCAATTTTTTGATAATCAGTGTGTTTTGCAGGATATGATCTCTCAGAGGAAGATTGGTTTAGCTGATCTCAGTGAAGGATTATACAAACTTAGACTTGAAGATAAAATTTCCAAAGTTCTGTCTGTCTACATCTCAGAGTCACACTATATTCCACTAAGTAGTCTATGGCATTTTAGGCTAGGCCATTTTTCTCATTCTAGATTAGCTATTATGCGTAAACAATTCCCTTTTCTGTCTTCTGATCAATCTTTGGTATGTGACACATGCCACTTTGCTAAACAGAAAAAGTTACCATTTTATACAAGTACTCAAAGATCATCCAATAAATTTGATATGTTACATTGTGATATTTGGGGTCCCTTGTCTGTTAAATCAATTCATGGTCATAATTACTTCTTAACTGTTGTTGATGATTATAGTAGGTTTGTATGGATTATTCTTTTGAAATCCAAAGCTGAGGTCCAACAGCATATTCAGAACTTCATTTTACATGTTGAAAATCAATTTCATTGCAAAATCAAAACCATAAGAACTGATAATGGCCCTGAGTTTAATCTCTCACAGTTTTACAGCTCAAAAGGCATTTTACATCAAAAGTCTTGTGTTGAAACTCCTCAACAAAATGGGAGAGTGGAAAGAAAACATCAACACATTTTAAATGTGGGAAGAGCTCTTCTTTTTCAATCTAAACTTCCCAAAATGTTTTGGTCTTATGTTGTTGTTCATGCAACCTATATAATCAATAGAGTTTCCTCAAATATCTTGCAGAACAAGTCACCATATCAACTTATTTTTTATTGTAATCCTGATCTTAATTCTCTTAAGGTGTTTGGTTCTTTATGCTTTGCATCCACTCTCACATCCCATAGATCCAAACTTGATCCCAGAGCTAAGAAATGTTTGTTCTTAGGTTACAAAACTGGTATCAAAGGTTACATTCTTTTTTATTTAAAAACCAGACAAATTTTCATTTCTAGAAATGTTGTTTTTCATGAACACATTTTGCCTTATAAAATTGATTCTACCAATACTCCTTTTCATTTTCATGATCATCATTGTGCTAATGATAATTCTGTACTTAACACTGATTGCGAATTTCCCTCTACATTTACTTCTGACATCATTAATCCACCAACTCACATTCCTGCACCTCCAACTTTAACCATTCCTACTCAAACTCCTGCTAACCACCCTGTTCCTGTACCTCATGATATAAGAAGGTCTCATAGAGTCAAACAATCCTCTGTCAAGCTTCAAGACTATGTTTGTACTTCCTTCACAGATCATAACAAATCATCTTCTTCAGGTACATTATATCCTTTGTCTAAGTTTATTACTTCCTCTAATCTTTCTCCTTCACATTCACATTTTTCATTCTCTGTTCTCACCCACACTGAACCCAAAAATTATGAAGAAGCCATGCAATCTGAACATTGGATTCAGGCTATGAATACTGAAACCTTGGCTTTAGTAAAGAATGGTACATGGCAAGTTGTTGATCTACCTCCAAAGGTCAAACCTATAGGATGCAAATGGATTTATAAGATCAAGTATCTTTCAGATGGATCTATAGAAAGATACAAAGCAAGATTAGTGGCTAAAGGCTACAATCAAGTAGAAGGAATTGACTATTTGAAATATTCTCATCAGTGGTCAAAATCACTACTGTCAGACTATTACTTGTTTTAGCATCCATCAACAACTAGTTTGTTCATCAATTAGATGTCAACAATGCATTTTTGCATGGTGATCTCTATGAAGATGTATACATGGAGATCCCTCAAGGAGTCACTTCTGATAAACCTAACCAGGTTTGTAAATTGCTGAAATCCTTATATGGTTTAAAGCAAGCAAGCCGAAAATGGTATGAAAAGCTTGCATTTTTTCTCATTAAGCAAGGTTACACTCAAGCATCAGCTGATCACACTCTCTTTATTCTTCAATCAAATGATTCATTCACAACTCTACTTGTGTATGTTGATGATATTATTCTGGCTGGCAACTCCTTATCAGAAATTGCTAGAGTAAAACATATGCTTGACAGTATATTCAAGATCAAAGACCTAGGCAAGCTCAAATATTTTCTTGGTCTTGAAGTTGCTTATTCTCATCTTGGCATCTCAGTTTGTCAAAGAAAATACTGCTTAGACTTGCTTACTGATTCTGGTTTACTTGACTCCAAACCTATCTCTACTCCCATGGATCCTTCTGTCAAGCTGCACCATGATGGGGGACCATTGCATGAAGACATCTATGAATACAGGAGACTTGTAGGCAGATTACTTTATCTGACACATACAAGACCTGATATATGCTTTGTTGTTCAACAACTCAATCAATTTCTATCTGCTCCAACAAAAGTCCATTACAAAGCTGCATGTAGAGTATTGAGATACTTGAAGGGTTGTCCTGGAAAAGGATTGTTTTTTCCCAAAAATTCAAATGTGCAGTTACTAGGATTCACAAATGCTGATTGAGCAGGATGTGTAGACACAAGAAGATCCATAACTGGTTTATGTTTCTTTTTAGGTTCTTCCTTAATATCATGGCGCACCAAGAAGCAAAGCACTGTTCAAGTGAAGCAGAATATAGAGCACTTTCAGCTGCAGCATGTGAAATGCAATGGCTAATCTACTTATTGAATGATTTCAAAATGAAATCAATCAGAGTTCATGTCCTGTACTGTGATAATCAGAGTGCATTGCATATTGCAGCTAATCCAGTGTTCCATGAAAGAACAAAGCATTTAGAGATTGACTGCCACTTTGTAAGAGATAAAGTTCAAGATGGAACAATGAAGCTTCTTCCTGTCTCAAGTGTGGAACAAGCAGCAGATTTCTTTACTAAACCACTTCATCCTAAGCCTTTCATGGCTCTACTATCCAAGCTTGGCATGGTAGATATATACCAAGCACCAGCTTGTGGGGGACTGTTAAGAAATGAAGATAAAGGGGAATTACTTGAGGAACAAGTTAAAGCCTAACTAATTGTAATTTTCTGTTTTAGTTTGTTAAGAGTTAGTTAGGTAGAGCACAATCTAGTATAGAGGATCATGGTAACTATTGTAGTCCCTACATTCTCTATATAAGTGTGCTTCACTCTTGTAATTGATTCATTAAGAAATAAAGTCAAATATCACAATGAACACTTTTCTTCTTTCTCAAGTCATAATTCAGTTTCTTAACACTCCTCAGGTGAGAGTTTTTCTTGTCCTCAACATTTTATTATCACCATATATTTGTCCTTAACATTTTTGTTAGATTATGATATACACTAACCACTTAAAGATTATGCAAGACTGTTCTACGCACTTGCAGCCTTTTCTTGGGGAGCACTTCTTCAAAGCACTGATTTACTAACATTTGTTTTGGGTTGATTTAGGTCATTTTACGAGTTAATGTTGGGCACATGCTGAGTGTTAATCAAGAAAGAATAAAAAGGAAGGAACTCTTCTTCATATCTGACTACTCTATACACGGTAATCAATTCTTCTTCATCTACTTTATATGCCAAAAAAGTTAATGTCTCAACCAACTCTTTTTGAAATTTGATAAACAATTTCCTTGTGTAAACTCCAGCTGCTTGTTTCTCCATGGGTGATGGAGTCTTCGGAACCAGAGCAGTGTTTATAGTGTCATAATCTGCTTTGATTTCTTTCTCATAACGACTCTCCAGAGCCTTTTCATATTGCTTAACAAAAAGTCGAAGTGTGGTTGACGCATTGATAAATCCATCAAAGTAAGAGTTAATGACATTTCTACAAAAAATGAGTCCCTCAGGTACACATGAATCCATTGCCTCCTATTGCTATAAATTGCTTTGAGTCGTTCATGTTGTCTGAGATCATACCTATTAATTAGAGAGGACCAACAAGACTCAAACTCCTCAATGGACTCGGTCAGGTTAACGCATTGATGGAGGTCAGCTTCAAAGTCATGGCGCTCAGAAAGCACGTGAGACAACTTCTCTTGGCATTCTTTAAAAATGTGCCACTCGCAATACCGGTGACGTGTACCAGGAAACGCATGGTTGATGGCTGCACAAATCACCCTATCATGATCAGTAGTAATTGAAACTGGAGTTCTTGTTGACATTGCTTCAAGCCAGGTTTTGAACAACCAAACAAAAGATGGCTCAGATTCATTTATCAGGAAAGCACAACCAAATAAAACAGGTTGTCCATGATTATTTACTCCGGTGAAAGGAGCAAAAGGCAGTCTATAGCGGTTCAACATGTATGTCGTGTCAAAGGTGACAGTGTCACCAAAGTAAGAGTAGTTAGTCCTTGCTTTAGGATCAACCCAGAAAATATTACTCATGCAATGATCTTCATCACCATGTAGTCATGTACAGTACAACATAGAAAACTGAAGGATCCTCTACCTGTTTACACTTAAAGTAATCCAAGAGGATTTGAGTGTGACCTCCAAGAGTCCTTTTCCCACTGCTCCTCGTATAATTCCTATAATCACGCTCATTGAAACCAATATTACTAATTGCACCATATTCCTTACTAATCGCACCATTTTCAAAATATTAAATTTTTAAAATTTTTAATTATAGATAATTAAAAATATTAATGGTCAAAGTTGTGTATTGTCATTTGTGTCGTGGTTGAGTGTGACATGTATTTAAAAACAGATGAAGTGTTTTTGGAACCATTTTAATTTGTCAACAACTTCATGTTCATATAGTATAAGATCATTCTCATGACTAACTATATTTGCATAATGGTTCTGGGTTGGACTGAATCTCTTATACTGATTCTATATGTTGGAAGAAGAGGTCTATCCATAAAATGGGTATATAGTAAGAATGACCTCATGTCATTATATATTTAGTTTCATAGATTTTTTTTTTCTGTTTTTGAAAGAATTGGTTTCATAGATGTTAACAGGCTAACTTGAACACTTTACTTTATAGATTGCTTATCTTAAGGCAAGAAGAGGTTTTGTCCGCATAGCATTGGAGAATGGTCATCCCTTGGTTCCAGTTTTCTGCTTTGGTCAGGTACTTATTTCTTCTCTTAATCTCTTACATTCATGTGGAAGGTTTACGCTGGTGCACCTTTAATTTGACTTCACATGTCAGATTCACAAAAGTGTAACTATTAGGAAATCCACTTGCATGTCACTTTTGGATCTGCCAATTTCATTTTCTTTGCTCTTTCGTTTTTGTTTTACCGTGATGCACTCTTCATTCATAGTTTAAGATAACCATCCTTTTTTGTGTAACTTAGATACAGTCAGATATCTATAAGTGGTGGAAACCAGGTGGAAAGTTCTTTCTGAACTTCTCGAGGGCGATTAAGTTCACCCCAATATGTTTTTGGGGTATTTTCGGGTGCGTGATTCTTTTATGCGTCAATTTGCATCCTGCTGTGCCCATCCTGCTTGAAATTGAATCTGTACAATTGATTGAATTGAAGAGGATGGATTAATATAATAAAAGATCTTTAACATGTAGAGCTATGCCTTCCACATTCAAAATGCTACCTACACACACATTATCGACAATAAAAGGTTGACACCTAATATAGAAACAATAGTTAAAATAGGTCAGTTTTTGTTGGAAATAAGCTTAAATTATTTGCTAAAGCATGTGATTGGAAAAGTTGGATTCAATTGATGTTGTTCAGGATGTATGCCTTTTCCGATCAGTTATCACTACTAATCGTAACTGGCAAACTCTTATTTTTAATTCATTCGGAATAATTGATTTGAGTAGAGTAGTCAATTATTGTGCAAAACCAGAGTCTAAACAATAGTTAGCATCAAAGTTCATTCCTCTCTAGAACTTTATTTTTCATATTTGCTAAACAAATTATCTCATCTCCTTTTTCAGATCCCCGGTACCGTTCAGACATCCAATGCATGTGGTGGTGGGTAGGCCAATTGTGCTCGAGAAAAATCCAAAACCAACCACGGATGAGGTATGTGCACAATCTTAAAGCCTTTTTATGTTAAATAGGATTCACAAGGATCCAGTAATTGAGAACCTATCCTAAGTTAAAACGTCTCAACTTAATTTCTCGTTAACTAGTTTTCACAATGGTAATTATAGTTTGGAGTAGTTCTATAAGTAACTTCCATGTCTTTTTTTTTTTTTTTTGCACAAAAGAAACTTCCATGTCTTACTCTTAGCTTTGAGTAACATGCAATATACTTTCATAATCAAGATCTATTACAAAAATGTTAATATGATAACCAACATGGAACTGTTTCTAGATAGAAATTCTTGATACTGTGTCATGAATATATGCAAATGTTAATGGTTCAGCTGACAAAAATACTGGCTTATTGAACCTGCTTTTAGATTGCCAAGATACATAGTCAGTTTGTGGAAGCACTTCAAGATCTCTTTGAACGGCACAAAGCTCGGGCTGGCTATCCAAAGCTTGAGTTAAAAATTGTTTGATAAGGCCTTATTATCGTCCCATGTAGCATCAGTTTATTTATGTATTTTCTGTTATCTTTTTTTGTGGATGGAGGTTGGTAAATGTAATTGGGGCCATGTATTGTAGTACTGCATGTAATAAAAGACCATCTCCCGTAGGGTCATTAAATAGAAATCATAATGTGAAATAAGGTGGTGACTTATTTTCGTTAGGTTTATCTATTTTTTCAATATAATAATAGTATTGGAAAATTCTAGATTGCTTTTGTAATTAGTTGAATACACATGAATGATTTTCATTGAAGTCACATCGTGTTGGATTAATTATCGTGTTGGATTCATTGGCGTATCTAATATAATGAGACACTAAGGCTCTGATTGGATAGAATGAAGTCACTAGAGCGGAACAGGATGGAGTGGGACGGAATGGAATTAATTTTCCATTCCATCGTTTGGATATTTTATGATGAAATCGAACGAAGTTCCCCTTCTATTGTTTGGAAATTGAACGGAAAGGAGTAAATTATAACTTTTAATTCCTTTATTACCCTCAAATTGTAAAAACATCATTATGATAATTGAAGCATATTCTAACTTAGGATACACTGTTATTGAAAGTGATTATTAATTAATACTGAATATTGTTTTGAAAAGTATCATTATAATAAAATAAAAACAAGCAATTTCATCGACGAAATAGAAAAAGAAGATTTTGATTGAATTATATATATCATATGTTGAGTGTAAAGTTAAGTGCTTTAAAGTTAAATGTTCATAAAATTTTCTTGCCACACTCAATTCATCAATTCAAATCGGTATAACAACTGTGGGACAAATTACGTGCAGCGAAAAAATTGCAAAGAGAAGATATATTTACACCGTGAGAACATATTGGATGTCCCAGATTAACAATAGGAATATGCTATGCAAGGAGAAATAAAGTTATGTTGCCTATGCATGAGATTGTGGGGAAGAGAAGACGACATAGACAAGAAAGAAGATAGAGGACAACTAGCTAGTTAATGATGATGAGTAATATTTAAAGAAGAGGGTAAATAAGTCATTTTAAAATTTGAAAGCGTGGTTCAATCCCATTCCTCCCGATTTGGGGGGAATAAAAATTGGGAAAAGTAATGGAAATAGGATGGAATACATTCCACCATGTACCATTCCATTCCATCATTATTTTTCAAATCCAAACAATGGAATGGTATATTATTTAATCACATTCCATCTCATCCCATACAACCAATCCAAACATAGCCTAAGGCTCTCTCAGAATTTTGAAGGCTTGGAGGAGCGGGGAGGGCTTTGGAGATGAGAGTAGATGAAAAAATTGAGATTTTATTTTTTAAAAAAAATCTGAGTGTTTAGAGAGAATGATGATAAATGAATACTTATTATTAATATTTTTTTAATTCTATTTTATAATAATACATTTAAATATGTAAAAAATTAATGAAGAATAATAAGCTTAAATTACTTTAAAAAATAATTTAATTTAAAGTACAAAATTCAATAAAATAAAATAAATAATAAAAATAAAAATATTACTTATATTTACTTAAATATACCATCCTCATAAGTCTAATAGATCTTTTTTAGTATGACTCGTAGTTTGGCTTCTTAAGCTTCTCTATTTACCCGAAGCTTCTTGTTTCTTCCATGGCAAATAGACCGTTGCAAATTTTTGTTGTCCAATTGAATCAAACCACTTAAATAATTAATTCTTTCAAATTTTACATTTAATTAGAAATATTTAAAATTAAAATATAAAAAAAATCTACAAAGAGCAAGATTAGAAGAGAACAATATTATACCTTTGGAAAATATTGTCCATAGCTCATTTAATAAAAATATTACAACACTTACAACAATCAAGGTTTAAACGACACTCAACTTGAGATTAATTCTAACTTAGAGCCTCCGTGAAGAGGACTCTTCCAAAAAGTAGCGTATGCCGCTAATTGTAACACTCACACGATATTCTTTAGTAAAAGGCGAAAGAATAGTTCGCTATTTGATCATCACACGGCTCCGTGGTTATGAAATGTAGAGGTGCTTTCATTTTATATGTGAGCTGCATAGTTTAGTTTGAATTGGTCGATGTGGGACTTTATCAGACACTCACATGTTCTCACATGTCACCCACCTGTTCTCACCTTCACACATTTATTTGAAATGTTTCATTATTTCTCTTCAATTTCATGTGTTTAAAATCATTTAGTTTTCTTCAACATCTCAAAGCTAGAAACCATAAATATTCAATGAAGCTTTCCTTCCAAAGAAAGAGACCAAGATACATAGCCTTCTTTCTTCCCTTGGTGGTTGGGAACGCAGGTGATAAAAAGTTGGGAGATAAGAGTGGGATCGTTTGATCCCTATATACTTGATAAAATACTTACAGTATTAACAAGGCATGAATTTACGGTAAGGGCTATAGTGTTTATTGTGCAATAAGAGATTTCGGATTAATCCTTTGTCTTTTTTCCCCTTAAGTTGGTCCTTTATGTTCCAAAAGGTTAACACCATTGACCTTTCATTTCATTCCGTTAAAAAAAAAAAAATTCATCGATGCCTTTCTCATGTTTAATATACCCCTGCTTAACAAAATGCAGAGATTAAATCTGTCTTACATCTAAGAGGATACACCATAGAGCAATTTGATACATCTGGCTGTATGAAACTCCTGGACCTGGTGATGCATATTCCCTTAGCCACCATTCCTTTAATATCTCTCTGACTCAACATCTGCAGCCTTTCACTGGAAATATCTTTAGGAGACAAAGATGGTGATGATGGAATGGTGAAGGATGGGTTCGGGATACGCAGATAAATAACAGGCATTCTGAGAACCTGTTCACAAAAGTTTAAGATGTAAATAGACACAACAAAAAGTATTCTAAAAAAATATGTAAGCAAGGAAATAGTTAATGATGTCATTTAGTCGGCCAATAAATAATAACTTATCAAACAAGGCCAAACACTGATATGAAAAGATCAGGGACGAATTAGTTTCATCTTTAGTTCTTAACCGAAAAGATATATTGTTACGATGACAACAATCAACACAAAGTTAACGGCTTCACTAATTGAGGCATACCAATCTAGCAACACTTGAACTTCATCATCACTTTGACTATAACAACACTCTTGAGTTCCAGAAAGATTGATCCAAGACATGCCAAGCATGGAAAATTCCATGACAGCAAGATTGCTGAGCCATGTTTTCTTTTCTTGATAGAAGTATATAGAACAAATAATATGCAAGATTGAAAGAGAATGAAATTAAGGTATTTAGAAATTTTCCGAAACAGAAGAGACTCATAAATCCTATAAAACTTTACATAAATGCAACCTTTGATAGCAGCACGACAACAAAAAGCTTGTCGTAGTTCTCCTTCACCATAAATAGGACAAAGTAAAGCCTCTGGTGCACTGAAAACCGTAAAGAACATAGATAAGTATCTTTTGAAAAACATCAATCGAGATCCCTTGAATAAAAAGTTGAGGCAAATGTAACACGTGAATTTGATCTCACTTTCCAACAGATGAGCTGCATTGAGCTAAACGATCTATTCCGTTTTTGTTTTAAGTAAGTCTTACAAACTCACCATTTTCTTGATCAAAATCTACCATGGCTATAGCATACAAAAGAATCCTGTCGAAGACAAAGAGGCTTTACCTTAGTGTAATGACGCAGGTCAACAGGCTATGCATGCACTATAAACAGTTAGACATAAATACTATTCAAAAAATACCAATGAAAGATGAAACAATGCATGCACATGAAGAGTTAGGCATAACATTCTTCATTCAAAAATACCAAATTCCGTCTAACTTTTCAAAGGAAAATATATAGAACGCCACACCAGAGTATACAAACTGAGCCACTGCCAAACATCTTAAGATTTCAAACATTGTATCCAATCATCAGATTTCACTTATGGTTGCAACAACTTTAGGAGGAAGGAGACAACTAATAGAATTTAAAAACTAGTCAAGCATCAATTCACCAATTACCGGGGAGAAAAATATCAAAGGTGTCCAAAAGAGCCACTTATATTAGCACTTCCCATTTGTGTAAAATCACGTCTTCTTGGTGATTTGATTATGATTTTCATCCCACTCTTACTTTCTCACTTCTAAAATGACAACAGAAAAAGTTACAGGGATAAAATACCAAGCTAGAAGCCACAAATTTTGACAGGATGCATACCAAATGACTAGTGCTAAGAGTAACATGGTTGTTATAACGGGACACGAGAATAATGACAATAATAGTAAAAGACAGAATGAAAAACAACACAAGATTTAACGTGGTATCCAGCAACATGGTGACTAATAGCCACCGAAAAGAATTCCACTATAATCAATGATTACAGATACTAAATGGTAGAGGTAATATCAACTATAACAAAACCCACTAACTATTGGTGCAATAAATGCCAACACACAAGGCCTTTATTTATATGGTCAAATCTTTGCATATTTCTTTCTATTCTCCGATGTGGGACATTTTCCCAACACTAATTCAAGGTATATTTCAACAATGGTATTGCAGAAACTACTATATTAGAACATTAGTAACTCTTCGATAACAAATTATTATCATCCATTCATCTATAAATCAAGTCAACAATGGTCTATAAAATTATGCAATCATTTCAAGACTAATACATTAGCATAAACAAATTATACGGAAATGAAACAAACAAATAATATAAAGTAAACCAATTCTCACTAGGAAACGGTAAATACTCTTTTATCTTTGGTGACAACTAAGTTTTGTCAAAGAAACTAACAAATGGACTCTCTGTATCATCGTATGCATTCTGTCCATCCTCGTTATCAACCAAGTGTTGCTGTACACGGTTGAAGAACTTCATCAATTGGTTTTTTCACTTAAGCGACATATTTGTTTCTAAAAACCGGTTTGCAGGAATCTGGCACATTAACCAAACCCTCATTCGCGTTGTACTCGCTACTCATATCGATGCCTTTGAACTCCAACTACTGTGCAGCTCCTGACATCAACTATCTCATGTGGACAGTAGCTAACAATTAGTGCACTCATCGGATATTCACAGCTCAATTGAAAGTGAAGACACACACTATTTTCTATTCATTAGGCGGAACTGAAAGTGCAGAGGTCGGTGTATCACACTACTCCCTAAACAAACAGTATAAAGTCAAATCGTCATTGTTTACATATGCACAACCATTAGAACTAATTTAACTTGGTGTAAACAGTATATCCATCCAACGCAGAACTCCTCTGAGGTGAAAAGTGTTGTTTAAAAAGCATGCAACTTTTAATGAAAACCTCCATATCATAACTTGAAAATGGCTAAAGACTTAGCTACTACTAACTACCACTAAATATAAAAGCACTTTGCAAACGCATTTAAAATTCCAGCTTTAAAATCTTACCTTCATGAAAAACAGAAAATGGGCTCCGACATCTTGAAACGGTAGCACAGCTCGGATGAAGACAGTTGTGAACTAAAATGAGTATCACTACAGCTTGTAGCTGCTTCATTGCTCTGATGAAGGTCTTCTTTACAAGTTCCATTCGAAATGACCAGTCTTTCACCATTTTCTGATGCAAGTGACAATTTACGTGCAGCCTCCCGAAACGCACTCATAGCCCGATCAAAAATTTTTTGGGACTTCACTCCCTCATCAACATACTCAAGGGCCTCATGGCGAAGATTATTGTATTGGATACTTAGAGAATCTGGAGCATCATTTGACAAATCAGTAGTTCGTTCATCCAATATGACACCCCTTTTAGCATTTCGGGTCCATCTTTTTAAAATATATTGTGATTGTAAAGTAAGAAGGTTAGTCACCCTAAAAACAGTCAAAATGTGTCTACAAACAATACCAGAAAACTCAAACATCTGGCAACTACAAGTAGCTTTCGTCTCAAAACGGTTAAATCTGACAAAGTAGGCACTATGATCTTCCCCTTATTTGGCTACTCAATACATTTAAATTATTTAATAAAATTATAATTTAATCCGAAGTACAAAATTCAATATAATAATAATAAGAAAAATAAAAAATATTATTTATATTTAAGTAAATATGCCGTCCTAGTAGGCCTAAAAGCTTTTTTTTGTATGACCTTTAGTTTGGCCTTTTTACTTAAATAAACTTCTAATAAAATCTTAGGCTTATCTATTTAAGAAAAAACTTTGTCAAAGGTCTGATGTAGCCTAGGCCGTAGACCCCTATCGGATGATCTTACTTATTCCTGCCCCTATTGGCAATGAATAGGTGTCACTTTGAGGGGATGATGATTAAAATTAAATGTTACTCTATGTTGTTTTGTCGAGAGTCACTCCTCTAGAAACAAATTAGGGAAGTATTACCAACAATGAATTTATACAAGTGGTAAAGAACTCCCTTAAACAAGTAGCATACCAATAACATAGTAACCACATCAAAAAAGGAATAAGAAAATATTGTACTAAAATTGCAGAGCCCTCCGTGAAGAGGACTCTTCCAAAAACTAGCGTATGCCGCTAATTGTGACACTCACACGGTATTCTTTAGTAAAAGGCGAAAGAATAGTTCGCTATGTGATCATCACACGGCTCCATACTTATTGGAGGCTGAGGTCATTTCATTTTATATGTGATCAGCATAGTTTAGTTTATGCATTGGTCGATGTGGGACTTTAGTCAGACACCAATTAACTTGTTTACTTCCCTTTCTCCCCTTGAGAATGAAGAACCTGTTGTCACATCTTTCCCCTATTCACTCATCCACATATTTATTTGAAATGTTTAATCTTTTCCCTTCAATTTCATATGTTTTAAATCATTTAGTTTACTTCAATATCTCAAAGCTAGAACATTAAACATTCATTGAAGCTTTTCTTCCAAAAGAAAGAGACTAAGATACAGAGGCTTCTTTCTTCTCTTGGTGGTTGGAACACAGATGATAAAAAAGTTGAGATAAGAGTGGGAGAATTTGATCCCTATGATAAAATACTTACTGTTTTAAATTTTAATAACTACAAAGCTCCTAGTTACTCCTTTAGACAAAGATTGTGTTGATGGAATTACGAAGGATGGATCCAGGATAAGCTGATCTGACACCTTTATACAACTCAGTCACCTGCAACATTCGTTTACAAATGACAGATGAAATTGCTTTGCACTTGGGGGATTATTCAACCTCATTTCTTCTCAAAAATATTATATTAGTATAAACATATCAAAGACCGTAAGCAGAGAAATAATCGGCGTTCGGCAAACCGGATTCACAAAAGTTTAAGACATAAATAAGCATATAAGTTCAACAAAACAACAATTTGCAATATTTAAATAGAATGAAATTAAGGTATTTAGAAATTTTAAGAAACGGCCTCATAAATCATTTCATACTTAAATAAATGCAACCTTCGACAGCAGCACGACGACAAAAGGCTTGTGTTAGTTCTCCTTCACCATAAATAGGATAAAGCAAATCCCCCGGTGCACTTGGAAACCGGAATGGACAAAGATGAGTATCTTTTGAAAAATATTAACCATATCACTTGATTAAAAATCATGGCAAATACATGAAACAGCATTGAATAAGAACTCACCTTCCAACAGCAGAGCTGTATTGAGCTAAACGATCTATTCCGTCTTTTGTTTTAACCAAGTCTTTCCAAATCTCGACATTTTCTTGATCAAAATCTACCATGGCTATAGAGTACAAAAGAGTTTTGTTGAAGACAACGAGACTTTATCTTAGTGTATTGACGTTGGTCAACAGGTTATGCATGCACTATAAACCGTTATTAGGTTTAACATACTTCATTCAAAAATACCAATGAACTATGAAACGAGATAGTACTCTTCATTGCACAAGAAGGTGATCAATTTAACTTTTTTAAAGAACATAGTACACTTCATTGTATAATTCATATTGTTTCACTTGGAAAATACTTTATTCTAACAATGAGCATACACAAAGTATAAATGCTGCTTTGAAAAGACTCATAAATGAAGATTTGTATTTTGTTGTCTAATTCTCACACCTTCAAACAAATCTGTTATGATGGCATTACACCCAACCTTTGTTTTAAGAAAAGAGATTCAAACTAAAAGTCAGCTCCAAACCTTGCTTGCAAGAGCAGAATTGTTGACAATAGTGCAACATATTGGTTAATAATGTGTGGTTGTTTTTACTTTCATTGTAGCAACTCTAAATACTTTTTACTATTTGTGTTACACCTCAGAATGTTATCAAAGTCAAGTATACATGTTTAAAAACAACAATTCATATATCACATTGTTAGTTGATAGTTCAAATTACTAAACATCTAACAATATAACTCGTGATGGTTGCTACTTTAACATACTGTTGTGGTAACAAATTTTCATGGAGACTATTATTAGAGTTATGTTTGTTTAGTTAGAGTTATGTTTGTTTACTATTGTCACTATAATTGATGGATTGTGAAAGTGTAACTTATTCTAAGCAGAACTCTTCTAAGGTGAAAAGCAATACTTTAAAAAGCATGTAACTTTTAATGAAAACCTTCACACGATAACTTGAATCACGGTGAATTTGACAAAATAACGGTGGCACCGTTATGTTGTTGGTGCTACAAAGTGTAGCTTTTTCCAAAATCATAATGGCTTGCCGTGATTTCGCCTCGTTCATCGTCAATTCAAACATGCACTAAAGTATTAGTTGCTGCTAACCACCACTAAATATAAAAGCACTTTGCAAACATCAGTAAAATTTCAGCTGTAAAATCTTTTACCAATCATGAAAAACTGAAAATGGGCCCCAGATTCTTGAAACGGTAGCCCCACCAGAGCTGCTTTTGTTTGGCTACAGAATCTTGAAAGATTGCAAGACTTAAAAGCATTTTATATCTAAACCCCAAAGCGAGAATAACAACAAGAACCATTATATTAGTCCCACATCGCTTAATAACAGAAATACTCAATTGTTTATATAAGTGAAACTGAGCACATTCAAGCACGACCTTACTTGAACAGGATCTGTTCTATAGGATTGTACTACTGTGTCCTTGATTTCTAAGGAGACAGGAACATACGTCTGGTGGATGAATCATGACGGTGTGATCAGAGCGTGATTAACGGTGAGGATAATGTGTGCATCATCTTCAGCTGTAGATGATCGTTCTCGGCCTAGTTCAACTGGCCGGGATGGTCACACGGTTGTCTGACAGACTCAAACCCCCCCTTTTTTTTACCCGTATATTCACGTACAAGTAACTACATTGCACTTTTTTTTTTTTACAACAAAAAAACACACCATAAAAAAATAAATATGATTATTTGAGAAGGGAGTGATAATGTTTTTACCTTGGTTAACATAGAGGACATGGAAGGTTCTTGTTGTTTGTGTTCTATGGTCCATTCTCTTTCCCAAAACTGGCTCGGTTTCCTTCTTCAGAAGCTTAACAAAGAGATTCATGGACTTGCCATTGTTTCACTGGGAAAACCAAATGTTTACTTCAAAGTGATTTTGTTATTTTGTTTCCTTCCATTTTTGGGTTTGGTAAAGTGCTTTAATTAAGTTTGTGGAGATGCCACGTAAGTATGTTTCAAGGTAACAATGAACTTTAACATTGTGACACGTTTCGGGTCTGATAGACATCCACTTTTCTAACTTAGATTTGTAAAATGTCAATATTTAAAAATAAAAAAAATGTGAATAACATATCTAGGCCAAATATCTCTCGCGGTTTTTAAGTTATATGTTTATAACTGATTAATCTTTTAAGTTTTTTTTGTTATCAATTGGTCCTTTTAAGTTATTTTGTGTTACAAATTGATCCTTTAAGCCACATAATATTTACACTGTCATCCATCTTTTCAACCAACTTCGTTAAAAAATGCTTATAGACCGTTTAACATTAAGATGGTAGGTCCAAAAGTGCTTATGACATCAAACATGATTACTTATACATATTTTCTTCTTGTTTTTGAATTCAAGCATAATTTTACAGATAAATATTTGATCAACAATATTATAAATCAAGTAATCGCTCAATTTTGTTTTGAATCAAGATCAAATAACACGCTTATGATCCCTAGTTTTGAGAGCAGTGAATTTGGACAAATCAACTTAACATTAAACATCCACACAAACACTTTTTGACTGAGTTTGATGAAATTAAGATAATGGTGATAATATTTTATGACTTAAAAGACCAATTTGTAACAAAAAAAACTCAAAGGACTAACTTATTATAATCATCTAACTTAAAGGACCGCAAATGGTATTTGGCCATTAATTTATTTATAACATTGTTGATGAAATCTTTATCTGTAAAATTAGGATTAAATTGGAAAACAATAAGAAAGAATGTATGTAAGTAAAGTTTGGTGTCATAAACATTTTTTTGGCTTTTCCACCTCAATGTTAAATACTCATGTAAACATTTTTTGAACGAAGTTAGATGAAAAAAGAGATCAATTTGTTAAAAAATAAATTTAAGGACAATCTAGTTCACTTTTGCTGAGGACCAATTTAAAACAAAAAAAACTAAAATGACTAATTTGATACATAATTAAACTTAAGGGACCCACCAAAAATCTATTAATCATTAGCTAGGCAAATATATATGATATCAAACTCATTTATTTAGGGTGATATGAACCAAATTAAATTTTTCACTTTAGATGAAGCAAATCCTTATGAGTTATTTTTTTATATTATTTAGAAGAAAAAGGACTAGATAACATATAAATCTTTAGTTGTAGTCTTGTAGAGCATCGTCTTTTCTTTCTTGTAATATTTTGAGTAGAAACTCTCCTTGTTAAGAAATGAAGATAAAGGGGAATTACTTGAGGAACAAGTTAAAACCTAACTAATTGTAATTTTCTGTTTTAGTTTGTTATGAGTTAGTTAGGTAGAGCACAATCTAGTATAGAGGATCATGGTAACTATTGTAGTCCCTACATTCTCTATATAAGTGTGCTTCACTCTTGTAATTGATTCATTAAGAAATAAAGTCAAATATCACAATGAACACTTTTCTTCTTTCTCAAGTCACAATTCAGTTTCTTAACATGGTATCAGAAAGCCTTTTACAGTGAAAGGTTGTTACGATCCAACTGTAATCTTCCGCCATGAACACACATTCATCAAGCTTCATCCACAGCTTTTGCAGAATTCTTATTCCTGCATTTTTTTCTGATTTCTCAGTTTTTCTTTGTGTGCGTTCTACATTTTTTTTCTCTTTTTTTGCTGCTCCTTCGTTGGTCCTTGATTCTTCTTCTTCTTTCTGCGTTTCTTGCATCAAATTCTTCTCAAAGTATCAACAATGGTGCGAAACAACAATAACAATCAAGATCCAACGCAAGATGTTTCGTCACCGTATTATGTACATCCCAGTGATGGTCCTAATTCTGTGGCTATCAAGCCTCAACTCAGCACCACCAACTATCAAGCTTGGGCAAGAGCTATGCGCAGAGGTCTTGGTGGAAAGAACAAATTCCAGTTTGTAGGTGGATCCATTGATCCTCCTGCAATTGATGAGCTCCTTTACCATAAAAAACACACCATAAAAAAATAAATATGATTATTTGAGAAGGGAGTGATAATGTTTTTACCTTGGTTCACATAGAGGACATGGAAGGTTCTTGTTGTTTGTGTTCTATGGTCCATTCTCTTTCCCAAAACTGGCTCGGTTTCCTTCTTCAGAAGCTTAACAAAGAGATTCATGGACTTGCCATTGTTTCACTGGGAAAACCAAATGTTTACTTCAAAGTGATTTTGTTATTTTGTTTCCTTCCATTTTTGGGTTTGGTAAAGTGCTTTAATTAAGTTTGTGGATATGGCAGGTAAGTATGTTCCAAGGGTAGCAATGAATTTAACATTGTGACACGTTTCGGGTCATCATCATGATGGACATCCACTTTTCTAACTTAGATTTGCAATATGTCAATATTTAAAAAAGAAGGTGAATAATATATCTATTATTTCGATTATCTAATTTTTTTTGTAGGAATATATTTTATTTATTACTACTCAAATAAATCTTTATCATGGGATCATTTAAGTTTAATATTTATACCATATTAGTTTTAAAGTTTTTTAGTTTTAAATTGATCTATTATGTATGTAAAAATGTGTATCTAGTCTTTTCAGTCATAAAATATATGCACTATTAATTTATTTTCATCAAACTCGGTCAAAAAGTGCTTATGCGGACAATTATTGTTAAATCGGTAGCTCCAAACTCATTGCTCTTAAAACTAGAGTTCATATGTGTATTATTTCGTTTTTATTTGAAACAAATTCGATTGATTAATGTCGCGGTGATTTACGGAGATCAAGCTATTGATTAGCGTTGACTCACTAATTTTAATTCACGACTGAACTTTTAATTTTTTAAAAGAAAGGTGGAAAAAAGTTCTAAATTACCATATTTTAAAGATTAAGGGTTCGGGGGTTAGTTACGTTTAGGGAAGGTGTTAGCACCCTAAACGTTCGTAGTACTCTACAAGAACCTCTTGATTTTATTTATTTATTTTGACTATAACTTGCTCATTTTTTTTAGAGACAGAATTAAAGTAATGAGAAAAGAAAATGTTTTATTTTTTTGTATTTTTTATGATTTGGAAGGACAAGGTCCTTTGCCTACGTACCCGTGAGGGATCAAAACCTCGTAGTTCGGGGTAGAAATGCCGATTGATTTGTTTTGTGTTTTTTATTAGTTTTAAAAAAGGTTTTAAAAATAAAAGCCAAGTGGCAAAAAGGAATTGGTTTGTGTTTTTTTATTTTTGAAAATGATTAAAGTGTAATTAAAGCAGATTAATGGTTATTTAAAGAAAATAAAAAGAAAAAAAAACGGACACTTGATTGAAAATCAAGGTTTATTAAGAAAAGATTTTTTTGAGTTTTTCATTATTATTTGCATGTTTTTTTGTTTTTAATTAGCTAAGACTAAAAGTAACTAAAAGCTAATACGCGAGGAAATTCCGTGGTGACGTTGGATCACCACGAAACCCTTTTGAAATTAAACTAACCTAATATTTTTTTTGCATTTTTTTGAATAGCGAAATAAATAAAAATAAATAAAAGACGTAAAGCAGAATAAATAAAGTGTGAGTGTCAGTGCATATTCTCATTTATTTTGTTACATTGATCTTAAGTACATTCTAATAAAATGAAAATAAAAATGACAAAATGATAAACAAGGAAAAAAACAAAATTGCAAATGTATGAAAATAAATATGCTAGAATAAAAACTAAAATGAAAATGCATGAAATAAATAAAAATAAAAATGCATGAAAATAAAAGGAAAATAATAATAATAAAAAAAAATGCATGAAATACTATAAGGTAAATGCAATGGAATAATATGCATGAAAATACATAAAGAAATAACAAAAATAAAATGCAAGAAATAATAAGAAAAAAAAAATGAAAAGAAAGGAACAGGGGGGTGTTAATGAGCAGAAAGGGGGTGTAAAAAGTGGAAAGAATGCAGAAATGAAAATGAAAGAAGCTGGGCCGTGTATGGGCTGAAGAAGGGAAGAAGAGAAGATCAGACCGGTTCGATTCGAGTGAACCGAACCGGTTCGGTGTTTTATAACATGAAAAGGCCGGTTTTTATCTCATTTTCAACACAGCTTTCTCTCCCTCATCTCTCAGCGCTCTCTCTTCCTCTCTTTTTCTCTCAGCGCTCTCTCTTCCTCTCTTTTTCTCTCACACAACAAATCTGAAAAAAAAAACACTAATCCACTAAAACGCAAGCTGTTATGTTTTCGATGTCGTCGCCGTCGCTGGTTTTGGAAGGTTGTTGTCTTTTCAGTTTTGGGGTCTATGTGCGTGGGTGAGGGATTGGGTTTACGGTGGTGGTGCTTTGCGGCTAGGAGGTTGCTGGTTGTGAGTGAATATTGGGAGAGGCGCGGTTCTGTGTGTGGTGTGGGGCGAGGGAGAGGTAAGTGGTTGTGCGGGTGAGTGGTTATTGGGAAACGGCCGTGACTGTTGTGGTGGTGAGTGGGTTGCCGTACGGTTGTGGTGATGGAGGAGGAATGGAGGCGTGAATGAATGTGGTTTGGAGTGGAGGAGGTAGTCGCGGTTGCTGTTGGTGGCTGTTGAGGGATGATGGCTGGTGAATGTGGTTGTTGTTGTTGCTGGGTTTATTTGGTGGTGGCGGTTGAGATTAGAGTTTTTAGTTACTGATGGTGGCCGTACGGTTGTGGTAGAGGGGGAGGAGTGGCGTGTTGTTGTGGTAAGGATTTGTGGTGAATGGTGTATTGGTGAGGTATGTGGTTTACGGTTTTTGGGGAGAGGAGCGTGGAGATTGTTTTTGCGTTTTTCCTGATGTTTTTCTGATGGAATACCATGTTTCCCCCTTTGATCGTAATTGGCTTCCCTTTTTATGATACAAATGGTGGTCAATGCCAATTAAGGCCAATGATGGACAAATAATGCTAATTAAACAGCAAAATATCAAAAAGGCAACCATTAAAATTGTCCTTAAAACACATTAAAATCGAAAGTCTGACCTTTAAAAAACAATAGAAGAAAAAAACGAAAAATAAAATAGTAGAAAAAAAAGATAATAATAAAAAAGGAAAATAATAAAGCTAAAAATAAAAAGAAATAAAAAGTAAAAACGACAAATAATAAAAAAGTCGCCTTCGGAACCCAAAAAAAAATGAGGTATTTTAAAATACCTCCCTGTCGAAATTTCGTCAGAAACGACGACAAAATTCCGAACTAAAAGACGAGTAAAAAAAGGAATTTTAGGTAAAAAATTGGGGTATGACAGATGCCCCTATTTAAGTCTCTTCGTCCGGAGATCTGAAGAGAAAATCTTGGATTCGACGGGTCGAAGGGACTTAAATACAGAGTACGCCAATTTTGGACCTAAAAGAAAAAAATGTGAGATGCTCGTGATGCAAATGCAAATGCAAGACGGCGAAGATGACCTGACTGGGGATAACAAAACAAAAGGATACCCGAGTTCGTTAAAGAAAGGGATCCGACTCCACTGGGGGATAACACAGTTTCACTGGGGAAGGGATCAACTATCGTATTGACAGCTGAAAAAGGAAGTATGATATGAGAGACGACACCGACCCCAAGCTGCCCGTTTGTAGAGCTTGCCATTTGAGGTAAAGACGGACATAAAAGTAACCTGCCAGCTGTTCGGGATGTAACCGAACTAGCCACTGACAACAACGTGATGGTAAACAGGTATATGTCAGCTGTTCGGGATGTTGCCGAACTGCCACCGACGACAAGAAATAAAGGTAGATGCCAACTGTTCGGGTTGTTGCCGAACTGCCATTGACGACAAAGAAGTAAATGTAGATGCCAACTGTTCGGGTTGTTCCCGAACTGCCATTGACGACAAAGAAGTAAATGTAGATGCCAACTGTTCGGGTTGGTTGCCGAACTGCCATTGACGACAAGAAGTAAATGTAGATGTCAACTGTTCGGGTTGTTGCCAAACTGCCATTGACGACAAGGAATAAAGGTAGATGTCAACTGTTCGGGTTGTTGCCGAACTGCCATTGACGACAAAGAAGTAAATGTAGATGCCAACTGTTCGGGTTGTTGCCGAACTGCCATTGACGACAAGAAGTAAATGTAGATGTCAACTGTTCGGGTTGTTGTCGAACTGCCATTGACGACAAGAAGTAAATGTAGATGTCAACTGTTCGGGTTGTTGCCGAACTGCCATTGACGACAAAGAAATATAGGTGGATGTCAACTGTTCGGGTTGTTGCCGAACTGCCATTGACGACAAAGAAATAAAAGTAGATGTCAACTGTTCGGGTTGTTGCCGAACTGCCATTGACGACAAGAAGTAAATGTAGATGTCAACTGTTCGGGTTGTTGCCGAACTGCCATTGACGACAAGAGTAAATGTAGATGTCAACTGTTCGGGTTGTTGCCGAACTGCCATTGACGACAAGAAGTAAATGTAGATGCAACTGTTCGGGTTGTTGCCGAACTGCCATTGACGACAAGAAGTAAATGTAGATGTCAACTGTTCGGGTTGTTGCCGAACTGCCATTGACGACAAGAAGTAAATGTAGATGTCAACTGTTCGGGTTGTTGCCGAACTGCCATTGACGACAAGAAGTAAATGTAGATGTCAACTGTTCGGGTTGTTGCCGAACTGCCATTGACGACAAGAAGTAAATGTAGATGCCAACTGTTCGGGTTGTTGCAACTGCCATTGACGACAAAGTAAATGTAGATGTCAACTGTTCGGTTGTTGCCGAACTGCCATTGACGACAGAATAAATAGTGATGTCAACTGTTCGGGTTGTTGCCGAACTGCCATTGACGACAAAGAATATAGTAGATGTCAACTGTTCGGGTTGTTGCCGAACTGCCATTGACGACAAATAAATGTAGATGTCAACTGTTCGGGTTGTTGCCGAACTGCCATTGACGACAAGGAATAAATGTAGATGTCAACTGTTCGGGTTGTTGCCGAACTGCCATTGACGACAAGAAGTAAATGTAGATGTCAACTGTTCGGGTTGTTGCCGAACTGCCATTGACGACAAGAAGTAAATGTAGATGCAACTGTTCGGGTTGTCCGAACTGCCATTGACGACAAGAAGTAAATGTAGATGTCAACTGTTCGGGTTGTTGCCGAACTGCCATTGACGACAAGAAGTAAATGTATGTCAACTGTTCGGGTTGTTGCCGAACTGCCATTGACGACAAAGAAATAAGGTAGATGTCAACTGTTCGGGTTGTTGCCGAACTGCCATTGACGACAAGAAATAAAGTAGATGTCAACTGTTCGGGTTGTTGCCGAACTGCCATTGACGACAAGAAGTAAATGTAGATGTCAACTGTTCGGGTTGTTGCCGAACTGCCATTGACGACAAGGAGTAAATGTAGATGTCAACTGTTCGGGTTGTTGCCGAACTGCCATTGACGACAAAGAAGTAAATGTAGATGCCAACTGTTCGGGTTGTTGCTGAACTGCCATTGACGACAAGGAATAAAGGTATGCACAAGCTGTTCGTTAAAGAACTGTCACTTGGCGAAAAGAGGGTGACATCTTTGGACCAGACACACTGGGGATGACACTTGGGGAAAAGGAGTTACAAATTGTTCAGGATTGATTGGTATGAAAAACAAGACTCAGGGTGGTTAATGCAACCATGTATTGAATGATGTTATGTGCATGTTGTGTATGCATGAATGTGTATATGCATGAATGTATGAATGTATGTAAGACAATACGACTTGTATGACTGTATGGAGGATTGACTTGTGGGATAATAAAACTGATGGACTTGATGAGACAAGACTGGACAGGTAAGATGGAAAGTGGACCGACGACGCAGTACAAACACTCAGCAATCTTCATTGGGAATGATGCCATTAGGGACATATCAAAACATTGACGGGGTAAGGCCCGATTTATGCAACAACCGGTGGGGAGCAAACACTTCCTGGGGGAGACGTGTTAATCCATAGACCTGGCAGAAGAACTGGCGTTTCTGTGGTCATGTTTTTTTTTTGTTTTTTTCCTTTTTTTGAATCCCTAACTTTTGCCTGGACCGCCCTTTCGGGTTTTCAGTCCACCGGGAATATAATCTTTTTGTATGCCCCTAATTTTTGCCTGGACCGCCCTTTCAGGTTTTCGATCCACCGGGACGCTCATTTTTGCCTAAGCCGCCCTTTCGGGTTTTCGACTTACCGAGCTTTTTCTTTTTCTCTTTTTTTTTCAAGCAATCGACCATGTTTAACCTGCAGAGTTTACCCGTTCTTGGGACAGATGTTGACGCACACTTCACTTATTCATGAGTTCAGAGAGAATGTGTTTGTTGTTTATGCTTTCCAAAAGATATTAAAAAGATTTATGATTTTGAAAAAAATATTTTGCTTCAAGTACTACCATCAAAAATAGAAGTTTTATAAACAGAATAAACAGGAGTTCCAAATAAAAGGCACAGGCTCAAATTCATTTTAAGAGAGTGGTGGCCCGCCAATGGCGTGGCTCCACAGATTTCACAAAGTTTGGAAAATGGTAAATATAAGGGGAAGGTACATTGAACACAATAACCGTTATTCTCCCTAACAACTTTGAATTCCACCATTTAGATGCTTCAGATTCAGAGTTTCCTTGACATTTAATGTGCCCCAAGTGAGTAGAGATCAGACCAATGCAGTTACTTTGTCTTTTGATCCTTAACTTTTGCATAGATCGTCCTTTCGTGTTTTCGATCTATCAGGATGATTATTTTCTGTTTCATGTCTCTAATTTTTGCCTGAACCGCCCTTTCGGGTTTTCAGTCCACCGAGACGCTCATTTTTGTCTAAGCCGTCCTTTCGGGTTTTCGACTTACCGAGCTGTTCTTTTATTTTTTAGACAAAGTATTTCTTGACTGCATCGGCGTTCACAGGACGGGGAAGCTCGTCACCATCCATAGTCGTAAGAGTCATTGCACCACCGGAGAGAGCTCTCTTGACGACATATGGACCTTCATAATTAGGCGTCCATTTGCCCATGGAATCGGGTTGAAAAGATAGGATCTTCTTGAGCACAAGACCTCCTTCTTGGAACACACGGGTACTGCCCGCGACACAAAGCATTCATGCGTTTCTCTGATCATATTTGTTTTGACATCATTCAGCCTCTGATAACTTAGGTTCCATTAAAACTCTCATTGATGGAATCTCAATCTCCACAGGGAGTACTGCTTCCATGCCATACACTAAAGAGAAGGGGGTTCCCCCTGTCGAGGTACGTACCGAAGTGCGATGTCCATGTAAAGCATACGGTAACATCCCATGCAGGTCCTTGTAAGTGGTTACCATCTTCTGCACCATCTTTTTGGTGTATTTTCTTTCTTTTTGTTCTTTTTTGCTTTTGTTTGTTGTTTTTTTTTTGTTTTTGTTTTTTTTTTGCAGCTGGCACCATTCATCTGGGATTTGACCAGGAATACTGTAATGGCAGTTCTTCGGAACCCAAGTTAATCATTTCGAGTGCTTCTTCATGAGGCTGAATGATGTTCTTTTATATTCTAGTAACAGAGAGATCTTTTCGGGAATCTTTTCGTCCTCCTCCTCTTCAGCTTCGTGAACAGGGAACTCAAAGTCGGGAGAGAGCATAGGGTTACAGTGTTCAATGAGCTTATTGATGCTTAGTCTGCATATGATTGATGATTGATTTTAGAAAATGAGTGAAAAATGCAGACCTTTTGAAATTGATTTAAAATAAAATAACATATTTTTTGGGTTTTTTGTGTTACCATTTTCCAGAAAAGCTAAGAATAAAAACATAGTCGGGAACAAAACGACTTTTTATTTGATGAGGGGAATACATGAAGCAAAAAGCCCTAAAAGTTTTCTTTCGTCTCGGGCGGAACGAAAGGAATTTTTTTTGAAAAGACAAGACAACAAAACACATTACTTGGACCTATGAGTAACTGAGGAAATGTCAACAGCGACCCAATTGCGGTAATCTCTGCCATGTGTTACAAAATTCACTGCCACCTTCTTCAGCAGGGTGAGCTTTTGGGCAATCTTGCGTCAAATTAACAAATGGGGTCCCATGGCCAGGTAGTAGATTGGCTTGCACATCGGGACTCGACCCTTTGAAGGATAGGATGTTGGCCTGGATCAACTTCTGGACTTCGGCTTTCAAGGCATAACAATGCTCAACGTCATGACCGGGTGCCCCTTGATGGAAAGCACAAAAAAAGATGAGGTCTATACCCCTGTGGCAACCTTTCAGGTACCTTAGGAGGTGCCCTAGTTTGAACAAGATTTTTACCCAGCAAAGCGAGAAGCAACTTTGCATACACCATGGGGATTGGATCAAAATGGGATATCCGCTGAACCCGATTCTGTTGTCGAACTGCTGGGGAGCCTGTTGTTGAGGCTGTTGTTGATACTGCTGTCGAGGCCTTGGTTGGGGCTGGAGCTGATTTCTGGATAGCCGGAGTTGGGGTTCCAAGAGAAGTGGGGTGAAAACCTTCGTCTGATAGAAATGGCATCCCCCATGGGTAAGCTCTAGACATGCCGGGCGGTGGAGCAAGTATGGTAGAAGTTGGTAAAGCAAATAAGATCGGCTGCTCAAGAGTAGTAACAGCAGGCTGAGGAACTGACGTCTGGGCTTGGGAAGCCAACAGAGCATTCATCATGGAGGTCAACTGCTCCATCCTTTCCCGGAGATTGGCCAACTCTTCCCGGAGGTTCTGGTTTTCTTGCTCCAAATGTTCCATTCTTTTTCTCTGATATGCCCTAGTGTTGTGTGTGTAAGTCGGTTTCTGCCAAGGACGTCGGGCCACTTTCTTGGACTAGGCAGATAGACCCTTGGAAAAACAAGACGTGAGACTCGGCTTGTGAAACTATGAATGCGATATGATGCATGATTATGCTTATGCAAAAAGAAGAAAGATTTGTTATCGAAGGACTTTGTTGAAGTAATTGTAAACATCGTAGCTGAACATTCTTTTGAGCATTAAAACATTACAAACAATTCCCTTTTTAGGGACCAATTCAAAAGTCCTTTAGTGGAAGATAGATTTTAACAGGAAAAAATTTAAAGACTCCTAGCTTCCTTAAATTTAACAAATCAGGGCTCTTGAAGGCGTACTTCCTAGTGCTCCTCTATGATGTTTAAAAAAACTTGTTTAAGTTCTTCGGTAATTGGATGAAAAAATGAGTTTATGCATGGATGCATGTATGCATGATTATGCTAAAGAAACGGAGAAAACATGGTGAGGTTAAGTCCATAATGTTGGAGTTGAGGGTAAACACGCCATTTGGTAAGGACTATGGTTTCATATGTACCTGTATCACGGGTTCTACCAAGTTTCCAAAGTCATTGACCACTTCCGAACATTGCCGGATTACGGGACTACTCCCGGTCCAACAACGTTCGTAGGAAAGTCTCGTTTGAGTGTAGTATCGCGTATCGACCAACTCAAGACTACTCTTGATTAGCCACCGCACTACGTCCTAAAAGGCCAAGATGGGTTAAAGGTGACTAAAGGTCCTCAACTTCATAGGTCACCTGAAAATAAAAATGCCGAACACGACTACTCATGTCAACATAGTAATACTTCCAAGATTCCTCCATTGAGTGGGGTTATCACATGTGCCACATCCGAAACTCACTCTCGGAAAGACACTTTGATTATACCACCATCCTATCTTATGTTTCTCTCAAGCCCGGGTGTAGGACTTATCTCACCACTCACGTAAAAGAAAAAAAAACACATATGCACATATTTACATTTTTTTTTGTTTTAAGCAAGTTATAGCACAAAATAATTAAATAAAATCAAGTTAGGCTCAACCCTCTTAGGTAATCCCCAGTGAAGTCGCCATTTCTGTCGCGGTGATTTACGGAGATCAAGCTATTGATTAGCGTTGACTCACTAATTTTAATTCACGACTGAACTTTTAATTTTTTAAAAGAAAGGTGGAAAAAAGTTCTAAATTACCACATTTTAAAGATTAAGGGTTCGGGGGTTAGTTACGTTTAGGGAAGGTGTTAGCACCCTAAACGTTCGTAGTACTCTACGAGAACCTCTTGATTTTATTTATTTATTTTGACTATAACTTGCTCATTTTTTTTAGAGACAGAATTAAAGTAATGAGAAAAGAAAATGTTTTATTTTTTTGTATTTTTTATGATTTGGAAGGACAAGGTCCTTTGCCTACGTACCCGTGAGGGATCAAAACCTCGTAGTTCGGGGTAGAAATGCCGATTGATTTGTTTTGTGTTTTTTATTAGTTTTAAAAAAGGTTTTAAAAATAAAAGCCAAGTGGCAAAAAGGAATTGGTTTGTGTTTTTTTATTTTTGAAAATGATTAAAGTGTAATTAAAGCAGATTAATGGTTATTTAAAGAAAATAAAAAGAAAAAAACGGACACTTGATTGAAAATCAAGGTTTATTAAGAAAAGATTTTTTTGAGTTTTTCATTATTATTTGCATGTTTTTTTGTTTTTAATTAGCTAAGACTAAAAGTAACTAAAAGCTAATACGCGAGGAAATTCCGTGGTGACGTTGGATCACCACGAAACCCTTTTGAAATTAAACTAACCTAATATTTTTTTTGCATTTTTTTGAATAGCGAAATAAATAAAAATAAATAAAAGACGTAAAGCAGAATAAATAAAGTGTGAGTGTCAGTGCATATTCTCATTTATTTTGTTACATTGATCTTAAGTACATTCTAATAAAATGAAAATAAAAATGACAAAATGATAAACAAGGAAAAAAACAAAATTGCAAATGTATGAAAATAAATATGCTAGAATAAAAACTAAAATGAAAATGCATGAAATAAATAAAAATAAAAATGCATGAAAATAAAAGAAAAATAATAATAATAAAAAAAAATGCATGAAATACTATAAGGTAAATGCAATGGAATAATATGCATGAAAATACATAAAGAAATAACAAAAATAAAATGCAAGAAATAATAAGAAAAAAAAAATGAAAAGAAAGGAACAGGGGGGTGTTAATGAGCAGAAAGGGGGTGTAAAAAGTGGAAAGAATGCAGAAATGAAAATGAAAGAAGCTGGGCCGTGTATGGGCTGAAGAAGGGAAGAAGAGAAGATCAGACCGGTTCGGTTCGAGTGAACCGAACCGGTTCGGTGTTTTATAACATGAAAGGCCGGTTTTTATCTCATTTTCAACACAGCTTTCTCTCCCTCATCTCTCAGCGCTCTCTCTTCCTCTCTTTTTCTCTCACACAACAAATCTGAAAAAAAAACACTAATCCACTAAAACGCAAGCTGTTATGTTTTCGATGTCGTCGCCGTCGCTGGTTTTGGAAGGTTGTTGTCTTTTCAGTTTTGGGGTCTATGTGCGTGGGTGAGGGATTGGGTTTACGGTGGTGGTGCTTTGCGGCTAGGAGGTTGCTGGTTGTGAGTGAATATTGGGAGAGGCGCGGTTCTGTGTGTGGTGTGGGGCGAGGGAGAGGTAAGTGGTTGTGCGGGTGAGTGGTTATTGGGAAACGGCCGTGACTGTTGTGGTGGTGAGTGGGTTGCCGTACGGTTGTGGTGATGGAGGAGGAATGGAGGCGTGAATGAGTGTGGTTTGGAGTGGAGGAGGTAGTCGCGGTTGCTGTTGGTGGCTGTTGAGGGATGATGGCTGGTGAATGTGGTTGTTGTTGTTGCTGGGTTTATTTGGTGGTGGCGGTTGAGATTAGAGTTTTTAGTTACTGATGGTGGCCGTACGGTTGTGGTAGAGGGGGAGGAGTGGCGTGTTGTTGTGGTAAGGATTTGTGGTGAATGGTGTATTGGTGAGGTATGTGGTTTACGGTTTTTGGGGAGAGGAGCGTGGAGATTGTTTTTGCGTTTTTCCTGATGTTTTTCTGATGGAATACCGTGTTTCCCCCTTTGATCGTAATTGGCTTCCCTTTTTATGATACAAATGGTGGTCAATGCCAATTAAGGCCAATGATGGACAAATAATGCTAATTAAACAGCAAAATATCAAAAAGGCAACCATTAAAATTGTCCTTAAAACACATTAAAATCGAAAGTCTGACCTTTAAAAAACAATAGAAGAAAAAAACGAAAAATAAAATAGTAGAAAAAAAAGATAATAATAAAAAAGGAAAATAATAAAGCTAAAAATAAAAAGAAATAAAAAGTAAAAACGACAAATAATAAAAAAGTCGCCTTCGGAACCCAAAAAAAATGAGGTATTTTAAAATACCTCCCTGTCGAAATTTCGTCAGAAACGACGACAAAATTCCGAACTAAAAGACGAGTAAAAAAAGGAATTTTAGGTCAAAAATTGGGGTATGACAATTAATTTATTTATAACGTTGTTGATGAAATCTTTATCAGTAAAATTAGGATTAAATTGGAAAACAATAAGAAAAAAATGTCTCTAGGTAAAGTTTGGTGTCATAAACATTTTTTTTTACATTTCCACCTCAATGTTAAATGGTCATGTAAGCATTTTTTTTAACAAAGTTAGATGAAAAAAGAGATCAATTTGTTAAAAAAACAAATTAAAGGACTATCTAGTTCACTTTTGCTGATGACTAATTTAAAACTAAACAACTAATTTAATATATACATTAAATTTAAAGGACCCACCAAAAATCTATTAATCATTAGTTAGGCAAGTATATATGATATGAAACTCTTTTTTTTGGGAAGATGTGAACCATATTTATTCATCAACATTTGATATTATTTAATTTATGCTCCAAATTAAATTTTTCACTTTAGATGAAGCAAATCCTTATGAGTTATTTTTTTTTATATTATTTAGAAGAAAAAGGACTAGATAACACATAAATCTTTAGTTGTAGTCTTGTCGAGCATCATCTTTTCTTTCTTCTAATATTTTGAGTAGAAACTCTTGAGAGTTTTTCTTGTCCTCAACATTTTATTATCACCATATATTTGTCCTTAACATTTTTGTTAGATTATGATATATACTAACCACTTAAAGATTATGCAAGACTATTCTACTCATTTGCAGCCTTTTGTTGAGGAGCACTTCTTCAAAGCACTACTTTACTAACATTTGTTTTGGGTTGATTTAGGTCATTTTACGAGTTAATGTTGGGCACGTGTTGAGTGTTAATCAAGAAAGAATAAAGAGGAAGGAACTTTTCTTCATACCTGGCTACTCTATACACCGTAATCAATTCTTCTTCATCTACTTTATATGCCAAGAAAGTTAATGTCTCAACCAACTCTTCTTTAAATTTGATAAACAATTTCTCTGTGTAAACTCCAGCTTCCTGCTTCTTCATGGCTGATGGAGTCTTCTCATATTGCTTAACAAAAAGTTGAAGTGTGGTTGACGCATTGATAAATCCATCAAAGTAAGAATTAATGACATTTCTGCAAAAAAATGAGTCCCTCAAGTACACAGGAATCCATTGCCTCCTATCGCTATAAAATGCTTCGAGCCATTCATGTTGTCTGAGATCATACCTATCAATTATAGAGGACCAACAAGACTCAAACTCCTCAATGGACTCGGTCAGGTTAACGCATTGACGGAGGTCAGCTTTAAAGTTATGGCGTTCGGAACGTGAGACAACTTCTCTTGGCATTCTTTAAAAATGTGCCACTCACAGAACCGGTGACGTGTATCAGGAAAGCATGGTTGATGGTTGCACAAATCACCCTATCATGATGAGTAGTAATTGAAACTGGAGTTCTTGTTGACATTGCTTCAAGCCAGGTTTTGAACAACCAAACAAAAGATGGCTCATATTCATTTATCATGAAAGCACAACCAAATAAAACAGGTTGTCCATGATTATTTACTCTGGTGAAAGGAGCAAAAGGCAGTCAATAGCTGTTCAACCTATATGTCGTGTCAAAGATGACAGTGTCACCAAAGTAAGAGTAGTTAGTCCTTGCTTTAGGATCAACCTAGAGAATATTACTCATGCAATGATCTTCATCACCATGTAGTCATGTACAGTACAACATAGAAAAATGAAGGATCCTCTGCTATTTTACACTTCAAGTAATCCAAGAGGATTTCAGTGTGACCTCCAAGAGTCTTTTTCCTACTGCTCCTCATATAATTCCTACAATCACGCTCAGTGAAACCGATATTACTAATCGCACCATTTTCAAAATATTAAATTTTATAATTTTTAATTATAGATAATTAAAGATAATAATGGTCAAAGTTGTGTATTGTCATTTGTGCCGTGGTTGAGTGCGACATGTATTTAAAAACAGGTGGAGTGTTTTGGAACCATTTTAATTTGTCAACAACTTCATCTTCACAAAGTATAAGATCATTCTCATGACTAACTATATTTGCATAATGAGTACTCTTCAACTTTTTTTTTGGTCTTCTCTTTTAGGTTTTGCACATCCTGAGTGAATTTTAGATTTGTGCATTACCATAACTAAAAGTTCATTGTAACACTCATACTAAATTATCTAGAATATTTAACATGCGTATTAAACTTGATATTGGATACATTAAAATTACAGCAGAATTTCGTTCGAATGAATATAATCATCATTACAAGTTCGTACATCTGAGAAAATATCATATGTCAAATACATATATCTGATACATATTTGAATACATAAGGAAATATCCAAAGCTAGTACAGAACGTGTATATGGTGATAAATTATTCGGCTTCAAGTTTGCCTCTTCTTGCCACGATCAACCTGCTTATCTGAAATAAATTAAAGGGATTGGGGTGAGACAGGATGTCTCAGTGAGTTCCACCTATCCTAGGATGTAGGCACTTGATGGCGATTTTCGCAAGTGTACGAAATCGTTCAAGTAGTAAAGTTAAAACGGTAAACCGAGTGTCGAACACAAGGACTGCGTTAACGATTAGAGTGTAATTGTTTAAAACTCAATTGAACAAAAGGGTACGAGGTTTGTTTGATTGCAATAAAAGAAAAGTGCGTAAAGTAAATTGGTTTGAAATTCAAAGATAAAAGCTTGTCAGGGATGAGCTTCACTAAACTACGAACTCAAGTTAATTACCTAACACCGATCACTGAATTTGTTTAATGAATCACGACCTAATTCTCGTAAGTACTCTTGCCCTAATTCCTTAGCGACATAATCTTTAATTCTAAAGTAAACCCTAATTCCTTAGCAAGTTTTACAATTCAGAATTAAGCATGAACGGACTCGAATTAAAAAACGGTTTCAAGGGTTTGTATCTATTCCTAGATTACAAAGGCGAGAACTTCTTATCTTAAGCATTCATACATTCCACTTCCGTTTCACAATTTGAATCATACATCAATTTAAAGATGATCAATCAATAAAAGCATTAACCACAAAGATAAGAAAACATGATTCAATAAATTCATTCAATGATCAGATTAGGGTTACAAAACAAGAGTCATCATCTAGCTAATCTCATCCCTAACAATGGAGAATTTAGCTACTCATAATTGGATTACAAAATAGCTTAATCAATAAGAACAAAAGAACATACAAAAACTGACTGTGAGTTGGATGGGGTGGCCACCGCTTCAGTTCCTTGCTCTCAAAATCGCGCTTCTATTCTTCCAATTTCCGAACCTTTGTTTCTGAAAACGAATCAGCTAAAATAGGCAACCTGATCACAAAATCGTGACACGATGCAAGCAATCGTGACACGATCCTTCATTAAAACTCCCAAGGATTGCGCAAACTGGTCTCCTAATCGTGACACGATTTTGTAGGCAGAATTTCATCTCTTCTCTGGTTAGGAAATCGTGACACGATTCCCAAATCGTGTCACGATGCAGTCACTTCAGGCTCTGATGATTTCTTGCTCTTTTGTACCTCAAACTGTCTCAAAATGCTAACGAAAGTAGATAAAACTAACAAAAACTCTTAGCAAATTACGTAATGACAAGGTGTCATCACAACCCCAAACTTAAACCATTCCTTGTCCTCAAGGAATTTACCTGCAATATTGACGACGACAGTAAAGTAACAATCATTTAACCAAGCAGCAGTACCAAAAGTTCAACACCTTACCAGCCATGTAATGGGCTAGCCGGCCAGTTTTCTCCTTCAATTCACAACTCCACGCAAAGGTTTGATAAGGGTTTCCACTCAATCACATGCAAAACTATGAATTACCATAAGCTTGAAAAGTTTCTAAGTATCAATCAAAGTCAATATTATGTACACACATTTAAGGACTTCTTAGGGTTATAACGGGGATTAGGTTATAGGTGGGATCATTTGGAGAGTAGGTTTTCAACAACAATAGAGTTAAGCATTTTCCTACCGGTCTACCCAACAATACACCAAAAATAACCTTAAGGGGCTAGAGAATTTCATCTTACAAAAGAAATACCGATCACAACTTATGTCTTGAAGCACTTTTCTCTTTTTTTTCGAGCTGCAGAATCAGCTTAATTTACATGCTTCTCTTTTTCACACATTTTTTTTTGTTTTTGACACAAAGTGATCTTCTTAACATTTTTCCTTTTCTCTAGCACCCCTACCCCAAACTTAAAATGTTGCTAGTACCATGAGCAACCCCAAACTTGAACAATTGCATGATCAAATACCCAAACAATGCCTAACTCCAATATACAGTGGGGAATAATCCTATGGTCTCTAGGCTTGTAGTGTGGTATGTCACCGAAACAATGGGATCTGTCCTAAGGGCTCAACTGGGCTTAAACAATGGATAATTCAATATAAACTCAGGTTGGCTACAAAGGCTCAAGGGACAAGCAATTTGCCTTAGTGTGTACACAATATAACCAATCAATAACAGAGAAAAATTGCAAGTTCTAGAATCATAGATGCATGGAACACTCTTTAAAGTAAATTGAAAAAAAATAAAATTTGGCCATGGAACCTTACATGTTATGATTTCTGGGAGTTGTGACTACTTTTGCTCAAATTGCCGAACACTTCAACTGATATGTTGGGCCTCTACCTCCTTTGAACTTTTGGTATACCACTCAATCAAAGAGCGTTACTAAACTGAAGAGAATCAACATCACAAATAAACTCATCGATAAAAAACAAGTACTGATTTATTACAAACAGGGATAAGAGAGTTAAAGCAGAAATGTAAAAATTGTTCGGATTAAACAGTACAAAAGCAAATGGTAACAAAATACAAATGCAACAAAACAAAAATCAGGGCAAGTCTCGACCCATCTCATGCAACTCCTGCTCAGAAAACCAAGTGTGCGGAGGATCACTCGCATTCATCTCCTCCATAAAATGCGCCGCATTCCTCCTTTCGGTCGCATCAAAATCCGCAGCGATCTCCCTCTCTGCTGGTCAAAGTACTGCACCATACTCTCACGGTTCCCTCAAAGCGATCATACGACCCGGTTGGCGGCCTCCTATGGACTTGAGCCTCTGCCGCAAACTCCTGGGAGAACCTCGGACGGTTCACATAAAGCTGGTCAGAAGTCTCATTCATCCAGTTCGCAGAAGTGAACATGTATTCCAGCAGCATTGGATGAAGCGGTGGATATGCGGGCTGCTGACTGCTGCCCTCTCCCGGATATGTCTGTGGATGCGGCTGAGGCTGCGCTGGTCCCTGCTGATCCTGCTCCTCTCTCTGGCCTCCTCCCCTCAGGAACTCCTCATACTCACTGACGAATGCATCCATAATTTTTTCTGTGATGGGCTTCATCGTCGGGGCATCAATGTCGGCCCGGTACTCCTCAACCTGAGCCTCCTCACACAACCAACAGATCAAGCTGCTATGGGCTACCGATTTAAGCTTGCTCAGTGCGATTTCCCGGATATTGTTGGCTATCAGCTCTCCAACATTTATGTCCTCACCTGACAGAATAGCATCAATAGTTAGAATCCTCTTCAGGGGAATTTCAGATGTACACGACGTGCCCTCCAGCGTCTGAACCACAAAAGATGCCCATGCCTTAGGAGATGGCATGAAGTCAGCTTTGGCCAGCATCCGTGCTTTTCTCCAAGTGGTGCCCGGCCTGCACATCATACTCAATAACCCAGCAAAATCATCCTCCGTCATGTCTTTGACCGCAACTCTTCTCCTCTTGACCCCACACTCCTCCGGGGCAGTCAAACCCAGCAACTGATTAATAGCATCGGGGCTATAATCAATGGTTTTTCCGCGGACGTAGGACTGATACATGGTGGGGGTATACCTGGCATTAGCATAGAATTTCAATGTGACCGTTTTGTTGGAAGTGTTAAAGACCATGTTGTTCAGAAGTTCCCAATTCCTTGCCTGTAGCATGCTCTCAAACTCAGTGTATTTACCCAAATTGATTACATCGAACCTGCGCTCCATAACGACCTTGAAGGCCTTGCTTTCGACGAAACGGTCCTGTGCCTCTTTGTTTATGAATTTGAATGCGGGTTGTGTGGGTGGTGCGGCTTCGGCGCGGACGGTGTTGGGTTTGCGTTTGGTAGTGTTTTTGGTGGGTTTGGTGGTTTTTGGCCGTTTGGCAGTGTGTTTGGTTCGTAGGACGGGAGGTGGTTCGTAGGACGGGAGGCATGGTGAAGAGGTGTTGGTGAAAAGATGAAGTTTGGGGAGTTTGTGGAGGAAAAGATGGTAGGGATGATGTTGATGGTGATGAAAAGGATTGAATTTCGTGGGTAGTGGAGTCTGTGGAGATTTGGGCAGAGTAACGGCAGGTTTTCTAATTGTATGACTGAATTTTTTGAAAGTTATATTTATAGGCTGAGGAAATCGTGTCACGATTGGGTGGATCGTGACATGATGGGCTTTGTAACAGTCAAATTTTTCAAAAATGCTCAGCAATCGTGTCACGATGTGAAGTAATCGTGTCACGATTGCTGCTTGTAACGGTCACAAAATTCAGAATCGTGTCACGATTCCTGGATCGTGTCACGATTTTTATGGCAGAAAGTCTGGTATTTTGAAAATTGAAATCGTGTCACGATTTTTGTGGCAGAAAGAAAAAATTTTGAAGTAGCAAAATCGTGTCACGATGGAGTAATCGTGTCACGATTTGCTAGGCAGAGAGCACACTTGTGTAACTTAGAAAAGTTTCTGCCCTAAAAATGGTTTTGCAACAATTATTTTTTTTTTGTTTTTTTATAAAAAAAATAAAATAAAACGAAATAAAACAAAGGATACTGAGTGGGTTGCCTCCCACCTAGCGCGTGTTTAACGTCCCGAGCCTGACGTACCACTGGATCACGTGGATTTCAGTTTGATCGACTCGGTCGGACGCTCAAGTTCGACTCCAAAGTATGGTTTGAGCCTTTGTCCGTTGACCTTGAAGGTTCTATCCGAGTCTGGGTCCTTCACCTCCACAGTTCCATAAGGAAACACCTTCACCACTTTGAATGGTCCTGACCATCTGGACCTCAGCTTTCCAGGAAACATCTTTAACCTGGAATTGAAAAGAAGAACGAGCTGCCCTTCCCTAAATTCCCTATTTTGGATCTTCTTGCCATGCCATTTCTTTGTTTTTTCTTTAAAAATTTTGGCATTTTCGTAGCCTGAATTCCGGAATTCATCTAACTCATGGAGTTGAAGAATCCGGGATTCGCCTGCTTTCGAGAGATCAAAATTCAGGAATTTAGTGGCCCACAAAGCTTTGTGCTCTAGTTCCAATGGTAAGTGACAAGCTTTTCCATAAACAATTTGAAAAGGAGACATACCTATGGGAGTTTTGAAAGCAGTTCTGTATGCCCACAGTGCATCATCCAGCTTGACAGACCAATCCTTCCGTGAGGAATTCACAGTCTTCTCCAGGATTTGCTTTATCTGTCTATTTGAAACCTCCACTTGTCCACTCGTCTGAGGATGGTACGGTGTAGCAATCCGGTGATGCACATTGTACTTTTTCAGCAAAGTCTCCATCTTCCGGTTGAGGAAATGGGTTCCTTCATCACTGATTAACGCTCTAGGAACCCCAAAGCGTGAAAAGATATTTTTCTAAAGGAAAGAAATTACTACCTGAGCATCATTGGTCTGCGTGGCGATAGCTTCCACCCACTTAGAGACATAGTCCACTGCCAACAGAATGTAAACCTTTGAATATGAGGATGGGAATGGTCCCATAAAATCAATACCCCATACATCAAAGATTTCCACTTCTAACACAGGATTTTGAGGCATCTCGTTTCTTTTGGAAATATTTCCTGTGCGTTGGCAGCGGTCACATCTCTTGACATAGGCAAAAGCATCCTTAAACAAGGTTGGCCAAAACAAACCGGATTGGAGCACTTTTGCAGCAGTCTTATCTCCACTAAAGTGACCGCCGTAGTTGGAGTCGTGACAATGCCACAACACTTTTTCCTGCTCTTCTTCAGGGACACATCTTCTTAACAGCCCGTCAATCCCCCTTTTATACAGATAGGGCTCATCCCACACGTAATACTTACAATCGTGCAGAAATTTCTTGCGCTGTTGAGAATTAAAATCAACGGGTATCACCTTACCTACCAAATAGTTCACAAAGTCTGCAAACCACGGCACCATTGTTACTGCTAGAATGTGTTCATCTGCAAAGAGGTCCTTGATAGGCCTCTGCTGATCAGTTTCCTCCATCTTCTCTAGTCAGGAGAGATGGTCAACCACAGTATTCTCTGATCCCTTCTTGTCCCGGACTTCCAGGTCAAATTCCTGCAACAGCAATATCCATCTAAGAAGTCTCGGTTTTGATTCCTGCTTAGAAAACAAATACCTTAGAGCAGCATGGTCAGTGTAAATAATAACTTTAGACCCTAACAAGTATGATCTAAATTTATCAAAAGCATAGACAACAGCCAAGAGTTCTTTTTCTGTAGTGGCATAGTTAAGTTGTGCTGGGTTTAAAACATGACTAGCATAGTAAATGACATTCAACAACTTATCTTTCCTTTGCCCAAGAACTGCCCCAACAGCTGTATCACTGGCATCACACATTATTTCAAAAGGTAGTGACCAATTGGGAGCAGTGACAATGGGGGCTGTTATCAGTTTTTGCTTAAGAGTGTTAAAAGCATTCAGACACTCATCATTGAATTGGAAAGGTGTGTCTTTTACTAGCAGTTAGTAAGGGGTTTTGCTATTTTTGAAAAATCTTTAATGAACCTCCTATAAAAACCTGCATGTCCTAAAAAGCTCCTAATGCCTTTTTCCTTGGTGGGAGGAGGAAGTTTTTCAATAACTTCAATTTTTGCTTGGTCCACCTCTATCCCTTTGTAAGAGATTCGGTGACCAAGGACAATTCCTTCTCTCACCATGAAATGACATTTTTCCCAGTTTAGGACCAAATTAGATTTTTGACACCTTTCCAATACAAGAGATAAATTATTCAAACAATTATCAAAAGAAGAGCCAAAGACAGAAAAATCGTCCATAAAAACTTCGATATGTTTTTCAATCATATAGGAGAATATGGACATCATACACCTTTGAAAAGTAGCGGGGGCATTGCACAACCCGAATGACATCCTCCTGTAAGCAAATATCCCATAAGGACATGTGAAGGCTGTTTTCTCTTGATCCTCAGGTGCCACCGCAATCTGGTTGTAGCCGGAATACCCGTCCAAAAAGCAGTAGTACTCATGACCCGCCAACCTTTCGAGCATCTGATCAATAAACGGCAATGGGAAATGATCCTTCCGAGTAGCTGTGTTTAACCGTCTATAGTCTATGCAAACTCTCCAGCCAGTGACAGTGCGGGTCGGAATCAATTCATTCTTCTCATTCATCACCACGGTAGTACCACCCTTTTTTGGAACAACTTGGACCGGACTTACCCACGAACTGTCAGATATAGGATAAATGAGACCAGCTTCAAGCAACTTGACCACCTCTTTCCGAATCACCTCTTTCATGGTAGGGTTGAGCCTCCGTTGTGGTTGGACCACCGGTTTGTAGTTCTCTTCCATTAAGATCTTATGCATACACAAAGTAGGACTTATACCCTTCAAGTCTTCAATGGACCACCCTATCGCACCTTTGTGCATTCTCAGGACTCTCAAGAGCTTTTCTTCTTCGAGTTTATTCAGGCTTGCATTGATAATGGCTGGGTACTCTTCTTTCTCACCTAGGAACACATACTTCAAATGAGGGGGCAGTTGTTTCAGCTCAACTACCGGTACTTTCTTTGACTTTTTCTCAACAGCTTCTTCATTCGGATGTAACTCCTCCCATTTAGTCGGTGTGCATCGGTGATAGGACGGGAAGGCTTCTAACATGGCTAGGACATCAACTTCTCTAGGATCTTCACCTTCCTCAACAACTTCTGCTGATGAGCTTAATACTCTCTCAAGTGGTAAAGCTGGAATTTCGGCTTCAAACTTGTCTTTCACTATTGAACTAAGTATGTCAACCCTGTAGCATTCCTCCTTTTCTTTTGGATGCTTCATTGCTTGGAGAACATTGAGCTTCACCACTTCATCGTCAACCTTTAGAGTCAACGTACCATCTTCTAAGTCAATCATACACCTTCCAGTTTGTAAAAATGGTCTTCCCAGAATCAGCGGTATATCCTCATCTTCTTCCATCTCAAGAACAACAAAGTCAACTGGTAATATGAATTTATCAACCTTTACAAGCACATCTTCCACAATACCATAGGGATATTTATAGGATTTATCTGCAAACTGCAAGGTCATTCTTGTATCTCTCACCGTACCAATCCCCAACTTCTTGTAAATAGACAAAGGCATTAAGCTTACACTTGCTCCAAGGTCGTTCAGTGCTTTCTTGAAAGTTATATCCCCAATGGTACAAGGAATAGTAACGCTTCCTGGATCCTTGAGTTTCTTTGGAATTTTTCTTTGTAACACCGCACTACATTGTTCAGTGAGCATCACATCCTCATCACCAATGCTTATCTTCCTTGAAATGATGTCCTTCATGAATTTTGCATAGGTTGGCATTTGTTCGAGAGCTTTGGCAAAAGGGATGTTGATTTGTAACTTTTTGAACATCTCGAGGAATTTACCAAAACTCTTCTTGTCTTTTTCTTTTTTCAACCTTTGTGGAAACGGTAGCTTAATCTGTGGCTTTGGTAACTCATTTTTCTTTGGATTTTCTGGTTCTCCAGCCATCTCTTGTGGTGTATTCTCTCGGACTTCAACTTGCACTTCAACTAACTCATCGGCTGACTCACCCCCACCTTGTGTATCTTTAGGTTGTTGTGAGTCTTCAACCCTTCTGCTTCTGGTCATGACTGCATTCACACTTTCGTGTCCTTTGGGATTGGCAACTGTGTTGCTAGGCAGATTTCCGGGAGGTCTTTGTGCAATTTGTTGGGCTATTTGACCAACTTGAATCTCAAGATTTTTTATTGAGGCTGTGGTGTTCTTTTGTGAGGCCCTGGTTTCTTGAGTGAGAGAGTTCACGCTTGATGCCATTGCTTCTATGGCCAATTCCCAATCAGCTTTCTTTGGGGGAGTAGGATTTGATGGGATTCCTTGTTGCGGATTCGGGAAGTTGTTTTGTGGAGTTTTCCATGAGAAATTTGGGTGATTCCTCCAGCCTGGATTGAAAGTATTGGAATAGGGATTGTTCTGCTGACGACCCCCTTGGTTACTAAGAAAATTCACCGCTTCTACTTGAGCTGCATCCATGGGTACATCACAATGCATTGTAAAATGAGGACCTGCACACCAATCACACTTCACAGTTTTCATTTGATTAACCGGAGCAATTAGAGGTTGGCCTATATTGAGAGCTGCCAATCTCTTTGTCACTTCAGCTGATACTGCTTCTTGAATCTGCTTGCTAGTGAGTATGTTCTGAGCATTTTTAGCTTCGAGTTGATTCAAGTCTATGAGTCCTCCTCTTGTGCCACCTGTTCTGTCATACATCTCCATTTGTTCATTCAGAGCAACCGCTTCAATGACTTTGATTATTTGAGAAGCAGTTTTGAAATTTATGGAACCACCAGAAGCTGTGTCGAGGACTTGTCTAGTAGAAAGGCGTAGACCATTACAAAAAATCTGCATCTGCACTGTGCTGTCATAATTGTGGTCTGGACAGGCTGACAACAATTTCTTGTACCTCTTATACGATTCTCCAAGTGATTCTCCATCCTTCTGTTGGAAGTTGGAAATGTCCTAACGTCTGCGCACAAACAACGTTGTAGGAAAGAACTGCTCCAAGAACTTGTCTTCCATCTCATTCCATGTTGTAATACTCCCAGTTGGTAAAGAATCAAACCACTCCTTAGCATCATCAGTTAGGGAGAATGGAAACAACCGCAACCGTTTGGCTTCTTCCGAGTTCCCATCCACTTTTGTTGTCTCACAGATCACAAAGAAATTCTTCAAATGTTTGTTGGCATCTTCATTGTACTTCCCAGCAAACTGTTTTTCTTTCAATTCACGGAGTAGTCTTGGGTTGATCTCAAACTTGTTAACCGTCACAGGCTGGTTAGCAATGGTCAACCTGTTGTGGTTTCGGTCACGGGCACCATAGTCTCCGAGGAGTCTCTCTTCAGGTGGAGGAGGTGGTGGGTCTAATTCCGCCATCCTTTCAACAACTTCTAACTCCTCAGTGACCTGTTCGTCTGTGTTGATCTCAATTTCACTCGTCCCTTCCTTCTCTCTTTGCTTTCTTAATTGAGCTGCTTTGCGATTTGCACGGCAAGTCTTTTCAATTTCTGCGTCAAAGAGAAGTTCAGCTGAGGCCTGGCCTCGCATACAAGATTAGACAGACGTGAGTTATTGAGAGTGAAAACAAAAAATAAAAGTAAAAATAAAATTCGTAACAGCAAAAGTAATTTTATTGCAGAGCAAAAAATTTCAATTGAGTAAAAGAAATTACAATTCAACAGTTAATTGGCAATCCCCGGCAACGGCGCCAAAAACTTGATGGCGATTTTCACAAGTGTACGAAATCGTTCAAGTAGTAAAGTTAAAACGGTAAACCGAGTGTTGAACACAAGGACTGCGTTAACGATTAGAGTGTAATTGTTTAAAACTCAATTGAACAAAAGGGTACGAGGTTTGTTTGATTGCAATAAAAGAAAAGTGCGTAAAGTAAATTGGTTTGAAATTCAAAGATAAAAGCTTGTCAGGGATGAGCTTCACTAGACTACGAACTCAAGTTAATTACCTAACACCGATCACTGAATTTGTTTAATGAATCACGACCTAATTCTCGTAAGTACTCTTGCCCTAATTCCTTAGCGACATAATCTTTAATTCTAAAGTAAACCCTAATTCCTTAGCAAGTTTTACAATTCAGAATTAAGCATGAACAGACTCGAATTAAAAAACGGTTTCAAGGGTTTGTATCTATTCCTAGATTACAAAGGCGAGAACTTCTTATCTTAAGCATTCATACATTCCACTTCCGTTTCACAATATGAATCATACATCAATTTAAAGATGATCAATCAATAAAAGCATTAAGCACAAAGATAAGAAAACATGATTCAATAAATTCATTCAATGATCAGATTACGGTTACAAAACAAGAGTCATCATCTAGCTAATCTCATCCCTAACAATGGAGAATTTAGCTACTCATAATTGGATTACAAAATAGCTTAATCAATAAGAACAAAAGAACATACAAAAACTGACTGTGAGTTGGATGGGGTGGCCACCGCTTCAGTTCCTTGCTCTCAAAATCGCGCTTCTATTCTTCCAATTTTCGAACCCTTGTTTCTGAAAACGAATCAGCTAAAATAGGCAACCTGATCACAAAATCGTGACACGATGCAAGCAATCGTGACACGATCCTTCATTAAAACTCCCAAGGATTGCGCAAACTGGTCTCCTAATCGTGACACGATTATGCAATCGTGACACGATTTTGTAGGCAGAATTTCATCTCTTCTCTGGTTAGGAAATCGTGACACGATTCCCAAATCGTGTCACGATGCAGTCACTTCAGGCTCTGATGATTTCTTGCTCTTTTGTACCTCAAACTGTCTCAAAATGCTAACGAAAGTAGATAAAACTAACAAAAACTCTTAGCAAATTAAGTAATGACAAGGTGTCATCATAGGCAATCTCAGGGAATCTATGATTGCCATCTGTCTCTACATATGACTGATTTTAGGATTTTGTTCTGTTCTGCATCTCTTAGCGATCGTGGAAATATAGGATTGCTAAGGGTATACTATCATAATTGATGTCTTAATTATATTCGTATCATATTCATAATTAAGTTAGAAGTTAGCGTTGAACAAACAATTATTATATGAGTTCATTTTACGGAATGAATTCGAGTGGAGTAACCCTGAATACATTTGCTCTAATAAACCGACTAAATTCATATTTGAGGCTAGAGCCATACTCCTCTTGTCATTGTGTGGGCCATCCTGTAGGAACATACTCCCACTTCAACTGGCGAAAGTGGGCCATCCATCTGGAACGTACTCCCATCCAAACAAAGTCTGAAGCTTTTCCGAAGCCACAACTTAATTGTTTTAAACATGTTTATATATACACACACACACACACACACACACACACACACACATTCATACATGTATGAGTCGTCGTGAAGGTTCCTGGCTGACTGACCTATCCAGAATAAACCTGGAGCTTGCCTGAGCCACAACTTGTCAATGTATATATACATATATATATGCATATATCTGTATAATTTTCTGTAACATATGTCTGGTCATAGTCTTAATTATTCATATGTATATCTGATACATTATACTGAGTAGGTTGACATATTGTTTAACCTATTAATTCAGGTTCTATGCATATCGTTTTCATATGTCGTTTACTTAAGGTTGGTAATCATTCCTGTATCAATTATCCTTCTTAATTTCAATTATATCTCTCATGTTACAATGCTCTCACGGACCAAGTTATATCTTAGTATACTTTAAAAGCCCTCTAGAACTCTAAAATACGTGTTTTTCAAGATTTCATTATTTTAATGGTGGCTAAGCGAGTCAGATGGTGGCTAAGCCACCTTGACAGCAAATTTCATTATTCTTGAAAAACACGTTTGGATGGATCGGAGAACGTTCCGAATGGATGGCCCAATTCCGCCAGTTGAAGTGGGAGTATGTTCCGACAGGATGACCCACACTACGACAAGAGGAGTCCGGCTCTAGCCTCAGATAGGAATTTAGCCGGTTTATCAGAGCGAATGTATTCGGGGTTACTCCACTTGAATCCATTTCATAAAATGAACTCAGATAATAATTGTTTGTTCAACGCTAACTTCTAACTTAATTATGAATATGATACAGATATAATTAAGACAGAAATTATGATAGTATACCCTTAGCGATCCTAGATTTCCCCCGATCGCTAAGACATGCAGAACAGAACAAAATCCTAAAATCAGTCATATGTAGAGACAGATGACGATCATAGATTCCTTGAGATTGCCTACAACTGTAACACTCATACTAAATTTATCTAGAATATCTAGCATGTGTATTAAAACTTGATACTGTATACATTTAACTTTTCAATACTAAAAGGATACTACTGAATGAATACAAAGTTACTCGTTTTACAACTAACAAAGTACCACTAATGTATACATATATACAAAATATTGATGAAACCCTGAACTGATGCATGACGAGCAATTGCACTCCACTCAGCTTCTCCCTGATAAACTTCATCACGAACCTCTTGCTTACCTGAAACTGAATCAAATGGATTGGGATGTGACATAATGTCTCAGTGAGCTCCACCTATCCTAGGCTGTATGGCAACCTCGGGGAAAACCTACGATTGCCATATTCTAATCTCAACCCATTTCGGGTTTATACGTGTTTGTGGCTGCTATACTGTGTAGTTGTGAAACTAGACTACATTCTGCTAACTAAGTGATCGAGGGGAAACTAGGATCACTGTCTGATAATTGATACCTGCCTGATCATAGTAAAGTATTTTTCTGATATTATTAAGTTAGTGGGTTAGCGTGTAACACACAATTATTATCTGAGTTGATTTTACGGAATGCATCCGAGTGGAGTAAGCCCGAAGTACATCCCCTGCTGATAACCGGTGAAAATTCCTATCTGAGGCTAGTCACCGGACTCCTCTTACTGTGTGTGGTTATCCTCGCGGAAGGTTCCTGCCCGTTCCAGCTGTATCCGGAACCCCCTGTGCTCTAACTAGCGAGAACACAAAAGACACACTTAACATTTTAATTAATTCTTATGTGTTGTTATTCTCGCGGATGGTAACTACACCGTTCCGGCTGTATCCGGAACCCCCGTGCTCTCTAACTGACGAGAACAATGGAGACACATAATAACTGTTAATTAATTCTGATTGATTATCTGATCTGCTAAGTGTATCCTCTGTGTCACTCTGACGTGAACAACTGAGGCACGTTCTGATGTATAAATAATCTTCACCTATAACTGGGGAAATCTTGTATCACTGTCTAAGGTACACTCTATTATGTCTGGTCAAGGGTATCCTGAATATCTAAACCCTTTAACTTATCTGATATCTATGGATAAGTCTACCCATCATTCATAATGACGCCTGAGTTCAACCTAGATTAATCCTCGATTGTGTTTTGAACACAGTATAACACTCATGCATTAATACAAAGTACATTCATGACCCTTTCTTCCATTACTGTATGTACAAAGACATTTTGGCACTGCGAAAACGGTTTCTGGCCATAAAACAACATTTCTTATAGGGTGCCACACTGCTTTTCTCGTGGCACGAGACACTTTCATCGTGCCACGATAGTGCCCAGAAAATATGATCGTGGCACGAGAAAACCAGCAGTGACAGGCCCTGTAGCTTTTCCAGAAATTTCCAAGTGACCCATAACCGATTCTCAGCACCAGCAAGTTCGTATATCTCAAAAATTAGGGCTTTTGGCTAGAAAAGTCATAAATATAGCATGTATTAACAAGGGGAAACTAACAAAACAAGAATCAAACCTATTAATCCAAGTTTTTCCTCACCACATAAATACCTCATAAACTACCCAAGGAGGGTTCTAATCTAAAGGAACTCACCTGATAAACTTGATTGATTCCTTGCCAAGCTTCCTACTCAAAACCCTAGCTTTATTCCTTCTTCCTTTCTTGATTCCTCTTGACACAAGGTTCCCAAAAGTGAGCTTGCTCAAGGATTGAGAGATTGAGATGAAGATTGATGAATATTGGAGGGAAGGAGGAAGGTTGGCGTGAGGGTTAGTAGAGAGAAGGGAGAGGAAAACTTTCTAGAGAGAGAGGGAGATGGGAAAAATGAGGAAAAATGGGGTTTGTTGGCTTTATATAGCCTCAAGCCTCAAATTACCAAAATGTCCTTTCCTTAAAATATCTCTGATACGACGTCCCAACACTGATAATTATATGAGTCTTAAGCGGGATGTTACAACAACCTATGATAGGTGGAACTCACTGAGACATCTTGTCTCACCCCAATCCCTTTATTTTATTTCAGATAAGCAGGTTGATCGTGGCAAGAGGAGGCAAACTTGAAATCGAATAATTTATCACCATATACATGTTCCGTACTAGCTTTGGATATTTCCTTATGTATTCAAATATATGTCAGATATATGTATTTGACATATGATATTTTATCAGATGTACGAACTTGTAATGATGATTATATTCATTCGAACGAAATTCTGCTGTAATTTTAATGTATCTAGTATCAAGTTTAATACACATGCTAAATATTTTAGATAATTTAGTATGAATGTTACATTCATCGTCTCATCAAACAAAGGAACATCCAACTTCAATATAGTCATAAAACTATCTAAGAAACATATATTTTGAATGGAGGCATATACTATTTTTTATACTCTGATATAAATAAAAAACATACATTTGCAGGGTGATGCTAACTTGTGTCCGAATTAAGACACAAGTTAATGAGTTAAGAAAGGAAATTAAAAATAAATTTTATATTGAAAAGATAAATATTTCAACTTTTAAAACTTTAATAACACAATTTCCAAAAAAATATTTCTATCTTTTAGCTTTTAACTCGTGCCTTAAGAGTATAAGTTATCATTTTTTTATTAGGGAGAATAACTTAACTTAAGCCTATACTATACATTTTGCAAATTAGGGAAACTTAAACTATTTTAATAGTGAGTTTAATGTCGCTGCCAATATAGACCAAATAATACATACACGGTTGGTGCAAGTTGCATGATGCACAGCACAGATACGACAAACTGTTTATGTCATCTACAGACAGATATTTGTCTTGAGTACATTATTAGATAGAAAAATATCTGCAATGATCCAATGAAATGAATATAGGAATTTTCAAGTGAGGAGGCATTCCCTATAAGCCTCATATCTGCGGATAAACAAATTGATAATTCATAAATGATCTGTTGCATACTCACACATATATACATATATGAGGAAGCTTCTTCAAGTTACAGATAAAGTTGAGTTGAAACTTGAAAGGATGAAATTTAATGTAAAAAATAAAGTACATTAATAAATAATGAATAATGACCGTAGCAATGAATAATAATAATAATCAAGAGACAAGCCACATGAAGTAGGTTGACCAAAGAGTAACTGCAATTGACGCCAATGCATAGGTCCATAGCATCATAACAGAACATTCACTTTCACCAGCTCCAAATAATTGTGCTATGGTACCTGACATAGGAAATAAATTTTGAACCATATTATAACCAAAAAAGATCATTACTGAAGTAAATTTATACAATCTTGGTAAAAAAAAAAGTTAAATTATAAAAAAGAGCATATATATTAATGGTCTACAATTTAATTTGAATTGTATATGACTAAGAAAAATAATAAAAGTTTATGTATTACCTATATTCATAGCTGGTGGAAGTGCATATTGAAGGAGAAGTACAAACTGATATAAGGGATCTACTTGCACCAAACCCAAATGTGTTGCCCCTTTAATAATTAGAACTCCAAAAATTGGGAGCAATATATATCGGACTGCTATGATTCCTATAATAGTCCAAAATGGAGTACTTGCTCCTTTCAATCCTGCTCATTCATCCACACCAATGAAATTATTAATTAAATTAAAGGTTATGAATTAAAAAGCTATCCCAACTATATATATGAGAAACAAGTGAATAGGTAAGTTAGTCCTCGAAATTGTAAATGTTGGTCAACATAGTCCTTCAATTTTTTGAATTCGCAAATATGTCATCCAGATTTTAAAATGGCCTTTTGTTTAACTTTTGTTGTTAGATGTGATGATGTGGCACATTAGCTGAACATGTCACATTGTAAGTTGATCTCGCATCATTTTACTTTCATTATCCACTAATTTGCCTATAAAATTTAGGTCAAATAAGTGACAAATTGGTCAATAATTACAATCGTGTGAGGATTAATTACTGACAAATAATCTCAAAGAGACCTAAATTTAAGACAGATTAGCCTCTAGCATGCATACATTGATGTATGATCAACATGGAGGGACCAAAAATTCAACTGACGTGTCACATCACAACCTCTGATGATAGAAACTGAGAGACTATTTTAAATGATCTTCTACAATTTCATCGATGTATTTATCAATTTGCAAAAATCAAAAACTATTTTGACCGGTACTTACAAGTTCGAGGACTAATTGTAAGCATCACATTGTATTTACATATCTGCTTTACCTTTAAGAAGGTTGGCACCCATTATAAGGGTTATTGTTGGAATGGCAGCATCACTGCATGTAATAATAGGATAATGTAACCTTATGTAATTCAAAATTCTTAAAGATGAAGATTTGAGATGCATACCCCAACATGGAAGCAGAGTCTTCAATCACATGAAGAGGAGCATTGCTTCCAATCATTAAACTACGTAACCAAGGAACTACACCAACAATAAATCCAACAATCTGCATAAGAAAATTTTGATCATAATTTTTCCTTTGTTATTCATATATATACATGAGACATATTGTGCATGATATTACTATATTTGCATTGGACTGTTGCAACAACATAAGTTCACATAGAAAATGAACAATGTATCATACCGCCCCAAGAGTTGCTGGTGAAAATATGCCTCTGAAATTTGGGTTGCCTAAAATCATTCCACATTTATGCTTAATTTTATCTAAGATTGGCACCTGCAAACATAAGAAGATTAGATATATTGATCCTTTCTTGTTGGATTTTTTCTTCTAAATATAAGATATATTGTAATCAAAACTACTCTAAGTCTAATATTAATAAAGGGAAGTTTATAGCAACCTTAATTTTCTGCTCAGACTCATTCTTAGAAAGCAATAGTCTGTATGCATCATCCACATTGCCATTTGTTGGACTTATATTTTCTGAGCCTTCCTCTATGAGTGATTCTGATACATCCCCTGAAGCCTCCAAGGTGATAGAATCACTACTTTTGTTACCTTCTTTGTGAACTTTATTTGACGAAATCCGCATTATGTTGTACACATAAGTCCATATAAAAACAGCTCCAATCTATGGTTTCCCCAAAGAATAAGTACAAGTTCAGAAAACAGATAAGAGTTTTATTTTGATACAGTAAAATATTTGCACGATTAACTAATCATCATCGATCATATATATGAGTTTTAATAATTTGATGATTACGCGTATGTAAAAAATTATCTTTACACTAATGGCGTATATAATAAATTAAATCCTAAGATAAAATTATAGTAAAATGAATATTTTCAATAATTTCTTTGTGATGACAACATTTGTGTAATGTGATTTAAGAATTACTGTGAAATGAACTAATGAAATTACATACTGCCATAGAAAGTGAAGCATAGGCCATCCCATATTGATAGCATACATCAGGATCTCCAAAAGGACTACCTTTGTCTTTGCATATAGCTGGAATAATGATTATAGGCAAGTTTCCTAAATTTCCTGTTGATACATCAATCATAAAATAAGCTCAACCTTAAAGAGGCATCAAACAATAAATGTTGTTATAGCTTCATGAAGCTTTCATAAAAGATGATACATTTCAAGCACAATGAAAGCTGCAATACAGAACAAGAGTATGAATCAAAATCTTTTATTACTTTTTAATGTAACTTTGTAGAATTATTTATAGATTTATATTTGGCTATGTAGCCAAAAGTTTGTGCATACATTACAAACTTTGGTGGGGTATATAGAATTATATCACTCATTTATTTATGAAGAGAGGAGATCTACCTGCAGAACAGACACCTACTATGAGACCTTCTATGTGTCTAGGAGGCTTTGTGAGTTTGATAATAATCCATCCTAAGGCTGAGCCTAACAAAAATGTAACCAATATGTTCACTGGCATGAACCACCTAATTATGAAAATAAAAAAGTGTTACAAACCATAATTAAGAAAGCAAACCCTCAAAATAAAAATTAGGAGCAAAAAATTGAACAAAATAACCACTCACAACGAAACAACATTATCTAAAGTGATAGTTTGTGCCAAATTACCGCCAATCAGACCAGGATTGAACACATAATGTACAAGCTGTCACAGATGAATTATTGTTGTCAAAAAGTTATATATAAATAAATAAATAAATAAAAGATATAACAAAAAAAATGTTCTTAAAGAATTTATGAACTTACATGATTGGTTTGATTCCTTGCATCTTTTCCCAACAAATTAATGTTATCAAGTGCAAGAAGTAAGCCAATTCCAGTGACTAGTAGTACTTTGATCACAGGGAAAGAGGCAACAGAAAATAGCTCTAGAAATCCCATTATCACAATTAAATCTTCCAAAACTATATGCTATTTAATTCCTGCACACAAATTAAAAAATTTCGCTTATATATATGAGACAAACTTGGAACTATAATGTTGTTCACAGTAAAAATAGTAAAATAAAACCATATATTCTATTGGCAAATGAACATAAATATGAAGCAAATTGCTTCATCCTATATGAATCCTATATCTTGATTTAACATGAAGAACACTAGGAGGAATTAAAAAAAGAAAAATAATTGATGAAACTATAGAGTTAAACTGACAAAGGCATCTTCTAAGGGGACCAATATATACTACTTTAGTTCTTACTTTCATTAACATTTGCATTGATAGTAGAAAAAGTGGGACAACATTAATAATTTCATTGATGCTATTTTGGTCCATTGAATTGAAAAAACTTAGCATGAACTATATCACTTACCGTATCCTGCGGGTTGTTTATTGCAGCTTCCTTAAACATGTATGTGTGTGTCCTGTTGCTTTTAATGATTGGAGGTGAGGCCAGAAAGACAAAAAAAAAAAAACTTTGTTCGCTTCAATCACCTATCAGTAGCACTGGAGTATCTTAATCCAAACTATTGCTAACTTTGTCTGTATTCACTCACCAGTTGTTAATACTTAAGTCATGTTATTTTTGGATTTCCAAACCGTTGTATTTGGATTTCCAAATTCTATTTTGAAACCGAAGTTGTTACTAGGTTGAGTCACGACCAGGTCGCTCTCTTTAAGACGTTTCGTGGCACTGTCCAAAATTGTGCAAGGCAGACTATCAACCACGCCGCCACCACGATAAAATAAGTTTAGCTACAACTGTGCGGTTAACTACTGCACTGTAGAAAACCGTTCGAGATTTACACCTCCAATATGCTACTTAGACCACTCTTTAATACTTAAATCATTCTAATATGGTATTATGACCACTCTATTATGGTACTACGACCACTCAAATATGACGATATCATCATCTAACTTTTTAACTTCTCCAAAAGTAGAAAAATATCGAAAAAAATATTTATATACCGTTAAGATCATTCTTAATTCCGACGGGACATTATTATTCCAAAAAAGGGACTATGATCTTAAAAGTACTTTTTATTCCGAAAGGACATATATTATCGAAGGAACTAGGTTCTCAAGACCTTTCTTAATTCGGAAGGGACATTATACCGAATAGTGATTAAGGTCTTAAGAACACTCTTAAATCCGAATGGACATTGAAATTCTGGCACGGTAGTTTCCTAATGTTGTATGTAATGTTCCAACACTGGGACACATGTGGAATATTGAGTTTAATGTTCCAATGTCAAGTTATTAATAAACAAACATAACAAGGAGAATATAAAAGACAGAAACGTAAATGGCACATCATATTTGTTAACCCAGTTCAGTGACAAACACGCCTACTCTGGGGGCTACCAAGCCAGGAGGAAGTCCACTAGTGTAGTCCTAGTTCTAAGTTCTCAGCAAACTCCAAGTTTACAACTTATCACCAAGCTACTACCCGTACTGACTTCAGCCTAGGAACTTCTAGACTTGAGATCCCATCTCACATCCACTCAATCACACACCCTATGATTATACAAAGACAAATCGTATGATGAAGGCACCTTCAAACACAAACTAACACCGTACTTCAAAGCTTAGGTGTAGTATACAATATTACAACTCAATAAAAGACAGTTCTAAGCTTGCATCAAGACGACACAAGAAAGGCTCACGATTAACAATGACTCAAAACCCTACACAAAACACTCCCTTACAAAATGACGGCTTGAATCACCTAATTAGGTTTTTCGTCCTTCCATATATATTGAAGCAGTACGGGCTTGACCTTCTAGTTGGGCTTCAGACCAATGCGCAATCCATCACGAGACCCGCTCACAAGAAATAGAAACAAATTCAATGTTTCCTAAAATGTTGACACATCTTTCGGAAATGAGTCAAATGCAAAGCTTCCTAACGTGGATTCCTCAAATAATTAAAGCATAATAATTAATGTGCAAAATCAGGGCACACAGAAGACGTACTCACATGTTGGAACTTTGGGTCCAACATCTTGCTTGTATATTTGATTTAGCAAAAATGAAGCCAACATACAAATATCCAACAGACATAAAAATGAGATAAGGAGAAAAATAGCTCGTTAACACAAGTTGGGGGAAGAGAGAAAGAGTTCTCGACAACTCAATAGAACTTTTTGGTGTGTTTTTTGAACTGAGTGGAGTCATATATTTGTATAGAGATTTTGTAATTGTTTTAGCTAAAATTGCGACAGCAGTTACTCTAATGGATAAAATCAAAAGGAAACGTAACCACTAATCAGTTCAACAACGCTTGTGGATAAGATCAAAATGAAACAAATCCACAAAAGTGGAGGAAACAAACTCATTGGATATGAATGAAGGAAAGATAGGAGATTCAGTTGGATTCTCAAACCTTATCACAACCAACATAAGCTAAAATTGTGGGAAGTGATATCCATGAATAAAAATGATAATTACTATTATTTTTAGGACAAAACTTAGGTACAATTTTTTATGTGCTTTTCATATGGTTCTTAACTAAAAATACAAATTTTTTGGATATAACAAACTTTGAGAAAATTAAGGATTTAAGGAAATCATGGTGAATTTAGTTAAGAACCATACGAAAAGCACCTAAGGAATTGTACCTAAGTTTTTTCCTTATTTTTATCATTATCAAGTATTTAAAATTAAATACCACAATTTAAACACTACTAATGTGTGTGTTCTATTTTATGTGGGACCCCCACTCTCTATTTTTTCAATTCACATCACACTAGCTCAAAGTCTTATTACTTGATGTTTAATCTTTCAATTTCCTTCCAACTTCACACCAATGTTCCAACAATCCCCCACTTGAATTTAAATAATGGTTTTGATAGTAACGTCAAAACGTTCTATAAGGTTGCTAATAAACAAAGGTATCGCCTACAACTTGAACCTTTGCATAGCGGGAACTATTCTGATTCAACAGAGTTGCTTACATCATTGAACTCTATCTCAGACATAGAGTCCGCACACAAACCTTTTCCTAAAGTGTATTCTAAAAGCCCGTGCGTTTATGGCCATGCACGTCTATCCCAGTTTTAACGAATGCTCTAGGAATTCTGCCTCGAAATTCCATAGGAACCGACCTCAGTTCCACATTCGTATAGGTGAGTCTATCAAGAGTACTCATGTAGCTATGTACTCCACTCAACATAGAGTATATATCTCATTAAGAGTTTCTATTATCTCATCCTCTTGTCGCTGCAGGATTCGTGCTTTCTTGATTTTCTCATAGCATGTTCTATCACTCATGACTTGTTCTTACCCATTGAACCTATTTCTTGGGATCTCCAGTCATTTAGGTCGGGTTACCATCACTTGTGATCTTTAGGCATTAGTCTCATCCTATTGGATGTGTTTATGACTTTCTTTCTAGTAATTCCTTTCGTCAAAGGATTGACTAATTCTTTATCAGTACGTACATGATCTACTTTAACTGTTTCTTTTGACAGTAGCTAGCTCTCTAATTTGTTGTGTGTTTGTGCCTTAATTATCGTCTCTTACTATTGTAGTAACGATTCTCAATTTTGTAATAGCTGCAGTACTATCACAATAAATTAACACTTCTGGCAACAGTTTTACCCACTAGGGGATCTCAACTAGCAAACATTTTCTCAACTTGCTTCTTCACTAATTTTCTCTAGTGTTCTCATCTCAGATTCATTCCATAGTGGATTGAGTCAATATCATATGTTTCAACAAACAACTCCTCCAGTGATGCTCAATGTGCAGTTAGTGGTCGCTTAAGACTCATCTGAAGGATATTCTATTTTGTATTTTGTACCGGTCAAGTACAATATGATACTACTCATAATGTAATCCTAGAGTCATAGTCTTCTTAAGGCACATTATGACTCTTTAAATAGCACGTCCAATGCTTCTCACTTGGTCTACTAGTAAACTTGAACAAGAGTCCCATGACGTGGACAATGTCGAGTCTAATACATTTAGTGGCAAACCTTAGGACTGCCAATGATGCTCACATATTCTATTTGTCTAACTCCATCTCAAGAGTTCTTGAAGATTTTTTCCCTTGGATCATATGGTATGCTTGCAAGTTTACAGTCAAATAATTACATTTCCTTAAGATCTTCTCAATATTGTGAGATTGATCAAAAGATTTCTCTTTTCTGATCTAGTAATCTTGAAATCAAGAATTATTTCAACTTCGCCTAGGTCTTTCTTATCAATGTTGTTGATAAACAATGATTTCTCATAATTTATAGCATGAATCTTTGAACCAAATATGAGCAGGTCGTCTACATAGAGACATATGATCGTGCAAAATGTTATTTCCATATTTGTAGTAAATACATTTGTCACTTTCATTCACTTTATACTCATTCGATATCTTTAGGTTGTCAAATTTTTCATGCCATTTTTTAGGAGTTTATTTTAGACCATACAAAGATTTATCTAACCTGACCTTGTTTTCTTGTCCATGAATCACAAAACCTTCAGGTTGTTCCATATAGATTTCTTCTTCTAGTTCACCATTTAAAAGGCAGCTTTCACATTCATTTGGAGTACTATCGAGTTATGAACAACGACTAAAGGGTCTAGCACCCTCATGAATATGATTCTAGTGACTGGTGAATGAGTGTCAAAGAAATCTATATTTTTCTCTTTGCCTAAAACTTTTTTCTACAAGGTGAGCCTTGTATTTAGTAACTAAACCATCAGGTTTTAATTCCTTTTTCAAAATCCAAATACAACCAACTGGTTTACAATTATGAGGCAAGTCAACTAAGAGTCGTGTTTCGTTAGACTCTAGAGAATCCATTTCATCGTTTACTATTTTTTTCAAAAGTTAGCATCCAATGAAGACAAAGTTTCTTGAAGGCCAAATGGATCCTCTTTCAATATACAAACCATATAATTAGGTTTATACTCTTTAGCAATTATAGCTTTCTTACCTCTTTGAGGTTCTATAACATCTCGTACGATGTTTTCATAACTATTTCTGATTACTGGAATGTGATCAGATGCAGTGCCCCCACTAATGGTGTTCTTTCACTAGCGCACCCACTAGTGCCTCCACTATTCTTTATTTAAAGGGGTATTTATTTACATAGAAATCATTATCGTTTAATTATATGCTCACTTTAGCATTTAAGTAATAAAACTTACATGCTTCGCTATTTATAGCATACCCAATGAATACACATTCATAGACTCTACTAGTGAGTTCAACTCTCCTGGGGTCCATAATCCAAATATAGTCGAGACAATCTCAAGCTCAAAAATAAGACAAGTTGGGTTGTCTTTTCTTCAAAAATTCTTAATTAGAAATTTTGTTCTTAGACTTGGGTACTCTATTCAACATAAATTTCAATTTTTATAAAAATTGAACATATCAAGCGTATCAATTTTATTTTTCAAAATTTACAGTAATCAATAAATATGATAAAATATATTTTTATCATTTCTAGTTTATGTGCCATCAAGTTCGCACATATCATAATTAGAGGTTCAAATTCTCTAAACACTGATTTATATGAACTTTTGGTTCATTTATCTTGACTGCAAAAAATAAAATTTTCTAATCATATAACTTTGAAATTAAGTCCAAGTTACTCAAGTTAAAAATTAAATGCTTGTTCACATGATAAATTTTGACATGTGAAATATTAAAATCACACAACTTATAAAATAGAAGGAGAATTTAATTTTGAACATATCATCAAAGGCGCAGTCTTTTCTCCACAATAATGCATGGTGCACAAGTCTCTCTTTAAGGCTGAGTCAACTCGGTCTTATTCAGTAGAAATCTTAAGTACAGATTCTTTCTTATCCTTGCAGCATACATCACGTCCTAGAGAATAATTTTTTTTCGGACTCAAATGGTAACTCCATATCTCTAACGCCAACAACTTTAATGGTGTTTTGAATATTCTAACACTTTCTTATTTTCAGCAGTAACATATATTATAAACATAGCACGATCTTAGTAGATAAAGTGCGAGGCACTAATGTGCATCCACCATGCACTTCAACCAACTAGATTGATTATATAACAATAACAGTGAATTTCTCTTCAGTCAAGTTACGTTGCGGAGCAACACTTGACATGTTCTTATACTTACGAGGACATATGACTTGGTTTTGCACAATTAAATACATTGTGAACCATTGTCATTTTCTGATGGTGGCAGCTGATTTCCAATATAGGACATTTTTTGGGTTCATATTCTCTTGGCAATTAGAGTTATTTATACACAGTGCGATTCTGATTTTTTAAAATAGTTTTCAAACAAATTCAAAATCGCATATGTGAATTTCTTAGTGTTGTTGTTATAACAACAAGCACTTCATTGTGTTCAGTATAAAGATGTATTTATATAGCCTATTTTATCCTTGTTTTATTTTGGGACAACGAAATCTCAATAAGTAATTTCTTCGGTAGACATGGCAGATCGAAACGTCTTAAAATTGTTGTTTTGGATTTCCAAACTGTTGTATTTGGATTTTCAAATTCTATTTTGAAAGAGAATATCTACCGAAGTTGTTACTAGGTTGAATCACGATCAGGTCGCTCTCTTTAAGACGTTTCGTGGCACTGCCCAAAATTGTGCAAGGCAGACTATCAACCACGCCGCCTCTAGGATAAAACAAGTTCAGCTACAACTGTGCGGTTAACTACTGCACTGAAGAAAATCGTTCGAGATTTACACCTCCAATATGGTACTTAGACCACTCTTTAATACTGAAACCATTCTAATATGGTATTGTGACCTACTTTATTATGGTGCTAAGACCACTCAAATATGGTGTTATCACCATTCTAACCTTTAAGTTCTCCAAAAATTCAATATGGTAATACGACCACTCAAATATGATGATACTAACATTCTAAATTTTTAACTTCTCCAAGAGTAGAAAAATATCGAAAGAATATTTATATACCGTTAAGATCATTCTTAATTCCGACGAGGACATTATTATTCCAAAAAAGGGACTATGATCTTAAAAGTACTCTTTATTCCGAAGGGACATATATTGTCGAAGGGACTATGTTCTTAAGACCTTTCTTAATTCTGAAAGGACATTGTACCTGATAAGTTCCAGAAACTAGTTATAAAGCATATTTATTTTAGGCATTTTTCTTACTTGTTTTACAAGTTATCTTGGTAAAAGCTCTGAAAGAAAGGATAATTAACATTTCATGCTTTTTAGACCTAATCCCAACTATTTTTTGTAGGTATATGCTATTTCCTTGGACTTAAAGGTCAATAATGAAAGAAAATCAAATCAAAGACTTCGCAGAGCGAAGTCTAGGCGATGTCCAGGCGAAATCAGAGTCTGAAGCTTCGCAGAGCGAAGTAAGGCGGCTTGGACTGTTCAAGGCTGAGGTGGCAGAAACCCAGTGGTAAAGAAAGGTAACTTCGGTGAGCAAAGTGTAACTTCGCAGAGAGAAGTATAAAATATCAGAATACCTATAAATAGGTTCAGAAGCAGAAAATAGAAGAGGGTGGTAATAATTAGTAGATATATTTTTAGATAGAAAATAAGGATAAAAGTGTTGTTCTTCCAGGAGCAAGAGGGATTGAGTGTGGATTAACTAAGAATCTTTGGGAAATCAAGACTTAGCTTTGGATCTTCATCTTTCTTTCCACTTTTGTATTGTTGTCATGACAATGATCAACTAACTTTCCTTTGTTGGGATTGGAGGTACTTAATATAGCTTAGATGTAATCTTTTGATCTTGCAATTATATGATTGTAGCACCTTATGTGATATTGAGTTTATTCTTGCTATTCATTCTTATACTTGATTTAAATGTTATTGAAAAATACTTTTGAATCTAGGTTTAGAATAATCTTCTATCAAAATAAGAAATTCTAAACATGGAATTGAGTTTTGATAATCACATAAAGTATCAGGAACGTAAAGCTTTCAGATCATTTAATAGATGGAGAAATCGTCGATTAAACGATACGATCGATCTCACGACGTCATTTAGACATGAATGATGTTGTCGAGTGATACGTGATAATTTCGCTAAAAAGCTAGAATCCATATGCATGATCATTAGAATACATTCGATGCTCGATTGACGAACTCCGATCCCAACGCTTTTACGCCCTATTACTCGTCGTTTTATTATCGCTTTAAAGTCCAATAGTTTATATGAAACAATTTATAAACCCTAACTTAAAATGATAACAATTGTTGAATGGCTTTGCAATATCGCACTAGTCTTTGTGGATACGATATAAAAATACTTACTTTTGTCTGATCAACAGTACCAAATAGGGATTAAGGTCTTAAGAACACTCTTAAATCTGAAGGGACCGAAAGAGGAGATAAGGAGAAGAATAGCTCGTTAACACAAGCTAGGGGAAGAGAGAAAAAGTTCTCGACAACTCAATAGAACTCTTTGGTGTGTGTTTTGAACTGAGTGGAGTCCTCTATTTATATAGAGATTTTGTAACTGTTTTAGCTAAAATTGCGGCAGCAGTTACTCTAATGAATAAGATCAAAAGGAAATTTAACCACTAATCAGTTCAACAACGCTTGTGGATAAGATCAAAAGGAAATAAATCCACAAAAGTGGGGGAAACAAACTCATTGGATATGAATGAAGGAAAGATAAGAGATTTAGTTGGATTCTCAAACATTATCATAATCAACATAAGCTAAAACTGTGGGAAGTGATATCCATGAATAAAAATAATAATTACTATTATTTTTTATCATTATCAAGTATTTAAAATTAAATACCACAATTTAAACACTACAAATGTGTGTGTTCTATTTTACATGGGACCCACACTCTCTATTTTCTTCTAACTTCACACAAATGCTCCAACAAGCCACAACACAAAAGACTGATCTATTAGTAAATGAGAGTCTCATGACTTAAATATTACATTGAACATTTTTATGTACTAAACTCCAAATAGAGTTGCGTATAGATTAAAGATCAATTCTCCTCCACAGATTCATAGTGTTGCTTATCTACCCATTTCCAATAAGGTAGTACAACTTGGAAAATAAGCTCACATTAGATTTGGATGAAATAACGACAAATGAAATGTGGGTAAGTTGAGGTACTTCAGTCCAAATTACATAATTAGACTTTTTGGACAATATGCTAACTTCTAAGCTATAATCAAACTAACATTCTCCATTAAAAAATTTGAAGGAAAAAAAAATGTTGGCTTAACATTCATAATTCATCCATTTGGGTATACTGGGATTCTCCATATTTACGCAGTTGGGATGACAGTTCGATCAAGATCGAATAGTTGAGAATTAACTCAATATTTAGAATTGTAAAATAAAAATCTACAAGGTCAAGATTTTTATCAAACAATCACCAATGTTTCAAACGTGTGAATACGAGACTCCTAATAACATGAAATTCGAATTTAAAAAGGCAGAGGTGTTTCACATGCCAGCCAGGCCAACTAGAACCGTGTAGAGGCATCTTCCTTGACCCATGATGGCGATAGTATATAGTATTAAGATTGAATTGAATCATGTACCAATGAATAGGGAACCTTTGTTAACGTTGGATAAGTATGATGAGAAAAAGCCATTAAAAAAAGGTGAAGACTAAATTTAGTTCCTAATAAAAATCTCAAGATCCAATTTAGTCTTAGAATAAAATAAAAATAACTTTTGTTGCATAAGAAAAATAAATCAGAACAGTTTAGTTTTTACCTTTACACTTGATGAAGAAAAGACACAGAAAAGAAAAGAAAGTGATAAGAGAAAAGAAATCAGATTGATTATTTGGTGAGTCAAATAAAAAATGATTGTTTAATAATTTGGTACGAGATAATACGAAAGAAAATGAATATAAGAAAGACATGTGTATTTATAGAACGAATCCTTATAAATGTATTTCTTTACCATAAACTAAAAATTTTGATCAGTTTTTGGCTTAATTTATTTTTCTCTTCACCAGATTCTATCATACTTCTTATCTTAATATGGTATCAAGAGCAGTGACATCCTTTCCTCTTTTTTTTTTTTTTCCTCTTAATATTGTATCAAGATGAATCATTTCACATTGGTATACGATATCATATATGTGTTGAAGTTTCTCATACACCTTGGTGTATTCTTCATTGATTGTTTAGCCATTAATTATTGGCTTCATTGTATACTTTTGTTCTGTAATTAAATAGTTATTCCTTTTGTGCTTTATCATACGGTTGTTAAACATTCTTCGATACCTTTTGCAGTTTGCTTCTTCCCTATTGTGGTTAAACATATGTTTAATTCTCTTTGTGCTTCTGTCATACGGTGGTTAAGTTTGTTGGCTAACGTTGGCATTTGATGCTCTCTTAAGAATGTGGTTCTTGATTAGGTTGGAATGAGTTTCATGGAGACACTAGAAAGAGGCCAGAAATAGGTTGAATACTTCAATGAGTTATGCACATTAGCTGCCATCACTTTCTTCGCAATCCTTTTTTTTTTAGACATTGTGATTATAATTGTATTTCTTTTTCCTTGTAAGTTAGTTAAGATTTGTTAGTTAGAATCATTATATAAATTGTATCATGTTGTGCGTTCATTGTAATTAAATACTTCACACATATTAAGAAAATTCGGTAGTGCAGTTAATACTTAATATGTCTAGTTTGTGTGTGAATTTTACTAAATTATCTTTTGTTTGTAAGTGTATTTAATTTGACTTTTCATATTTCAATGTAAGTTAGTAGTATTAATTATGGTTATGTTTATGAAAAAATAATAAATGCACCTAGTAATTTGTATAGGGACGTATATTTAAGGACTAGATTTTTTCTTCAAAAGAGGCTTATAATTAGGGACAGAAGGAGTAATTAATATTACTCCCTCCATCCTTTTTATAAGAGTAGTTTACAAAAAAAGTTTTGTCCCTAGATATAAGATCATATACAAATTTCTAGATGCATTGATTACTCTTTTTCCAAATATACCCCTTATTAATACTACTAATTTGTCTTGGTATATGAAAAGTTAACATTAAATATATATTTAATTAAGGGTAATCTAGTAATAATCACACATATTTGAGACAACTTTATTACTTCCAACAACTTTTCTTAATACTCGTGATTTTTGTAAACTATTCTTATAAAAATAGGACGGAGGAGAGTAAGTATATCTCTTTATTTATTTTCTTTGTTTCGCTATATCATGCTTCTCGATAAAACGAGTACACAAGATAGTCAAATCTTTAGTAAAAAAAGATAAATGATATTTATACAACCATTTTTTGACAATTTAAAGACAACTTTCTCTCTCTTGCTCACATGATGTTCTTTTCCTCTCTTCTTCATTTTTCTCTCTCCATTGTTTTTTACCAATAAAAGGAGAGAAAAACAAGATTGTCATCAAAGTTATCATTAAATGGATATACAAATATCATTACTCGTAAAAAAAGATAGTCAAGTCTAATACAACAAGGAATAACGCAAACAAAACAAAAACAAAACCAAAAACAAAAACCAAAAATCTAGATGTCAAGTTATATCTCATAGGGGGGAGCTATCTAAAAACAAGTTCAAGTAGAAGAAAACATTGTGTGCTTGGAACAAAAGTAATCTCAAGTAGTTAGAATACATGTTGTTGAAATTGGGGTCTAACTCATTCTTATAAAATCTGTTTGTAAATGAGGAGTGACTCCTCTTTTATAAACTCGTATCAAGAGTCCTATTTATCCAAGATGGAACTTGAGTTTTTTCGAATACATGTGTTGGAGACGATCTCAAAGGCTATGCTAAGCCATCAAAAGTTCCAAGAACGAAGCACCGCATATACTTGATTCATAAGTGGGTCTCATTATGAAGTAATGCATAAACATTGAAGTTGTATTTCGGAATATTAGTTATGTTGATGAGAGTTGCTAAATAGCACGACAAGTCAACACACGAATTTGCACGACACCTTCAACTACATGTGGTATTCTCTTTTAATGGGTGCTACCTTACAATATTTTATAATAAAACGTAAACCTGGTTATTTTATAAACGTCTAGAGAAGGCAAACGGTGATATACATTCTTGTTTGCTGCAACACATGACAATCAATGGACATCAGCAACTCACAAAGGTACAATGATAAGGAGAAAAGTGTTTGTGTTTTCTCATAGACAAACACATATGTTATACTACACTGATCGTTTGAAGTAAAAATAGAATTAAAAAACTGCGAAAATTGATTTATACACTTCAAACAAAGCTAAAACACACTAAAAATTGACGTTTTTACCCCGTCGACAGTTAAGTGCCGCTAGGATGGTGCATCGGCAGTTAACTGCTGCCGGCTCCATCGGCAGTTAAAAATCGATGGAACCATCGGCAGTTAACTGCTGCTGCGGGCAATTATGCAGAACAGAACCTGCTATTTTTGCAAGCAAGCCATTTTTCGCCCTATTTATTACCTGTAATCCAAAACGACAATTTCAGCGGCAGTACAAATCATACATCAATTATAATCATTCATAAGCAAGAACAATACTCTTTCACAATTGACCAAAATAAAATCAATTCGACATTTCGTTAAAATTACATGAATGTTTGAAATTCAACAAAAACATAAAGAGTGTTTGAAATTCAATAACACATTACATAATATTACATAAAATCTCTACCGACATTCGTTGCACATACAGTTGGAACGAACACAAAGATATAATATCTTATATTCAACCATATGCCTAAACATAAATCCAATGTCACTACCGTCACAAATAAGCCGAGGCCAATAGACCGTATTCCACATGTCTTCATCTTTATCTGCCCCCAGGTCATAAATTGGCATCTGAGCAAATATATGACATGTATAATGATTTTCACCAACATGGAGAAAATAATTGTTAAGTTGTGCCTTCAACTCATCCATAGTGTCTGTTGGAACATTGGTGTGAAGTTAGAAGAAAATCAAAAGATTAATCACCAAGTAATAAGACTTTGAGCTAGTGTGATGTGAATTGAAAAAATAGAGTGGAGGTCCCACATAAAATAGAACACACACATTAGTAGTGTTTAAATTGCGGTATTTAATTTTAAATACTTGATAATTGATAAAAATAATAGTAATTATTATTTTTATTCATGAATATCACTTCGCATAATTTTAGTTTATATTGGTTGTGATAAGGTTTGAGAATCCAACTGAATTTTCTATTTTTCCTTCATTCATATCCAATGAGTTTGTTTCCTCCATTTTTGTGGATTTGTTTTCTTTTGATCTTATCCACAAGTGTTGTTGAACTGATTAGTCGTTAGGTTTCCTTTTGATCTTATCCATTAGAGTAACTGCTGCCGCAATTTTAGCTAAAACAGTTACAAAATCTCTATATAAATATAGGACTCCACACAGTTCAAAAATAACACCAAAGAGTTCTATTGAGTTGTCGAGAACTCTTTCTCTCTTCTCCCTCCAGCTTGTGTTAACGAGTTATTCTTCACCTTATCTCCTTTTTCTGTCCCTTCGGATTTAAGAGTGTTCTTAAGACCTTAGTCCCTATTCGATATAATGTCCCTTCGGAATTAAGAAAGGTCTTAAGAACATAGTCCCTTCGATAATATTGTCCCTTCGGAATAAAGGGTACTTTTAAGATCATAGTCCCTTTTGGAATAATAATGTCCCGTCGGAATTAAGAATGATCTTAACGGTATGTAAATATTCTTTCAATACTTTTCTACTCTTGGAGAAGTTAAAAAGTCAGAATGGTGGTATCACCATATTAGAGTGGTCGTAGTGCCATATTGAATTTTTGGAGAACTTAATGTAACACTCATACTAAATTTATCTAGAATATTTAGCATGCGTATTAAATCTGATACTGGATACATTAAAATTTTCAATAATAATAATGTACAACTGAATGAATACAAATTTGCTCGTTTATACAACCATCAAGTACCACTAAATACACTTATACAATTGTCATACAACCTCCTGAGCTGGTACATGACGAGCATCTGCACTCCATTCAGTGTCTCCCTGAAGAACTTCATCACGAACCTCTTGCATACTTGAAAACCTGCACCAGAAAGATTGGGATGAGACATAATGTCTCAGTGAGCTCCACCCAACCTATTGTTGGCAACCTCGGGGAAACCTAGGGTCGCCATGCACTAACTGTTGGCAATCTCGGGGAAACCTATGATCGCCGTCAATCTCTACATATCTTAGCGATCAAGGGAAAAACTAGGATCGCTACATGCCTTTGTCATGATATTTATCATATTCATAATCTCATACTTAGTGATCCAAGAGAGAAACTATGATCACTTTCTGATATCTGATGACTACTTTGTAATATACTCATTGTAATATATACATATACATCTTTCTTTATCATTAAGTTAGAAAGGTAGTGTGTAACACACAATAATTATCTTGGTTCATTTTATGGAGTGCATCCGAGTGGAGTAACCCCGGAGTACATCTCCCTGCTACCGGTGAAAATTCCTATCATATCAGGCTAACACCGGACTCCTCTTACTTTTGTGCGGCTATCCTCGTGGATGGTAACTACACCGTCCCAGCTCGCTGGAACCCCCGTGCTCTAACTAGTGAGAACACTGGAGACACAATATAATCTTTAATTAACTCTGTGTGTGGCTATCATCGCGGATGGTAACTACACCGTTCCAGCTTGCCGGAACCCCCTGTGTTCTAACTAGCGACAAAACAGGAGACACATCTTACCTTTAAATTAACTTGTTCTTATTATTCTTTTATATATATACATATAACTTGTAACCTTACGTGGCCTTGACGTTCCAACTAGCGAGAACCCCAAGTGGCACGTCTTAACTTAATCTTGTCTGAACTTGAATGTTGGAAATACATTCCTCGTACCATCGTACGCTTAATTGAATGCTTACTCTATTCTTGATACCTAATAAAGGTTCTAGACATATCACATGTCGTACTTAGGGGTTTCTTATTCATTGTAATGAATTCTTGTTCATCTACCCTTTGTTCTTGCATTTCCCAAACATTGCATATTCCTTGCTCCTTTAAGATCTCATCCATTTGGAAGCTTTTTGGACGAGTTAAAATGGTGTTTTTTAGTTCCTTAAAGTTTTTGGAGAAAATGGTAGTGAAAAACCTCGTACAGACGCGTCAGATCACCCGAAACAGCCCAGTTGACCAAGCTGTTTCTGGTGAGCGCGCTGTAGAGATGGATCCATGGCTATAGTGACCAGGACCAGAATCAGAAAATGGTCTGTTCACTGCAGCGAGCTCCAGCTCGCTGTAGCGAGCTTGACAGTTCAGAAATTGCTCAAAAAATGTATTTTTCACCATTTTAGCTCAATCCAACTTACCCAAGCATCCCAATGATGTTAGGAATGATTTTACATTGGAAATTGACAATTAAAACATGATTGAACAAGGAATTAACAAGTATTAGAGAATAGGGCACAAATTTCTTAAACTTTGCTCAAATCATAAATCACTCCCAAACTCTCTCAAAGTGGGTTCTAAAACCCTAGGGAGCTCACCTAGTAAAAGTTTTGATCCTTGCCAAGCTTTCCTCTTCAAACCCTAGCTTGAAATCTTACTTCCTTTCTTGATCCTCTTTGCTTCCTTTGGCTCAAAATCACAAACCTTGCTTGCTTGCATGAAGAAGGAGTAATTGAGATAGAAGTTTGATGATTGTTGGAGGAGAGGAGAGGATGGCGTGCGAAGGAGAAGAGAGAAGGGAGAGAAGTGGTTTAGAGAGAGAAAGGGGAAAAGATTATGAGAATATTTTGGGGTTTTTCCCTTTTAATAAAAAACTTGGACGGTAATTACCAATTTGCCCTTCACTTAAAAATATCTCTGATACGTCGTCTCGACACTGATAAATATTTAAGTCTGAAGTGGGGTGTTACACTTAAAGGTTAGAATGGTGATAACACCATATTTGAATGGTCTTAGCACCATAATAGAGTGGTCACAATACCATATTAGAGTGGTTTCAGTATTAAAGAGTGGTCTTAGTACCATATTGGAGGTGTAAATCTCGAACGGTTTTCTACAGTGCAGTAGTTAACTGCACAGTTGTAGCTGGACTTGTTTTATCCTGGAGGCATAGTCTGCCTTGCACAATTTTGGGCAGTGCCACGAAACGACTTAAAAAGAGCGACCTGATCGTGACTCAACCTAGTAACAACTTCGGTAGATATTCTTTTTCAAAATAAAATTTGGAAATTCAAATACAACAGTTTGGAAATCCAAAACCAACAATTTTAAGACGTTTCCTTCTACCTTGTCTACCGAAGAAATTACTAAATTTGATTGTCCCTAAATACAAGAAGGATAAAAAGGCTATAAAAATACATCTTTATACTGAACACAATGAAGTGTTTGTTGTTATAACAACAACACTAATAAATTCACATATGCGATTTTGAATTTTTTGTTTAAAAACTATTTTAAAAAATCAGAACCGCACTGTGAATAAATAACTCTAATTGCCAAGAGAATAGGAACCCCAAAAAGGCCCTATATTGGAAATCATCAACCACCATTAGGAAATGACAATGGTTCATAATTTATTTAATTGTGCGAAACCAAGTCATATGTCCCGCAAGTATAAGAACAAGTCAAGTGTTGCTCCGCAATGTAATTTGACTGAAGAGAAATTCATTGTTATTATTAATGTAATCAATCTAGTTGGTTGAAGTGAATGGTGGATTCACATTAGTGAATCGCGCTTTATCTACTAAGATGGTGCTATGTTTAAAACATATGCTACTGCTGAAAATAAGAAAGTGTTGTTAGAATATTCAAAACACCACTAAAGTTGTTGGCGTTAGAGATATGGAGTTACCGTTCGAGTCCGAAAAGAAAATTATTCTCTAGGACGTGATGCATGCTCCAAAATTAGAAAGAATCTGAATTTCAAATTTCTACTGAATAAGATTGAGTTGACTCAGACTTAAAGAGAGACTTGTGCACCATGCATTCTTGTGGGGAAAAGACTGCGCCTTTGATGATATGCTCAAAATTAAATTCTCCTTCTATTTTATAAGTTGTGTGATTTTAATATTTGACATGCCAAAATTTATCATATGATCAAGCGTTTATTTTTAAACTTGAGTAACTTGGACTTAATTCCAAAGTTATATGATTAGAAAATTTTATATTTTGCAGTCAAGATAAATAAACCAAAAGTTCATATAAATCAGTGTTTAGAGAATTTAAACCTCTAAACTTAATAAATTATGATATGTGCGAACTTGATGGCACATAAACTAGAAATGATAATAAAATATTTTATCATATTTTGATGACTGTAAATTTTGAAAAATAAAATTGATACGCTTGATATGTTCAATTTTTATAACAAAAATTGAAATTTATGTTGAATAGAGTACACAAGTCTAAGAACAAAATTTCTACTTATGAAGTTTTGAAGAAAAGACAACCCAACTTGTCTTATTTTTTATCTTGGAATTGTCTGGACTATATTTGGATTCTGGACCCCAAGAGAGTTGAACTCACTAGTAGAGCCTATGAATGTGTATTCATTGGGTATGCTATAAATAGCGAAGCATGTAAGTTCTATGATCTAAATGCTAAAATGAGCATAGAATCAAACGTAATCAATTTCTATGTAAATAAATACCCTTTTAAACAAAGAATAGTGGGAGCACTAGTGGGGGCGCTAATGAAAGCACGCCATTAGTGGGGGCAAAATAATTTCCCTTTTAAATTGAGAGCTAGTGGGGGCACTGCATCTGATCACATTCCAGTAATCAGAAACAGTTATGAAAACATCGTACGAGATGTTATAGAACCTCGAAGAGGTAAGAAAGCTATAAATGCTAAAGAGTATAAACCTAATTATATGGTTTGTATATTGGAAGAGGATCCATTTGGCCTTCAAGAAGCTTTGTCTTCATTGGATGCTAACTTTTGAAGAAAAAAAAACAATAAACGATGAAATGCATTCTCTAGAGTCTAACGAAACACGACTCTTAGTTGATTTGCCTCCTGGATGCAAAATCAGTTGGTTGATTTGGATTTTGGAAAAGGAATTAAAACCTGATGGTTCGGTTGCTAAATACAAGGCTCACCTTTAGATTTTGGAAAAAGGATTTTGGAAAAAGGTTTTAGGCAAAGAGAAAAAATATAGATTTCTTCGACAAGTAGTCACCAGTCAATCGAATCATATCCATAAGGGTGCTAGTCCCTTTAGCCGTTGTTCATGAATTGATAGTACACCAAATGGATGTAAAAGTTGCCTCATTAAATGGTGAACTAGAAGAAGAAATCTATATGGAACAACTTGAAAGTTTTGTGATTCATGGACAAGAAAACAAGGTCTATAAGTTAGATAATTCTTTGTATGGTCAAAAATAAACTCATTAGGAATAGCATGAAAAACTTTGCATTCTAATGCTATCGAATGAGTATAAAGTGAATGAAAGTGACAAATGTATTCACTACAAATATGGAAATAACATTTGCACGATCATATGTCTCTACGTAGATTCATGCTATAAATTGTGAGAAATCATTGTTTAGCAAAAACATTGATAAGAAAGAACTATACGAAGTTGAAGTAATTCTTGGTATCAAGATTACTAGATAAGAAAAGAGAATTGTTTGGATCAGTCTCACTATGTTGAGAAGATCTTATAGAAATGTAATTATTATTGTAAACTTGCAAGCACGCTTTACGGCTCAAGTAAAACTCTTCAAGAACACTTGAGATGGAGTTAGACAGATAGAATATGTGAGCGTCATTGGAAGTCCTAAGGTTTGCCACTGAATGTATTAGACCCGACATTGACTATGTCGTGGAACTCTTATGCAAGTTTACCAATAGACGAATGAGAAGCATTGACATGTTATTGAAAGAGTCATAAGGTGCCTTAAGAAGACTATGACTCTAGGATTACATTATGAGCAGTATCATATTGTACTTGAATAGTACAAGATACAAAATAGAACATCCTTCAGACGAGTCTTAAGCGACCAGTGGCTGCACATTGAGCATCACTGGAGGATTTGTTTGTTGAAACATATGATATTGACTCAATCCACTATGGAATGATCTGAGATGAGAACACTAGAGAAAACTAGTGAAGAAGCAAGTTGAGAAAATGCTTGCTAGTTGAGATCCCCTAGTGGGTAAAACCGTTGCCATGAGTGTTAATTCATTGTGATAGTACTGCAGCTATTACAAAATTGAGAATCGTTACTACAATAGTAAAAGACGATAATTAAGGCACGAACACATAACAAATTAGAGAGCTAGCTACTCTTAAAAGGAACGGTTAAAGTAGATCATGTACGTACTGATAAAGAATTAGTCAATCCTTTGACGAAAGGAAAAACTAGAAAGAAAGTCATAAACACATCCAATAGGATGAGACTAATGCCTAAAGATCACAAGTGATGGTAACCCGACCTGAATGACTGGAGATCCCAAGAAATAGGTTCAATGGGTAATAACAAGTTATGAGTGAAAGAACATGCTATGAGAAAATTAAGAAAACATGAATCCTGCAGCGACAAAAGGATGAGATAATAGAAACTCTTAATGAGATCTATACTCTATGTTGAGTGGAGTACATAGCTACAGGAGTACTCTTGATAGACTCACCTATACGAGTATGGAACTGAGGCTGGTTCCTATGGGATTTTGAGGCAGAATACCTAGAGCGTTTGTTAAAATTGGGATAGACGTGCAGGGCCATAAACGCACAGGCTTTTAGAATACACCGTAGGAAAAGGTTTGTGTGCGGACTCTATGTCTGAGATAGAGTTCAATGTTGTAAGCAACTCTTGTTGAATCGGAATAGTTTCCGCTATGCAAAGGTTCAAGTTGTAGGCGACACCTTTGTTTATTAGCAACCTTATAGAAACGTTTTGACGTTATTATTGAAACCATTTTTTAAATTCAAGTGGGGGATTGTTGGAACATTGGTGTGAAGTTAGAAGGAAATAAAAAGATTAATCACCAAGTAATAAGACTTTGAGCTAGTGTGATGTGAATTGAAAAAATAGAGAGTGGGGGTCCAACATAAAATAGAACACACACATTAGTAGTGTTTAAATTGCGGTATTTAATTTTAAATACTTGATATTGATAAAAATAATAGTAATTATTATTTTTATTCATGAATATCACTTCCCATAATTTTAGTTTATGTTGGTTGTAATAAGGTTTGAGAATCCAACTGAATTTCCTATTTTTCCTTCATTCATATCCAATGAGTTTGTTTCCTCCATTTTTGTGGATTTGTTTCCTTTTGATCTTATCCACAAGTGTTGTTGAACTGATTAGTGGTTAAGTTGCCTTTTGATCTTATCCATTAGAGTAACTGCTGCAGCAATTTTAGCTAAAACAGTTACAAAATCTCTATATAAATAGAGGACTCCACACAGTTCAAAAATTACACCAAAGAGTTCTATTGAGTTGTCGAGAACTCTTTCTCTCTTCTCCCCCCAGCTTGTGTTAACGAGCAATTCTTCTCCTTATCTCCTTTTTCTGTCCCTTCGTATTTAAGAGTGTTCTTAAGACCTTAGTCCCTATTCGATATAATGTCCCTTCGGAATTAAGAAAGGTCTTAAGAACATAGTCCCTTAGATAATATTGTCCCTTCGGAATAAAGGGTACTTTTAAGATCATAGTTCCTTTTGGAATAATAATGTCCCGTCGGAATTAAGAATGATCTTAACGGTATATAAATATTCTTTCAATACTTTTCTACTCTTGGAGAAGTTAAAAAGTCAGAATGGTGGTATCACCATATTTGAGTGGTCGTAGTACCATATTGAATTTTTGGAGAACTTAAAGGTTAGAATGGTGATAACACTATATTTGAGTGGTCTTAGCACCATAATAGAGTGGTCACAATACCATATTAGAGTGGTTTCAGTATTAAAGAGTGGTCTTAGTACCATATTGGAGGTGTAAATCTCGAACGGTTTTCTACAGTGCAGTAGTTAACCGCACAGTTGTAGCTGGGCTTGTTTTATCCTGGAGGCGGCGTGGTTGATAGTCTGCGTTGCACAATTTTGGGCAGTGCCACGAAACGTCTTAAAGAGAGCGACCTGGTCGTGACTCAACATAGTAATAACTTCGGTAGATATTCTCTTTCAAAATAAAATTTGGAAATCCAAATACAACAGTTTGGAAATCCAAAACCAACAGTGTCGGTCAGGGTTAGAAAAACCTTAATTGTCTTTTTGAAAGCAGAGTACCGGACATGAGCTTCAATTTGTGCAACCTCAGACATGTTTAACTTCACAAAAATTTATGAAATATGAAACATCAGAATAAAATTAAATGAAACGTAATAACCAATATATATATATATATATATATCAAATGCGTAAACATTATAACCAATAACAAAGTAGATGCATATTCCACCACATAAAAGTCATATATTTATATATATTAATATGTTAGTTATATATTGGCCACATAAAATTGGTGTTACAATATCGACCACAAAAAATATGTCGGTGTAATAACGACAGAAAATACTCATATCGCATCAAGTGAATTTGCACCATCTTCATCTTCCGCGATAACTTAAAATTCTTGCTTTGCTTTTTCAGGAGTGTCACACAAAATTGGATTGGCTTGGTTTGACTCCTTTTTTGGTGGGAGGGGTTCTCTCTTTTTTCAATGTTCATGAGGTCTTGGAACCTAGCTTGTTGATCCAAATACTCAAATTCCCAAGTCGATGCCTCTTCACTCTAGTGTATGTTCCACTCCGTAGATGATGGAGGTAGTGGACAACCATCTTTCAAAAAAACAAGAACAAAATGATTGGGAATTAAGCCTAGGCACATGATGAGGTTTTTTTGCATGAGCGGTTGCACCCCTCTAAGTGGGAAAAAGGATTCCGAAGTTCCGATTTCGTGATTTGTCAACTCCACTACAAGTCTATTGTAATAAGTTGCAATGATGTGACCCATGTCGGGAAAACCCAAGTAAAATTATCCTCTTTCTCAGATGTCAAAAAACCAAAACCAATAGAATACGTCAAATCGGTCGAGGTGACCCCAACTATCTCAAACAATGGGATTCTGTACATGTTGGTTTTATAGGTGGAGTCCATAACCAAAACTGTTGGAAAATTGTTAAACAACTTAACAGATGTTGGATGAGGCCAAAATATGTCTTGAATAGTAGTACTTTCACTTTGTGTTCTGGTGAAATAGACATAGTTGTGCTCCTCCAACTTTGAGATTAGATACTGCATATCAGTCTTGTTACCTCTGTTTGACTTGAATATTTTTTGACGTTAATTGTAGACTTGCTTGATATTTGTCATGCAATCTTGTCTTTTTGTCTTCAAATTTATCAAAATATTTTTTGGTAGCACCAAACTCTTGGTCAAGTCACGTACAATCTTCTTGACATCCTCCCTTAATCTACCCGCAAGCATGTGTCCTTCTAAACTTGGCTCCATCTCATGGTTGTGAACTCCATTAAGAATGTTCAATCTCCAATCATTTGTTTCCCTACTAAGATATCCACGAACCATGAACTTACACCCACATTTTCTTGAACCCGTTGCATCATGCTTCAATCTTTTTTTCTGCACTTTGTGGTCGCCACTCCTTTCACAAATTAGTTGCAACATTGGATTGATCAAATTGGATCTACGTATAACAATTGTAAATCCCGCCCTATTTGCTTGACGACGTACCTAATTAAGCAAGTCATATCTATCTTTCCATTTAACTTCGCTTGAAAAAAAAATGAGCAGTGTCAACTTCGTTGGCCTCAAGAGGGACAACATCGTAGTCAACATAGAATGAAGCTTCAACATGGACAGAAGCTTCAACCTTAGGCGGTATGACATTTTCGGAATTATCGACAAAAATCGGTTTTGTCTTGACCGGATCAACATTTGGATTTTCATCCATAACTATGAATAAACAACAAATAACTATGAATAAATAACTTACAATTGCAATAACATCAATATCAAAATTAATTAAACCTAAAAAAAGTAAAAAAAAACCCAAAAAAAATTCAAAAAATTAGGCAGTAAGCCTGTTTTTGAGTTTTCCATCGGCAACTAACTGCCGCTGCCATCAGCAGTTAGCTACCGATGGCCCCATACATCGGCAGTTAAGTGTTGATAGCCCCATGTCAGATTTTTACGAAAATTGACAGAAAAATCAGCAAAAAAAAACCGATTAAATGATGCATTACCTGCTTCTTGACGTCAAAAGTGTGTTGAAACCTTCTAGTATTGCTGTTTCAATGATTTTGGACAAGGATTGTGGAAAAAAAATTGGATTTAGGTGTTTAGATTGAAGAGGAAGTAGGAAAGTGGTGTTGATGGAACAGTATAAGAATAAGTTGTAATCAGTAATATCAAGAACACAACGGCAGTTAACTGCCGATGGATTCAAACGCGGCGGCAACTAGTTGCCGATGGGATGAGCCGGTGGCAGTTAATGTAATTTCCTGATGTGTTTTAGCTTTGTTTGATGTGGTAAAAGTAATTTTAAAAAAGTACTCAAACTATAACATACAACTCATTCGTGTAATGGTGACAAATTTTTATGTCGTGGGCTTTAGCTTTTTTCCAATTTCAAATATGGCGTGTACTGAGGAAATTCTATTGAATGTTAAGACGGGGACTTGAGACATGAGTTGTTTTTTTAGGTGTTATTTTTCATAATTTAGTTGTCTATTTTTCGTTCATAATAATTCAAAATCAAATTTTGTCTTGGATGTGTGTAAATATAACACACATGACTAATACGTGAATGTGAGCCGTGTGATTTTTTCTCTTAATTTCATAGTCCATGACCAGAACCGAAAACTGTTGTTGTGTTTCCTTGCTTTACCATGTTGTTGTAGGTCCATATTTTACTATTCAGCATCACCTTCTGGTGTCCTTGTTCTCCAATTTGTGTTGGTGCGTGGAGAAAACTCATTCTGTGTTGAGTTTGGCTTAATAATATGACAAGTGAAGAATTCCGGTGGAGGTGCACCTAAATTGAAAAAGAAGAGATAAAAAGGAAAAATTCATGCAATTATTTAAAAAAATAAAAAATAAATTGAGCTACAAATGCCACGTGTACCAAAAAATTTTAAAAAGAAAGTTAATTATACAGTCACCGTGCCATGTAATAAAAATATGATGAGTCAGCGCACCATGTCAGTTTAATTACAGAGTCAGATGGGGTCAGGGTCTATTTATGAAGGATCTTTATTTTACAAGGACGGAATCTAATTTTTTTTTTACAGGAGTAAACCGGAAATGACCTACTCCCTCCGGTCTCATATATAAGAAAATAATCTTGCTTCATTGAATAATTAATGTATCTATTTTACAATGTAGATTAGATACATTAATTATTCAATGTACCAAAAAAAAATCTTTTCTTATATATGAGACCGGAGGAAGTATATTACATGAGGGTAAAACACTATTTATTTAGTCAAAAGAATATTATTTTTCCAATGCATTGTGTCCCACATTACATGGCTTAACATAGAAAGTTGGGTTAAATTGGATTAATTGATCATCCGGTCCCTTAACTTATTTTATTTTTTCACTTTGGTCCCCTAACTATTAAGTGTTTCAATTTGGTCCCATAAGTATTCCACCGTTTACTAATCTGGTCTCTTCTGTTAGTTTTTTTTTCAAAAGTCCAACTGGTGTGTTCATTTGATTACATGGCATATCAATGTCAGCAATATAAAAGCGGATAGATTGGCAAAAATTAGGGTTCTTATCTCCTCCTTCTCTCTTCTTCTCCATCGCGGCCCTTCTTTCTTCTTCTTCCACCATTCTTTTTCATTTTCTTCTTCATTCTCGAACCAGCCTTCATCTTTGTTGTCATCACCTTCATCTGAAATGTCGAACAAGACCTCAAAAACTCAGTGGGTTCACGAACAATCATGTGGTTATGTTGGATCTAGTTTAAGAAAAAGGTTAAATCCGAATTTTAGGTGTGGAGAAACAGTTGTAATTCGAACTATAACTGACGCATTGAATCCTAATTGTGGGAAGAAATTATGGGGTTGTAGAAACTACAGAAATTCGAGTGACAAAGGATGCAGCTTTTTTAAGTTAGTTGATGAAGATGATGTTATGAATGATAGGGAATTGAAGATTGAAAAATTGAAGAAAAAGAATAAGAAGTTGAAGACTGAGTTATCAAGAACAAGACAATGGTTGATATTGGCGCTAATTTTTGGATTTGTATGCTTTGGGATTGTGTTGGTGTTAGGAACAATGTTAGTTTGCAAAACCACATCAATTTTGAGTGGATTTTATTTGAAATAAATAATTGTTGTATTTGAAATTTAGTTTGAGTATGATGAATGAATGTAATGGTTGGTTTTAGTATGATGAATGCATGTAATGGTTTGGTGAATGAATGTAATGATTTGAGTATGATGAATGAATGCAATGGTTTGAATTGATATATGTTTGTTGATGTTATGTTTCAGTTAGGTTAGTACTTTTCTAGTTATGCAATTTTCTTGAAAAGTGTTGACAGTAATTGCTTAACCAGAATTCAAGCAGAAACTTAAGTTATAGCACATAGGTTAGTGCTTAAGTTTGCAAATGAAATTTAATTCAAGTAGAAACTTAAGTTTGCAAATAAAGAGAAACTTTATGTCATAATTAGTGCTTCAAAGTTGCATTATAGCTTGCATTATAATAATTCATAAGCTTACATCAAAACAGTACTATCAAAAGTGCTTAATAGCACATATCCAAAACACATCAAAAGTGCTGACTATCACATATCCAAAACACAATCTAAATATTACATCAAAAGTGCTTAATAGCATACTAGTGCTTAATAGCAAATATCCAAAAAAACATTCAAAATATTACATCAAAACACATTTTAATTCATCACATTGGCTGAGTAGCAGATCCTCCCTTCTTTGACCCCTTTTTTCCTGCCTTTTTTGCTTGTGTTGGTTGAGTAGATGGAACTTGATCCCTAGTCTTTCTTTTCTTAGGTGCTGTAATCTGAGAAGCTTGTGTCTGAGATGGTTGACTCTGAATTGGTGCTTGAGTCTGAGTCTGAATTGGCGCTTGAGTCTGAGTCTGAATTGTTGCTTGAGTCTGAGTCTGAATTGTTGCTTGTGCCTGAGTCTAAATTGTTGCTTGAGCCTGAGTCTGAATTGGCGCTTGAGTCTGAGTCTGAATTGGCGCTTGAGTCTGAGTCTGAATTGTTGCTTGAGTCTGAGTCTGAATTGATGCTTGTGCCTGAATCTGAATTGTTGCTTGTGCCTGAGTCTGAATTGTTGCTTGAGTCTGAGTCTGAATTGGTGCCTGAGATTGTTGACTCTGAACCCCAGTGGTTTGAGTCTGAATTGTTGCTTGATTTTGAGTCTCAGTTTCAGGTGGTGGTGGGGGGTAGTTTGCATGTAGACTTGTTGTGACCACTTTCCTTGCACCTACTGCACTTTATGCCATATGTAGCTCTCTTCATTTGTGAGTTATCTCTCATCAGCTCACTTGAATCCAATCTTCTTTTCTTTTCAGGGACCTTCAACAGTGGGACTTACACTAGTGGGACCTTCTTGATTCTCATCCCTTACAGTGGGCTCCGTACATGGATACTCTATCAATGGGTTAAGCTCTACAATTTCTGGTTGTGACATAAGATGTACCGCATACAAATGGACCCTATCAAACTGAAGAGCAATATTCATCATCCTTCTAGCACCCATATCATCTCTCAATGTAATCATTCCATCTTCCAAAACAGGATCAAAATACCAAAGGGCTTTAAGCATACGATAACCTAGTTCTTTTAACTTTCCTATCAATTCAAAATAGGACCAATAATCTGGGTCACAGTCAATTACTTCCTCTGGACCTACATACTCAGGGTCAAGAAAATTCTCAATGTAACACCCATATTGAGATTGCCTAGGATCTCGTACGAGTATTAAAATTTCGTATTGGATACATTAATTTACAATACAGAAAGTTGTTTAATAATTATACAACACATAAGTCTTTAATACATCCAGGTGTCCATAATAACATATCTCTGATACAACTCAAATAAATACAACATCAGTCTACAACAATCCATAACAAATAAACCAGCACGATCAATCCACAACTTTCTCTTTACCTTTACGTCGTGCTTCCTGCGAACCTGCACCAGAAGGAAAGGGATGAGACATAATGTCTCAGTGAGCTCCGGCCCTACCTACTGTTGGCAACCTCGGGGATACCTAGGGTCGGCATGCACTAACTTTGGCAATCTCGGGGATTCCTATGATCGCCGTATTTCTCTACATAATACGCGATCAGGGAAAACTAGGATCGCTATATGTCTTTGTCATATTCTTATCTTTTGCATACTTGTATACTTAGTGATCTGGGGACAACCTATGATCACTTTCTGTTCTCTAATGACTACTCGGTCATTCTTTCGTATAATATACTTGTAAACATATCATCTTTCTTATAACATAAGGTTAGAATGTTAGCGTTGAACATACAATACATTATCTTGGTTCATTTTACGGAGTGCATCCGGGTGGAGTAACCCCGAAGTACATCTCCCATCATACCGGTGAAATTCCTATCATATCAGGCTAACACCGGACTCCTCTTATCGTTGTGTGGACAACTCTCTCGATGAAGTCCCATCCGGCGTATCCCGGAGTCTGCTGAACACAACTTAACTTAATTTGCATGTACACAACCCTCTCGGAGAAGTCCCATCCGGCATAATCTGGAGTCTGCTGAACATGCTTAAATCTTACATGTGGACAACCCTCTCGGAGAAGTCCCATCCGGCGTATCCCGGAGCCTGCTGGACATGTTTCATCTTTTATCATACGTGTGGATAGCCCTTTCGGAGAAATCCCATCCGGCATAATCCGGAGTCTGTTGAACACGTTAACATAATCTTATAATATAATCTTAACTTGTCGTATGTATATCTGTTACATAAAACTATTCTTAGGCATATCTATTGCATTCCTTAAGGGATTCAATCTCCCAATGCTTAACATATGAGTATAGGGTCATAGGCTTATCGTTTTCATAAGCCACTACTTAGTTGCTAGAACATTCCCATACCCGTCTAGACTTTGCCCTCTTAATTCTAAACAATTCTAAGTCATTGCACAATCCTTGTTCCTTATATTTTCATCCTTTTGGGAGCCTCTTGGACGAGTTAGAATGATGGTTAATGATTCTTAAATGTTTTTGGAGAAAACGGATGTGAAAAACTCCACCTACGCGCACCAGAACACCCAAAACAGCTAAGCTGTCATGAGCTGTTCTGGGCTGGTCGCTATAGCCACGGCCTGGTCGCTGTAGCGACCGTAGGCAGAACCAAAAACGTGTCTGGTCGCTATAGCGACGGGCTGGTCGCTGTAGCGACCATGACAATTCAGAAAAACTCAAAAATTGCATTTTTCATCATTCCAAACCATTCCAACTTACCCAAGCTTCCCAAAGGTATTAAAAAGGATTTTCTTTAGCATTTAAACAATTTAAACATAGTTGAACAAAGGATTAGCACTTGACAAAGATTTGGGCACATTTTCTAAACTTGCTCAAATATGTAAATAACACTCAAACTTACTCAATCGGGTTCTAAAAACCCTAGGGAGCTCACCTAAGCCTTGATTGGTGCTTGCTAAGTTCTGAATTCCAAACCCTAGCTTGTTCCTTTGATCCTTCCTTGTTTCTCCTTCTACTTTCCCTTGTTCTAAACTCCCAAAACTAAGCTTGCTAGCAAGAATTTTCACAAGAATTGGATGAAGTTTTGATGGATTTGTGAGAGGTTGAGGAGGCCGAAATTTTAGAGAGAGGGAGGAGAGAAATTCAGATTGTTTAGAGAGAGAAAGGTGGGAGGAAAATGGCAAAAATATCTTAGCCTCCACCTTAAATAATCTTTCCTTTCCAAATTACATAATTTCCCTTGCTTTCGTATTAATCCTCTATTACTGATAACAGTTACATCTAAGCGGGATATTACAATCCACCCCCCCTTAAAGAAATTTCGTCCTCGAAATTTAGAAATTACCTAAAAATAGATGAGGATAGTTCTCTCGCATCTCTGATTCTAGCTCCCACGTAGCTTTGCCGTCGGGAGAACCTTTCCAAACAACCTTAACAATTGGGATCTCTTTGTTCCTCAAGGATCTAACATCATGATCAACTATCTGATCTAGCTCAGGTTGGAACGTCAAATCTGATCTCAAGTCAATACTGTCCAACTTTACTGGTTGAAAAGGATCGGGGATGAATTTCCTCAATTGAGAGACATGGAATACATCATGCAAACCTGACATGGCCGGTGGCAGAGCTAACTGATAAGCTGCTGGACCGACACGCTTGAGTATCTGAAATGGCCCGATAAACCTTGGACAAAGTTTCTTGGTTTTGAATGCTCCCCTTAGGCCCAACTTAGGTGTAACTTTAAGGAATACATGATCTCCTTCTTCAAATTCCAAAGGCCTTCGCCTCTTATCAGCATAACTTTGCTGGCGACTCTGTGCTGTTCTCATCTTATCCTGAATGGATTTAATTTTTAGGGTAGTCTCCTGAATAATCTCGGGTCCCAAAATGCTTTTATCTCTAACCTCAGCCCAACAAAGTGGTGTTCTGCATCTCCTACCATACAACGCTTCATAAGGTCCCATTCCGATACTAGAATGGTAACTGTTGTTGTAAGAAAATTCAATCAAGGGTAGATGATTATTCCAGCTTCCCCCATCTTCTGAAATGCATGCACGTAACATATCCTCTGACGTTTGAATAGTCCTCTTGGATTGTCCGTCTGTTTGAGGATGATGGGACGTGCTCATCTTTAATCTCGTTCCTAAAGCTCTTTGAAAAGCTTTCCAAAAGTGGGATGTGAAGATCGGATCTCTATCAGATACAATACTAGCAGGAACACCATGTAGTTTTACAATCTCCGAAATAAACAATTCGGCATACTGAGAGGCTCGGTAAGTAGTCTTAACTGGCAAGAAATGAGCAGACTTGGTTAATCGGTCTACTACTACCCAAATAGAGTCATGTCCTCGTTGAGTTCGAGGTAATCCACTCACAAAGTCCATAGTTATATCTTCCCATTTCCATTGAGGAATTTCCAAGGGCACTAACATTCCTGCAGGCCTCTGATGTTCAATCTTTACCTGCTGACACACAATACATCGTGATACAAATTCCGCAATGTCCGTCTTCATACCAGGCCACCAATAATCTTTCTTCAAATATTGATACATTTTGGTGGTACCCGGATGAATACTAAAACTACTCTTGTGTGCCTCTTCCAAAATTAATCTTTTCAAATCTGCATCATTGGGAACACAGACCCTACCTTCAAACAGCAAAGTGCCATCTGATGCCCTTGAAAACTCTGATTGTCTGATCCTTCTCTGAAGATCCATATCCGACTCTTGAGCCTGCGCGATTTTGAGCCGTAAATCACAAGTGACCTCTAATCTTTGCAACAAAATGCCATTGTCCAACTCCGTGACACTGAGATTAAGATCTCTAAATTCCTCATACAATCCACAAGTGTGCATTAACACTTCTGCTCTCACTAAGGACTTCCTGCTTAAGGCGTCAGCAACTACGTTCGCCTTTCCTGGATGATACTTTAGATTAAAATCAAAATCCTTTAAGTACTCCATCCATCTTCTCTGCCTCATGTTCAAATCCCGTTGATCAAACAAATACTTTAAGCTTTTGTGGTCACTGAACAAGTCGAACTGTGCTCCATATAAATGGTGTCTCTGATAAGTGCCTAAAAGTTGTTATATTTTGATACATTTTAGGGCACTTATGATTACTTGTTTTGCAAGTTACCTTAGGATTAGAGCATATTTGTGTTAAAAATGCAATAATTGTGATCCTAAGCCTTACCCCATGTGATTATGCAGGAAATACATGCTTGGACCTGATTGATGCAAAAGAATGAAGCTTTTCTTGATGCCATCGCTACAAGCGCAGAAGCCATCGCTAGTAGCGAGGATAGGCAGGGATTTCCAGGGTTTCATCGCTTGAAGCGCAGCTTCCATCACTAGAAGCGAGCTTAGGCAGGGATTTACAAGGGTTCATCGCTTGAAGCGATGAACTGGACGCTTGAAGCGAGCCTAGGCAGGGAATTTCAATGATCCATCGCTTGTAGCGACAGACCTTGTCGCTACAGCGACCAGAGGGCGGTTTAATGCTTGGTGATGACGTGGAGAGCATCCATTGGCCAGTTGACTTCCTCGCTACAAGCGACAGGCTGGTCGCTTGTAGCGAGCGAGCATTTTCTCAGCATATAAATAGATTTTGAAGCTCATTTTCTAGATATATAGTTTTTTATCAGATTTAATATTTTCCAGAGCTCAAAATAGTTGTTATCTAAGAAAGAGAATAGGCATAGAAGGAGAAAAACTTCAAATAGCGAATTGATTTGGATTGAAGAAGACATTGAGAAGCTTTGAGACATCAAGCTCTACTATATCTTCATCTTCCTTTCTTATTTTGCAATAGTTGTCATGATAATGATCAACTAATCTCCTTTGTTGGGATTAATAGGTAATCAATCATTCCATGTTGTAAACTTTTGGTTATTAAATATATGATTCTAGCCTTTTTATATACCATTGAATTTCTTCTTGCTTTTCAATCTTATGTTTGATTTAAATGTTGTTGAAAAAGACTTTTGAATCTAGGTTTAGAATGATTTTCTATCAAGATAAGAAATTCTAGAAATGGGATTTGGTTTTGATAATTACATTAAAGTATTGGATCGTAAAGCTTTTGAATCGTTTAATAGATTGAGAAATCATCGATTAAACGATACAATCGATCTCACGACTTCATTTGGGAAATCAATGATGTTGTTGAACAATACGTAATAATGTCATATATAAGAAAAAGCTAGAATCCGTATTTATGATCAATCGAATATAAACGATGTTTGATTGATCAACGTTAATCCTAACACCTTCTATGTCCTATTACTCTACTATTTATTTATAATGCTTTTTAAAAAAAATGATGAGTAGTGTAGTATAAAACAAAAGGTTAAACCCTAACTTAAAACGATAATCGACGTTGAACGGTTTATGATATCACATTAATCCCTGTGGAACGATATAAAAACGATACTTACTTTTGACCAACATCAAAATGGCGCCGTTGCCGGGGATTAAAGTTATGATATTATAATCATTGCAACTTTAATTATGGTTTTAAGCAATTTTGCACAAAATTCTTTTTATGTATATAACTAATATTTCTTATCCATCTTGTTTGCTAATTCTTTGTGGTCAGATTGTTGATATCGTATATGCGAGGACAAGTATCGGAGGACCAACTTCTTTTTGATTCTGAGATTGAAAGAACAGCTCGTAGAAACAATAGCAAGAATCGGAAAAAGAAGCAACAAGCAAAGAAAAGGCAACAAGAGGAAAGTTCTGTTTCTAGTCATTCATCTAGTCCAAGCCAAGAGTTACAAATGGCTGCAACAGGAGATCAAGATCCTGGAGGTTCAGGCGGTCGTGGGATGCCATGTAATAATAGTCCACGCCGTTTCACACAATTGGGGAAAACGCCGCGGACTATCAAGCAAATAGAGATGAAGACGGGGATCTTACAAATTCTTTATGCTAATCCCTTCTCAGGATTAGACCATGAAGACCCGTTCCAACATCTCACCAAATTTTACGAGATTGCGGGTACCCTTGGTGAGACGGAGAATAACGAGGAGGCTATGTGGATGAGGATGTTTCCTCATTCATTGATTGGCAAAGCTAAGGAGTGGTATTTGGACCAGCCACCGACGGTAATGACGAATTGGAACACGCTTGAGGAGAAATTCCTTGAGAGGTTCTTCCCTCAGAATCGTTTCATGGAGGCGAAGACAACTATTGCTGTGTTCTCACAAGGTTCTAGTGAGACATTATGTGAAGCGTGGGAGCGTTTCAAGTCAATGCTCAGAAGATGTCCTAATCATGGATTTGATGACTTAACACAAATTCATCTATTCCGGAACGGGATGCAACAACAATCCAAGCTATTGCTTGACGCTGCTGCTGGTGGTTCTTTGATGGCCAAGAGCGCCGAGGATGCTGTTGCTATCATAGAGAGAATGGCATTGAATGATCACCAAGCTCATCATAACCGAAGCCAAAGCCAAAGGAAGGCGGGAATCCTAGAATTGGGAACAAACGATGCTATCCTTGCTCAGAACAAATTGCTCACGCAACAAGTGGAAGAGTTGACAAAGAAAATGGCCAACCTTCCTCAACAAATGAAGGACATCCAGAACGAACAAAGAAGACAACACCAAGTCGCATCTTGCGAGCTTTGTTCGGGAGACCACCCAACCGGATTTTGTCCGCCACCTACAGAAGAGGTAAGCTATGTTGGTAATCAACCAAGGCCTCAACAGTTTCCAAACCAATTCCAAAGCCATCCAAACAACTTCCCAAGAGGGAATAATCCGAATTATGGCCAAGGTTGGAGGCAAGAAGTTGGGCAATATAACCGACAACCTTACCAAAACTATAACCAATATCAACCTCCACAACAAAACCGCAACCAAACCACCGATGAAACCCTCAATCAATTCATGCAGATGTCAATGGCCAACCAAAAGAACACTGATGCGTCCATTAAAAATCTGGAGACGCAAGTGGGCCAGTTGGCACAACAACTATCTCAAGCTACTCAACAAGGCGGAACCTTTACCGCCAACACACAAACCAACCCAAAGGATCATGCATCATCATCGAAATGACAATTAAGTCATTTTGATGAGGAAGTCCTTGCATCAAGAGACAACGAAAATTGCAAGGCAATTGCTACTCGGAGCGGGAAGGTCATTGGTAAAGGTATAGGGGACAATCTTGAAGTAGAGAGAAGGGTTGTTGAGAATGAGGAGAAGGATGATGATGAAGGACGTGAGGAAGAAACACGAGATGTACATAGAGAGGAAGAAGTTGAAAAAAATAATAAGGATGTAGTTGAAAATGAAGAACATAGTGTGGAAGAAGGATGTGGTGAAGGAGAAGGGCAAGAAGCAAGAAGAAGTGAAGAAGCATACCGATACCCGCACCTACCGTACCCAACTACACCAGCCAAAAAAGAGAAAGAGAGGCAGTTTGCTAGGTTCCTTGATCTATTCAAACGTTTACAAATCAACATACCGTTCTCGGAAAGCCTAGAGCAAATGCCGACTTATGCCAAGTTCATGAAGAAATTCTCTCCAAGAAGAGGAGGTTTATTGAAGAAGAAACAATTCAGCTAGACGCGAATTGTAGTGAAATCATCCAGAATACATGTCAAGAAAGAAGAGAGATCCGGGCAAGTTACACTGCTCGTGTCCATTGGCAATGTTAATGTCGGCAAGGCACTCATTGATTTGGGTTCAAGTAATCAACCTAATCCACTATCCGTTGTCAAAAGGATTGGTGATAGTAGTTGTGAAAAGAACCAATTTAACCTTGCAATTGGCCGACAAATCCTACACTCGTCCATTGGGAATTGCTGAAGACGTGTTGGTGAAAGTCGACAAGTTCTTGTTCCCCGTCGACTTTGTAGCGATGGACATACCGGAGGATGATGATGTGCCGCTACTTCTTGGGAGAACTTTCATGCAAACGGCACGGATGATGATTGATCTTGACGGAGGCTTAATGAAAGTCCGTGTGGACGATGAAGAAGTCAATTTCAACATCCACGAAGCAATGAAGTTTCCTAGTGATAAAGCTGCGTGCTTCAAGATGGATGCAACGGAAGAATTGATAGTTGATACGAGAAACCAGTTGCATGACTTGACACATCTTGAAAGGGTATTGACAAACGCACTAAGTATCCTAGGAGAAGAAGATGAGAAGGAGCTTGAAGAGTGTTTGAAGGAGCTCGATTCGTTGAAGGAAATTCCTCCTCATAAAGCCAAAATCGAGGAATTGACGAATGAAGCTAAAGTAGAAGAAGTGAAGCCGGAGATGAAGATCTTGCCCTCACATTTGAAGTATGTGTTTCTTGATCAAGAGGGTATCAAACCGGTAATCATTAGTAGCTCCTTGTCAAACCATGAAGAAACAAAATTGGTCGAAGTTTTGAAGTCCAACAAGGAAGCAATAGGTTGGACACTATCCGACTTAAAAGGGATAAGTCCTTCCTATTGCATGCATAAGATCATGATGGAAGAGGATTATAAGCCGGTAGCACAACCTCAAAGACGGCTAAACCCAAACATGAAGGAAGTAGTCCGGAAAGAAGTAGTTAAGCTACTTGAAGCCGGCATGATATATCCGATCTCGGATAGCACTTGGGTTAGTCCGGTTCAAGTTGTCCCTAAGAAGGGAGGTATGACGGTTATCACGAATGAGAAGAATGAGCTCATACCAACAAGAACCGTAACCGGTTGGAGGATGTGTATCGACTACTAGAGGCTTAACAAAGCAACTAGAAAGGATCATTTTCCTCTACCATTTATGGATCAAATGCTAGAGAGGCTGTCAGGACACGCTTTTTACTGTTTCCTTGACGGGTATTCGGGTTACAATCAAATTTCGGTGAATCCAGACGATCACGAGAAAACTGCTTTCACATGTCCTTTTGGGGTATTTGCATATCGACGCATGCCGTTCGGTTTATGTAACGCTCCAGCAACATTTCAACGATGCATGCAAGCCATCTTTGCAGACTTGATAGAGAAAAGCATTGAAGTGTTTATGGACGA